>JAQFVV010006346.1:2387634-3104423 GCA_028023455.1 Epiperipatus broadwayi
CCCCCCCCCATTTAAAAATGTCTAGCGTGATTCAGTCTAATTGGGAATGAAATAGAAGCTGTGAATTGTTAAAAAAAAAAAATCATATTTTTAATTTTGTGACTGATGGATTTGAATAAAATGTTATGTCATCTTATTTTTTTTTTTTATCTGTCTCAATAAAAAAAAAAGAAATTAATTATCCAATCATTAAAAAGAAAAAAGGAAAAGACACTTGGGTTAAACTGAGGCAGTATTCAAATTAGGCATGTCGTCGGAAGAAAAGAACTTTTTTTTTCTCTCTCTCGTTTTACACAGAGAGGCAGAGCATATTAAATTTTTAAAAAAAAAAATTGTATTACTTAATTCTTTTGACACATTAAAATATAGCTTTAACAAAACGTGAGAATGGAAAAAGAAAGCTTTGCTAGAGGAATTATAATGACAATTGGGTAAATTAGCGGCTTCACTCTCTCCACGCTGTGCCATGACTTTCCATAGATGAAATAACCCGCCTTCTTTTGAGTAAACTAGACTGCAAAACTGGAAGGTAATTATGTTATAGGAATGTTTAGACATCTTTATTATACATTATAAAGTGAAGTTATGAAATAACTACATAGAATTTGTTTTATAAAATATTAAAACATCTTTATCATGTGTTATAAAGTGAAGTTATGAAATAATTACGTAGAATTTATTTTGTAAAATATTAGAACATGTTTATCATACATTATAAAATGAAGTTATGAAATAGTTATACGCAAATTTATTTATAAAAATATTTGAACGTATTTACTATATGGATTAGAAATGCTTTAATTGCATACTACTTCTATCTGGGTAATGTAACAGAACTTATGTGTATGAATATACTTTTATATTTAACTAATTTAGAAATGCTTTAATTACTAAATGATAAATGCTCCACAAGCCAAACAGAGTTTATGTGTATAAATATACCTTTATATTTGACTAAATTAGAAATGCTTTAATTACTAAATGATAAATGCTCCACAAGCCAAACAGAGTTTATGTATATGAATATAGTTTTATATTTGACTAAATTATAAATGCTCCACAAGCCAAACAGAGTTTATGTGTGTGAATATACTTTTATATTTGACTAAATTAGAAATACTTTAATTACTAAATGATAAATGCTCCACAAGCCAAGAATTGCCGAGTTTAAATGTTTACCAATCAATAATAATTCATAGAATAATGAAATGCTGTATAAATCATAAATGCTTGACTGCTTCCAAGCTTCTTCACATAAATGAATTCAAAACGAATTATTGTATAAACCATAAATGCTTGACTGCTTCTAAGGTTCTTCACATAAATGAATTCAAAATGAATTATTGTATAAACCATAAATGCTTGACTGCTTCTAAGCTTCTTATCATAAATGAATTCAAAATGAACTATTGTTGAATTAGAATGTTTCCAAGCTTCTTCTCATAAATGAATTCAAAATGAACTATTGTTGAATTAGAATATTTCCAAGCTTCTTCTCATAAAGGAATTCAAAAATGAACTATTGTTGAATTAGAATGTTTCCAAGCTTCTTCTCATAAATGAATTCAAAATGAACTATTGTTGAATTAGAATATTTCCAAGCTTCTTCTCATAAAGGAATTCAAAAATGAACTATTGTTGAATTAGAATGTTTCCAAGCTTCTTCTCATAAATGAATTCAAAATGAACTATTGTTGAATTAGAATATTTCCAAGCTTCTTCTCATAAAGGAATTCAAAAATGAACTATTGTTGAATTAGGATATTTCCAAGCTTCTTCTCATAAATGAATTCAAAATGAACTATTGTTGAATTAGAATATTTCCAAGCTTCTGCTCATAAAGGAATTCAAAAATGAACTATTGTTGAATTAGAATGTTTCCAAGCTTCTTCTCATAAATGAATTCAAAATGAACTATTGTTGAATTAGAATGTTTCCAAGCTTCTTCTCATAAATGAATTCAAAATGAACTATTGTTGAATTAGAATATTTCCAAGCTTCTTCTCATAAAGGAATTCAAAAATGAACTATTGTTGAATTAGACTGTTTCCAAACTCCTTCTCATAAATGAATTTGTAAATGAACTATTGATAAAAAAAACTACTTCTAACTCTTTCATAAGTAAAATGAAAATGAGTTATCATGTGGATAGAAATGAACTTCGTTAGAAATTGCAAATTAATTGTTATTTAATAAAAAATTTTTGTTACTAAAAATTAAATTGGTTATCCAGTTGTCCAATTCTGTTTTGTTTTATTGCATCACTCATCAGTTATAGCACTTGTTCATGAGAATCTCATGCCTTCTGAGCTACATCTGGCATAACTAGACCTAGGCAAGTCAGGTTGTAGTGAGACGGAACTCTAATGGCGCTGTTTGGAAAACCAAACATAGAAATGTTTAGATGCTTCCAGTCTCTATGGTACTACATCCTCTGATGAGCAGGAAATATTGTTGTAGGAGGCATTAACATCTGCATTAGGAATGTCAATTGATAGTTCCTTCCTACAGCATGCTCATCAGAAAATTGTTACAACTGACATAATAAAAGGGTTGTATGCGGATCCGGTTACAATATATATATATATATATATATATATATATACATTTTACACAGTTTCAGCCAATCATATTACAAGTTACATGATAAGTACAACCATTATATAAATGTAAAAAATCAACCAACCTGTCTTCAAAATATATGTTTCAAGAATAACTTTTCATCAGCTGACTTGGAATAGTACCAGTCTCCCACAAAGCTTTAGTAATTATATTGTAAGTTAATATCAATTCAAAACAAATTATTTATATTAAAGCATTTGTGCATGATTGCTGTATGATTTATTTGTTCTTCACTATCAAGTAGTCTTGGTTTGACATTATTATATTACTAAACATGATTAGTATATTCAAGAGAGATTGACATTTCTCCAAGACAAGTGATGAAAGAGATTAGTCTTCAATCATACATTATGTAAAGTAATTGGATAGTGATTTTATATTCAATAATGCTTGTATTAAATATGTATTTGACATTTTTTGGCCAAAATAATTAGAGTTATTCAAAGTTAAATAGTTGATAAAGGCTACAAGATGTATAGTCAAAAGTACTTCTAATAAAATAACTATAATTTATGTGAATTTTACTGTATTTTGATAATATAAATATATTGATTTGAATATTACATATATTTTAGAAAGAATTCAGACATCAAACTCAATTTATTATATATATATATATATATATAAATAAAATATGAGCTTGATATATATATATATATATATATATATATATATATATATATATATATTAACAAGCTCATATTTTATTTAATTCTTATTGTGTGTATTATTGCATGTAGTGATAATTAATATTATAGTGATTTTATGTGTATGTAATATTGTGAAAAGAAACACATTTTCACATATATGCTATAGAATTAATATGGACTTATTTTAAAAGCAAACATCTATTGAAAAGGGAATATTTGTTAACTCTAAAACACATGATATGGTGAATAACAAAATGTTTTAATTCTACAATGAAAGTAACTTTGAATAAAAATATTTTTTAAAAATTGTTAAATATTTAAAATGAACCTGAAAATCAGACATGCATTTATTCATAGCAATCTAATAATTTTAATAAAACTTTGATAAATGAAATTATGATAACTATGATTAAATCCTCATATAAGTAATATTAGAAATATTTTATAGTTATTTGAACAATAATATGATACTACTGAAAATAATCGTATGGTGAATGACATTGAAGAGTTAAGTGATGATATACCATTACACTAGTTAATTGAATAAAATAGTTAAATTGGATGTGAGATTTTTTCTTTTTACTTTCCTCAATTGAGAATCATTCCAATAACCTTCAGCTTTTATCTCTTATTCTCACCACTGCTGTGGTTTGTTTATTTATATTCTGAGTTAAATAAAATATTTTTAATGTTATATTGTACAATATTATGATTATTAAGATCATGTGTAAGATGGATGGTGAGATAAGGAAGTTTGCTAAAGTAATGTGCAATAGAGAAGCTATGAATTAAAAATAATAAATTTGGAAAGACCTTCATTCAGCTGTAGATTGATGGGATTTGAAAATGATGATGATTATACATATTTTTATTTAAAACATATAAATAAGGATATACATTAAATATTAATAAATAATAATAATAATAAGTAGTTATAAATTGAAAAAAAAACACAAAGTTTTTCTCCTTGCACTCCAGTTTAAACAATAAATTAATTAATATCTTGCTTTCCCCTGTCCTTCTATGTTAGAATTAAACTACAAAACTTGTATTATTCAAGTTAATATGAAAAGATAAGAGTAACATTAAAATAAGATTTAAAAGCACTGAGCTAGCTTTCATTAGCTTGCTACTAGAATCATAGTGTTAAATCAAGCTGCATTGTTAAAAATATGTTTATATAACGTTGAAGATCAATATATAAATAAAGCCCAGTATGCAAAGTAGATATTCCATTTTTTGACAATAGAACACAGAAATCTTTGCTATTAATAGAATGAGGATCTTCACCACTATATACACATATTTTTAATGGCACAGCTTGATTTAGCACTATGATTTTTGCAGCAACCTACTAAAAGATTGCTCAGTGCTCTTAAATATTTGGGAGTTATGCTTACCTTTTCATATTAATTTGAACAATACAAGTTTTGTAGTTTTACATATTTTTGAAAAGTGTGTAATTTTTTGAAATATATTAGAGTTAGTAATTTTACTTTCAAATTTGAAAGACATTTTGTGAATATTTTTCAAGATTTTCATTTATTGAAACTCAAAATGACTTCTATTATTATTTTTATTTCTGTATGCACAGTTGTGTAAAGTTATATAATTTTTAAGAATTTATAAGACTTTTATTTTGAAAAATATAATGAAATAGCAGTTAATTGCTGAAATTAAATATTTATATTTGATTTTCATCATCCTCAATTATTATAAATTTATTTTATTTGGATAAACCTCTTTTGATAAATTTGTATATACTTTTTTTACATTGTTAAATTAGTCCTTGCTTTCAGTTGTTTACTGCTTTATTTCTCATTTAAATCATAGCAATGACTAAACATATTTTTACATTGCAGGTAATATCTACATTTTTCTATCTGATGATGTGTTCTTCATCAGCATCAGCAGCCATTCAAATAGTAATTGTTCTAACTCCAAAATAAATAAATAAAGAGAACAAAATATTAAAGGCAAATTTTAATAATACTATATAAAGGAATTCATAAAACACAACTATGTTTATGTGCTCATGTTGGTACTTTAAAATGTTTGTTTTTACCTTGAGTAACATAATTCAGTTCTGATTTAGTTTGTACTCATGGATATTTTGAAATCTAAAAATCACTGCTGACACATGCAACTGATAAATAACATAAACATTGAATAAAAGTACTTAAATTCATATTTTAGAAATTATAAGCTAGTAAAAAAAATATGCTTTATTTTATTAGAGATTTTTTTTTAAAATTTATCTTCATAAAATATTTGAAATATGACAGTGCAAAGCATGGAATTTGCGGGGAGGAGGAAGGATGGTTTGGCCAATGCAATGTATTATCCAAGTGATGCAGTAGTTTGATCAAACCAATCTTATAATTTCAAATACTAAAAGATTATACTATATGCTCATATGAAATAAAGCATATTATTTTTACTAGCTTATAATTTCTAAAATATGAATTTAAAGTACTTTTATTCAATATTTATGTCATTTATTGGTTGGATGTGTCAGCAATAGTCTTGGCTGGTCTTTGGATTTCTAAATGACCTTTAGTGCAAACTAAATCAGCACCCATAATTCTACTTGGCACACATTTAATTTAAAAAAAAACTAGATTAGATGCTATGTGTGTATGTATAAATAAATGTAAGATTAATAAAGTAAAAATAAAAGGCTGCATAAATAATTATCTACCAATATTTTGATCTAAATAACTGATGAATTGTTAAGCGATAGTACTAGATATAAAACAGCCACACAAATATAAATAATGCTAATAATTTACATATTTATTGGATTCACAATTATGGTATTGACAGCCATGGAACATTGCAATAAATTAATGATTACATATAAATGTCTGAAAATTTTAGATTTTCTACTTGATAGTTAACCATTAGAAAATAAAGTACTGGGCTTGACTGGGTATTTTAAATCTAAATGCTTGAATATCCTAACACCTCATTGAGGAAAGCCAGAACATAGGCATGCTCATTAGATAATATATGTATATATATTTAGATAAAACAAAACGTATGTTATTTTTAAAGTGTAATTAAAAAGATTTTGGTTAAAATATAATTAACACGATCTGTAATAGCTTTGTTGTTAGGTTATAACAAATTATTTAATTAAAGTTCAATTTATTTTATACTAATAATTAGGGCCGGCGCTGGGTACTAGGCGCCCGCATGCAAATTTGATTTTGGCGCCCCTGTCAATATGTATGTTTACTAAGGTGACCCGACCGTGTACCGTGGCGTTTTAAAAAAGTCATGATTTTTAGAAAGAATGCACGATGTAATGCTATTTTTGATATCAAAAATAGCATAAAATTGATTGTTAAATTATATATTATTTCATACAAACGGTTTGTATGAAATAATATATAATTTAACACGGCAAATTTAGATGTTAGAAAAATTTGCAGAAATTTTAAAAATAATGTATTTGTTAAAAATAGACAGAGTGATTCAAATATATATATATATAATAAATTTAAAAAAAATAATGTTTGAGATTAAAATATTTAAATGTTTAAAATAATTTTCGAAAAACATTTACATATTTTAATCTCAAATATTTTTTTTTTTTTAAATTTCATATTTATTATTTGCGTCACTGTCTGTTTTTAACAAACCCATTATTTTTAAAATTTTTGCTGATTTTTCTAACCTCTAAATTTATGCAAATATTAGCAAATTTAATAATAAATTTACAATTTATAAATGAAATAATTTTAAAAAAAGATAATATTACAAACATACATATTTAATTTATTATTATTAATGTACGCTATATCTATATAAACGCTCCATATAAACCAAATTTTTAATCAGCCCCCCCCCCCCGGCTAATGGTGTCCCGTTTTACCAATGTTAAAATCTGGTCACTTTAATGTATACCACCTACATGTTATAAATATTAGTGTACAAAATCTTTCTAAGGGAAACAAACAAGGCAATGTAAATAAATAATTTTTAATATTAAAAAAAAAGAAAATACAGTTAAAAAAAGTAAATGCATTACAAAACGTTATAATTATAATAATTTTATACTCCTTGACTTCATACTAATAAACCTTGATATGATTGTATTTATTTCCAGTTCTGCACAAATATCATTTTCAATAGCAATTAATGCCAAATTAACAAGCCGTTTTTGTGACATAGTTGTTCTCAAGTAAGTTTTAATTAATTTTAACTTAGAAAAAGAGCGTTCACCGCTTGCAACACTAACAGGTAATGTTAATAATATTCTTAAAGCTATTGATAAGTTTGGCATAGATAAATTATTAGAAACTATAAAATTAAGTGTTTCGAAAGGGTTTTGAGAATTTAAAAAATCCTTTTGAAAAAATCTCGAAAAGCACATAATTCATCGAATAAATCTGTAGCATTAATATCTTTACTGTTATCAAATTTCAAAATATTTTCTAAATCTTTGCATTTTGCTTGTAACTCGCTCTTATTAATTTCTGATATTTTATATAGAAAATTGAAATTATTATAACATGCTTCGAGGAGTTCAAAGCGTTCTGTTAAAGAATTAATCGCTACATCTAAAAGTGTAAAAAACATGTTTATTTTAAATTTTTCTTCAGGTATTTGAGGTGTTTCGTCCTGATGCTCGTAATCAAATTGACGAGTTTTTTTCCGTTGTCGAACTTCTTTGGCAGTTTTAAATTCTTTCTCTCCATCAACCTCTTCGCTAAGTTCATCTGCAATTTTGAGAATGTTTTTAAAATTTGAATCTGATCGATATTCTCGTAAAAATTTATTTAGATTTGCGATCGATTCTAAAGCAAGTGAAGCATTTATATTTACATTTTGGAGCATTTTACTGACAGGATTTATTCTATTTAATATATCATGCCAAATTATTAAAGAACAAATAAATTTGTAATCCTTAAGGTTAGTGCAGAGTGATTGAGCTTCATGTTGAATTTCTCTATTAAAAGATTCGTTGTTCATTATTTCATAGAGTGCATCATAAATTTCACCCAACTGATACCGTAGAGGCCGGATTGCATCAATTCTGCTTTCCCATCATGTTTCTGATGGTTGTTTTAGAGTTAAAGTTTTAATAAATTTTAAAAGGATTGACCACCGTTTATAAGATGATGAAAAAAAATTGTATATTTTTTGAACAATTGCAAAAAAACCAATTGTATCTACATTGACTTTGGCGGCATTGTTTATGATTAAGTTTAAAGAATGAGCAGCACATGGTACGTAAAATGCACGAGGGTTTTTGGTTAAAATCAAATTTTGAAGTCCAGCCTTTTTGCCTTTCATGTTGGCCCCATTATCATACCCTTGACCACACATGTCTTCAATGGGAATCTTCCATTTTTCCAGTTGTTCAATTATTGTTGTACATAAACCTCGTCCAGTGGAATCTGTTATATCTATGAAACCTAAAAAGTTTTCTCTAATTTTAACCGTTCCATTATTACAAAAAACGAAGCGAATAATTATGGTCATTTGTTCAGTTTTACTTGCATCTGGTGTACAATCTAAAATAATAGAATAATATTTGGATTTCTTTATCGATAATAAAATTGTTTCCCTAATTGCTGTACTTAAAATTTCCAATAATTCATTTTGGCTATCTTTGCTTAAATAATGTACTCTATTGTTTTGATCTAGGGCCCTCTCAACATGATTTTCCATAACGGGATCAAACTTCGCAAATAATTCAATTAATTTTAAAAAATTTTCGTTATTTTTTTCGTATAATTTATCAGATGATCCGCGAAATGCTAAATTTTGACTACCAAGGAATTTGATAATTTCAATCAGCCGTTCCAAAACACTCCTCCAATGTTTCTTTTCCATTTCATATAAATTTTGAGATTGACAATCAATAGTAATTTTGTTTTTTAATCTTTTCTCAAGTTCATTCCAATTCAATAAACTTTTCATGTGAGCCATACTAGTTTCATGTCTGTGTAAAATTGTACTTAAATTTCTCCAATTATTGTATCCTTCTATGAGGCTAGATTCAGTAGATCCAAAAACTTTGCAACAAAAGCAAAACACAGAGTTCAAAATTTCGGAATAAATAAGCCATTTTCGAAAAACTACTTCTCTGTTTTCCATTTTTCTATTATAATATACATCAGAAAATTTACGGCCATGTACATCGTTCGGATATATAATATCTTTCTTTTGAACAGGCCCCATTTCTACTAAAATAACACGTAGTTTGTCATCGATTTTATTCCATTCAGCTGGATCTTCTAAATTTATACACATTTGATATGATATTGGCACAATGACTTTGTTGTCACTTAACTGTTTCTTATTAAAATCTTGTTCAATATTTTCAACAGTTCCCTGTGATCTAGATGATGTGCCTGGTTCTGGTTCTTGTTGAGTATAAGCTATTTCAGAAGCAGTTGATATTTTAAGATATTTATTAAGTGATCCACTTTGTTTTTTAATGTTTGCTATTTTTTCAGCTTGGCGTTTACGATTTTGTGCACCGGATAGTTTTTTCTTAGTTTTTGATTCCATATTACTTTTACTCATGAACGCCACTTTAAAATAATTTTCAAATGTAATAAATAAATAAATACGGACTCTAATTTATATATTTACATCATGTATCTTAATACTTAAGATTATATATCACTAATTTAGATGTCCAACACAAATTACTTCTTGCGCCAAAATACAAAACTCTATACGTGGAGGGGAAGAAGTTGTTTAACTTGTTTACCTAAAAAAGGCAGCTAATAAATTGGAAATATTCAGCCATTGACATTAAAAATGGTCAGGTTTTAAAATAACTCAAGTATCCAGTTTTTTACGCTTGATTGAACATTTTAGTTTTACCATTGGCAAGATTTTCTTTTGTTATCATATATTTTTCTAATTAACACAGGTGGCCTGCCAGGCCTGATTTACGATTTCAATAGAAAATTTCCTGGGATTATAATTATTGTTTACAAGTTCTTACTAAGATTTTAAAATTTGCGATAAACATCATAAGCAAACGTATGTAATTAATTTGCAAACCTAATTAGTATGCAGAAAAAATAGACTTTTGACAACGATTAAAATATATAAAATAAAAAGTAAACTGAAAATTATATTAAGTTTACTGGAATTATACCTATAATATATATTACATACACGTTCGAATATTTATATCAAATTATTATTTAAATAAAAAATTAGAAAATATTTTATTTTGCAATATTATAATCGTTTCTTACGATTTCAAAATTATGTACATGATCTAATATATATATATGCATATACATACATAAGTTCTAATTTATAATACTTTTAATGTGTGTTTATTTATATATTTGCTAGCAGAAAGTTACTTATAGTTTACTATAAGCAGTACTATATATATATATAAACATTACAATATGAAATTTGTAATATAATAAACTTTATGTTTAGTTTATTGTTCATGATAAATAATAGATTTGATTGTTTTATATTTTTAATATTAAGCAGAGCTTGTGTGCAGGCCTGCTTGTGTGTGTCATTTAATAAGATATAATATGGCTTCATATGATTTTCAATAATCTACTCTCAATAATTTTTGTAAATAAACATTTGAGAATAATATTCTTCAAATGTGAGTATTTTTGTTAGTAGAGTTTTAATTTCTCAGGGATGGCGCCTTCTTTTTCAGATGCTAATCTCTCAGTGATGGCGCCTCCTTCTGCCAGTACCTGCATGCCTAGCATTCGTTGCATGCCCGCTTCCGCCGGCCCTGCTAATAATTAAAAAATAGAAAATTCTAGTGTGTACAGATTATATTAAAATTAATCTATTATTTATTTAAAAAGTAATTAAATTTATTTAATTATATGTATTTTGTTTTTGTTTAATGTGCATTGCATAACTATTTCTCTTTATTATAAAATCTCTAGTAATCTATTTTTAGTAGTGATTAGCATTCTGATTTTTTTTAATCATTTCTCTTCAGAAAAAGTTTTATTATTCTATTAAAAGCCTAGCTCAGTGAGAGTTGTTGAAGGTCAAGTTCAGTCTTCATGCATTCAAAACCACGCTATTTAAAACTTTTATAACAAGCCATAGTTTTAAAGCTGTCAACAATCTTGCCTAATTATAGATATTTTTAATGTTCCGACCCTTAGACATATTGTTTTATATGCCCAACCTAATGGAGGTATGCCTATACAATTGGCCTTGTCATTTTACCATTACAAGTTGCATACTTAAAATTTATTTCATTTTTTTTTATGTCGTATCAGTAAGAGGCCACGGCTTATCTATATAGTTTACCTGATAGATGACACTAGATACAGGCAATATCGTTGATGCAGTTATATATTTTTAATTTATTAATGGCAATAGTAACACATTGGGTTATGTACCACATCTCAAAATCTAAATCCAGGGTTAATATCTAAAACGGGACTTTAATGTTTTAATTGATTAAATTTTCAAACAGCTAACCATTCAAGATCATGAAGTACCTCAGTTGATTAAATATTCAGGTGAAATCTTTATATATTCCATTCAAATTGTAAAAAAAAAAAATCTATTCTATACATTGATGTACTTTGAATTGAAACAACAACACATAAATATTCTATAAATATAGAAGCCAAAAAGATGAAGTTTTTATTTTTAATTGTAATCAGTTCAAGCTGTGTATAATCTACTTCAAAAATAATATCATGAAAATGGAAAACAAAGTTGAAACAAATGTATACCTCTGTTTAATACATGCAACTATAAAAAAATTCACCATGATATGTACATTATTATTTTCAACCATTACTAATCTGTTGTACTTCTTTGGACATGTCAGTTACTTAAAAGAAGCCCCTTTTCAAGTTTTCTATTTTAATATTTTTTTCCAAACAATTTTGTTGTAATCAAAATGTTTTGATAAAATAGTGTTCTTTACTAATTGAAATAGTTTCCAGACATATCAGGCACATTATTTATTATTTTTTTCTATAAAAATCATATGTGTTGATCTATTTTTGCTGAAATATGCAATTTTCTGTGATATTTTTTCAAATACTATTCAGTGTATACATCTTATTAAAAATAAATAAATGCAAAATAATAATAATAAAGCAAAGTATAATTTTAATTTTATTTTTGTGTAAATATAGTTAGTCTGAGAAAATCATTGTAAAAACAAACAAAATGCATCCATCAACAAAGAAATACAGATAATTTATTGGAATGTTCCACCTTCTATAGTATGAACTATAATTATTGCAATCATTGGATGTAGTTGAGAAAATAAATATTTTATTTGAGTTAACTCTTAATTCAATATTTGAATTAAGCACATGTTTAAATAGAAGTATTTATTCAGGATCATTTTATATATGTTTGTAAAAATTTTCCAGGGTCCATAATGAGAGTTTTTTGAGGAATGGAATTGGCCCCAGAGTTGGATGTTCCCACCCTGTTCTAAAGCTTTAATCATCATTAAAATACTTGCACAATCAAATAGCTTTTCACAATGTACAAATTCAAAGCATAATTACAACTTATACTTATTTATACTTTCTATAACTTCTTTTAATAATTTTATATAATATGCAATGCTAAAACAGTTTAAAATTATTATTTTTAAGCAAAGTTTTATGTAGACAAATTGCAGTAATCATAGTAAAAATCGTATATAGTACTAACAGAATATTAATAAATCAGTAATTTCTAATATTTTCCTTTTCATTTTTTTTTTTTACAAATGTCAATATTAGTACCCAAATTATTCCAATAATGTGGAATATTTTTATTATTTAGAAATTTGTTACATAGTTTTTCCAATAATTTTTATATTTCTTCACCTACTTTTTTAAAAGTATTTACAATAGTTTTATTATTTTCTAGAATGCTTTCATTCTACATAGATTTAATTGCATATTTCATCTTTTCATTTAAAATATTTATGATTTCAATACATGTTCTCATACAGAGGATCTACTTTGTTTTTTGTTTTTTTGTTCTTTATATTAAATTAGGAATGGTGTGATAATCTTCAACTTAATAAATAATTATTAATGTGTTTATTTGAAGTGGATGTTGTCAAAGTTTTAAATTCACAAAGTTTGACACATAAATTAAATTGCAATAATTTATTATAAGTATACATAGTAGGGTTTGTTTTTTTTTTGTAGATTTTTTGCACTCATTTAATGAATCCATTTATCTTTCTAATAATAATGTCACATTTTCTTACCATTTTTTAAATAACTTTTTTTTTCAATATCAAAAATGCTGTTTTATACTTGTAAAATTTAATATGTTTGTATCTTTTTTTATAGATTTTCTTACCACTTCATAATTATGTTTCATTGTGCTATCATTAATTCTGTTTTATATTATTTTAAAATATTCCACATATTCAAATTTTCTAAATGCATTATTTTTAAATATATAAATATATAATTTAATAATAATTATATCTGGTTATTGTATTTTATAATTATTTCTGTCTTGTTTTTTTTTTTTTAAAAAAAAAAAAAAAAAAGGAGGAGGAAATTATAAATTATGAAAAGATTTCATTTTGTGATGTGGCAATATCTTTTATCATATGGATCTATAATTACTTAAAGGAAATCAGGAAGAATAAAGATGGGATTGCTGAGGATTTCCTGTATATCATTCTCATTTTGCATTGTGTAATTTAATGCAGTGGTAGCATAATGGGCTTAGAGGTAAAAGTGCATGAATCATGATTCAATTCTATCAATTCTATGTTTTCTTAAGAACTCAAAGCAATAAACTATTTCCATTACTATTATTTTCATGCTTCAGTTTATTTGAATTAAGAGAGGGAAATATATTTTTTTAAATATACTAAATATATTACTTTTATATTTATCTTATTGACCTCACTAAATAAAATCTTTTATCTGAAAAGTATTAATCATAGACTACATTTCTATTTATTTAAAGTTTGTTTCTCTATTTACTTAAAGTTTAATTAATAACTGTACTGTAATTGCATGCATTATTAACAGCATCTAATTCAGTAATATTTTAAAATTATTTACTATTATCCCTACTAAGTAAATATAGTAAGTTAAACCTGCATTTTGGCATAATTGCGAAATAATTTTGTATAAGTATTTGTCTGAAGGTTTGTAATGATGGTATATTATTAGAGTGATATGTTGGGCTATTTCCATCATTTATGAGTGAATGTTGGAAGTTTAAAATTTTCTATACATTCAACATTCATTCATAGATGACGGAAGTAGTCCAACATATCACATCTAATTTGGTATAAGAGTTTTAAATATCTAACTACACTCTAATCGTTCCATAAAATACAGATTGATGTAGAATCTATTTAAAAATTGCTCAGTAGTTAAATATACTAGATAACTAATAGTTGAATTTAATTAATATTTTGTAGCTCATTTTTAAGTGCAAGATTTTTCTGCATTTATTTTATTGTAATTAAAACAGGGATTAAAATCTTCAATTGACTTGCAATCTCTTCTATGTAGGTACTTTGTCAGTGCATTATTTTTGAAATAATTAAAGCTTTAATCTCTAGAAGTACTTATTTATAGAAAAAAAATCGTTTCAACTGTTACTTTAACCTTTAACTAAGATTAGCATTAAATATTTTATTCAAGAAAAAATTAATTTAAAAAATGATTAAAGTATAAAGTAAATAAAATGAAGTAGAATTCAAATTAATTACTGCTTTTTTTAATTATGCCTTAATACAATATTTAAAATGATTAGTAAAATATTGGTATGTGATTTACATGTGCCACTGTTGTCTATTTATACATATAAAGAGCGTCAAATAAAGTGGTAAATACACATATTAAATTAAAATTTAGATATATCTCAAAAAGGGTATTGTAAAGGTCAGGTTTTTACATTTGCTCAACAGACTGAGAGTCCGAACGAAAGAGAAACAGGCTGACCAAGTCGGATTGGTGACACCCTACGTCTGATAATACCTCAACTCTTTCACCTGTGCTTCCAAATCCCACACTAGCGAATAACTTGTCTGAGGCTACACTTGATACTTCCTTGACTACGTTCCGTTACTAGCAAATCGGTAGAACATGAGACTTATCCCCCCTAACTATTACTAAATGACTTAACTAGTGATTCATAAAGACTATGAGCAAGGATTGAGACTGAGAGGTGATATATTTTAGAAAATTTAATATATAAATTCATAATTAATAAAACAAAATGTACATAATCTGTCACACGCAGGTGAAGGTATATAGGATTAACAAGTTAATAATTGAGCTTTATGTGGAGAGAAATAAATATACATTCGTGATACAAAACAGCAAACATTAAAACTCAGGTATATAAATGATTCACACGCAGGTGAATGTTATTTTATATATGATTAGTATTTTAGCTTTATATGATAAAAGAAAACATTACAGTGGCTAATTGACCTTTACATTGCCATTTTCCCTTTAATTACTTAGGGGTGAGTAAATATTATACAAAGTTATGCAGAGATTTATGCTGAGATATATGCCAAGGAATTAGCAAAAAGAGTGTGATCCAACTAGATGGGGTATATTACTTATCAATAAAGTTTACATCTAATTTACGATACAAATTAATTAAGTTAACCCGATTCTGGCTCAAATCAAAGCAGAGGTTATTTAATAAGGTGGGCGGACGGAATTGATGGAGCAGGGTCACTTCATATTCTATGACATATCAAATATATTAATAAAAAGAGTGTGTCTCGAAGGTGTGCTCATAAAGATTTATTACCAAGTAATCAGTTCTTTGTATCGGCGCTGCTTGCTATATTAATAGAGGAAATTTCTTTAGTCTGGAGAATCGAACAGCTACTTCAAGGATGAGTCTCTTTGGTCTCTTTCAAATATCAAATACAAAATGGATTGGCTATCCTAACTAACTGGCATGGTTTGACATTAAATCAACCCCAATGCAGACACAAACATATGTAGAGAATATAGCAAGAAGCTAAGCATTATTTGCTAATGAGCATCACATTCGCTCTGTGAATCTAATATAATTATTTTAATTCACCAAATATGCAAAATATGGAGCATCTAGCAGTGCTATTGCCACTAATCAATTCTGAAATAGCACATAATAATTATACTATAGGGAAATACTTAGAATCTGGCTTAAGAGTTATCTATATCACTTAAGACATATAATTATAGATTTACTGTATATTTTAAGAGTTATTACAGGTCCAAATATTCATTGCACATATACTGTAGAAAATCACTCTCATTTAAAGGCAAAAAAACACTACTTATAATTATTTATTAGGCCATATTATAGATAGCAATATTATCACTGGAGCAGAATATTAATTACAGAAGGGAGTTTGTCTGTTTTTTAGAGCAAATGAGCACAATGAGAGCATGTAGATATCTCTCTGAGAATTAATAATTCACCAAACTCCATTCTGATTACTTTAGCATAAATCAAACATAACTATGATAAAGAATGGCTTACATAATGTCTAAACAATAAATAAGAAGGTAATATACTTATCATTAAAGTTTTAGAGTTTAAACTTTACATATTAAAATAAATATGTGCTATATGATTATGATAATGATCAAGCAAGATTTGATAAAGTGACTACTTTAAGATAAAGATACATAGCAGATTTACATTTCCACAGCAGAGTTATACAGGAAACATAATGAGCACTAGCTTGATAGTTATTTTAAAGAATGAATGGTATTTAGCATGCTTTACCGTAATTCTTGAGAGGGATTCTAGTAGAAGTTCATGTACGAGTGGCTTCTCTGAGCATGATTCCTATTCTCCATGGATAGACATGAATCTGGCTTTTCTTTCTCTCTAACACCATTCTTTAGATGTGGCTTCACCATTTTAAAGTGGCTTATTAGATACAATTTGCTTACAGCTGGGTTGGTTTACTGGGTACAGCTTCATTATAGCCGAGGTGGCATTTCTGGATATGGCTCCATTATTATCTATGCGGCTGGCTTATTCTTATAGGGTGACTATCGCTGGTTCTTGGGCATAAGATGACTGCTATTGTTACCATTTGTAGAAGCTCTAATGGAAGATAAATGGCAACTCTATCTTCCACTAGCCGATGGTTCTCATCTTAGCAACAATAATAGCTTTCAAATAAAAAAAACTTTTAATAATATTCTCTCTATGATATATATTTTCCTGTATCTTCTATCTTTAATAATAAAACCTGCAAGTTTTTATATTTGTACTCAGCACACACTCCTATTTCTTTCCTGTGCTTACTACATCACTTGTTTACTGCTTTGAACCTTGTGCTCTCAATTGTTTTTACCACCTCTAGAGAAACTCTCCCAGGGTCCTTCCAAATGGTCAAGTCAGGATTTACAAACAATTGATTTCTAAATTGACATTTTAACTATATGGCTAATTAAGTTAAAATGTTATTTTGGTAAAATGTAAAAACTCATAAACAACTTTACTGTCTGCAGTTTTAAACAAAATCATAAACCTAAAATAATTTTAAGAAAATGCTAATCTAATCAATCTTTAACTAAAACATAATTTCAAGCAAGTTTTAACTCATAAACAACTTTTTCATGGCACTTCTAACAAATAATAAACTGGAAATAATTTTAAGTAATGCCAATCTGGTCAATCTTTAATGAGATATTACTTTGAACAAATATTAACTCATAAAAAACTTTACCATCTGTACTTTTAACAAAGAATAAACTTGAAATAATTTTAAAAGAATATTTAAGACTAATATTTTAAATAAATGATTTTTTACTAAGTTTAAATATAATTCTTTACATAAATTCTAGCTGCACAGTTTTAATAAATGGAGGGCTATATGTGCATATATATTATTCTTTCTGGCATCTATATTGCAATGAAATAGGCACTTATACCGGCACTTACTCTATAATTTTTAAGAGCACAAGTTCAGAGTTCTGAATAAAAAAAATACACACAATTTGGAGTGAAATAACATACAAATAAATATACTACTATGACTATAGTAGGTGAAACAGGTGGATCTTTATATCTGACTGTTTCAGTATATACATCTAAATTATAGCATGTGCGATGCATGTCTTGCTCACTTAAAAAAAAAGGTGAAGGGCTGTTTCACATGCATTCATAGTGAGAGAGTTTGGTCTGAGTTCTGGGTGGATAGATTGTTGTGATAGAATTGAGATAAGGTGAAAAATGCATGGATAAAAAAAAATTGAAAATATAAAAAGCTTTTACTAAAATGATTAGTTAACTTATGTGTAGTATCCATAACCTTGGATTTAAATTTAGATTAGGTAAAAAATGGAGTTTTTTAGATTCCAAAAAAAATGTTATATTGTAAGAGTGTATCCTAAAACTAACACCATTAAATCATCCTATTACTGATTGAAAAATGTGTACCTAGATATTTTTAGTTATAAAATTAAACAAAAAAAGATTTTCTTCTAAAATATTAACCACATATATTAGTCCACTTTATAAAATGATGGAATATCCTGCAATGGGTTATTTATTTTATTTATCTGTAAAAATTTATTTCAGAAAACTGTTTTCAAAGATTTGTTGCCTTAGTATTTTTATTTGCAAAAAAAAAAAAAAAGCAAACTTATTTATAAATGCATTATGAATAGGAGAACTCATTTTTCTATGTTTTTTATTTACATATTGAAATGTTATTGAACAATTTTATTCTATGAAGAATGAGTTTAAGAGATATTTAGTCAAAGGATCATGTAATAATGGTAGATAAAAGTTAAATATGAGATCAAGATGATTTAAGGATGGGAATATAATTTTATAATATGGATAAAACATCATATGATTTTTTTGGTATTCTCTTAACAAATACTTTCAAGAGCAATTCTATTCCCAATACTCCAAACTGATTTATTATAAGCTGAGTAATTAATGAACATTAGATACTATTTTCAGAACATTAGATACATTTTCAGATGAGTTTTACTTTTTACTATTTACAGTGATGATTTAAGATTCAAAGTTGAAATTAATGCCCTTATGTTTCTAACAACCATCTTTAACTTCTTTACAGAAAAAAATGATAGCCAGTAATCTAATGTCCATTGATCATTCAATCTTTAACTAAATAATTATGAAACAAAAAAAAACAGTAGCTTTTATAATAATTGTGTTTTGTGTTACTTTTCTCATCAAAATTATTACTTTTTAATACTTTGATGGTGTCACAATACTTGTCTTAATCAAATATATTATCCTGTAGGGATTTAATCCACTTAAATGAA
The DNA here is from genome assembly GCA_028023455.1 of Epiperipatus broadwayi. Classification (NCBI taxonomy): domain Eukaryota; kingdom Metazoa; phylum Onychophora; class Udeonychophora; order Euonychophora; family Peripatidae; genus Epiperipatus; species Epiperipatus broadwayi. Next base: position 2,407,151 of record JAQFVV010006346.1, read on the forward strand.
AAAAAATGCACATTGATAAAAATAACTGAAAAAATATATAGAATATTTATTTGATAAAAGCCACTGTTTATTAAAATTTCTGTCTTATTTTTTTAGAAATATATATATATATGATCAATAGATGGCGTTTTACCAAAACCACCGAAACAAGTGTAAAATTTGTTTACATAAATGACAAAAGAGTCAGAATTAACTATCTCTTTCATTTGCTCACCCTCAGATCAGCTGATTTCAAGCTGATTTGCTCTCATCAGTGAAGGATAGAGTTAGAAACTAGATCTAAACCCTGACTATCAAGTGTTTATGCAAAACGTTTCTATCAGTTTGCAAGTGTGAATTTTTCAGATGGGTAAAGTCTTCAAACTCAGCCTAGCAAGCCAGATATCTATATGGGTCTAATCTCAGTTCAGTTTCAGCACATAATCAAAGTCTCTGCAATATATATCATTGCAAGAAACCTTTAAAGGTACATTTATAAAAAACAAGTTATTCACATAACTTGCTATCACTTGTTATTTATGATCAATAGATAGCGTTTTACCAAAACCACCAAAATAAGTGTAAAAATTTGTTTACATAAATGACAAAAGAGTCAGAATTAACTATCTCTTTCATTTGCTCTTCCTCAGATCAGCTGATTTCAAGCTGATTTGCTCTCATCAATGAAGTATAGAGTTAGAAACTAGATCTAAACCCTGACTATCAAGTGTTTATGCAAAACGTTTCTATCAGTTTGCAAGCGTGAATTTTTCAGACCGATAAAGTCTTCAAACTCAGCCTAGCAAGCCAGATATCTATATGGGTATGATCTCAGTTCAGTTTCACCACATAGTCACAGTCTCTGCAATATATATCATTGCAAGAAACCTTTAAAGGTATATTTATGAAAAACAAGTTATTCACGTAACTTGCTATCACTTGATATTTATGATCAATAGATGGCGTTTTACCAAAACCACTGAAACAAGTGTAAAATTTGTTTACACAAATGACAAAAGAGTCAGAATTAACTATCTCTTTCATTTTCTCACCCTCAGATCAGCTGATTTCAAGCTGATTTGCTCTCATCAGTGAAGGATAGAGTTAGAAACTAGATCTAAACACTGACTCTCAAGTGTTTATGCAAAACGTTTTTATCAGTTTGCAAGCATGATTTTTTCAGACTGGTAAAGTCTTCAAACTCAGCCAAATTGACTTTAAGCTGCCTTTGAACTGGTAAACTGAAAATACTTGTTTAACATATTAAGTAAACTTCTGTCAAGTCATATAATTTAATTACTGTCTTAAAAATTATTTTGCCAACAGATTTAACAAGCTTAAAAATTACATGTCCATTCTTTGCTTTTCAAACCAAGCTAAGGTATTTCACATGGTTCATCACTTGCATTACTGAACAGACCACAGAAGCCCTCTTTCTTCAACTTGAAATTACTATTTCAGTGATATCTTTTGTTTGATGATATCCAGATAGCCTTCAGAGACCTACAGAATCTTCCTCTTGTTCATCATATTTTAAATAAATTCAAATCATTAATAGAGTTTATAAGAGATCTTTGTAAGTCATCCATTTGCCCAATAGTTACAAATGGCAATCTATTTTTAATATTTACAGGTACCTACTGATCTTTTCTTGGAATTCCAATAAACTTATCTAAGACACAATTATTTCATCATCTAAATCATCAGATCTTCAGCAAGTTTAATAAAAAATAAAAGCTTTCAGTCAAAATTGCTTCATCTTATAGTAAAATTTTGTACAGTTAATGTTATTCTGGGTAGTATACTTGCTTATTATAGCTCATATTTACATCTTTTGAAGACTACTGTTAAAAATCTTATGTCCACAACAAAATCATGCATCAAGGGATCATCATCATATCTATCAATTACAAGTGCTTGTTTTTCACATATCTTAATTTAATATGTCTTCAATCAGTTGTCTCCTATATCAAAGCTAAAATATACATCACAACTTTTGTTAGTTGAGGGCTGAAATTTTCCTCCACCTATAATCTTGCTTGCTTTACTTTCATATGAAAATCATTTCTTTTTTAGTGAACATGCTATCAAGCATTTGGATTTGTTGGTTACTTATTTTATCAAATCATTTGTTATTGTTCATATAAATATTTAGGGGAAAATTATATATCCTGATAGACATCTAAGGTCAACTCTCCCAATTGCCAAAACTTTAGCGAGATTCTAAAATATGTGCATTCCTCAATCATAGTTAAAAATTTTGTTTAACTTATTAGTTGGCCCAATTATTAACAAAATCTTTTTTATTAAAATTTAAGTCTGTCTTGTGTATTTATCATCCAGAGGATATGATAAACATTTTTCAAAATTACTCTTACTTCTCATCCTTACAAACTTTGTCTTTCACAAACAAATAATTAATCTTGAACAGTTAAATTGCTCAAGAAAAATATTAAATATTTTCCATTTTTATAATGCCTAGAATGATGTGATTTTTTGACAAAAAATACAATGTTCTTAAGAAAATAATAAAGAGTGATATGATATACATTTGTATGCTCTAAAATACTTTCCTAGAATACTATGAGAAAATTAGACAGCACAGTATTTTTATTAGTTGTATATTACTTTAGAATGATATAAAGCATAAATATTATGGTTATATTTTTATAATCTTTGGGCATATGCCAGGCGAATTCTATATGCTAATAATATTATTTAATTTGTTATTAATAAAATTTATTTTCTTTTAAAAAATTATAAAAAATATACAAATATGATTTATTTGCAATAACAGACTATTTTTCACACAAACATATTAAAATATTAAATAAAAATTAATAATTGTAAAAATTTTAGATTTTTGTTGCAAGTACTTGTATGATTTATTTAATTTATTTCTGCTTAAAAACTATTTGTGAACGTTAATAAAATAGTTTTATTTAAGCAGGAATTATTTATTTTTCAATTGATTTACTATTTTTATAAAGGGGCATATTGAAATAAATGTATGATTTATTAATGATTATCATCTAAAAAATATAACTATTATTGACATGAAAACCATCAAACATTACATAATCACCATTGTCTATGCATACCCAAGGTTTTTCACAGAAAGCATCAGCCAGTGCAAGCCAGAATAATCAATGGATACAGGAAAGGTTTGAGCATAAAATCCCTATCTAGTGCCTACTCATCCAATATCCCCAGACTAGTTTTTAGCTTGTAACTTTCATCAGTGAGGAGCCTTGGATCCAAAATCACTGCACCTAAAAGATATATGGATGAGTAGGCACTAGATAGGGACTTTATACACAACTTTCCTGCAGCCATTGATAACCCTATTTTGCACTGACTGGTGTTACAATATGGAGAGTTTTGCCTCTGTGTATTATTGACATGGCTGAAAAAATTAAGAGAATAAAATGTTGAAATCTTACATGGGATCCAAAGTTCATATTTAACATGGATTGATGAGATAAGAAAGTTTTCTGCAGACCATAAGAGAGAAAGCCATAAATTAGAGAAATCATATTTAACTCAGAGAATATTTATTCTGCATTATACTAATAATGATGATGATGATAATCATGTACACATTATATTCATAAATAATGTAATAGTATAAATTTGTAACATTTTTCTAGAATATTACAGTAGTAATAAAATATTATTCCTAGATCTCAGTATTTCAATGCTTCCCAGCATTTGATTCAGCTTATTACAAGGTATATAACCACAGTTCCTCTCACTGTCTTCTGCACTAGGACTATCTAGTATAATCCTGAATAATCAGTGATCATAAGATAGTAGTCAAATTTATTAATTCCCATATCCAAACTAATTTCGGGATTTTACAGTTATCAGTAGGAGATTCCCAACAAAAAATAAAGTGGGTCTGGAGAAGACTGCAGGACAATCAAAACATAAGATTGTGTATTCATATGTACAATAAAACCATTTATATTTATAGTGAATGTATTTCTTTATATTATTATATAATATTACTGATGACCATAAAATTAATTCACCATTATTTCTAAATTTATTTTTAATTACATGCTCAAATGAAATAGTTTTTTTAAGCTTTTATTAGATAGAATTTGCATCTCAAGTCAATTATAATAATTAGTGCTTAATATTATTTAATTATTTGAGGTATAAAATCAATTGAGCTAAAAACAATTAATTAATTCCCAGCTGCCATGTTACAATGTTATTTTTTTTCACACTTATAAAATATAATTTAAATTCTGTTTTTAAATCTCTTGATTTTATTTAAGGAAACTATATATATATATATATGACAATAGATGGCGTTATACCAAAAACACCTTCAAGCATTTGTTTACATAAACGTCAGAGCGAGTATTTCACTATCTCTAACTTAATTTCCACCTTCAGATCATGATTTCAAGCTATTTGCTATCGTCAGTGAAGGACAGGATTAAGAAACTAGATCTAAAACACAAACTCTGAGCATTTAAGAAACAGTTTCTATTCAGCTTGCAAGCGTGAATTTTTTAGACACATAATGTCTTCAAACTCAGCATAGCATGCCAGATAGCTATATGGGTCTGATATCAGTTCAGCATCACCACATAGTAGAAGCCTCTGCAATATATATCATTGCAAGAAAGACCTCAAAGGTACATTTATGAAAAACAAAAAAACACAAGTTAAAAACTTGCATACGCTTGTATTTATGACAATAGATGGTGTTATACCAAAAACACCTTCAAGCGTTTGTTTACATAAACGTCAGAGGGAGTATTTCACTATCTCTAACTTAATTTCCACCTTCAGATCATGATTTCAAGCTATTTGCTATCGTCAGTGAAGGACAGGATTAAGAAACTAGATCTAAAACACAAACTCTGAGCATTTAAGAAACAGTTTCTATTCAGCTTGCAAGCGTGAATTTTTTAGACACGTAATGTCTTCAAACTCAGCATAGCATGCCAGATAGCTATATGGGTCTGATATAAGTTCAGCATCACCATGTAGTAGAAGGTGTTTTGGTATAACGCCATCTATTGTCATAAATACAAGCATATGCAAGTTTTTAACTTGTGTTTTTTTGTTTTTCATAAATGTACCTTTGAGGTCTTTCTTGCAATGATATATATTGCAGAGGCTTCTACTATGTAGTGATGCTGAACTGATATCAGACCCATATAGCTATCTGGCATGCTATGCTGAGTTTGAAGACATTACGTGTCTAAAAAAATCACGCTTGCAAGCTGAATAGAAACTGTTTCTTAAATGCTCAGAGTTTGTGTTTTAGATCTAGTTTCTTAATCCTGTCCTTCACTGACGATAGCAAATAGCTTGAAATCATGATCTGAAGGTGGAAATTAAGTTAGAGATAGTGAAATACTCACTCTGATGTTTATGTAAACAAATGCTTGAAGGTGTTTTTGGTATAACACCATCTGTTGTCATAAATACAAGCGTATGCAAGTTTTTAACCTGTGTTTTTTTTGTTTTTCATATATATATATTAATAAGTTCAATGAAAGGTGAAATATATTTAATTATAATGAATTAAGCTGTTGGCTCATGAATTATTGACAAAAGGATATGTACTAAACATTAAGAACATTATATAGATTTTACAGTTGATTTATCTAAAATATATAGTTATTGAACTAAACTTTTAGGCCTATACAGTTAACATAGAATCTTGTACAGATTTAGTGCAGTTGATAAAATTACTATTTTTATAAACCTTTGGACTATCAGTTTTTAACTTAAAGAATATTAATAATTAAATAGTGTATAATTTAACACATTATATATTAAATACAATTATATATATATATATATATATATATATATATATATATATATATATATGATCAATAGATGGAGCTTTACCAATAGCCCACTATCAAGCTTTGTTTACATAAATGCTGAGAGATCTAGTTTCTAGTCTTCCTACCATTTACTGATGTGAGCCAACTAGCTCAAAACCATGGTTTAGAGGTTGGAGACAATTTGAAAGAGATATTGAATTCTATCTCTCTCAACATTTATGTAAACAAAGCTTGATAGTGGGCTATTGGTAAACCTCCATCTAGTGAGCGTAAAATGCAAGCTATAAGCAATTTACGAAATTTATAACTTGTTTTGTTTATCGTATATATATATAGTGCCAGCTGAAAATTGGTGTAATTTTAGTATGTTGTGGAATGTCAAGTATAATTTTTATTATTTTCTTTAATTAATTTTAATATGGAATGTAATAGCCTAGAAGCATTATAATAGGTTGCTATGACAATGAAATATTAAAGCAAGAAATGCATTATTATTATTATTATTATCATTATTGCAACATAAAATTATAAATTTTATTCATTTAAAATGCATATATAAATAAAATTAATAAAATTATTATTGTATCTTTATTATGTATATTTCATTTATTGCATTCATAAGTAGAAAAAACAATACACATGAATGTTTAATATCTTAGGTGGGTGTCTGTTGTTATGTTTATTTATTATATGCAATGATTATAAAAAAATAATTTTATTATTATTGTAAAAGAGAATTTAAGTGTGGAACACAGTGTGATTTTGATATGAGTAAATAAAGAGTGTAACTTTTGTTTTGCTGGTGTCAATTGTAAGAGGTTATAAATAAGAATGAATGATTCAAATTCAATCTGATATTCTGATTTTCATAGAAGTAAATCTAAGTTCTTTTGAATAATTTTTTAAAATTTATTTTGAAACCCTTTGCTTGATAACCACAAACATGATGGAGTAGGAATGATTATATTTGTCTAGGAATCTGGACAGGAATGTCAAAAACTTATTAAAAAAGGAATAAGTAATGTATAGCATTCAAATTCAACTTGATATTTTCCTGCTGAAACTGATTAACACATGTAAACAAAATGTTTTAATGATAAAATATAGAAGCTAACAACATACTGCTGTATATAAGAATTGTTCTCATCTGCAGATATAATTCTATAATACTGATGGAGTACATCGATTTATGATTTAAACCAGTTTATTTTTATATTTCAATACTTTGTGAGAATATTAGAATTTAATCAATATGCATCATTTTGGATAATTGTTTATGATATCTTTATTTTCTTTGGATTAGTAAATATCATTAAATTACAGCTCATGAAATAGACATTGAAACTATTTGTTACTTTGAAGTGCCATACAGAAGGATAATGATCAGGTACTATACTTAATATGTGTTTTGTGTATCAATTTGTATAATATTTATAAATATAAGTGATTACTATATCTTAAATTAAATGATTGTTTGTTTTATATATTTGAAATAAAAAAAGTTAAATTTAGTTTAAATTTACTTTTACATTCTAAATTTTAATAGTTAAAACTTTAATTTTGAAATATTATACATTTATTCATTGACTGCAAATTAATTTTGGATATACATGTCATAAGTATTGAAAATCTGAAAGAATTGTATTGTAACAATTTTTCATTGATATTTATTTGAAAAATAAGGTGAACGAATAAACAAATTCCTGATTATTACATTTTATTTTGATCAATTACTTTATTATGAATATTATAGAAGTGTCATTAATTTTATTTTCTTTTAAATAGTGTATGCATGCAGCAACACTTTCGTTTCACATAAATTTTATGTATCATATATTAAACATTATATAAAGAGAATTTTGGATACATAAACATCTACTTTATTAATATTAATTTATTCAAAAATATATTTCATGATATTTAATTATAGTATATATCACAAATTTTTATTAACTATTTGTCATTTATTTTTTATATATATTTATTGTTAATAAATTCTAAATTTATCTAAACAAATAAACTTGCTTTACTTATCATTCAGTTAATAATGCAAACCTACTGACTAATAAAATATTGATAGGTAATGGTTATGTATTGACTTGACAATAGAATTTATAATAAAGAGTCATAAAAAATAGTTCAGGAGTCAAACAAGTGGATTAATAAGTGTTATGGATTATTTTTTATAGTAAATCCAATATATTATCATTTAAATCAGTATACATTTTTATAATAACAGATTAATTAATATGGTATTACAAAATGTTTAATAATTAATTACATGATCACCACAATTATTTTAACAGTTACGTGCAAGAGTTATTTTTGATAAAAATATATATCTGAGCTATTTCAATAGTTTATAAAACATAAGTATATTAATTATCTCAGGTAAGCAAACGTGGTTACAATTGGATGTCAGTTCATTATTTCAAACTATTATTTATTTTGATGTATGTTATAGAAACTTATTATTTAGTTAGAAAGATGTTAATTTTGTGATTCTATAAAATTACTAATCACATACATTGAAATTGGTATTTGAATTTTATTAAATAGAATGGTTTAATTTGTTTAGATTTAAAGTTCATCGATGTAATTTATATAATTAATTTAAATATTAAGTTTTGGTATTACTATTTGCTTATAATAAAATATTAATAATACTTTGCATATTACAGTAATTATAATTTAGAGTTTTAATAATATGGCCTTATTTATTTGAAGATAACTCATTGTGATTTGCTAATTGTATTTGTATAAGTATCAAATAAAAATATTTCATTTATTTTTATGTCATTATGATTGGATACTGTATTTATAAGGTTATTTGAAAGATTGATTTTTATTTTATATTATTATATATTGGTATAAGTAGTGAAGTTTAGTAAATAAATTAATCTTATGTATTGTATTTTATTATAGTTTTATATTGTAGAAGCTTTATTCCATTACAATTTGATGTTGTAAATTTATAAAGTTTTAAAAGAGAAAATTTTATATATTTTATTAAGGATAGATTAATGTACATGAATCTATAAGATAACAAAGCCCTTTACAACTTTTAAGTATTTTATCCCATTACCATTGGTTTATCCAACAAGGGCATATTATTATTATTTATGAGACAGCATTGCTCTGCTAGTATTATCTTTATTTTCATTTTTATCAGCATTATTTTTTTATTGTTATAATTGGTAATCAATTATTAAGTTATATGTTACTTTATTAAAATCAGTGTCTTAAGCTTGCTGGTTATACTAGTCTTCATTTCCTATTTTTGTCATTTTCATTGTGTTACATATGGCTCTCAAATTCCTAGGGCATTCCTCTTCATTTATGACTCAGTTTAATTTATTACAATATGTATGTATGTATATATAATTATCCCATATTTTAAAACTAAACAAGACTAAGCAAAGAAAATAAACTGTACAACATAACTATTGGTTTTTCTTTTAAAGACAGATTTCTCAAGTGTAAAGAAGTAAAACATATCAACAAATATATACTATTACCAACAATTCCCAATTACATACCACATACCCTTAATAATAAAATATCTCTTACATTAATTGCATCAGAATCACAAATGTTTAATAATAAAGGTTCTTTAATTCTCGTTTTATTTCATTTCTTTCAAAGAAAACAATCTTAGCCTCATTAAAATTAATAGTGTGGCCTGCATCTCTTTCATGGATATATAGAGTAGAACTAAGATATTTATTTCTATCCCTACTTTATGTACTTTTATTATTTTATTTCAGCTCAAACTACTCTGACCCATATATAACTTCTTATAAAACAAGGGATAATAATTACTCCAGAAATAGTCTTCCTATTAAAAATTTCCTTTGTATTATTTAATAAATTATTCAAAGTAATATCCTACTTCCAAGCAATTTTTTTATTTCCACACAAATTAATATTTTTACTTAAAATTCTATAAGAAGACAATTTAAAACATCCCTCATATTATTATAATTATTAATATAATTACTATTAAATAAAATATTTTTAATAAATTTATTAGAGTAACCAACAACATAATCTTTTGATTTTTTTGAAACAAAACAACCTTCTTAAAACTATTTAAACTCTGATTTCTTTAACAATAATTTATTAAAGTAATTACTTTATGAGAGATTGATTGATAGTTATCAGGTCTAATTATAAATCTTAAATCTTCACATTTAATATTGTGATTACATACAAAACAATTATTCTTTATATTTCTTATCATCAATAAATCTAAAAAATTTAATTTTAAAAAATATAACCCTTCTTCTTTTACAACACATTTTACAGAAGGAACAAAACAATTAAACTTATTTAATAACTTTCAATTTGTTATTTTCAATTACAAATACACAATCATCAACATATGCAACAAATAACTTTAAATATTCACAATCCTTATTAATAATAATTTTCTCTTCTAAATAATTAATATAATCTGAACAAATTAAAGGAGAAATAATATAACCTATTATCCATCCTGCCTTAATCTTTTAAAAATTATCATTATAAGTAAAATATATAAAATCTTCCAATAATAAGAGCAAATCTTTAATATCTTTAATTTTATTATTAGATAGGGATCCATTTTTAATTTCACAAATATAAATACTACTTTATTTATTAACAGATTGATACAGGTTCTTAAAATGCAAATACCCAATTACTTTCAATTTTAAAACTATTCATCTTATCAATAGCCACAATAGAAGAAGAAACCATATAATGACCAAAATGAACTAATTGTTTTAATAAATGATTCAAGAACTTAAAAATAGCTTCAACAACACTACCAATAAAGTCAAAAGTAAATCTTAATGAAGGATCAAAATAATTAAACTTATTTAACAATTTTTTCAATTTGTCATTTTCAACTATAAACAGACAATATCTAACTAATAACTTCAAATATACACAATCTTTATTAATAATTTTCTTTTCCGAATAATTAATATAAATTCATAAAGTAGTTGCTTTAAGAAATTATTATTCCTTGTTTTTGTAAGAAGTTACATATAGGTCAGAGCAGTTTGGTCTTAAATGAAATAATAAAACTATCTAAAAATAGGGTTAAAATGAAATATCTCAGTTCTGCTTTATACATTCTTGAAAGAGATACAGGCCACACTATTAGTTTTGATGAGGCTAAAGTTGTTTTCTTTGAAAAAAATGAAATGAAAAGGAGAATTAAAACATCTTTATTATTAAAAATGCATGATTCTAAAGCAACCAACTTTTTAAGAATTACTTTAATAATAAAGATCTGTTGGATATATTGGTAATTGCAGGTAATAATTAGTATATATTTGTTATGTTTTTAGTCCTTTACACTTGAAAAATTCACTTTTGACAGGAAAACCAATGGTTATGTTATACTGTTTATTTTCTTTGGCTAGTCTTGTTTGGTTTTGAATTTGAGATAAATTTAATTATTTTATTGTCTAGTTTAGATTTAGGCTTTATATATATATATATATATATATATATATATATATATATATATATATATATATATATATATATATATATATATATATATATATATATATATATATATAACAATAAAAATAATAAATATAATAATAACAAACTATTATAAACAGTCTTTCAATCTGCAGAAGTGCTTTCTATTAAGTCCATAACCTGCCTCAACTGCTGTTAAATTCAAATAACAAAATGGAAGCAAACATCATCAACTCAAATCCAATGATGCCAAATTTTCATGTTAGTTAATTCGGGATTCATGGGTATCAAGCTGATGATGTTTGCTTCCATTTTGTTATTTGAATTTAACAGCAGTTGAGGCAGGATTAAGAAATTAACAGAACATACTTTTGCGGATTGAAAGACTGTTTACAATAGTTTATTACCATTATCTTCATTATTTTTATTGTTATTACAATAGTTTTTTTAATTAACTGACATTTTATTTATATATATCAAAAAATATTAAGATAAATAAATATCAATTTTGACAGACGTGCCTTAAAAATGCTTAAATGATGGCCAATTAGATAATAATAATGACTCCACAAGGAACTCTTCAATTCAAAATACAAATTATAAATTTTATGAAAAAAAGATGGAACCCATCTTCTTCTCTACTTAAATTTATATATAAATAAGCCATGATAAAAGGACCTTTTAAAAATTTTGCATAAAGATTTAAAAATTCCAGGTTCGCAGCTAATCTTAAGTCACCATTAAGAATGCCCTGTATAATAATTTCATGCAGTAATAAAATGATAAACAGATGCTCAAGATGCATAGATCGTGTGATTCGTCACTGACATTTTCAGTGCTCAAACATTTCATGAATATCTGATCAATAAACAATTCATTTATAATTGCAGAGAACTTTTATTATTATCACTTCTTTAAATGACACCTGTTGTACTAAATCATTTTTTTTTTCAAATCTACTTAGGAGATGATTAAAAGTAAGCAAAAATGATACTATGCCCTGAGGAGACTGTACCATAAATCTTAATGATGTGTGTGTCTAAAGCTAGATTATATAATATTGTTTTACAACAACAAAAAATGAATGGATGGGAAATGTTGGATCGGTCTATTATACTAAGATAGGAAAGTGTAACATATTTTGTACAAACTTTTTTAAAATTATTTATATATTTTTAAGATTATTGGATATTTTGATAAAATTATTTTAAAAGTAAAAAACTAACGAAAAAGAAAGCATAGAAGAAACTTCATTTTTGTCATCTGAATAATTTTTTTTATTTGCGGTCCGACTTTATGGTATATTGACGTTTTGAAAGATGGTATAAACTATAAAATCTTTTCCAATTTCTATTTTAATATCAAAAAATCTTTTTAAAAAAATCTTTTATGATTATTTCTTAGCAAAAGTTATTTGGAACTAAATAAAAGTAACTAAATCAAATTATCTTTTTATGACAGAAAATATAAAATAGTATATATATATATCATTTGTTCATGACTTCATTGATCTATGTATACTTGCATTTTTAATAAGAATGTCACTTCCTTGTATAAATCAGATAACTTGAAGAATATGAGCAAATTGTGAGGTCTGCTAGAACACTTTCCATAATCTTTTCTGATAAGTTTTTTATTCAATGTTTTTTCAGAGAAATCTGATAATTCGAAGTAATGAAGATTATTCTTACAAGAAATATAATAACTGCATGAATCTCAATCTACCAGTACATATAACTGTTTTAAACATAGTTTATTTGTTAATGAATGTAAATGCATAGTCATAAAAATTGATTTCTAAGCAAAAGGCTACAAAATTCTCACTTATACTTGAAATTGAGCATAAGATTCTAGGCGTGATTAGATGCTTGAGAAATATTGTATTGAATAGGTATTTTATATTTAGCCCTGTAAATCATGCATAATCTTAAATCAAGTTTAGTATATAAATTATTTCATGTCAACATATATACATAGTAACTGAATAAAAATATATAGCATAATTTGCATGAGGTAAATAATAGTATCTATAAAATGTAAATCATCATTTTTAAACATTATTAATCCATTGTATAATGAGGGTTTATCCAAGTTTAATCCATTTATTATGATTACTAGGCTTCTCTTTTCCATAATATGCAGTCAGTTTCTTATTTCATCAATCTATCTCAAATATGATCACTTTCTAGGTCTTTTAAAATCTCTTAGGATTCAATTTACAACTTTCCATCTATTATTATCTCTTTTAGCAATATTTCCAACTCAGATCCATTTCAGTCTCTTAATTCTTTCAATATTGTCAGTGACTCCTGTTTGTTATTTTGCCTGTGTATTTCCCTTTTGATCTGTTCTTTTTACTTTTAAAATATATATCTCCATACATTATTGATTGATCTGAACTCTCTGTATTGCTCTTCCAATAAATGTCCAATTTGCAGATTTCTAAATAAGGACAGATGAAGCACATGTATTTAAAATCTTTCTTTTTAAACACATAGACATATTTCCTTAAACCACTAATTTATTTTTACTAAAAGAATCTCAATATATTTAATGCTGTGATTAATTTTATCCACTATGTTTCCCTATGTATTGATAATCTGAACAAGTTATTTGTAGTTATTAATTTCTTCTAATACATGATTATGAAACTGTAGTTTCTTTTTCTGAGAAAATTCATTGAACATTACTTTACTCTTTTTAGCATTTATATTTAGCCCTAATTTTTATTTTCATCTGATCTTGTAACATTTTCTGAAGCTCTGAAGCATTATCTACAAAGACAACCATGTAATCTGCTGAATCTAGATGACTTACATTAGTCTCTCATTTAAAAATGTTATTTCTTTAGCTTTTCATTTTACTCTACAAAAGATGTCTTATAAAACCATCATAAAAAGATTTGGTGGTATGGAATCATCTTGATATATATATTTATCAATATTAAACTTAGTATCACCATATAACCCAATTCTTCCTGTTGTATTCTGATGAATATTTTTCAGAATATGACAATATCCTAGATTTATAGCTTGATGATTCAAGACTTTAATCACCATGGCAATACTTTTAAAATCAAATATCTTTCATATTTTTCAAATTCAAAGCATAATGGTAATTTATCTTTATTGAACATTCTTCTATAACTTCTCTCAACATATAAATATGCCTCTTTATAACCAATGACATGTTGATGGGCCATTTATAACTAGATTCAGCAAGATGCAATAAAACAGAACCAAATAATAACAATCAACAGTCATTTCCAAGTTCATTAAAAAAGATATACTATAAAACATAAAAATATGGGTAGTTATGTACTTGGAGTAATGTGGGCTCCTGATGGCATTGTTTTTTTGCAAAAGCACATAAATATGACATTTACACAGCCCAACTTACAGCCTATAGAACAGTTCTGTTCATATTAGCTATAAGCAGATGTAGATGGTGTTGCATACTGTGCTTCACATCACTATGGAAATAGCACACACTTCAGAGATTGCTACCATAGGATGTGAGAATGTATGGAATTCAACTGGCCATAAGTGTTTTTATGTGTATTCAAAGTAACGAACTTACATCTTACCTGACATACTATTACATACTAATAATTGTAAGCCTGTCATCATGTTTCTCTACACATCTTGGAAGGTGAAAAAAATTGCAAAAGGGTAGGTCCCAGAACCATTTCACATAAGTCACACAAAAAGGCACATTTTCAGAAGAATAGCTACGAGAGTAATAAAATGGCTGTCATTGTACATGGTGAAAGCTTGGTTTGTTCAGAGTAGTGCATGTGGCTGATCACTCAGATTGGCAAAACCATCACCTCCCTGCACATTTTAGCACTATGCACTGAAAGCTTTGTTTTCTCAGACTAGTGTGGCAAAATCATTGGACCCCCCATGCCAGTGCTACACACTTAAATATATAACAATTTAAAAATGTAATTTAGAAAATAATGTTGGTTTGTATATTTTTTAAAAATATTTTGAAAAATTGTTGGAAAACAGAAAGCAAAAAATTATCAGCCTGTTGATGTTATAGTTCAATATTTTTGCAAGCAACAATGCCATCAAGCGAACATATTACCCCAAGTATACAACTACCAAAATATGATAATAAATATTATCATTAAGCAAATATAAATAAAGAGGCAAATGGAATAAAATCAATAATCATTTACATGTGAATGTAAAGACAAAGTCAGATATATATATATTGTAACGATATATAAATATGTCGTTACATTAATTTAAAATAAAAACTTAAAAGTTCGCAAATAAAAGTAAAAAACTAAACGCTAAAATTAAAATGTTTGTTAAACGTATATACATTCGCACAGATGCCAAACTTTAAAAATATATTTTTTAAAAAAAACAAATAAATAAGTATTTGAACGTACTTTTTTATAAAAAAAAAAAAAAGTATAAGATTTAAAAATAAAAACAGGTATTAATTAATTCCTGTAATCTGTAAATGGAAATGATTGTTTATTAATTATCCAAAAGCTGTCTAATTAAAAAGTCAGAGAGTAAATTAGATAAGAGAATAAAGAGATTTTAGCTTGACCAATGGAAGCACCAAGCCTCAGCCCGGACCCGAATGAAAATTTGGATTAGTGACGTCTTTGTTCATTCAATCTGGAGATTTACTATAAAAAGAGAAATATTGAGTTCCAGCGTTGTGTGTTTGAGAATTGTGGTAGGACGCACATACCACACTCTCTATTTAAAAGAAAAATGAAAAGACTGTGGTACCTTGAACCAGCTATTGCCATCTCCAGGACATTATCTTCCAATGGAGGCGTCGCGGGAATTAAAAGCAGAAACCTGGACTCTTCTACCATAAGCTATATGAAATGAACAATTATTAAAATCAATTACGAACTTTTGTCAAGTTTTTTAAATTAATAAACAAGCCAACTTAAATGTTAAAACGGACTCTTATCTGACTTTTGTAAGTTTTTAAATCAAATTAATAATGTTTAATTTTATATGTTTTCCGATTGATAAAAATCATTTTCATTTTTTTTTCTTTCTTATTGTATAAATTGTTTATTGTTGAAATTTTAATTGATGAAATTTAAGGTTGGGTATAGACATTGCATAGATTCGTTAGCGGTTGATAATGTTGTGGTTTTCACATTCGATTAAAATATATGTCAATGATATCACTGCAAGCATCTTACGATGAATGCTAATGGGATTTGTATATTCCCTATGCAAGTGATGTTTATCGATGATTTTGTATTTTGATTGGTTGTGTTTAATTTGGAATGTTTTTGACCGTGGAATCTGTGCAGCTGATCTGTACTCAACATTTTAAAACAAATTTTATAAAATGCATTTGTGCGAATGTATCTAAATGTTAAATTTAAGTCGGGCGTGAATGGCTATATGGATTTGTAAAGTTATATTAAGGGAGAGTAATCTTAGGTTATTTGTGTCATTGTTGAATTGGGTCAATGGATTGGATATATTTGTGTAATTAGTAGATATAGTATAAGTTTCACTACGTGCAGAATCGCTGAATACACCGCATCAACCCTTTGCCTATGGATGTGATTGTAAGTCGGCAAAAAGGATCACGGTCCCTTTCCTATGGAGTTTTATTTTATTGTTCTTCTTGCTATACAGACGTCATATCCCTGTATTGGACAAGAGTCAATCTTTTTGCTAACTATACTGTTCAGATGTCCATTCCTGACAGTATAGTATATTTGTGCTGTTGTATTTTCATGCTACATTGAATACATAAATGTATCAGATGGATTGATGCCAGTTTGACTGCGAATTTTAGCCTAAGGTTAAATCAGGGAAGAATATTTTCTTTTCAAAAGCAAATCTATGTAGTCTATTCATACTTGACCATCTAAATAAAATATTAAACTCATTGAAATTTATGTAAATGTACAATTAAAGAGTAATATAAAAATCGAAAAATGTTAAACCTATTCCTCGAATTTAGAATGATTTTATATGTGCGTAAATAAATATTTTATGTGTTAATTTCTGGCAGTGGCTTTTATTTATTGATATTTAAGATATAAATTAAGATATAGATTTTTATCTCTGCGTCTGCGCTGAGCTAGTGACTTGGGCTAACGATCGGAATATTTAAATAAAGTGGAATCTTAACAGCGCGTATCTGCCTACTTTATAAATTTTTCTAGGCTCAAATGCCTAGATGGCGCCCTGGTAGTTGCAGATATCGTTTTGCGGTTAGATTTGATCTTCACTTACATTTCAATCGTTATAATATATACAAATAACCTATGTAATTAAGCAAGTATTGATGCTATATAAAAGACTGGGATCAATGGCATAATTATTAAAATCATCAGTTCAGTTCAGTATAATAGTTATATATTATTAATAATATGTTTAAATTTTAAAATGATTGTATCATTATTAAAGGGCAATTCTAAAAAATCATTTTGCATTTGACTTGCAATCTAACAAAGAAGCACATTAATATTAACTATATGTGAAAAGTTTATCATTTTCTTTAGTTAGAATATAGATCAAAATGCTATATTTTCTAATTAATATATGTATGTTTGTGCATAAGTAAAGCCATTATCAAATAACTCGGTGATAAAAGATCAAACTTCTCAGTCATCTAAGCAGGTGGTAAGGTTTAAATTTTTTTTCTTGTATCACTTTTTAGTTAAAAGCAGTTTCATAACTGACATGATTGTCTTGACAGCTATGGGATGGCTACCTGTAAGATATAAAATAATATTTTAAAAAAATTAACTAATGCTTTTATATAAACAACCAATTAAAAAGTAGAAAAATAAAATAATCTGATTAAAAACATGTGTCATTTCATAAAAGCATTTGAGGCAATTTAGAGCTGTGATTTCACTCTCATATTTGACATTTTAGGCATTATAATGGTGCTGCATTTGCTATTTTTCTATATTCTTTTAAAGCATATGTGTAATTTATATTATAATGTGCAATGGTTTTTAGCAATGCTGTTCTGTAAAGTTTTTATTTTCATGTTCTAATTTTTAAAAAAATCCTAAAGATATCAGCATTATATTGACCTATGCAGACCTTTGTGTGTGATTGACAACACCACTTATTATTTAGATAGCTATAAAGGTAACTTAAAAAGGAGATTTGTGATTGGCTGATGCTTTATATTGTTTCACCTGGGGCTAAATAAGATAAAAAATGTAATTTTCAGTAATTGTTAATG
The DNA here is from genome assembly GCA_028023455.1 of Epiperipatus broadwayi. Classification (NCBI taxonomy): domain Eukaryota; kingdom Metazoa; phylum Onychophora; class Udeonychophora; order Euonychophora; family Peripatidae; genus Epiperipatus; species Epiperipatus broadwayi. The sequence continues at coordinate 2,425,645 of JAQFVV010006346.1, forward strand.
ATCATAATGCAATATTTTTGTAAAAGACTTATTATTAAACCGAAAATTATGTTACTAGTTGGGGATTGTCTTTGAAACATTTATTTTTAAAAAGACCACTCTTAGAAAATATGTTATGAAAACCAAAAGCAGCCCTTACTGGCTAGAAAAATAGTTTTTATAAAAACTATAAGTAAAATATTTTAATAATGATAAATAATTTATTAACTTTTAGAATTTCTTTTTGATAATAACTAATTGTAAATGTATTATTTTATATCTAATATTTCATTGTTCTATCTTTTTAAATAGATAACATGCAGCCAATGACCATGTTTTTCTTTGTTATCAGTAAGAACTTCATTTAGATATTTATTTTATATTTTTTAAATATTTAATAGTAACTTTTTTCAATGGCAATCATTAAAAGCCTTAAATATATATGTTATAAAATATAAATTAGTTATATAATATACATAAAAAGATTTAATTGCAAAAAAAAATCAAACATGAAGATATGTTTAACATAACATTCGCTAGGCTCTATTCAAAAATTTGACTGACAGAGTTGACATTGAATATGTTAATTATCTTTTTTCTATAAATATTATTCTATAAATGTTAAACAAAAATATTTTTTATTTGAAATAATTTAATTAATTAAGTATGAGTTAAATCAATATTAACAAAATATGTAATGTTTCCATCAGATATATATATATATTAATTTTAATTAATTTAATTAATTAAATATGAATTAAATCAATATTAAAAAATTTTTATTCTATCAACATAATATTTCTGTTGGCTCAGTTGCTAAGGGTTTTCTTGAGAAGCATAAAGAGTGTGAGCTTGAGTTTTAAATGGGAATGGATTTTTTTCCATTGTTAAAAATTCAAAAATCTGGACATGCAGACAAAAGCTTACATAAACAGGGCAAATTAATATAAAAACAATAAAGCATTTTTATCACTTGAAAAAAATTTCAAATTCTATCTTGACAAATTTGATTTACTAACTCATTGATATAGCATTATACTTTAAAATCCTTCATATACACAAAATTAACACATTGTACTGATAATCATCATTGCCAAAAACAACAATATTGTACCATTAAAATTTTTGAAATTTTTTTATTTATTTATTTGAATATTATTTAATTTATTGTGTGCTCATTTTTCAGAAAAAAAAACTTTTTATCCTTCTTTTGGTTTCAATTATTTTTCTACAAATTATTTTGACAATTCCTGGATCAAATTCATGTTCAAATTTTTTATGGTTACAAAGTAGGTACATTTATTAAATGCAGCTGCATTTATAAAATCAGTTTTAGCTTTTTATACATAAGCAAATACAACATTATTTTTATCTTCAAATTTGCCTTAGTTTTCCTATATAAATGGAATTAAATGTTTTTGAGTCATACTTTATATTAAATTATTATTTGAATTGCCAATGTTTCTTGAAACCACATTCATTCTTGTTGTGGCGATGGCTGTGATAAAGAATTGTTTTGTTTCAAATAATATCAAGATTATGATTGATTATTATTTAAACAAAAAAAATAATATACAGTATGATTCAGAAAAAATTTTAATTTATATATATTTCATCAAGCAACTATAACAATCTTTGTTATAATATATATAATACAAATAAAATTTCCATTAATTTAAAACTACTGTAATAACATTAAAATTCGAGATTCATGGGATTTGAGGTGATATTTGCTTGCATTATGCTTTTTTGAATTTAACTGCAGTTGAGGAAGATTAAGGAATTACCTGAAAGTACTTCTGAGATGGAAAGACTGTATATAATAGTTAATTATCATTATATTTATTATTTTATTGTTATTATATATATATATATAGAGAGAGAGAGATTAGCAAATGTTAAAGATATGTAATCTTATGACTGCGCTTTATAAAATAATATTATTTACTGTTTATAATAAAAGTCAAATTAGTAAAGATTTGAAATAAAATTACAGTATCTTCATCTTGTATGGTAAATGTTTAATGTTAAATACAACTTAAAATTGTAGTTTAATTTGTTAATATTTTTATATTTTAAAAATAAAATGCATTGCACAATACTAGTTGTTTATAAACTGGCTGCATGAGAATTTAAACTTTCTTATTTTATATTACACAATCTGTGGTCAGTATTATTCAATCGAAACTGTAAACTGAAGAAAATCGTGAATAATAAAGCATTGTAAAAGTAATATAGTGTTTCATCAATTAATTATTATTCAAGATTCATTAACGTTTAAAATTTATTAGGGAGACCAAATATTTTTCACGTAGTCATATATATACATACACACAAAAAACAAATAATTTATGCAAATTAAATATAAAAACAGATAAACTAGTGTATCTTGGTCATCTCATAGTGATTGTGTTATTTTTGACTAAATATGAACTATTTAAAGCTACGTTTGCAATTTCATCCGAGGAATAATCATTATCCATAAAACTGGTTATTATAATGACGGTGAAAAATTTAAGACATAGATTGTTCATTGTTTTTATAATATATTTTTTTTGCTTATTTATAAGTATCTGTGTATATGTGTATCAAAATTAAAAGGCTTTGGGATCACAGGTAGTATATATGGAAATATTCATGCTTTACATGTTGGTTTATATAGCCTTGCAAAATCACCTTGAGTAATTTTTTTCTAGAATGATGATAGTATTCATTATGGTTTGTCACTGAAATTGCATTCAGCTAAATAAAAGAAAGGAAATAAATAAAATTTTCATATAAACACATATGAACACAAAAGCATTACTCAAGAATGTATATATGTGCTGAGAAAAAAACAGGGGGTAATTATAAAATTACTTTTTACTTGTGGTTAATGAATTGATATCACTTATTTGATGGATCTTCTGCCAACCTTCATATAGACTTAATAGTTTCTGACCCAATGTGCTACTTCCCATTGGAATACTTTTTGTTCTTATCCTCTCTGCTCACACATTTAATGCTATTTAAGTAAAAAATAAATTTTTATATACTGTTGATTACTAAATTAACACACTTTAAAATGTGTAAATAAATCTGGAAGAGATATCAACTCCAGTCATATTATATATTACATGAACAAAGCAGTTTTTATATCTATATGGATGGTTGGCATTATTTCAGGGCAGCTGACAATGACTGTTTTTTGAATGTTGACATACTGCAAAGTGATTTAGTCTGACATTCAAATAACTGATATTTCTCACACAATGATTGTTATTACCATCTATCTATTTTAGATATAACTTTAGGAGTTTTAACTTTATAAGTAATTCTAATATAATTTTTTTCTTAATAATTTTATAAATGAATTATTTGTACTTAGTCAAGCATAGATGGTCTAGTGGTTAACATGGCTGCCTTGCACAGCAGCTGACCCGGGTTCCCTTCCCGATCAACGCATTTGACATATAAATATAAAAAAAATATTTGTGCTTATTGAATAAAGAGACTTTAATATATGATTTTTTTTTACAACTAAATCAAATTTTCTTCATTTTCTCACAAAAAAATAAGCACTTCATAGCTTTTGGGCAGAATTATTATCATTAGTAGCTTTATGTTTGTATTTATTATAAATAAAATAGTTTTCAAATTTGCAGCAGCAATACATTACCATGAACACAAAAATTGGCATTGGACTATAACTATGCCTTTGAATGGATGAGACAATAAAATGACTGCTCTGTTATACAGATAAGTAATATATATCTGACATTTATGAATTTCTAATGATTTAATGCTTTATTTAATTTTACTCATGAATTCTTGAATCAGTAGATTTTGAAACAACAACTATAGTATTTGAGCTTTAATATATAATATTCTTAAATATTAAGTGCAATATTTTTTTATGTTGCAATTATTTATTATTTTGTGGTGTAATGATTTATTATTTCCTTCTCTTTATGTTTAATATATTTACTCAAGCAGGTTTGTAGCAGATTATAAGAACAAATGGATTTATTAATTTTTTTTTAGTGCTTTAATCTATGACTTTTTTTGTATTTTACCCTGACTCGTGACTTTTCATTTTCACTTAAAGATTTCTGTAATTAATTGTCACTTCGATTTTCTGCAACATTCTTTATTTTAGATCTTATAACAACAGAGTGTTATTAGAGATTTTTGAGGTTTGCATTAACTTTTAGACTTATAGTAAAGTTGTCAAAAGAACTTGCTATTATCTTTTTTTTTAAGCATCATAGCATCGGCTGGGACGCAAACCCGCAACCCGGGCAACTGCCTGCAAGTGCAAGGCAGTCGCGCTGACCTCTCGACCACCAACGCAAGACTACTTGCTATTATCTTCATTTGAAAAAACTTCATTTATGCATGCAATTTTATTATTGTACATTAATCGAAATTCTACAGCTTACAACTTTTTACTTAATACTTTGGCTCTAATTTTTTTCTATTTTTTAATTAATAATAATTTGCCTTTGTTCTAAAAACAAATTTATTAAATGAGAAATAACTATAAGTGAAATTGGATTGCCTTTATTTGTTAAAAATTAGACTTAATTATGGGCGGAAAGTAGTTGTCAACACTATTTTAGATTTTAAAAATTGAATGTTTTATGGTTTGCAAGTAAACTTCTCTCTGAATGTTTTTTTTTTATTTGGTAGAAAGTGTTCTGATCTTTAATTTCCCACAGGAAAAGTTGAATATAATCTTAAATGAAATCATTAACGTCTTCATTTCTTATTTTCTTGATCTTTTCATTACTTTCACTAACATCTAAAACAGAGTAATAGATTGAGAGGTGACACAGTGCTAATGAAAAAAAAAATAGTCAAATGGAAATGCTAAAATATAATATTATATATATGTATTCAAAATAAATACGTCATTTTTAAGCAAACAATAAAAGACATTGAAAAATGATTTCCAAATTGCATTTTGATATAAAATGTATTTCATGAGTTGACCCAAGTTATTACATCTTCCAATATTATTGCTAATATTTCTCTCCATATACACAATAATTTCCATATCGGTTCATTTTATAATAGTTACTTTATCAGAAAGTTTTTGCAGAGAACTGCTATCTTTAATTTGTTGTTTTTAAACATCTTGTAATTTACATTTTAATGTTAAAAACTATTATATTTTTACCACAGATATATAGTTAATTTTATATTAAATATATCTATTAATTTTTATTACTATATATCCATGTTTTAATCAACATTACATTATTTTTCTATTTATGTGTTAGATAGCATATTTTTCTCAAACAACATAAATGTTTTTTTTTTTAAAAAAATATTCACTTACAGCAAATTGTAAATGATTCTTAACATGCCTTTGAATGTACACTGTGTCTCATCACTTGTACAAGATTATTCTATGTCATAATTTATAATTCCTTGTCTGTGTCACATTAATCAGAAGTGAAACGATTTTAACTTAATAGTCAAGCTAAAAGAAAAATAATAAATTATGTATGGCTACTTTGATATGTATATGTGGGAAATAGAACTGTTAAAATCATTGACATACACTTTCTTGGGAGGAGAAAAAGAAACAACCAATCAGTATCTTGGAAAGCAGGTTTTATGTTGTTGTTTCAACATTACATTTAAATATTACTAATTTATTAGTTGTAAAAAAATTCTTAAGGTAACAGCATAAATCAGTATTCAGTAAAATCAACAAAATAATGTTTAAAAAATGGTTAAAGAGTGAGTTAAAGCCATGAACACATGGACAATACAAACATGTGGTTTATACTCAGACAAGGTTAAATTAAAAAAAATTATGAGGGGGGAAATCAAATTTTAAGAAACAAACTGTTTAGAATAAAGCTATCACTATATCAGATAGACTAAGTCAGATAAGGTGTTATAACATATAAACATTAAAAAATAGTTTTATACAACAGATACGTGAATAAATATATGAAATTACATAAATTAAATTATAACTATGACTGGCTTTTTGGTAGTGTAAATAAGTCCAAGGGAAAAGACAGTGAAAGAAATCAATTGGGAAAGTTGAATTTTTTATATACATATGTTCATGTGCAACTCAAATTCATTCTTTTCATTTATTGGTTTTCAATCTTGTAGAAAGGTGTCATGTTTTCTTTAATATTGAGAAAGTTATCTCTTTAACAGCATATGTGAAGGCAATAATTGATATGTTGCTGGTTCAAACTAAGCAAGAAAATTTGGACATACAATGGCTATGGGTTACATACTGAAGAAGTGAAATTCATTCAAGTGGTTGTTGACAATGCAGATTCAGTCTTTCAGCTGTTGATGAATGTTCAGTATATATCATGTTATTCATGCAATAAATAATAATCACAAGAAGAAGCATGATAAATGACAAATATGAACAGAATTACTAAACTAATTCTGAGTTGGTCTTTTTATATCCTTCAGTTTTTTTACTTAAAAAGCCCACTTGTTTACCAATTTTTTTAATTAACAAAACCAGTAATTATCTGTTTACACAATTCTCTAACTAGATGAGTAAGCCCATACTTATTTTCATTCATTCCAGATTTGCCAAAACTCCTTAATTAATTAAGATAGTAATAATTTTCATAATATATCAAATAATCTGCTTGTTTATGGATGACACTTGAAATATTATTTAATGAAATCCAACATTGTCTAAATCAGGAAGAAGACTTCAAAAATGAGTTTTTATAATGTTTTAATGAAAAAATGAAATAAAATAATTGAGAAAAGTTTTATAGATTATTATGTTCTTACCCTAATATGAATTCTGAAACAGATTTATTAAAATAAATTTAGTTAAAATAAAATCATTTCTTTACCTTTTATTAAAACTGTAATAAAATTGATTAAAATTAATTATATACCCACACTTTTATTAATGTGTGCATATATAACACAAATTTATATGTGTATTAAGTATAATAATGTTCAAGGGTATTAAGTATAATAATGTTCAAGGCTAAATGAGTTTGTAAATAATCATTAAAAGTCAATCAGCACAGACAATCCCAATATCATTAACAATCAACAATTTTAAACTGTTGTCAAGGCTTATTGTTAAAAGGAGGTTGCCTTGACAATGGTTTAAAATTGTTGATTGTTAATGATATTGGGATTATCTAAGTGTTGACTGGATTTTAAATATATATATATATCACAATAAAACTAATAAATACAATAGTTAATTACCATTATATTTAATATTTTTATTGTGATTACAATAGTTTTTTAATTAATGGACATTTTACGTGTATTATATATATATATATATATATAATACACGTAAAATATAGTATATATATATATATATATATATATATATCAACTTCATGAAACTTATGAACACTGAATTTGACTTATACTTTGTTAACCACTATATTTATAAAATAAATTATGATTTGAGATAGAAAAGTTACTATCTCAATACCTTTTTTTCTTATGGAAAAAACAAAATAAAATTGACTATTAGTATTAACCTATTGGTATAAGGAAATTTTTATTTTTTTTAAAATAAATTGAATTTATTTAATATTATTTATTGCTATCTGCCAACAGGATGTACTCTTAAATATTAACTTTATTATTTGATATTGTTTATCTATTAGCTTCTTTAACTAGTTGATGCAATTTCTACCTTACATGAGGTGATTTTTTACCATTTAAAAGCAGAGTAACAAAAGAATGTTTTCTACCCATCTCTGAGAACCTTTTTGATGGGGTATCTTTTTAAGATATGTTTTAACTTCTTGATTGGACTATTGAATTTCTACCCTGTGAGTTCTTGGTGGGTCTACTCTTTTGACTTTGTCTGGAGCCTCTTCATGCATATTGCCATAATCTATGCTGTTAATAGATCTGACATTTCTGCAATTGAGTTCTTGCTGTTGCTCAACATAATCTGTTGAACCACAGATGTCATACTGTTCTGATTATTTTGCCTTCCAATAAGAGAAAGTTGTCAAAGACCTCAGCTTGGAAACATGTGTCTCCTTTACTATTGTAGGCTAATTTTAGATACACTGTGCAGAATTTCATCCTGCCTTTCTTTGCTCCAAAAGCTGTATAGTATTGCATGATATTAATCCCCAAAGGTCTGAGATTTTATTTCTAATGTATGCGACTTATCTTTGACTGTCACGTGGAGATAGTTTCAGGCAATTATGACCTTTTCGTGTTCTCTTCAGTTATAAAACTGGAAGTTATTTTAGACTTTCCAAATGTACTAAAGGGTTTCCTCTCACATCTGACATCAAGGCTTTGATTTGGATGATTTTGGTTATGATCTGGCTAGTTTAACCATTATCCCTCTTACCATTCCTTCTTATAAATTTCTTTTTCTGGAGTGAGTACACCATCCTCATTGAGTCTTTTTTTTCTCATTCTTATTGTAGCAACACTTTATTTCAATCATCTCAATTCTTTTCTTGATGTCTTTCTTTACTTCAGCACATTCTTGGCCAATTTCTTCTCTTAGATTGTGTTCTTTTATCTCCATCTTCAGATTGTTAATATATGTACCATCAAATCTTTCAGTCACATTTTTTATTTGATCAATGATTTTCTCCTGCAATCTTTTTTCACTTAAAATCATGGGCTCTTCTTACATTTTTATTTGATTCTTATACTTCCAAAATGTTTGCTGTCCTCTAACACTTATTTTACCTACTTTATTTTCTCTTTTATATTATCTACTCTTACTCTTTCTGACTTTAATTTTTTAATATTATGAATTCTTTTTCTCAGTTCACTGACTTCTATTTAATTGTTTTCATACTTTTGCTCCATTTTCTGCTGCATTTCCTTTAATTTGCCTTCCATTTAGTGCAGAATTTGTTTAAATCTGCACAATATCATATTTAGTTCCAATTTTTGTTCCAATAAGTTTTCCTTCAACATTTCTTTATTTTCTGTTTCATTGTTTGTTTAAATTTTTCCAAGTGTTGTATTGAGCAAAAATTGTGTTTTATTTTTTTATTGAGAGCTGATTTTTTTTTAAACTTGTGTTTCATTTTCTCCTCCATTTTGATACCCATTTGCTTGTATCTCTCTCAACTATCTCAAGATTTTTGAATGTCACAGAGCTGTATTTCTCCCATGCAACTTTATCATGTGATATGCTGCACTTCTATTTTGATTCTCTGATTCCATGTTGGAGAAAAAAAATCTTTTTTTTTTTCAATGATAACTTTTCTTGCTTCTACCTTATATTCTATCTGTTTATATCAAACTTCACTATCATTTTAATTATTTTTATATGTATAATAAACTTCAGTCCATAGCATCCCCATATTTTCACGAATGCCACTTCACATGTACTGTCCAATTCATTTTGCTGTTATGGTATTAAATCTGGAATTTAAATCAAATCTTATTTAAGTTCTAGGCTTAGAATAAAGTAGTATATCATTTTATTCTCAATTTTTCTGGCAATAAAATGCAAATGTGCATATGCATATTTCCACCCTTTATAGAAATAGGCCAGCTTTCTTTCATTTATATATACTTTAGTGCTGCCTTCATTACTTAACTTCTCTTTATTATTTGCACTCATTTATAAAATAAAATTCTGTTCTTACTGTTATTTATTTAAATTCAAATTTATTATTGTCCAATTAAATCTATGTTGAGTTTGAGATTCACTCTCATTCCTATACTTATCAGAGAAATCAAGTCTTATTTAAATCTCAGGCTTGGAGCAAAGCAATTTACTGTAGTATTTTTTAATTTCTGACAATGAAATGGGAAGTACAATATTGACAACTTATGGAAGATCAGATTTCTTTCATTTAGCTATATATATATTAACAATACACAGCCTGTCAATTTGATGGTATATTTTTTTGCTAAAAAAATGAATTCAAAAGTAGATCCAAATCAAACACACACATGTACTAAATTTATTATCATTTTAACCTCTCATATTAATCAAATTAATTAATCAACTAAAAAGCAAGAATTATTTGCTTTCTTAACTTTTAGCTTATATTTCATGATTTTTAGCAATCTAACAACAGTATGGGTATTTCTCTTTTGGGTTGTGTAGGAAATTAAGAGGTATGTTTGTTAATGCATACACATAGTTGGGTTGAATAATATTCTTAAAAAAATATTAATTTTATGTTTTTCTTTATTTGTTTCATATGATCCATTATTTTTAAAAAAATATTTCATTATTTGTTTAGTAAACATCTATATTTCTTATTTTTAACACACAATAATAGATCAAACTTTAAATCTGGCATATATAATTAACTGAGATATTAAAGGTTATGACCAAATGAGATCAAGAATCTTCTAATAAAAAGCAACATCTTTTTGATGGAGGTAGACATGGGATGAAAATTTGATATAATCTTTAAAGTAATCTTTTATTTTTAAAACCTCTGATTTCTAAAATATTATAAGATATACTAGTGGCAATATATATGCACCACAGCATTCTTAAATTTAAACAATATAATCTAATAAAAAATATCAAGCCAATTTTTCTAAATGTATAAAGGTACTTTTTGTCACACTGCACAAGCCGCCAGGTGATGCTGCAGAACCACCAAGAAGCCTGTAAGTGATAAATTTCTATATAAAAATGGCTGAAATCACTGAAATCGATGGAAAATTAAAATGCAAGAATTGCTGAAATCGATGAAAAATTAAAATGCAAAAATTGCTGAAATCAATGGAAAATTGAAATGCCTGAGATGAGAAATGGTTAGAACAAATCCTCAACCCCCCCACAAAACACCTAAGGCAAACAAATTGAAAAATTAAAAATCAAACTAATCCTTCTAAATTACAAATCAAAAAGAAATTGAATAAAATGCTATAAACTTCAAATCACAAAAACAGAAATTGGTCTAATATATAACCCCCCCCACACACACACACACACAAAGAGTTCAATGAAAAATAAGTAAAATGCAAATTAAAAATCATGAATGCTATTTTCAAAAGCCTATGAAATAAAAGAGAGAAAAACTATAATAAAAGCCTATGAAATTAAACATATTATATCTCAAAAAAAATTAAAGATGATAAACCATTGATTTCAGCCATTTTTGGATAGAAATTTATCACTTTGGTGGTTCTGCAGCATCACCTAGTGACTTGTCCAGTGCGACAAAAAAGTACCTATATATATTTATTTCTTATATTTCTCAGATAAAGTAAAGGTTTAAATGCATGCATCTTTCAAGACTGACTTTTCATAGAAGTCCTATAAGTTTCATAACTGAAATATAATCACAGTCAAATATACATATAAATATAGTTCAGTCTTTTAACATAAACCTCAAGCATCTCACAATAGATGGTGACATCTATGCACATTATAACACCCAATGGTTTCACTTTAAAGAAAATATATGTAAAGATGAAGCATTAGATATCCAATCAAGTCAATTTATAACTCTTAAACTACATTCTATAATCTCATAAGTTATTTAGCCAGTGAAAAGAATATCAGGATTATTATTTTCATTATATGTATAACCAACATCATACTACTGGTGAGCTAAGAATTTAAACCACTGAATCTTTTCATCAGATATGATTATCTGACTTTTTACATAAATACTATGTCTGCACTGAAATTGGTTTCAAAGCTTGAGTAGATTAACAATCAAATGTGTACAAATATAATAATAAAGATTTTACATTATATTTGTTTGCAAATAATGAACAGGATTTGTATTGTTTTATAAATGGACAAATAAGTATTATGGATTTAAATCTTATGATTCTAAGACATTCAAATCATTAGCTGGAGTAGTATCAATAGAATATAGTCAACTTGATTTATTTAATACTTTATAGTACCATTTTTTGCTTCATGAAAGTTAATAATAATGCAAGTTTAAAGATATTACTGGTGATTCACATGCTGTATTTATATAAAAAGATAGGCTGTAATAAATTATATCTAACTAAAGTAAACTATTACAGTAGAATCATGATAACATTTATTAAATGGGGAGGGAGTTGCTTGTGTAGATTGCACACTTTTGTTTTTGTATTGTGCCTTTTTTAAATACATGTTTAAGAATATTAAAAGTGCTCATTATAAAATTGTAGAATACATAGTTACTTGGGAGATCATATAACTTTTGAGTACTAAAAATGACAGGTGGTATTTGATGCCAGAGTTTTTAATTTTTTAAATCTATCATTATATCACTGCGCAAAACCATACAAAAGAAATTATTCAAAAATATTCAATTGTGAAGATTAAGCATCAAATATGGTTGCAAATAGTCTATATTTTACCAAGATTGAAAATAATATTGTAGACAGAGTATCACAAAGATGACAGTGTATATACATATAAGAATAATTTTACAAAAGAAATGCTGAAAAATAAGTCTGAAAACAAATCATGAGATTAACACCTTCATAATTAGAAAATGTTGGCTTTAGGGAAAAATAAAATATTATGTAGTAAATACTTTCTGCATTACTTTTTTTAAATATTTAAAAATGAAACTATGTTTAATTCTTAATATTTTTATTTCTAATTACTTTTTTCCTGAGGTATATTTGCAACATTATTATTTTTTATCAAATTATTTATGAACTAACTACTTTGCAAAGTTGTTTAACAAAAACATTCATTCTGTTTGCAATCTTGGCATTTGAAATATAATAGTTTTCTATTTAATTACATTTTATTTTTATCAGTGAAAAAAATAACTTGTTTTGATATATATATATATGCAGTCATGTTACTAATATAAATTTATATAACAACGTGTGAGTGAATATATGCTTGGGATATATAAATATTTTATTTTTATCACTACATATGAGCAAAAGAAGCTTACGATTATTCTAAATACTATCCAGCATCGAAAAAGTGTTATTTATTGTTGTTTGCGATCATAAATCATTTTTTTCTCTATGATTTAGAAAAATAATCAAACACTTCTCTGAATTTTGTTAACTGTTAATTCTCAGATATTACCGTTAATATTTTTCTATCTTTAATAAAATTAAATTATTAGTATCACTTATATATTTAATGATACTAAGATTTTCACGGGTTATACAATATATATGTATGCAAAATGTATCATTTATATATATATGTTCAAATCACCCTTCCAAACATTGTTTTTTAGCAATGCCTTCTATAAATACTTATAAATTTCAGACTATATTTATTCACAAAGGAATTTCTGAAAAACATAATGTTTGGGAGGATAACTTGAACATTTTTGTATTTTAATTTTCAGTTAGCAATAAGCACTGTGATATTTTCTTGTGTATGTGTATTAGTATAAAACTTTCTGCACTCACAATTTTGATACATTTTTTTTAAGATTAATAAATGATTAATATTCCTAGCCCAAATATAAATTTTAATCTCAGTAAAAGATTTAATATAAACAAGATTTGTTTAAGAGATTTTGATCTGGACCAACTGATGAGTACTGGCTCAGCATGAAATATACATCTTAAAAATCATTTGTCATTTTCAGATGTCTATCCATATATTCCAAACATGTGTGCTGGAGTGGAAGTCTTAGGTCTTTTTATATATGTATAACATTCTATTGAATTATTTAAATAGTAAATTTTATTGTAGTAAATGACATACATTTTCATTTAGATTTCAACCATAAGTATAAGAAACTGGAACACATTTTAATAAGTTCCATTTGGTTATAAAGAAGATTGTTATGAATGATTAGGACAAAAAAACTTAAGATTAATCAATCTAAAAATTTATTGTTATTCATGGCAATTTTCTTTATAATCATGAGAACATAGTAAAAAGTGGTCCACTTTCTTGTTATATATATCCAAATGCTGACATATGACATTTGTAACATCATTTATTATTTAAACTATTGTATAAAGTACTATATATATATATATATATATATGTGTGTGTGTGTGTGTGGTCACATGATCCCCATTTCTTATGCTTGCTTATAACTGTTATTCAAACAGGCAAAACTCGGTGCAAGCTAGAGTAATAAATGGATTCCAGAAGGCTTGTGCAGAAAATCCCCATCTAGTGCCTACTCATCCAACATCCCCAGACTAGTTTCTGGCTGGAGTTTGAACTCAGACTTTCACATGAGCCTCAACTATCCATGCTATTTTATCCTGATGACACACTTGATCACACACAAATGTCAAAAAGATAAATAATCATCAATATGCATATTTCATGCTAAACCAGAACTCATCAGTTGGTCCAGATTATCATCTCCACCATGTATACAATCAATGCTCTTATTATATTAAGATAGCCAATTTTCATATTTTAGTGGACAGGCTTCAATTCACACCATCCCACAACTCTTTAGCCATCACCATCTATTTCATTGAAAATCTGATGATGGAATTCTTAAAGCCTACATTGGTGCCAATCTTCTCATTCTACCCATGTTGACCACAAATCACTTTGACCCCTCATGTACAGGACATAATCCATTTACATATATATGAGGGATGGGCAGACTTTACAGCATTATATTTTAATATATGAATTTTTTCTACAGTACAGGCTTTTCATACCTGCACTCACTCCAATATGTAATATATAGGAGGTTTGAACTCAGACTTTTACATGACTCTCAACTATCCATGCTATCTCATACTGCTGACACACTTGATCACACATGTTGAAAAGATAAATAATCACCAATACACATATTTTGTGCTAAACTAGCACTCATCAGTTGGTTCAGATTATCATCTCCACACATATATACAATCAATGCTCAGCTATGTGGAAGTAACTACTTCGCACTGAGTTATGTAACTTCAAAAGCCAATCTATCATTCTATCTTTTCATCAGTTTTTGACATTACATAACTCAGTGGGAGATAGTTACTTCCATTTTGCAATTACAAATGTTTAAAAGTTATGAGTATTTATTACAAAAATTATTATTTTGGAATGACTATACATATAATAAAATCATTTGGAAATGGAATGAAAAATAATTTTGGTTTTTGATTTTAAAAAAGTGAAGTTGTTTTATACAGAGAGAATAGATATATATTTTAAAAGTGTGAAAATATCTGTCTATTTTATTTTAGAGAAATTACAGTCAGATGATATAGACAATAACCAATGAAAACAATTTTACAGTTTACTATATTCATTGATCACTGTCTATATCATCTGCTTATGATTTTTATAAAACAAAATTGAACAGATATTTCCACAATCTTAAAAATATTTCAACAATAACATCTAATAATGTTTGCCTGTTTTAACAATTTTTAATAGTTCTTTTTCTCTTTATAAATATATGTATAAAATCAAAATTACCCCAATTTCACATTTCAATCAGACTAACCAAAAAATAAAGTTTAAAACACAATCAATGGTTCCACTGCTACAAGCTGACTTCTCAATTCTAAAGAACTACAAAATAACAATATATTTAAACTAAACATTTTTGGCTAGTCTGGTTGAGTTGTGAATTTGGGGTAATTTTGACTATTTATTGACTAGTTTAACTTTATGCTTTTAATATTTATATATGTATTTATTAATGATTATTAAAAATCTTTGATTAGAATGGCCCACATATAGACTTTATTTTAAATTAAATATTAGTTTGTTTTTATTAATTATAAAGTCATGATTTTATTAATTTAATGTCATTAATTTTTGTATTATGTTTGCACTATATTTTTAAAAATAGTTGACACTTATGCTTTAACTTTGTTAAGCTACAACAAAGTTAATGTCCCTCATTATGTGTTTTTTTTAATTAGCATTAAATTAATAAGACTATGTAATTATAATTAAAATGAAATAGTATATTAATTGATCTTTAATGAGATTTAAAGTTTAGATTTATAGCTTAATGAATAATTTATTTTGTTAATATATTTTTATAAAAAAAATATTCATCATATTCATTATATTTATATAGCAAGCATAGCATTTGTACATTCAACATTACACTGTTATATATAACATGTGATGGTGCTTGAAAGGGTTAGAGACATAGGCAAAGTAAAACTGCTTATATAGTTAAAAATATGTTTCGATAGTCATATGCCTTTTTTTATATGTTTATTTGTTTGAAGAATATTACATAATAGCTTTTAAATAAATCTACAGCACCCACATTTGTGCAGAATTATGTCCTCATATGCCATAAAGTAAAGAGTGTATCAAATCTGTGTATCTTGCTGAGGATAGCCCAATGTAATTAGCTCCCTGGTGAATTCTTGGGTTAGTGAATGAATAGTTTGCTGATGAACAATTTTGTCAGTAAAAAATGTTATTTGTTTGATGATTGTTTGGATTAATGGTAAAGAAACTAGTTAACTAGAAAGAAATGTATATTTTAATTGAGAACTCAAAACACCATCATCACAAACTTACAGACACACATATAATAATTATTAGCATTTCTCTGTGGGTGAGTCACTCACTAGCTGGAATCTATAATTTTCTTTATTTACTATAGCTTCCATCTAAGAATATCTAGATTTCCATTTACTGATCAATAATTATAGAACAGCTACAATGACTGTTAGACGAATGCCTGAAAACTTTTCTGATATTGAATTTTTGTAATTGCATTAAGGGATTCATAACGTGCAGTTTTATAACATACTATTAAGAAGGTAAATTATTTTAATCTTACTTAAAAGTAAATTTCTAAAATTGTAAACGTACAAAAACTTAATTCCCATGATCAAGGGTTTAATCCACAAGCACAGAACTTTTTAAAACACTATATTTTAATATATATATATAAATATTGTAACGATCCGGAGAATAACACTTAACGTAAACTGCACTACAGGGCGCCATCTAGGCATTTGAACCTAGAAAAATTTATAAAGTAGGCAGATACGTAAGTCAAAAAAAAATATTTTTTTTTTGTTTCCGGTCGTTAGCCCATGTCACTAGCTCAGTGGAATAGCAGAGATTTAATAATATAATCTAAGAGTATATATAAAAAAAGAATAAAATAAGCCACTGCCAGTAATTAACACACAAACATTTATTTATGCACATATATATAAGATTTAAAATTATTTTAGTATTAGTTTTACATTTTAACATTTAACATTATTTTTAACTTTACCTTAGATTTTAATTTACATTTTAATTTCTATTATATTATAAGTTTACATTTTAATTAAGTTCACACAGATGGGATTATAAAAGCTTGTTTTAATATGTTGCTATAGATCGGTTACATAGATTACACGGTTAAAAACATTCCAAAGTAAACATAAACGATCAAAATATAAAATCATTGATACTAGCAATTGCAGAGGGAAAATTATAAGTAACCCAGTAGTATTCACCATAAGATACTGGCATTGTCACCAATGACTTAAAAGACATCCGAATAAATACATTTTAGATACTCACCGTAAGGTATCATTATTTATCGAATGTCTATATATTTTGATCAAATATGAAAACCCAAAACATACTTAACCGAGAACCAATCCATGCAAGCGTCCATAAACAACTTAAATTTAATGCATTTTTATTTAGGGTCGAGTATGAATAGACTACATAAATTTGCTTTTGAAAATAAACATTCTATCCCTATTTAACCTTAGGCTAAAATTCGCAGTCAAACTGGCATCAATCCATCTGATACATCGATGTATTCAATGTAATACGAAATATGGCGGCACCAAAAGTTAAGAGAAGAAATTGCCTCTCATCAAATAGGAATATGACATCTATCAGACAAGAAGAGCAATAAAAAAAAAACTCCATAGAAAGGAACTGCGCTCTGCATCTTATAATTCCTTCCATAGGCAAAACGGGAGAGTGCGGCATATGAAGCGATTCTGCCAGTAGTGAATCTCCGACTACATCTACTAACTACATCAATATATCCAATCCATTGACCCAATTTAACGATGACACAAATAACCTAAGATTACCCTCCCCTAATATAACTTTACAAATCTATACAGCCATTCACGCCCAACTTAAGTTTAACATTTATATAATTAATTTAACGAAAAACAAAAAAATCATGATAAAAACTTAAAGAACAAAAAATAAATAAATGGAAATGATTTTACATAAATAAGAGAAAAAAAAATACATCAAATAACACTATTAATAAAGAATTTAGTTTGGTCAGATAGGATTCTATTTGTAACAATTAAATACTAGGAAAGTTTAAAATTTGAAGTTCTTAGTGTTTTTAAATTAATATTGTTCGTTATATTTTATAAAGTTCTTACGGTTTTAGAAATGTTCATCTTTTACAGTTGCTTGCCATTTGAAATCCAGCGTTAAATTTCCCGATGATCCTGTGGTCCTCTGAATATAAGAAAAGCGATGTTTCATTTTTCCATTTTATAACAACTGAAGGGATTGAACGTGCGTCTTTTTCAATCCCTTCTCCTTCACTTCTGCACTAACACATATCTGTCACATCATAAATAATCAATAATAATCACTAACTAATAATTTCCAAACTTGTCCTTTTATATTACTTTGAAAGATTGACTTAACATTACATCATTGATGTGATGATTCTTTTCATTGAGGTCCGATTTCCCAATGTATTTATTTCATTTGCTATAAGTTTCTATTGTTTTCCTATCTGACCGATGTTTTTACATTTAAATGCCCAAGGCTGGTTTACATTTGACTAATTAAATTTATCATTTCCATTTCTGATTAATTAACCTGTTTTTCAAATCAAAGATATATTTAAAGATAAATTTAAAGATATAATTTTATCTCCAAATCTTTTTAAAATTTAGTTTTAAAATACTTTTTCTTTAATAAAGTTTTATTTTAATAATTTTTCATTATCTGTGCGATTTAATATATACGAGTTTAAGATGATATTTAATTTCAATTTTTAATTCTTAAAGAAAATTTTTAAATGCAAACTTTTTAATTTACTTTCATGTTTAATAAATAAAAAAAAAACAATGTATATGAACGTCTGTGCTTGTTACATATCAGTAAAGTTGCTTAAAAAAAAATGATCAAAAAAAAAAATTTTTTATTATTTAGGGTTAGTAATTACGGTACACGATTAACAAAATTTACAAAACATTTGGTTACTATAAAGACTATATACAAAAAAAAAAATGTTGACTATCGCTTTCCCAAGGACCATTTATGTTCACCTCCTCCCCACAAGAGTTCTATTATTTTTTCTTATACATTTTATTTTTCCACACGGCATGACAAGCAAGTTATTTAAATTATTTATTTAAGAAGGTTGCATTAAACTAAATACGTTTTGAAAGGTAATGGATTTATACGTGTATATTTGCAGCACAATTATAAATACCACCAACTTATTTATGACTGATTAAAATGCTTAAATAGGATTACACTGAAGTAAATTCCCAACGGTACTCATCGTAAGGTACCACATTTCAATCATAAACTTACGTGGCTGTGCGCGCCTATACACGTTAAAGCATAATATATATCAACAACAAAAAAAACATTTATTGCAACCTTTTGACTTTTTTTTTTTTTTTAACAAAAATTAGTTTTAAAATTTTTTTACACTTTTTTGTGTTTAATATATATGCGCAATTTCTTCTGGCAGTGCTTTTATAAGATTTAAAGTATACGACTATATGTAAACAGATACAAATATTTCATTTTGATAAAATTTGCTCAGGGTATACGTGGTTTACTAAACATCGACCCAAGTTGGGAAAGCCAGTTGTAGCAATCCGGAGAATAACACTTAACATAAACTGCACTACAGGGCGCCATCTAGGCATTTGAACCTAGAAAAATTTATAAAGTAGGCAGATACGTAAGTCAAAAGAAAAATTTTTTTTTTTTGTTTCCGGTCGTTAGCCCATGTCTCTAGCTCAGTGGAATAGCAGAGATTTAATAATATAATCTAAGAGTATATATAAAAAAAGAATAAAATAAGCCACTGCCAGTAATTAACACACAAACATTTATTTATGCACATATATATAAGATTTAAAATTATTTTAGTATTAGTTTTACATTTTAACATTTAACATTATTTTTAACTTTATCTTAGATTTTAATTTACATTTTAATTTCTATTATATTATAAGTTTACATTTTAATTAAGTTCACACAGATGGGATTATAAAAGCTTGTTTTAATATGTTGCTATAGATCGGTTACATAGATTACACGGTTAAAAACATTCCAAAGTAAACATAAACGATCAAAATATAAAATCATTGATACTGGCAATTGCAGAGGGAAATTTATAAGTAACCCAGTAGTATTCACCATAAGATACTGGCATTGTCACCAATGACTTAAAAGACATCCGAATAAATACATTTTAGATACTCACCGTAAGGTATCATTATTTATCGAATGTCTATATATTTTGATCAAATATGAAAACCCAAAACATACTTAACCGAGAACCAATCCATGCAAGCGTCCATAAACAACTTAAATTTAATGCATTTTTATTTAGGATCGAGTATGAATAGACTACATAAATTTGCTTTTGAAAATAAACATTCTATTCCTATTTAACCTTAGGCTAAAATTCGCAGTCAAACTGGCATCAATCCATCTGATACATCGATGTATTCAATGTAATACGAAATATGGTGGCACCAAAAGTTAAGAGAAGAAATTGCCTCTCATCAAATAGGAATATGACATCTATCAGACAAGAAGAGCAATAAAAAAAACTCCATAGAAAGGAACTGCGCTCTGTGTCTTATAATTCCTTCCATAGGCAAAACGGGAGAGTGCGGCGTATGAAGCGATTCTGCCAGTAGTGAATCTCCGACTACATCTACTAACTACATCAATATATCCAATCCATTGACCCAATTTAACGATGACACAAATAACCTAAGATTACCTCCCCTAATATAACTTTACAAATCTATACAGCCATTCACGCCCGACTTAAGTTTAACATTTATATAATTAATTTAATGAAAAACAAAAAAATTATGATAAAAACTTAAAGAACAAAAAATAAATAAATGGAAATGATTTTACATAAATAAGAGAAAAAAAAATACATCAAATAACACTATTAATAAAGAATTTAGTTTGGTCAGTTAGGATTCTATTTGTAACAATTAAATACTAGGAAAGTTTAAAATTTGAAGTTCTTAGTGTTTTCAAATTAATATTGTTCGTTATATTTTATAAAGTTCTTACGGTTTTAGAAATGTTCATCTTTTACAGTTGCTTGCCGTTTGAAATCCAGCGTTAAATTTCCCGATGATCCTGTGGTCCTCTGAATATAAGAAAAGCGATGTTTCATTTTTCCATTTTATAACAACTGAAGGGATTGAACGTGCATCTTTTTCAATCCCTTCTCCTTCACTTCTGCACTAACACATATCTATCACATCGTAAATAATCAATAATAATCACTAACTAATAATTTCCAAACTTGTCCTTTTATATTACTTTGAAAGATTGACTTAACATTACATCATCGATGTGATGATCCTTTTTGTTGAGGTCCGATTTCCCAATGGATTTATTTCATTTGCTAAAAGTTTCTATTGTTTTCCTAACCGACCGATGTTTTTACATTTAAATGCCCAAGGCTGGTTTACATTTGACTAATTAAATTTATCATTTCCATTTCTGATTAATTAACCTGTTTTCCAAATCAAAGATATATTTAAAGATAAATTTAAAGATATAATTTTATCTCCAAATCTTTTTAAAATTTAGTTTTAAAATACTTTTTCTTTAATAAAGTTTTATTTTAATAATTTTTCATTATCTGTGCGATTTAATATATACGAGTTTAAGATGATATTTAATTTCAATTTTTAATTCTTAAAGAAACTTTTTAAATGGGAACTTTTTAATTTACTTTCATGTTTAATAAATAAAAAAAAACAATGTAACGAACGTCTGTGCTCGTTACAATATATATATATATAAATTATTAATCAATGTCTGTATTCCAATTATAATAAAATAATAAAATATATATAATTATTCATAATTATATATATATTTAATGTAAAGCTTTAATTTTAGATATTTATTATATGCATAGCTTAATAAATAATGTTTATTTTGAAAAGCTAAAACTTTTATAATTAATTTACCATTCTCATTATTATTGATATAATTAGTTACAAGGCATATAATAATAACAAACTGCTATGAAATTAAAATCATCTATTTTAAATAACCCTTATATCAAACAGCTGATATTATATATTATGAAAAATTAAGATCTTTAAAAAATGTTTTCTGGAGTTGAATATGAAGATAAACTTTAAAAATTTTGAAATTTGACTTGTTACTTAGAATCTTCTACAAAATCAATTATTTTAATTTAATATATCTATTGTTGAAAGTATAAGAAAGAATTGTGTTTTAAAAGTTAATTTTTAAAAAAGTATACTTCATGCATTTCAGATATTAAATAAATTCAATTCTTTATTATGAGATTTTAAAATTAATTATAAATATGTAATATGCTTTTAAAACTGGTACTATAATTTAATATATAGAAAAAAGTAGTATTTTAAAGATTAATTTTTAAAAAGTAGACTTCATTCATTTCAAATATTAAATAAATTCATTTCCTCATTGTGAGATTTTAAAATAGATTATAAATATATAAGTTTTCAAAACTAATACTATAATTTAATATATATATATTAAAGATTTTCATGAGTATATGATGTTTTGTAAATCATGTTTACTTGAGCAACCATGATTAATAAAATACCAATATTTCAACAAGATAATACTTGTCCTCAACTGGACTAAAAAAAACAGTAATAATCATGCGGTTGTTGCATAGATATATTTTATCACATATATTCACTTAAATTTTAATTACGATAGAATGACAACAACATTCTCACAGCGTCTGCACAATTTAGCTTAACAGGCTGTCATTCTATCGTAATTATAATCGCACGCAAGACGTTATAAATAAATGCTTATTCGTATATGATTTAGTTTCGTTTGGAGTGGCGTTCAGTAAATTCTAGAAAATTTCATTCGCGCCATTCATACAGACATTATATATAGTAATTTAAAGTGACTATTATGTAGTCATGCCTGCATTACAACTACTTTAGATTTGCTTATATATAAACATTTGAGTTGTAGGAGTAAGAGGGATTCCTTTTACTCTTATATAAATACTATATCATGTGGTTGTTCGAAGGTATTCATTTATTAACAACATTCTCACAGCGTCTGCGCAATTTAGCTTAACAGGCTGTCATTCTATCGTAATTATAATCGCACGCAAGACGTTATAAATAAATGCTTATTCACTTAAATTTTGTTAGAGTTTTTAGATTTTTTATTTATTTCCGTATATATGTATACACACATTATAATCCAATTGTGCAGACTATTAAAGTGGAAGCAATACATAAATTGATTACTTAAATGATGTTTAATAATCCAGCCATATACACTTATCAAACTTGACCTCACACTAAAACACCCAGGCAATTAGCCCATTCTATACAATTTTGCTTAAATATGCATTACTATTAAACTGTATCATGAATATTCCATGTTTAAAATCTGTATATTTTTGAGATTTGTATTTAGATGGAATGGGTTTGTTCATAATTTTAGTAAACTATTAATAATCATCTGCCAGATTTATATGTCATAAAATGATTATACTGAATGTATTGAAGTCAATATTGATAAGTTTATATTACAGATGATTTAATTGACTGGACTTTTAATAATTTATATATTATAACTAGGCTTGCTCATAGGTCACCACTAAATATTTTATTAATTATAATCATAGTTACATTATGACAAGATAAAACATTGATATATATATAATTTACTGTTATTGGCGTTTATTGACTACTTACATGAATAAAAAAAAATGAAATTTGATGTTTGTTTTTTTTTTTAAAAAAGAAAAAAGTTTAAATATGCTTTATTTTTAAAAATGAAAAAAAAATTATAGTACTGTAACTAAATAATATATATTTATATAGGATTTATTGCTCATAAGACAAGGCAAGATTAATCTTTATCTTTATTTAAAGTATTAAATATAATAAGTAGAGGCCTAAATGCATGATTATAATATTAATAAAATCAAGTCATATATCACATGGCCTATATGGATTGCATTTATAAATATGTAAAATATGGGGAAATTCCAGTTCTTCTACTTAATAGTTAAGTATTAGATAAATGCTGGCCTTGAGTTGATATTTTCAATTTGGTGGCCTAGTTCCTTACTGAAGAGAGCCATAATTCGAAACTGGTCTGGGGATGGGGCATTTATCATAAAAATAAATAAAATTAAATAAAATAAGCTTGAAAGCTATTAGCACACTCTTTATTTTACATTTTTATGTATGATTATTTATATAACTTTCAATTGCAATAGAGTTTTAGCAAAATTAATTTACTATTTTAAAACAATTTTAAAATTAATAAAAATAGAAAAATTGCATTGAGAAATAAAAAAAATCCACTTATCACTTCACTAATGTAAAGGTTAAAAACTTATGACTTACAATTAAACATATTCTATATTTATTAATATTATTTGTTTAAAAAATGAAAACCCCATTGAAATGCACAAACAGCATTTTGAACTATTTTTATCTCCTGATTATATGATTCATTTAGAAACAGTTATAAAACTAAAATGCAAATGTATTACTGCAGAATAAAGTAGACGGTAACATTAATATTCAATTTTTTCATGCTATCACAGACTTTCAGTATGTTAACCCACTGACCTATTTAGTGTTATTCTATAGGTTAAAGTATTAATGCTGCATAGCACAATAGTTTTACCTTAATTTAATAAATAATGCTTTCTTCTTACTTTTTTCAGTCAATATTTGAGGAAAATGTATCTTCTAGTGAGTTATTCTTTCCTCTGAGATCATTGTGGTATAAAATATTTAAAAAATCAGCATCAGTACAAAATAGCATACATAAGCTTAATTGATGAATCTAGAATTGTTTTGTTGTGAAATACTTTCATCAAACATAAATTAGTAAAAAACTTTAAATTATAAATGCGGTAGTCTCTGCATATCAATCTCACCATCATTGATTTCACTTATCCATGATTTAAAAGTAAATTAAAATTCATAAATAAATAACCATCTCTCAGACAACTACTTTTTCAATTTTGCACATTCAGATTTATTACTGTAAAGCCTTTTTATAATTGCATTATTATTATTATTATTTTACTAATTATTTTTGGTAATATCTAAAGTGTGAATTTTGAAAATAATAATAATCAAAGGATTTACTTTTCAAAAGTTGATAAGAAGTTTGTGTACTGGAATTGACAATGCTAGGGCCACAATCCATAAACTTCACTAAAATATGCAAAATATTTATAAAAATGTTTATGTTAATTAATTATATATAGGCTTCACTATCAATCATTGGTTCAGGTATTAATAAAAAGATCTAAAACAATTAGCAGATAATTTTAGGATGACTACTGTACTTTCATTAATCTATAATCATGTTTAAATTGAACTTGCTTTGTTTATTGACTTGAATCCAAAGTTCTCTATAGATTATTTATAAAACTTTTAGTAAATGTCTTATATAAAACTAGTCAAAATTCTGTAGATTTTTAACTGCTAATATGTTTTTCAGCTTTTACTACTACATTTTTATAAATATTTCATATGTTAAATATGCATTTAATATGTGACTTTGATAACCATTTGTAAAATTTTAAACTAATAATTATTTATAAATCCAATCATTTGTGAATATAATTTATTTATTCTTTTAAATCTGTTTATTTTGTAAAAATTTGATTTATATGTTTTTAAAACCTCTTAAATGCATTCATAAATTTCATAACCATTTTTGCTGCATAAACATAAACAATTAAGCAAAAATTAAAAAGAAAATTAAAAAGTAAAGAAATTGGAAAGTAGCACAATGGGTGTGATGAGAATGTGAAATGTTGATGTATGTGAAAGAATAGAAAAGAATTATGCCATAAAAAATTTAAAATGTCTAATATAGAATTCAGTGGGGCATATGAAAAAGTAAAGTAAGAACTGAACTGACTGAACCACAATTGGATGAACAGATATAAAGCGGAAGTGGATAATTGTGAAATGGATAATTATTTTTAAATAGTAAGCAGATGACTTTGATTTGATGCTTTCCTGAGGCAGAAAACATCATAAGAGACTTAATGATATCCAAATTTGTCAATAAATTTTAAAAGCATATAAATACAAACAAACAAAAAAAATAGCACATTAAACAATTGTTTTATTTGTATAAATAGTATTACTTAATTGTTAACTATCTATCAGTGCACAAATTTAAATCACCTTCTCTCACAAAAGCATGCATTTTTTAAAACAACCTTTGCTTATTAGATGAGCTAAAAGAGATTAAGATATTTGATACCTCTAGTTTAACTGATGAGAGAAATTGTTCATGAAATGCATACATAATGGGAAATGGTTTCAGTTTCTGCACGGGTGGATAGTTTTGATATGGTGTAGTTAAGATGATTTAAAAAATTCAAAAAATTAGTAATTTTGTGTTGAGACCTCTTTTATGGTTATTTTTATTTTGTAAAAATGTAGCTAAGTATTACTGATTCACTGTGGTAACCAATCTTGCAACCATTTTATTGCATTTATATAAATATGTATATAAAGTTTTTCTGCCTAAAGAATTCTTTGCTAAAATCTATTCTTATAAGTACTTCTGTATTTCAAATTCAAAAATAAAAATCTTGAATCATTCAAGTTACAACAAAAGGTATTGTTTCAATTTGCAACAGAAAACGTTTTTTAATTTGCAATACTTTTTGTGTTCAAAACTTTGTGATATATTTATTTTCTCTATCCTTTTTAATGCTTCAGATTTCACTTAGTATTGATATATCAATTAATATTTTTATTTTCTTCATCTGTATTTTTTATGCCATAGAATTCAGGATGATTGATATAATCGTCTATTTTTATTAATAATTACAATTTATTTATATGATTTTATATTAACATAAGATGTGATATGTTGGACTATTTCCATCATTTATGAGTGAATGTTGAATGTATAGAAAATTTTTTAAACTTTATTTAAACTTTCCAAATACAAACAACTTCTTAGTAATGACACACAAATAGACAATACAGGTTAGTAATTACACAATGTTTCGAGTAGTATTATTCTCCACTCTTTTTCAGGTGTTGCTGGCCTATATGCCCATTGACAATATTCGCTTAGAAGTTGAACTCACATCTTTAGATTCTTGAATAGCTAATTTAAGGCAAATGCTCTATCAACTGATATATTCTGTCAAAGGCAATATATAGTAGAAATTTTATATATTTATATATGAAGGTTGGTTTAAATCCTCTTGAGTCCTTGAAATTTTTTTTTACATGGAAGAACGTGAAAGCACAGCCATAAATACTACTCCATGTCCACCTAAAGTGTGGCTTCAATATGTTGATACATTTGTGGTATGGCCCCATAGTGAGGTAAAATTACAGTCATTCTGGATGCACATTAATCTCCTACAATTAAATTCATTATGAAATCAGAACAAGAAAAAAATTGGCATTCTTGAATGTTCTTGTGATAAGACTCCCTCAGGGCAAAGTAAAAACAGTATATAGAAAACCAACACACACTGGCAAGCACTTGGCATATACATCCAATCATATAAGAAGCACTGAATAAGGAATTGTACTATCATTATGGAACAGAGCAAAGGAGGTTTGTTCAGAAACCAGTGATTTGGAAAAAGAAAAGATTTACATAGAACAAATACTTATGAAGAATGGTTATCCATCAGTAGTCATCAGAAAAACCTTCAATAGACAACTCAAAGAGACATCAAAAGAGAAAACAATTATTGGTACTGTAGTGTATCCATACATACAAGGAATGGCAGACAAATTAAAGAAAAGCTACAGTCAATATAACATTAGAACTGCTTTCCAAAACCACATCACACTTTGAGAAATGCTTACTTCTAGTAAGCCTAAATTGGAAATGCTGAAGAACAAAAACTGCATCTATGAAATACCGTGTGAATGTGGAAAGAAATACATTGGTGAGACCTGTTGTCCTGTTGAACAGTGATTGAAAGAGCACAAACTAATGGTTAAACGAGAAAAGACAGATATGTCTACCATAGCAGATCATGTATGTACTAATGACCATATGTTTAATTGGGAAAATACCAAGATATTGGATAAAGAGGAAAAAATGCATAGAAGCAAATTCAGGGAAGCTGCTCATATGACAATGGTAAATAATCCTATAAGTCAAGCCAGTGCGGCAATACACAATGTGTGGAAGCCTCTAATTAATATTGCTCTTAGGAAAAAATAAAAAAAGCAAACTAATTAACCCCGATAAAAAAAATGAAAAACTCAGGAGGATTTGAACCAATCCTCATATATAAATATATCAAATTTCTACTATATGTTCAAGAATCTAAAGATGTGAGTTTAACTTTTAAGCAAATATTGTCACTGTGTCACTGTGCACATAGGCCAGCAACACCTGAAGAAGAGCAGAGAATAATATTACTCAAAACATTGTATAATTACTAACCTGTATTGTCAATTTGTGTGTTATTACTAACAAGTTGTTTGTATTTGGAAAGTTTAAATAAAGTTTAAAAATTTTCTATACATTCAACATTCATTCATAAATGATGGAAATAGTTCAACATATCACTTATTATAATATACCATTATTACAAACCTTCAGATTTATATTAACATTTCTTTTTTTATTTAGAAAGTTTTTATTTTTTATATAAAGCTAATGTTCAATAAATATTTATTGTATGTATTTCTTTTCTTATATTTGCATTAATTTCTCAGTATGAAAGACTATTGTCTTATCTAGACAGTGTAATGTAGCACACAATCAAACTTTGCTATCTAACCTGCATTGTAAAATAAGAAGCTTTATACATCCTAGAGTTTCTTCTTACATTTGTTATTTTCATTTTTGACTTGATGTGTAGAATTTAAGAATTACTTATTAAAAATTATATAAAAATATAGAGATAAATACTGGTTCAACATGAAATGCATCTTGGGGGAGGAGGTCATTGGTCTTTTAAGATGTCTTTATTCATATAAATAGTCAATAAAAAATAAAAAATAGAGTCATATATCATATGACCCCATTTCTTTTTTAAGCTTGCAAAATATAAACAAAGAGCTTTGCTAATTGCTCAACAAGCTTTGAGATAAATGCTTAGCCAGAGAAAGCATTTAAAATATCTCTACCAGAAATCACACCCAAACCCCTGACTAATGGTTTCATGCTTTGGCACTCCTCAGAGAGGCACTAGGGTCTAGTGTCTGAAACTATCCTGGTGCCTCTCTGAAGAGTACCAAAACATGAAACAATTGGTCAGGGGTTTGGGTATGATTTCTAATAGAAATATTTTAAATGCTTTCTCTGGCTAAGCATTTATCTCAAAGTTTGTAGAGCAGTTAGCAAAGCTCTTTGTTTGTCTTTATTCATATATTTCAAGAATGAATGGTGAAGTGAAAGTACATCTATAAAATATAAAGAAAACTAATTAGATAAATAAGAACTTTTGCTAATAAAAATTGCAATGTTTTGAAGATGTGATAATCCATATATTTTAAAGTAGAAGTATATATATATATTACTGAAGCTTGGATTATATGTAATAAAAAATGTTTTTTTTTTTTTATAAACTTTTCCTTAAGTCTCACTAAATATATTTAAAATTTGCTTTCCAGAATTGTTCATTGAATGAAGGCACAATGAATAGATGACAATAGCCATTCCATTTTTCAATAAAATAAGTGTTACAGTTTTGTCATTCCAACAATATTTTTTACAGATAGCATACATGTATAACGTACACGTGTTGGTATCTTTAATATATTTATATTCGTAATTTTAATTCGTTTGAAACATTTTATCAGGTGATCGTTATATGCAATTTAAAATCAGATAATTATTTTTAAAGTGATTTTTTAAAAGTTAATTGAATTTTATCCTGTAGTTGTGAATTTATTGATATTTAACACCTGAGTGTAATTCAATAATATGTTGTTTTAAACTTAGCTGACATTACATTGCAGTTAATTTCCTGATATTTAACTTCATTCAAATAAGCGTTAATTATTAAATTTTTAATAATAATAAACTTTTTTAATGAAATATATTGAGATCTACGTTTATTTTTTAATAATTATAGGCGATAATTTTTTTAAGGTAAATAATATATGCAACATTCTATGGTAATTATTTTCAACCCTTTATTTTTCTTGCCATGATCCAAAAGATTAAAAAATTCAAAATATGTTGTTACAATAAATTAGAAACAATAAACTCAAGAGTTGTAAAAATGTAATGATTTCTTTACCAAATCTCTTCAGTTTATCTATTCCTTGAAAAAATTCTAAGTGAATGCAAGTTACCTTCACATCATTTTTTTAAATATCATGTCTATATATTTCATGAGATTATCTTCTTTTGATCGTTCATTATGTGATGCTCCAATATGCATTAATTAATAAAGAGATTGTAATATAACTCTAAAATTGAAATACTAGAAAAAAAATTCTTAAGAAAATGGCATGTAATGGCCCACTGCAGCTTAATATAATCAAATGTGGCCTGTTTATTTTATATACCTTTGGCAGAGAACATAATATATGTATAGAAGGAATTTGAAGTCACATTTTTAAACTCCCTACAGCTATCCACTCCATCTTATACAGTGGATACACATGACCACATACATGTGGAAAAGATAAATTATCTGGACCAAGGTTCAGTACAAAATATATATAGTGGAGATCATTTATCTTTTCACATGTACGTGGTCATGTGTATCAGTTGTATAATATGGAGTGAATATCTGTAGGGAGCTTGAAGGGCTGAGTTCAAATTCCAATTACATTAAGTTTACTATATACAATATATTTGTATTTAAATATTATACATATGCTTTGATTTCATAAATTGTATTATTATTAAATAATTTATGTCTATCACTTTGTAAAATGTCCTATTAATATATATATATTATGATAGTTGCCCCCATCACATCATCTAAAAGACAGAAATTATTAAGAGTTAGATCATAGAATCAAACTCAATTGGCTATTGTTTTTTTTCATAAATAAATGCTTTGTTTAAATAGGGTTTCCTGTTATTAATATTTTACAATAATAATAATGTCAAGACAATAAAGTATATTATAGATTGAAAGAATAATATCAAAGGTCGGTTATATAAAAATAACTAAGAAAGAAAAAAGTTTTAAAAAAAATAGTTTAATATTTGTAAAGAGATAAATATCTACTACAAATCGTTATATTTTAATTTTGTCAAATTAATTTTATAAAAAAATTAAAAGCGGTACACAATATTATTCATTATAAATTTGATTTCAGTATTTTTTTTTCTTTCTCTAAATAACTGATCAATGTTGTACATTTAAAGTTAAAACAATATTTTGCATGCCACACACTTTTAGAATGATTGTTAAAGAAGACAAAAAATATTGTTAAGACCTCTTGGATAGTATATTGTTAAGACCTTTTGGATAGTAACCAGACAAAACTAGCGGTTCATTTATTTTTCTTCATTAAAAAAAAAATAATTGAAATGCTGACCAAAAGAATGGTGGATTAAGAAAATAAACTTGGAAATGCAGGATTACCTCCACTCCAGCTGCAATTTATCATTTCATCTAGTCAATTCTCAGGCAAGAATAACAAAGACTAAAACAATGTTGAATGTTACAAGTAATGACCATTTTGTTCATCAGAGATCAGACTACTTCCAAATTTCATTGGCATCAATTGATTCAGTACAGACTTTAAATTCTTGGATCCATAATGAAAGACGGACCTACTAAAGACTTTTGCTTTCATGTGCTTTCAAAAAAAAAGATAAGAAATTGTACATATATATATATTAGTCCTGCTATGATGTATTACTCCAATGACATATTATTCTACGTTTGCAATATTTAAGATAATGTCTCCAAATAATGTGCAGACAAACTTAATTGATAAAATTTGTCTGCAGATACAGTGGAGGTATTATTTTAAACATTTTGCAATCTTAGAATAATAAGACACTGGATGTAATATGAAAAAATAATGGAGACATATTATTTATGGAAAAAGGCAGAAAGACATTAAAAATTAAATAAGTAGATAGTTATATGTTGAGCATTTATTGGATGATACTTCACGTCACCAAAAAATCCTTCCCTCTCCTGGCATACTGCAATGCTTTGCACCCTCACACCCTCATAAACCATGTTTTCAATCTAAAATATAAAAAAATCAAAATGGCAAACTGCAACTTTAAGGTAGTGAAATGTATAAGGTAATATTTTAAAAATGATTTCAAAAGAAAAACAAATATTTAAGATTTTGAACATTTAGCAAAAAATAAATAAAGCATAAATATAACAATATGTAACTAAAAATGTACTTTTAAATATAAAAAAAAAATTACTTACAAATGATGAGAATCACTATAGCAGTATAATCTGTGTAATGTTATCTAGAATGAAAAGGAAAGAACAATGTGAAAGCACAAAATCTCACAGGCAGCATGAATTTTAATATTGCAGGTCACCACGTACATATCTTAATCATTGACATGGTTTAGTTATGCCAGTATTTTAGTTGCCATGAGATCATTAAACTTTGAATAAATATTACCAGACAAAAACATCATCGGAGTAAAATGTCATAGCAGGATTAATACCAAAGTACCATGTAATGTTTCTAACAGCTGTTCAAAAAAAAAAAGAGAGAATAGAAGAGATCAAATTTATAATTTGATTGCAAATATATATAGAGAGTTTGTGTGTGCAACATTAATAAAAGAAATGATCTACAAACATATCAAATTGTAAATGGGTGAGTGTGTGTTTAGGTGCGTTGACAATACGATTGGGAGAAGGGGTGTTAAAGAATCATAAACCTTTGTTTGCAGTTTATGAGATTAAAGTTTTGTTTGATAAATATTTTTCAAGGTTGATCAAATTAATGTGGATTATTTTTTTAATAATTAATAGCGTTAAAGAGAATAATTGAAGTGATGTGTTAATAACTATGTTTTAGATTATAGACTGACTATTTTATTATATTCTTCTTAACATAAAAATATATGAATTGCTCATATTAACAAAAAATATAAATAAATCTTAATTTTTTTATATATATATATATATATATGTGCTTAGCTTGAGAATATTTCATAACAGAGTGTCAGTGGAGATTTGTTATGAATAAAGTGGGCCATTGGTAAAGTTAAATACTTATGTAAAGACTATTAATATATATATTGATTTGATCAATCATATGAAAACATATATATACATATGAAAATTCATTATAAATTATTAATATAATTGACAATAATGGTTTATGCCTAATCTTATTAAATTCACAGTATTTGAGTATATATAATAATTTCATAAGTCATTGAATCTATACATGTGAATATCTTGAATTTTAATTAAAAAAGAATCCTCATTATTAAAATATATATGTAAATTTTCTTAAGCGTGTTTAACTTAATATACTGTACAGACTTACACATAAATGCACATATAATGTAATATATAGGGGGTTTGAACTCAGATTTTCACATGACCCTCAACTCTCCATGCTATCCCTTATTGCTGACTCACCTGATCACACACATATTGAAAAGATAAATAATCACCAATATAAGTATTTCATGCTAAACCAACATTCATCAGTTGATACAAATTACTATCTCCACACATATATACAATCAGTGCTCAACTTTATATTAAGATAGACTATCTTCATACTTTAATGGACAGGCTTCAAACTACTTTTTACTACAGCTCTTCAGCCATCCATTTCATTAAAAATCTGATGATGAAATATTCAAAGCCCACATTAATGCCAAGGTTACCATCCTACCCATTTTGACATTAGTCATTCTGATCCCTAGTGTACAGAAGAATAATCCATTTATACAAACATATGTGAGGATGGGTAGCTCTCTAAATGCACTATGTTTCAACTTAAACATGTTTAATATGTTTTTCTAATTAAAATAAATTGTTTATTTTAATTTTTTTTAAATTCCAGACAATATTTTCTTTGAAGATTACACTTACTATTTCAACATGTTTGGTCACTTAAATATTAATCACCTGTCTTTATTTAGAATACCCTGACATATAAATTGTTAGTATTATAATTTCATATAAAAATTATTTATCTGTAGCACAATAAAATACCCTTTGGATCTGAAAAAAATCTTAAAATAATATTGTCATCACAATTTTAGAGTACATATAATGTTCATGCTATTGTATTTGATTAATAATTAAGTATGTTGCTACTATAAACAATGATCTATAAAATGGGCCCACTGATTCAAATATATAATTAAGAGATGTTATCTCTCCTTTATAAGTGTATATGATATTTTATTATTGGAATTAAATGATCAGAGGTGGCAGATGTTTAACTACATTTATTATTGTCTAAGCTGGTATATGTACAAAGCTATACCTATGTCTTGTTCCCTATGCCAATCAATAATCATTTATTGTTGTAAAGTTTGACTGAGTTTCTGGGTCATATTTCTTTAAGAAACACATTATTAAATAATTTTCCTTCATGATCAAGCCATTGCTCTCACTTTTTCTATTACATAATTTATTGCCCAAATCTGTGAAACACTAAAGAAAAAAAGGCATCTCGCCACAAATACCATTATATAATTTGGTGATGCAATTTATGGGTCATATTAAATAAGATGGACATTGTACATCCCAGTTACCATTATAATATACACATATGTAGAGAGAGATTATATATCCATGAGCATATATTAATATGCAGACTAATCTAGTATAAACCATTATGCGATTTTTTTATTTTTGTTTTAAAATGTCAGAAAAAAGAAATGACATAATACACTTTCTTTCTTTAATTTTAAAAATACAGGCCAATAGACTTTCATATTATTAATTTCAAAGCCTGTTTAGTTAATGTATTTAAATTTTTATTTTATTATAATTTAAAAAATGTTGGGTTAATTTCATTATCTTGTTGAATTGTTAAATACTTTTAGAAGAATTCTTATTTAATTTATACTATTCCAACATCCATTTATTCAATTGTCAATATTTTTAAATGTATTTAAAACTTTATTTTAATTATATTTAGTTTAGTATAGAATAACTAATTTTTAAAATTAATTGGATAAGATTTGTTCTATTATGAGAGAAAAATCTATTTTTTTAGTGTATATTATTTATAAATTTTTTGTGTAATCTAATTTACTTCTATTATTGCTTTTATTTTTGAAAGTTATTGCCAGTTTTAAAAAAAGTCCTGAAAGCTTGAAAAACTCAGTTCCAAGGATATGGCAGATGAAGGGATGAGCCATAATTGCTGTTACCTGCATTTCAGCAGTTACAATTAGCTGAGAAATATTTAATTATTTGCTACCTAATGAAATATGTCTATTGAATCTCACTATAAGGATAAATTACAAATTGCTTGGATAATTTACCTCAAATGTATTCTAAAACTACAAAAAAAACCTTTCAAGAATTCTGGTCCAAGCATAAAAAAAATCTACCTAAGAATTAATATCAAGAGTAAAAGAATTTATTAATTTTGTATTGCCTAAATACAATTGTATGAATTCACATATATAAATTTAAGAACAGCCTAACTTACAAGAGAAATATCTTTATTTAATTAAATAGTGAAAGAATCTGTCAAATTAAAATATCAATGATTTATTCTTGAAAGCCACAACCTATTATTATATGCTGCAGAATTATCATGCAAGAAGAACTTTGAAAAACATTAAATGTTGCAGCATTTTAGATGTAATATGAATTTCATGGCTCAATATGTCTAATTTATTTAAGCATTTTAACATATATTATTAAATATGTATGTAAATCAGGATGGTTGTCCATTATCATACTAAAACAAAGTTATTACTAAAACAAAATTATTTTAGGAATTTAAATACTTTTAAAATAAAAAGTTATGGATCTAACAATCATAGATATCCATGTATAATATTATTAGAATATTAATCTTTATTGTTTAATTAAATATTTTTGATATTAAAATATAGACTTAGCTTTATATTCTCAATTCAGTATTTCTTTTGATTATGCGATTAGTGATATTAAAAATTAATCTCTTGATATAGAGTTTAGGGAATTATTGTTTCCATTGAATGAGTTTTGTATCTAGTTTATAACAGATAAAAAATTATTTGCAGACTTACTGATTATTATTTTACTCAGAGGGTAGATGTTATACAATATATATGTTTCTTCTCTCTGGGGATGTGTATATAATTATAAATAGTACTTCAACTGTGTCTTGGAATGTATGCACACATGCACTCAAAGTGACTTTATTTTACTATAATATATTTAACATACCAATGTGAAGACTAATCACATGTAATCATCATCATTATCACTGAATCAATATCTGCATTTGTTTGCAGTCAGACATTATTTAAATTTTTATATACCATTACTGACACATCATTACATTTTTGCAATACAATATGAAGCCTAGATGAGGTTTTTTATATATAAAATGATAACATTTTACATTTATACAAATATGTAATATTTAAAGATTTAACCTCAATGGAATGATTACATTTATGCAACCCTTTAATATTAAAGTAATCCAGAAATCAAATTAAAAATGAATCTATTTTTAACTAGTGTCCATTATATTGATAGCAAATTAGAGCAATGATAACTATTCAATATTAATATCAATCACTTTTCTTTATACAATGCATTATACACTTATTTTAGTATCATAACAGTTTTGATTGCCCCAGCAATCTTCTTCAGATCTATAATAAATATAAACATATGAATATTTATACATAAACACATAATTTTTACATATTATACATATTTCATAATATAAATTCTTTCTTTTAATCAACATACCTATATATACACTTTAATAATAATCAGAGAATATTAATGAATTCTTTACAACAGTTATATAATCAATAATAATTTTATAATTTAAGTCTTTTTCAGCACCTGCTTTGGTGCCTTTTTCAAATGTTATTAATTTACTTAATGTTGACAAATTATTTCAGACATAAAACTATCCAATGTCCCATAGTGAAATTAAAACAAACAATAATAATATAATATATAAAGAGCCTGCTAATAGCTCTAAACAAGCTTATTTATTTTATTTTTTATGATAAATGCTACAAGAGAAAAT
Organism: Epiperipatus broadwayi; assembly: GCA_028023455.1. NCBI lineage: Eukaryota > Metazoa > Onychophora > Udeonychophora > Euonychophora > Peripatidae > Epiperipatus > Epiperipatus broadwayi. The sequence continues at coordinate 2,462,848 of JAQFVV010006346.1, forward strand.
ACCTGAAGCCTTTATCTATGATGGTCCCCATCCCCTGACCGGTTTCAAGCTATGGCTCTCATCAGTGAGGAGCTAGGACATTAGATTCAAAATATTAACTCAAGCCAAGCATTTATCTAATTCTTAAATATTAAGAAAAAGATCCAAATCTTCAGACACCTACATGTCTTCAAACTCAGCTCTTTAACCAAAGAAACTATATAAGCCTGAACTTAATTCAGTGATCCCATTTAAGAATTAGATAAATGCTTGGCTTGAGTTAATATTTTGAATCTAATGTCATAGCTCCTCACTGATGAGAGTCATAGCTCAAAACCAGTCTGGGGATGGGGACCATCATAGATAAAGGCTTCAGGTATTTTCTCTTGTACCATTTATCATAAAAAATAAAATAAATAAGCTTGTTTAGAGCTATTAGCAGGCTCTTTATATATTACATATTGATAATACAAGCTATATAGGTCATGTAAAATATGATTGATTTTTTACTAATAATAATATAAATAATTAAAACAAATCAAAATCCTCATATATAAATTCAGCAATTACAAAATAATTGACTATATCATAACATTACATTAAATAAATATTACAAGCGTTTTTTTATACAATTATATATATCATCTTATATAATTACATCAAAAATCCAAAAATAAGACAATTATATGAAACATACTATATTAAAAATAATTTGAATAATTGTATGAATATTTATGTGACTTCTATAAATTTGTTTAACAATTGGTTGATTAAAAATGAATGGAAAATTATATAAGATGATATATATAATTATATAAAAAATGCATGTAATATTTATTTAATGTATTGTTATGATATAGTCAATTATTTTGTAATTACTGAATTTGTATATGAGGGTTTTGATTTGTTTTAATTATTTATATTACTATTGTTTGTTTTAATTCCATTATTGGACACTGGATGGTTTTATGTCTGAAATAATTTGTCAACATTAAATAGATTAGTAACATTTGAAAGGGCACCAAAGTCGGTGCTGAAAAAGGCTTTTAATGTATAAAATTATTATTGATTATATAGCTGTTGTAAAAAAAATATTATTTTCTGATTATTATTTTGTGGAAGAGGAGCATAAGGATTTTTATTCTTTTTCAATTTTGATACTCTCTATGTAAATATTCTTAATTGATCATTTCAATCAATTTTACATTTATATTATTTTTAATAATTCATTTTTTTATCATCTATATACATTATATTTTATAATTTTATATTGTATTCATCTATTATTTTTTTATACTCACTTTTAATTCTAATATATTTTTTAGATTTAAACATATTCACTTTTTATTCTATATATTAGAATTAAAAGTGAATATAAAATATAATAAATGAATAGAATAATTAGAATTAAAAGTGAATATAAAATATAATAAATGAATAGAATATAAAAGTATAAAATAAATTATATATATAGATGATAAAAAAAGAATTAATTATTAAAAATAATATAACTGTAAAAATTATTTAAGTGATTAAGGATATTTATGTAGGAATATATTGTAATGGGATGGGGGGTATAGAAAATGATCATACCTCGGGTGATGGCAAATCACAAAAATATTTCAAATAATGACAATTAAAGATATTAATGTTTAATATCAAAACATATATAAGCAATGTTATATATTAGAAGTGCATGAGAATAGAGAATCTCCGTGAGATCATTGAGAGATCAGCCAAAAGCAGTTAACTCCATAGAGCAACTATAAGCATAATTATAAATTCAATCATATATCAACCAGCATTATAAAGTAAAAGTACTCAAGAGAAACCACCATTCATTAACATAAACAATTAAAATAAATCATTACAATAAATCAACAGTCAATCTTGTGACTGGATTGAACAATAAAAAATATAAATCAACAGTCAACCTTGTGACTGGGCTAACTTCTGAGCCTTTGGCACCTTGGGCAATTATTTAAACATAACTTGGATGTACCAACTTAGTGCTCATCCATTAGAATATAGAATAATCAGAAAATCTAAATAATAATGCTGGGATATTAAAACATGCTGATCATCATCAATGCTCAGGCCACTTGTACTGGCCAACTATAAACTTAACTCCTAGTAAGTCTAAACTAAAATAAAAGATAATGCATGGGCTTTAAAGAGTATTCTCTTTTGTGCCAACCAGGATGATGATTGATCATCGCTGGATGTCCCAAAAGCACTTATATACATCCCCATTTATATATTCATCCCGTGCTCGAATCTAGTTCAGAGAACACAAGCTCTATTACTATATGTGCCCATGAGATGATTCAATACAATTTTTAACAGTTGAATACAAGTTTATTAATAACAAAAAAAAATAAAATTAAGGTCTTATACAATAATATGTTAAACGATTTTGAAAAGTATACGATAAAAAAAAATTATCACATTTATGATTTACAAAATTACAATATACATTTCAACTTATTACTATGGTTTACATATATATGTGCACAGATGCACAATTTATAATATACAATTAATATTCAATAATAATGTAAAATGATTAAAACTTGCATATACGTCCTATTTAATAAGCATTGACCCATATGTGCACACATAAATATGCAGTACAATTGACTATATTACATTTGTGATATAAAATAAATACATAATTAAACCTTTCAGTTGTATATAATAATAAAAAAACTACAAATGTTTAAAAATGTACTTATATGTATGTGTGTGTATTGTACTTATATGTAGGTGTGCGTGTATTCGCACACTGACTTTACATATTTTAACTTGGTACAATAATATTATATTTTTCATAATTAAATTTCTCATATATGTGTGTGTATAAACAAAATATATAATTTAAAATTTAGTTTCAGTTTATAAGTTCTTTTTTTTTTATCAAACTAAATAAAGTCAACTTTTGTTTGACAGGTATTTGTTGATTAATTATCAAGGTCTCTAAATATAAAATGTCTCTTTTTTTCTTCTTAATAAATAAAAAGTAGAATCATTTTATATACCTGACACTTCAGACCAAAAAAATAATTTAAAATTTTATTATTATATATAACTGCTGTTAGATTTCAACTCAAGCAAAAGTTACTTGTATGTTTTAACTTTAAGTTATTAGTTTATAATTTTAAAAGCCATTTTAAAAAATATTAAAATAAAATAACTCTCTGTATATACACGCAGTGTGTTTATCTGTGGTTCCTTACGTTTGTAGATAAAGAGCAGCATATGTACACCAATTTCTTCAAGCTTTCTCTTGTTAAGCTTTGTTTTTGGTTCATCAGAAAAATATAATTTTGGACTTGTTGTCATCATCACGAAAAAGTATTCAAGTAATTTGTTGGCATACCATGAGCTTCCTTTTGTAGTCCAAGCAATTGTCAAGCTGTCTTCAAGAACATATTTAAGCAGCTAGTTGATCCATTTGAAGTGACCTTGGCCTCATGAATCAAAACTCTGCAGTAGACTATAGGGCAGCTACTGGACTTTACTCTCTTAGATCTTCAACTCTGCTAGCTATTTTGTCTTCATTTTTTTCAGGATATTGATTCAGAAGTTACCCAGCTTCAAGTAAATCAAAACTCCTGTGAAGGAAAATAGTAGCAGCTCCTGGATCTACTGTCCTGCCTTCAGCTACATCAATTTATGGTAGCTATTTTGCCAACTCTCTGCCACAGCCAACAACAAACTGCAGCTATCTATTTTGGTCACCTAATTGCTGCCACTTACTCAAAAAAATTTAGTAGCCAAGCTGTTCTGTTCACCTCTTACAAAAACTACAATCCAGATTACTCTTTTCAAAAATCATTATCCAGACCGCAACTGATATTTTTATCAGCACTTTTATAGAATCATCTGAGGTGATAACAACACTAAATTTAAAAACAGTAGGCTTTTTTTCTCTCTAATACCTTTTGAAAACAGGCTTGAAATTTATCAAGGTGATATATATATATGTTTTCACTTAGATAATAAAAATTTACACATTAATTAAGATTTCAAAAATACCACACTTGTTTTTAAATTTCAAAATCAGAATAATAATAATACATTATTTATGTTTATTTAGACCTTTTAAAAATTTAATTTATAAAACAATTTTTATTTTAAATCAGAGTTATTATTTAACCCTTTATTTATTATTATTTTCTTTTAGGAAATATAATAACTGAAACACAGGCTTATTCTATACCTGTGTCTATATATGTAATATATAGGGTATATAAGCACAGACTTTCAGATGACCCATCACTCTCCACTCTATCTAATAACACTGATACACTCAAGCACATATATGCTGAAAAGATAAATAATCACAATATACATATTTCATGCTAAACCAGAAATCATCAGTTGGTCCAGATTATCATCTCCCACACATATATACTATAAGTGCTCAGATATATATTAAGATAGACAATCTTCATACTTTAATGGACAGGTTCCAATCTTCTACACACTCCAACTCTTCAACCGTTCATCCAATTGAAAATCTGATGATGGAATGCTCGAAGGCCACCCTGAGGCTGAGATTCTTGTCACAACCATGTTGACCTAAGGTCAATCTGAACCCCACATGTACAGGACATTTAATACACATACAAGGATGGGCAGACATCTCTACAATGTAATAACTGAAACACAGGCTTATTCTATACCTGTGTCTACATATGTAATATATAGGGTATATAAGCACAGACTTTCAGATGACCCATCACTCACCACTCTATCTAATAACACTGATACACTCAAGCACATATATGCTGAAAAGATAAATAATCACCAATATACATATTTCATGCTAAACCAGCAATCATCAGTTGGTCCAGATTATCATCTCCCACACCTATATACTATAAGTGCTCAGATATATATTAAGATAGACAATCCTCATACTTTAATGGACAGGTTCCAATCTTCTACACACTCCAACTCTTCAACCGTCCATCCAATTGAAAATCTGATGATGGAGTGCTCGAAGGCCACCCTGAGGCCAAGATTCTTGTCACACCCATGTTGACCTAAGGTCAATCTGAACCCCACATGTACAGGACATTTAATACACATACAAGGATCGGCAGACATCTCTACAATGTAATAACTGAAACACAGGCTTATTCTATACCTGTGTCTACATATGTAATATATAGGGTATATAAGCACAGACTTTCAGATGACCCATCACTCTCCACTCTATCTAATAACACTGATACACTCAAGCACATATATGCTGAAAAGATAAATAATCACCAATATACATATTTCATACTAAACCAGCAATCATCAGTTAGTCCAGATTATCATCTCCCACACCTATATACTATAAGTTCTCAGATATATATTAAGATAGACAATCCTCATACTTTAATGGACAGGCTCCAATCTTCTACACACTCCAACTCTTCAACCGTCCATCCAATTGAAAATCTGATGATGGAATGGTCGAAGGCCACCCTGAGGCTGAAATTCTTGTCACACCCATGTTGACCTAAGGCCAATCTGAACCCCACATGTACAGGACATAATCCATTTATTACATATGCAAGGATGGGCAGACATCTCTACAATGTAATAACTGAAACACAGGCTTATTCTATACCTGTGTCTACATATGTAATATATAGGGTATATAAGCACAGACTTTCAGATGACCCATCACTCTCCACTCTATCCAATAACACTGATACACTCAAGTACATATATGCTGAAAAGATAAATAATCACCAATATATGTATTTCATGCTAAACCAGCAATCATCAGTTGGTCAGATTATCATTTCCCACACATATATACTATAAGTGCTCAGATATATATTAAGATAGACAATCCTCATACTTTAATGGACAGGCTCCAATCTTCTACACACTCCAACTCTAAAAATATCTCCAAAAATTTATGTCTGTGTTCATTTCTACTTTTCCTTTATTATATATATATATATGCACACACACTATATTATTGTGTGCTATTTGACCCAACTGATTACAATATATAAGGGAGTATATATAGATATGATAATTAAAATGAAGAATTTATATTATGAAATATGTATAATATGTAGAAATTATGTGTTTTTGTATAAATATTTATGTATTTATATTTATTATAGATCTGAAGAAGATTGCTGGGGCAATCGAAACCATTATGATAGTAAAGTAAATATATAATGCATTGTAAAAAAGTGAATAAAGAAAAATGATTGATATTAATATTGGATAATTGGGCAGTACAATAAAAAAAGATTAGAATTGTAATACTTCATAGAGAATGATAACTATTAAGATACATCCAATTAATTGAGATGATTTATAAACGATTCAAACATAATATAATCACATTTTCTTATGCTTATACAAGCTGTTAAAACAAATTGCAACTTATTTCACATAATAGTGTCACATAATGCAAGCTATAGTAATCAATATATACTAGAAGGTTGTACATTTAGTTACTATTTAGTGCCTATTCATCCAATATTCCCAGATTAGTTTTTAGCTTATGGCTTCAACAAATGAGAAGTCTTGGATATGAGAGCAATGCATGCAAATCTATGGATATGATTCACACCCCAATCACCCACATTTTACATTTTCAGTTAATTATAAAACTATGAGCCCAAATTAAAAACACAATAATATTTTCAATTCAAAATAATTTAACTGTATAGTCATATAGATATGAATCTAGTTTAGTATCTATATATTTTGGAGTCATTGGTTTCCTAGGCAAAGTATATTTGTGACTATAATTATTAAAAAACCAAAGACATCTAAATTTAAAAAGACTAAACTTGGTTCAGATCTGTATGATTATACAAACAAATTAACTTGATTAAAAACGTTATGTTTTTAAATTGGGCTCATACTTTTATAGTTAACTAAAAACATAAATGATTAAGAAACTCATCGGAACTTATTCTGTTTTTTAAAATTTAGCATTAATTTTGTAAATGTCACAAGATTCTTAATGAAATTTATCATAAATATGGGCTGATATCTTGGTAAACCCTTGAAGCTGTATTTCTATCAAATTTTATCAAAAATATGGATTGCGGTCTTGGTAGTCCTGAAAACTGACAATTTCCATATTTATCTTTAGTGAGGCATTATTTTTACTAAAATTAAAATAATTAAGTGAGAAACTTTTTTACTCAAATATTAGGTTTTATGATGATAATATGGAAAGATAAAATATAACTTTATAATTTTATTTCTATTGAAAATAAAATTTATTAATATTGAATATAAGTATAATTGTTTGTAAATTAAAAATACAACATATTTGTATGTATATGACTTAAATTTATGAATTAATTAAAAACATGATAATTAATATAATTTTTATAATTAATTTCTAAAAAAAAACAAGCAAGTGCCTAAATTACTTAGTGGATTAATTTATGTAATAAAATATTTAAGAAACAACATCGATTATATGTGTATTTAAGCTATTATAAATACAATATTTATATGGACAGTTGATATAAACAGAAATTCAATTGTTACTAATTTCCTTCTTTTCTGAGCCAATGTAACTGGTAAAATGAAAATGCAAAAAATGGTAGTATCTTTTTAAATATTTGGCTTTATTACTGCCAGCAGAGATAGTGTACACAAAGAAAGAAGATAGAAGGGGAAGATCAAAGAAGTATGTGCAATAGCTAGTGACCTTTTTCTATTTAACCAAAATGAAAGAAGTGTATCATTTTAAAGAAATGGTCTATTTGAATATGTGATCAGTTAATTAAACATTGATTAAACACTGATACAAAGAACCATTTAATCACATCACTATATGTCATGAATATGATATAGTAAATATATTGAAAGCATGCTAGGCAGTAATGAAGCTAAATATTTAAAAAGCTACCTTTTCTGTATTTTCATTTTACTAGATATAAATAAAAATGTTGATGCAGCCTATAATCATTTTTTGTTCAAATCTTCATTTATTATTTAAATAAATTATCATACTAAAACAGGATCTCAGAAAGCTATAGATGGACATCAAGAGAAAGGATGAAAAATTCACCAAATTTTCAAAATAAAATCAGTCACTAATAGCATAGTTAATTGCAGCAGCAGATATGATTATATGTATTATCATGATTTGTTTTTGCCTCTAAAATTATGATGTGCCTCAATGAAGTGGATAAACATCCCAGAACTCAATTATGAATTGGGTTTTTTTTTTTTAAAATTAAAAAAATAGGAAAAAAAAAAAAAATAAAACAATAAAAAAAAAAAAAATTTTTTCACAACAAACATCCCCCCCCCAAAAAAAAAAAAATAATGTCTATCTAATTAACTAAAGATTCTAGAATGGACAACAAATCAGGACTATTCTAGAAGAGTCAAATAATAGTTTATAATAAAAGAAGGTTATTTGAAAATGCTTCTGTTAGAAATAACAGGCAAAACTGTTCATCTACTCAGTACAAGCCAGAGTATTTAATAGATGCAAGAAGATTTGTGCAAAAAATCCTTAACTATTGCCTACTCATCCAATATCCCCAGACTAGTTTCTAGCTTGTGGCTTTCATCAGTGAGGAACATTGGATCTGAAAACATGGCAGGTAGATATTAGGATCTAATGCAACCCTCTAGCAGCCACATCTTATCTTTTTAGTTAACTATAAAGCTATAAATCCAAAATTGAAAACACAATAATGTTTTTAATCCAAGCTCAACTGGTGATTTGGAAAATGAAAAGATTCACATAGAACAAACTCTTATGAAAAATAATTATTGATCAGCTGTTATTAAGAAAACCTTTAATAGACAACAAAGAGAGACACCAAAAGAAAAAAATAATTATTGATTCTATAGTTTATCCATACATATAATGGCAGACAAAGGAAAGAAAATCTTTAATCAATATAACATTAGATCACCTTTCCAAAACTATAAACACTTTGAGGAATTCTAACTTCTACCAAGCCTAAACTGGAAGTTCTGAAGAACAAAAATTACATCTATAATTATCATGTGAATGTGAAAGAATGTATATTGGTGAGTCCTGTTGCCCTGTTGAACAGTGATTGAAAGAATACAAACTAATGCTTAAAATTGGAAAAAAAAACAGATGTGTCTACAATAGCAGACTATGTACACAATAGTGACCATATGTTTATTTGGGAAAATACAAAAATATTGGCTAAAGAGGAAAAGATGCAAAGACTATAATTATTAACCTGTGTTTTCTATTTATGTATTATTACTAACAAGTTGTTTATCTTTGAGGAATTTAAATAAAGTTTATTTTTTTATACATTAAATCTTTACTGGTAGGTGATGGAAATAATCTAGCACTTTTGTATGGAGAGTTTTGCCTATGTTTTAACAGCTTGTGTAAGCATAAGTTATGGTAATAATGTGATGTTTAGTGGTTTAATATTAGCCCTGTGATAATGGTGATTCTGGTTGTTAAAAAACCAAAGATACTAAAATGTATGAATACTGAACTGAGTTCAGATCTATATGACCATAGAGGCAAATGTGTTTTCAATTTTGGACTAATAGTTTTATAGTTAACTAAAAGGTGAAAGATGGCTACAAGATGGTTGCATTAGATTTTAAGATCTAGGTGCAGTGCTCTCAGATTTAAAGCTCCCTACTGATGACAGCCACAATCTAGAAACTAATCTGGAAATATTGGGTGAGTAGGCACTAGATAGGGATTTTATACACAAACCTTCTTGTATCCTTTGATTACTCTGATTCACACTGAGTAGGACTACTCCATTAAGAGTTCTGCACCTGTTTTAATAGCTTGTATAAGCATAAGAAATGGTAATAATGTGATGTTTAATGGTTTTATATCAATCTTGCCCAATAGGATAATGGTGATTCTGGTTATTAAAGAACCAAAGATACCAAAATGTATGGATATTGGAATGAATTCAGATTTATATGACCATACAGGCAAATGAGCTTGTATTGAAAACATTATTGTATTTTTAATTTTGGACTCATCACTTTATAGTTAATTAGAAAGGTAAAAGGTGGCTGCTAGAAGGTTGCATTAGATCCTAAGATCTAAATACAGTGCTTTCAGGTCCAAGGCTCCTCACTGATGAAATCCACAGGCTAGAAACTAGTTTGGGTATATTGGATGATTAAACACTAGATAGAGATTTTATGCACAAACCTTCTTGCATTTACTGATTGCTCTGGCTTGTGCTGAGTGGTACCATTGTATGGAGAGATTTATCTCTGTTTTAACAGCTTGTGTAAACATAAGAAATGGTCATCCTCTGATGTTTAGTGCTGGCTAGAAATAATAGCTTTAAATTAATTTCTTATTCTAAAAGCCCTTTTTAAAAACATGGTCAAGCATACTACTTTACCAATAGTCATAATAATAATTCATACACAGTGCTAATTGAAAAAAATCTAAAAACTCACTATGGAAAAAAAAGATACCTACCCATTATGTATTGTTTTTTATAAAGCAATTGCTTGACAAAACTTGTCCTATATATTGGAGTAAGAACATTAAAAAATGTATTTAAAACAAAGCAGTATATACAATAAATAATTATATTGTTGAGTAATGAAATTCATTGTAACCTTTTAAGGAAAGTATGAATAACAATATAATTCCCTTAATTTCTTCCTGGACATATTTACAAGGAATATGCTGATATCTCATTTTAAAATAAAATGGCTAGATTAATTGTATAATTATTCATTATATAAAAGAAATAATATAAGCAAAAATAGCTTACATTGAAATGCCCTATCATTAAAAAAGTCTTAAAAAATAAATTTTATAAAAAAAGCTTCTTAATGGAATATTTAAATAATACTTTAGCATTAATCATAGTATGAAAGTAATCCTTCTGAAACAAATATTTCAGTAGCAACAGTCTATATTAAAAATCTTGATAATTTAATGATTACGTTTTTATGACATGATTAATTAAAGAAGGATTCTAAAAGCTCCAACATAAATAATAGTTTAAAATTTTTGTATTTTTTTAAAAATTTTTGTAATTTAATGTATAATTGTGTTTACGTCTGCATTATTTAAAAAAATAATACTGCAATGTTTAGAGAAAAATATTATTCTTAATATTTTTGTTTATAAAAAGCAATATTGTCTGAGAATTTAATATTTATGTAATTAATAGCTCTCAAAACTAATAGTTTATATATGTATCTTTGAGTATAAGTTTCTTTATATTTGATTAAAAGAAAATAAAGCTGTTTCTCTAAGATTATGATTATTAATGGAATTATTTTTATTATTTAAAGGCTACATACTTACGTTAGATAAATCTTTTCACTATGAAATAATTTCCATCACTTTTACATTATTAAAGCCTGGTCTCTTATTTTATTGAGTGCTTTACCATAAAAGTGGGCTTTGAATATTCAAATTCCAAATACTTAAATGCATTTAATTTATATCATTAATGGAAAAAGCTGGTGTTGCTTAATCATTGCATGCATCAGGGGTAAATTGTTAATGGGGTAATTTAAAGATCATTTTTTAAACAGATTCTTTCTGAATTAATTATTTAAATTTTAAATGGCTCTACAAAAATCTATACATGCTAATAGGATGATTTGCAAGCATAATAATCAGACCATTATGTAAATTGTCTAAAATAGGTGCCATAATGTTAAACATTCTCTGCAAATGAAATTTTTAAAAAATCAAAATTTTAAACTATTAGTTTAAACGTTCATGCCATTTTATATATGTGATTTATTTAAAAAAAGTAGTTTATAATCAATGTGGAGATAACAAACTTTATATAGAGGAACAGGGTTAATTATTTCAAGAGAGCTGTTCTTTATGTTTTCATGATCAGCTACTCAAGGAGGAATTCTTTTCTCATTTTATAGTTATTTTTGTTTTCTTTACACTCACTAGCCCAAGCATTTTTATTATTCATGGGTCTTAGTAAAGATATAAAATTTGTAAAATATTACACTGCTTTAAGTATATTATTTGATTATGAAACTTAGGCTTATCAAGAGTTTTAATCTTGAATGGTATTATTTTATAAAAGCATCATTCTAATAATGAGTTGGTGGATTTGTGATATAAAGACTGGAAAATATGGTTTAGTGACTATATTATCATGGTGAAACTAATATACTTCTCAAATGATTTATAAATGATGTTTAATTATATAAAAGTGTGACAAAGTATTTTTATTTTTCCACATATGCTTACAATTAGATTTAAAAACGACATAAATTGAAAAAAAAAAAAGGAGCAAATTATGCTTTGAAAATGTTAAAATAAAAAAATGGAAGATTCTGATCAAGAGTAAAAATAATGAAAACATCCTTAGCATAAATAATAAGTAAGGAAATTTAACTCCATATAACAAAATTACAAATTGAAAACCAAAACAAAAGATACAAAAAGATTAAAGTCAAAATTACCATGTGTATAATTAAAGTATGGAATTGTGATTGTATAAGCATGCACCTCAATGTCACAGTTAATACAGAGAAATAGCTTATGGCTTTATAGGATAATGATGATTAGGTTCTATACTAACTTACATGATTGTAGACTAAAGTAAAAAAAAAAGAGAAATAATGATAAATTTAGTTCATCAGACACCCATCATGATTTGGAAAAGGCATCTTCATTAACCTGGACTATCAATAAATAATATAAGAACCAAAGTATAAAATTCCTGGATCTTTATATTCAAACACAGCTACAATCATTAAACACAAAAAATAATACTAAAATTATTAAACATTAGAGGCATGATCCATTCCAAATTAAAACATCCATGGACCATAAATTTGCTGTCATCAAAGGTACCCATTAATGTGGAAGGGAGGCAACATTGAGGATAAGGCATTCTGCTGACATAAGAACAGATAGGAAGGGTCCAAAAGCCATTATTTTTAAAAGAAGGACAAGGTATGAGTTAGAGTAAACCCAGTTAGCCAAACAGAGAAAGGTATTTATAAAAAGTTCCACAATTTGTATGAATGACCATATCAGATAGTTAGGTAGAATGGCCTAAATGCTAGGGCATTAAGACCTTATAGAGTAAGTTATATGAACAGCTAGCATTGTAGAATAAACCAGATGGACTTAAATCCTAATGATCCCAGATGTACATTATTGAATAAGACTAAACTAATTCAGTATTAGAATGATTGATTGGAAAAGTTAAAGGCTATTAAGAATGTAAACAATGTTAAAGATGCTATTTCATTACTGTCTCTGATGGCAGATGTATTGTACCATGTTTTTGGTATAATTTTGGGTAATTTAGAATTTTAAATTATCAAATTCCTGAAAAGAAAATAATATTTCTCTTTTTAAATGTCCTATTGTATTTTTTTTAAAAACATAGGTTATATATATATATTTCTTTAAGTTAAAGGGATTAAAAAAAAGATAGAGAGAATAACCAAATCTTTCTTTGATTGTTGCTAAGATAAGAATATAAATTCTTATCGCAAATTAATTAGTAGCGCTTGAAAGCTAAAGTCACAGCATTGCCATCATCAAAAATACCCATTAAACCCTTAAACCGCTAATTATATTATTGGTTGTATGAGGTAAAAATCAAATCTTTTAATTGGCCAACTCACAAACATATTCGCCTATAATATTAAATTCAACTCAGATACGTTTATAAAAAGTATATTACTAATTTTTCAGATTATGAAAGAGAACAAAAGTTCTTTCAAAAATAAATTGCTATTTATTTATTATAAAATATATTCAATTTCGGCAAATATAAAGCAAATGTCTAAACAAAAAAGTGCTGACGCAAACGCTTTTTTTCAATTTTACGTTCTGGAAAAGTAAAGATTTCTTTTTGCTAAATCTTAAATATTTTTACTAAAATCTTCAATATTTTTCGAAAATAATTCTGTTTTTTTTGGTATATTTTTTAAAAAACTAGTTTAATTTCTCAAATTATATTTTTTTAATACTTAAATTGCATTTGAAATGAAAATCTCAGCATTTTTCTTTATTTTCTTTGATCAGGCGGTTTCTTTGTTCTTTCCAGCCAATCAGAATGTCTTTTTCGGCTGAGAGTCAGCTGACAGCGAATCACTGACAAGGTTCTTTCTTTGTTTAGTTTAAAATGCGGTTTTTTTGATTTTTTACTTGTAAAATAATTCGGAAGAGGGCACCATCTTACAGAACTTTTAAAAACCTAATCAATACCTGTCAAACGAATATTTTAGCATAAGAACTAGCAGAGTTAGAGTGATGTCAGATATCGACGAGATGCCTCATAAGAGGCGGTTGAAGAGGATGACTTTGTGGACAAAATTATTTTAAATTTTATCAAAGTTAAAATGTGTCAAAGGATGTGTGTGGCTGATTAAAATCAGGGAGGGGGTATAAAAAACAAATATATCATGTGTAAGGAGTCTTAGATCTTTGTCGTCTAAAGAAAACAGTTTACTATAAAATTGGTTTTCACCAGTATATTGAATTGTCATAATATGTATAATTAGAGAAAGTTTATTTGCCAATGTTTCTTCCTTCCTGAAGTCTTAAAATGAGAGTGAAGCCATCACCTACCTAAATGTTTGAACCTGGACTACCCACAAAATGCAATAAGGGAGTATAATGGATCTCGAGTGAAGCCATCACCTACCTAAATGTTTGAACCTGGACTACCCACAAAATGCAATAAGGGAGTATAATGGATCCCTCCCAGGAGAAGAAAAACAAACATTGAACAATTCAACTTACTGGTAAGAGACTTTATTTCATCATTTGGTTGAGAGGTCAGCGCGATTGCCTTGCACTTGCAGGCAGTTGCCCGGGTTGCAGGTTCGCACCCCGGCCGATGTTATGCCACTTTTAAAAAAAAAAGTGATCACTTTTTTGAACTACAAGTATAGCAAATGCTGTATTGCTTCCTGACCATAAAAAAAAGAATCTGAATCTTAAAAACAGTAGTGTTCAATTAATAGCCACTCGAATTTATTTGTTTTTATTCTGTTATTATCGATCTAGTTATTAAAATGATTATAATTATAATTTAATAAATCATAGGAATATAACTTGCATTGGTGTCTATTTAAATTTTATTATTAATAGAATAAAATTATTTAAATTCAACATTTATTACTTTACCACATAAATTGCCAATGCTGTATTAAAAAGTACAATTCTCTAGGGTAGCAAATAATTTTATAATAGTGACTAATAAAGATAGGGAGGTAGGCCAGTGGATTCTTATATAATATTCTGGCACCTTTCAAATAAATTAAAAGCTGATACTGTCCTCAACTATTATTCAAGTTTATTTCTGTTAAGCAGGACTGTGTGATCAGGAAAAATAATTGTGAAATTACCTGGCATATTGTAATGAAGGAATTATTAATGTGAACATAATTTGGTCACTGAATATAAGAACATAAACTGTATAATTCCTAAGATACTGATGGATGGTACACTACACGAGAATGCAAAATTGTGTAAATTAGAACTTGATCAGGAAAACAACATAGATGCATATATTAAGGATCTACAGATCTATAGATTCTACAACAAAATGAGAAATGTTCTGTGATCTAAACCTGAAGATGTTAATAAATGGAAATGCTTAACATATGTACAAAAATTTCTAGCAAATTATAAAAGAATTTGTTCAGAGAAATTTAATATAAGTTTTCATTCTTCCCAGCTTTAAATAAGATACTAAACAATTGAAATGATAAATTTCCCACCAAATTGGCTCATCAAATAGTTTACAAAATCTCTTGCATTTAATCTAATTGCCTATATGCCTATGATTGTAAATCAACCGCCAATCTATCTACATGATTGGCTCAACATAACTATCTCTATAATAAAGC
This sequence comes from Epiperipatus broadwayi, assembly GCA_028023455.1. NCBI lineage: Eukaryota > Metazoa > Onychophora > Udeonychophora > Euonychophora > Peripatidae > Epiperipatus > Epiperipatus broadwayi. Next base: position 2,478,676 of record JAQFVV010006346.1, read on the forward strand.
TAAAAGAAGTAATGGATACTCCATTTTCATAGAACACAAACAATACTCTGGCCATAAATTCAATTTATCTAAAGCAAAAATTGTTTGTATCAAGAGGGAGGATTAAAAAAAAAGAAAAATTAAACAGGCTTGAACCATAGCCAAAGATCAGTTTGCAATAAATAAAAAAGATGCCAGTATCCCTATCCTAAAGAAATGGGCTCTCTAAGATTTCAAATAAAATGTACATAATTACGCAACAAATTAAAATGAATTTGAATATAAGCAAGTACCACCAATAACAGTAATGTAGTATAGCTATGATTATGGTATGCATTGAATTGAAAGTGTGCTCAGTATGAATAAAGCCATTTTTTAAAATAACACACCTATCTTTTCATTATAAATATCTGAACATTTATATGTTTAAAATTTTAAAAAAATATTAGAAATATTTATAAATATAAGAAATATTTATGTGAAAATAATATCTTTAATCTTATGTTTACACAATTCCTACAGTAATACCCTACCAACATGTGACATTAGAGCTACTGTTACACAATCCTACCTGAAATTTACTCATTAACACTTTCTCCAATAGAACAATAATTGTTAAAAGTTTAAATGAAAGTTTCTTGGCAAATCATAACTTATATTACAAGCAACACCTATCTTTTTAATTTATCTGGAGTCTCATAATCTAAATGGAATCTATTTTTAGTACCTGGAGTTTTTCAAATGTAATTTTTTTATATAATTTTAGTTTATCAATCAATAATGTCATTTTATTTGTAGTTATTTGTTTTCATCATTTAATAATAATTATGAAATGTTTTTGGAAAAAGTCAAACTTTATTTAAACTTTTCAAATTTATTCAACAGTTAGTAGTAGCATACAAGTTGGTATATGATACATTGTTTCAAGCGGTATTATTTTTTTCTCTTCTGTCTATGTTTCTGGACTGATCAGTGACAGCAGTAACATGGAATAAAACCATAAAACCTTTCAGTTCATAAATATTCAATCACCTAATTAGTTACAGTTTCATCTTAATTTTAGTATTTATGAATCTAAAAGTCACCAGTTTGTCTCCTATGTGAAATCAGCAATATTTGAAGAATAAAGGAAAATAATATCATTTACAATAATATGTGTTTACTTTTAATACTTGAATATACTTGAAAGGCTTAAATAATGTTTGAATTTTATAAAACCATTAACAATTAAAAACAATGATTGAAAGAATTTGACATATAATTATAATTTGAAATGTATGTAATGCACTACTTAAATCTAGACATATGTGAATTAAACTAACAATTTTATTCATATAATCTTTAGAACTACAATCGACTTTTTAAACACTTCTGTCTATAGTCTTTTAAAAATTATATTTTGTAAAATAAATGTGGCATGTTCTTTTAACCATCACATAATGCACATATATTTATTTTAGATTTCCTGTGCTTAACTCTATTCCTTATCCACTTAACATTTTCTGTCTAATATGTTTCCAGTTATTGTTTGTGCTGTGACAGATTAGATTAGAGGGTTCAAAAGCTGAAGGTTTTTTTTTGTTCTACTCTCATTTGAATAAATTAAAAAAGAGAGATAATTGACTTTAGTCAATTAAATAAAATAATTATGCTTAACATGGCAGTTAGAGGCTAGAATGTCACTTTACATAACCTACTAAGCAATTAGTGCTCTGCATTGGTATTACCTAACAGCAAATATCTTTTAATAAATAATCCCACCCAGATAAATTTTGAATAACACAATTTATTAAGTATTAAAGTAAACAATATTTATTTACTTATTGCTAGGTTGTGAGGGTATTATTAATTAGATACCAGTGAAGAGGACATCAATAACTTTAAATAAATTAACACAGGTTAAATACTGATTTTTTTCGTTTGTATTTGTAATTAAAATTTGCATGTATTTGTTTATTTGCATAATGAAGTGGTCTCTTTCTTTGTTGTAACCTAAATCTGAGGGCACTTTCAGTGAAGAGCTGAAAGTGCACTTAGATTTAGGTTATAAAGAAGAAGACACCATTTTCATTATACAGATATGCAAACATGTGCAAATTTAAATAATGGAAGTTTAGTAACAAAATTTATTTAACAATAATAAAAAAGAATAAATAAAAAATAAATAATTTGGTATTTCATATTATTAATCCTCTAGTTATATGATTTACTTCTCTCACAAACAGGATAATAATATAATTAATATTGTGTATTAATTACAGCCTTTACACACTAGTGCTTGTTACTGTTATATATGGGTATATATGCTTTTCAGAAAAATTATGTTTTTGCAATTCAATATTTTACTTTAGCCGATAATCTTTTATTAAAAGTAAACTGATCATAGTCTCTGCAAGTTTTCTTTGTGTCTACTTAGCACTCACATTTTCATGCATTAATTAGCCATCTCTCCATAAAATCCTAACTTTACAACAGTATTTTTATATGAGACTAATATTTCGCATACAAATGGCCAATTTACGTAATAGCCCATTTATTATGTTTGCAAATAATTCTATTAATATATGTAGATTTTTTTTCTAGACTAATTTAAAATTAAGATAATTAATTTCAGGAATTTTCAGGAACAATCTGTACATATTTATGTAATTGTGAAATTCATTTTATGTAGAATTTATAACTAGATAATTTATGCACAACTAATCCACATATAAATATAATTATAAGTTAATTATAATTTCCCTAAAGCTTATTTAAAGCTAATATAAAGGCTTGTACTGCCTGAAATAGTCTCTAGGTTTGCTTTGGAAATTTTCGGTGGTGAAATTTCCTGGGAAAATCCTTTCTTGAGCCCAGTCTTCTATGATCAATATCAAATCATCAATTGACTGTCCAAAATCACAAATCAGACTAATCTCGGTATTTTTATAAATTTTTACCCTTTGTTCCAATAGTTATCTTGATTAACAATCTTTTTAATTTAACTCTGCTATGAGATTAATTGCATATCAAAAATTGTTCAGATCTGCTATTTTCTAATTAGTCTGTTCTAATTAAACATTTTTGTTAGTAATTAATGCAGAGATAAATAGTTTCTATCTTCATTAATTGTTTCTATACTATATATGTATATACCATATTCGTTATTATTTTATTTATTCTTAATACTTCGCTATTGTTAATCTATTTCTTTCATATTATCTTTCCTATTCTTTTCCAAATCCACATTTGCAGAATCTCTCATCCCTTCTTTTCTTTTTTTAATTGTCCAAATTTAATATTTAACAAGCAATAACATGCTCCAATATATATATATGATATTTTGTTTTTTTAAACTTATTAATAAAATAATAACATAATATTTATTTTGCTTAAAAGTAATTTTAAAATGAGTTTGAATTCGTAGCAAAACTTAACTGTTTTTTCTTCTATAATTTAATGAAACTAATTGGTTTAATAAACAATTGGATTATAATTTCAGTTTTCCATAGTAGAATTAAAAGCAAAAATAACATTTGTTAATGACAAGATTGTATATTCTTAGAATTAAATGATTAAGAATAAATGTCACATCATATTACTAAATAAACATTAGAAAAATCGAGTTTACTATCGTAGTGTATTTTCCTCTTAATGCTTGATTTATTAAATACAGAGAGGGTGAAAACTTTTGAGTATTCAAATTAACTAAATAATTAATAATATGTGATTATAAAAAACATTACGAAATAGTAAGAATATATTTATATCTACAGGGTGAAAATATATTACGTTGATCTGTACAGTTATTTTTTTTTATGAAGTATAGCTTTCCTGTAGCATATGTTTTCAGCATATATTTCAAATAACAAAAATCAAACCCATAACCCCCCCCCCATTCAGATATAAATACATTCATGTTCTATTGGTCTTTATAAGTACGCCCGTCATCATATTTACACTAATACTGCAACCATGAACCAGGTCAGGAAGGCAAACCACAGTCTCTCACTATTCATGCATTTACAAACAATCTTTGCATATATACGTATTTAAATGAAGATTATATATTTTAATATTCTATATTGTTATTCATGAAAAGGAAAGGCCTTATGGTATGGTAGTTATACATCTTCCATCCGTAAAAATGACTTACATTTGAATTCAATACATGCTAAAAAAAAATTTAATCACATTTATGATTTTTATTCAGGTCAGGTAAGTTAATTTAACAAAAAATGAGGATCTAGACCTAAAATAAAATAAAGATAGAAAAACACTTAAATTATCTCCATCTAGCAATTGGAACATCTAAGGAATAATGTCATTTCTTTTACTATTCCTTTATATGGAAATGTTGGAAATATTTTTGCCTTGTAGAAAGCTATTTAAATGTTGTTTTCTATTATTATATATACTAATAAATGCATAATCAAAATTATCCCAAATTCACAATTCAACCAGACTAGCCAAAAAATATAAACTCTAAATCATTACTAATGGTTTCACTGCTACAAGCAGATTTCTCAAGTGTAAAGAACTACAAAATAACATAAATACACATATATGGAGGAGATTTGAATAGAGACTTTCAAGCACCCTTCAACTATTCACTCCTCATATAACCAATATGCATGCCCACACATTATCTTTTTTACATGTGATGGGTAGCTGAAGGGAGTTTAAAAGTGTGCATTCAAATTTCCTACATTACATTTAAACTCCAAGTACATGAATTATGTTTATATATATATATATATATATATATATATATATATATTCATATATTCATGTATATATATATATGTATATATATATATATATATTAATGCAAAACCATAAAACAATACAATACTAGATTAAATTCAAAACTTTACCAAAATCCTTACACAACCATGGTTTCATCTACTACAAATAGACCTTCTCAAGTGAAAATCAACCTAAAAGAAAACATATATATATACAAACAAACAAATCTTCCCATAATCCATTTCAAACTCCACCTTCTCTTAATATCAAAAGAAGTCTTCATATATATATATATATATTGTACCATATCGACCACCTTTAACAAGTTAATTAAGATTTCTTCTTGAGACATTACTATTTTTATTATATTCAAAATATTATTATTTGGGATATATTGGTTATTTATTAACATTTTATTATTTATTACCTTTTACTTTATGTGATTATCTTTTCTTCTTTAATACCTGTGGCAATTACATTCAAGCAAAAGGGTATAATATCATTGATAGATTAACCATCAATGATACCTAGTGCCAGATCAAGGCTACACAAAAGCACTACCACAACTATAGTTCCTGACTATAGCACTCCTCTATACTGCTGGGACAAAACCTGCCATTCAAAGCACTTTATTTGTTTTGAGAACAAGTCCCAGGTGTCATCTGACCATATATGTTATATATACCCAGCATGTCCAGATGACAAGCACAACCCGGCTCTTCAAATATACCCAGGCTAACTCATACTCTTGATCAGGGGTCCTAGTGCAGTATTATTTAACATATGAAAATATTTTACCTTTTTAAATTACTGGTGATGCAGTTAAGAGAGAGAGTATAGACTAAGTAACATTTAAACAAACAATCTTTTATTCACACAAACACATATTTAAATAGATATAATGAATGTTAAGACAGAATATTATATGCACATTACTTGTTATTAAGTCACTATTACAAATGTCCACTATAGTTCATTTCATTAATAAAATATATTTATCTAGACAATTTATGGTTCAAAAAGTATATTTACTAAGATTTATTAAGTTGAGATGACATCAATTTTTCTGCAGTTCACATTTCCATTGGTTTTTAACTTTTTCAATGGTTGGTCTTTTGGTCTCCAATGATGGCTTCTTGATTTTTTTTCTGGACTTTTGTCATACAATGGGAGAGAGAATGTGCAGCATCAATGTATGGTTTGTGCATTTGTTCCAAATGAGAAAAGTTGATGGAGCCAAGGAATCAGGGCATGAATTCCATGAACCAAGGACTTGGGAGCATGAAGTCCACAATCATTCCAATGGTTTTCTAGCAATGCATGGTGCTAGCTTCTGTGGATTCTTTGTTTATATTTCCGTGTCAGCTGAGGGTCATGTTAACTATTGAAGCTACACACACACATATATATATATATATATGCTTGCTTCACCATTCACTGTGGTTTAACTAAAGACCTTTAGTCCAACCACAGTGAATAGGTTAAATTTAAATTAAGTAGAAACTTTAAAACATTCCATAAATTTTATGAAATAAAATTAAAAGATTTTAGTTATAGATAAAGTGAAATTCCTGAATTGCAGAACTCATTAAAGAAAAGATTGTAAATTAGATAAATAAATAATTAGTTTTAAAAAAATTGTTTAATTAAATCTAAGATAGCGAAACAATGGCATTGGAATGCAAGATGGCCAACAAATGGGTATAAAAATTGAGAACTTGTTTTTGTTCTCTCTCTTATACCCACAGAATTTCTACTGTTGAGAAGCGGCAAAGAAAACTGTTTGAATCAGAAAGAAGTGAAAGCAATAAGGTTGACTTTTTGGACAAAGCTCTCTCTGCGACCAAGATTATACTAGCTCCCTGCTGTAGATTTTTGAACCACCAACATTAAAAAAAACTTAAAGAATTTTTGGGTGCTATAATGGAAATGGCTGAGTAGACTTTTCCCCCTCTCTCTCTCTTGATGGTTTCCTGTTTTTGCTGGAGCTGGAATGGTATAACATCAAAATGTAGACTTTTGCTAGAACAATTTTTGTCTGACCAATACCTGCTGCTGGTCATGGATAATCAAGGACTGAAATCAAAATAAGCCATCACTTGTGTAGTGGACTGGAATATCCATAGGATTATTAAGTAAAGACATATGCTATTTAAAAAAAAAAGTTACCTGTAACTTCCACTTTAATTTTATTTTTCGTTATTTATGTGATATAAATATAAGCATTAAATTGTATAACTTGGTATATTAATATTTTATCATGTGATCTTTTTATCAATTGCTATTATGCTTACTTTAATTGTATATTTAGATAGTTTTCTTTTTGATCAAGAGAGAAACAAAATGATTCTCTCTTGAATTTTTATTAAACATATATGTATAACCTATGAGGGAGGGGCTGGGGGATGGAGAAATAGTTAAATTTAGTTTAGATATTTTATAATCAACCGATATATTGAAGACAGGATCTTTAAAAAAAATTTTAAAGTTTCTTGAAATAAAATATTTCTTTTTCCCCCATCCACCTCCCTCCTACCGTATTTATATATATTAGTGCTTAGAGAGGTAAGCAGAAAGCTTAATCATTCTTTTGTCTTTTTAGATATTTGCATGTCTTTTTGATTTATCATGAAATAAAATAAATGTGACTATATATATTAAATCTAAAATTTATAGTTTAAGGCAAAGATCCAATGACGTCTTATATTTTACCACTCCTTAAGTCAACCTAGATTTTATTAATATATGTATTCACATAGAATGTATATAACTTAAATGTTCAAAGTCTTTTTTTATTATTATTAAATGTAAGAGAGGGTACAGTAAAGCAATATATATAAATTAAAATCAGAAATCTTCATTAATTCTGTGGGTGAACTGGCTAAATAGTAATTAATTATTAATTAGTAGGCCCATCTTGCTTGTATTTTAATATTAGTTCAAATATGAGGAAAATGAATAAATATTTTATAGCGGATATTTTCTCAGTCTCATAAGATTTTGAAACCATATTATTTTATATATATGTAATATTTAATTAAAGGTTTTTTTTTAAAAGTTAATGATCGTTTGACTACATTTTCTTATATTGTGCTACTCAGTGATTTGTGGGTATCTCAGCACTTCTACTTTGCTCCTGTCATTGTTGTTTCATATGCTAACACCTTTCCTAGATTTCCATCAATGAAAAATGGATCTCTAAATTTGTCAAATAGTTTTTTCTTTTGGACACAAGCATTTATACTCTGCCTTGAGCTCGGATCATGCTGAGGTGAATGAGATCCTTTATCCTAACTATGTGTTAGACCCAGAGTGCTATGCAGTCCTTGTTAGCTTTGTATGAAGCCTTTGTGACCCAAGACTCACATTCTAAACCCACAAATTGAGTCATCAAGGGCCAAAATAGTTTTATTTTATGATAAATTCAAGTCTTGATGTTCATATGTTCAAAATATTATCATGTAAATCTAAAAAAATATTTGCTGGGGGGTTTCATCTTTTATTTGTCATTGAAATCAGGCTAGATTTGAATATTGGCCTCATTTCTATTTAGCTAGTCCAAATAAATTATCCATTTTTGTAATTTCACCCTAGAGTTATGTTTTTCTGTCTCTCTCCTTTAAAGTAAAATACTCAGTTGTTGGCTAAGTATGATATTGTTATATAATAACCATACAATTGTTTAAAATACATTAAATGGATCTTACTAATGAATATATATATATATATATATATATGTTTGTAGATGCAACAAAATAACTTGCAACATTTTTTTATTTTTTTAGTCTTCAAATTGTCATTTCTATTGTTATTTCAACTAATAAAAAAATGACAAGCATTGGTGGCTGAGAGGTCAGTACAACTAACTTACAAACAGTTATCCTGTGTTCACTCCCCAACCCATGTTATGACACATGAAAAGAAAAGTTATTCACTAATCCAATTATATATTAATTGTCTGTGTTTCATTATATAGTCTAAACCTGATTTTTTCTTTGTTAAAATTCCCCTTTGGGATCTCATCTTTCCCTGACCACTGGACATACATAAAGAATAAATTCTAGTGAGATTTGGGGAGTAAGTTGCTTAGTAGCAATGTAGGTGAGTTTTGAATCCACTCTATCTGCATCTCTTGGTTAGGTTAAAGCAGCTCTACTTTTCATACCATTACACTATATCCTCAGTGACCAATGGATCTAGTGGACTGGAAAATTGGAAACACTGGATGACAACTTTTTCAAAGACTCTGAAAAACTTTTGGAAAACTCTGGATAATTCCTTAACAATAGATAACTGCCCTTTTTATACCTAACTCTCCCATTGTTTATTTTTTTATCATAACCTTAATCTGATTTAATTAATTTTTATACTTTATTTATCTAATCTTTATTAGATTCATCTAACATTTTATTAGCCAGAAATCTTTTAAAATTAATTGCATTCCTACCAATGAGATAGCTTACAAAAGTTCCTTTTATTAATTAATTTTATTTTAATATTTTATATTTATTTGTTTTTAAACATTTATTCTTTTTTTTTCTTTTTAATTTATAAAGAGAAGAGAAAGTGGGTTTTAAATCTTTCCCCATGCTATTCTTATTAAAACAGTTTTATTCTAAAAAAATGACATAATCTTTCATTTTTTTCAAAATTACATTTTAAAATCTATTTTTAAATATATTTTTCTTGTTTTTCTCACATATTTTCCTTTTTAACATATTAATTTGTTTCAACACATGTAACACAGATATATATATATATATATATGTGTGTGTGTGTTTTATAACATATATCTTGTTAGTGTTACAGTATATATATTTCAATGAAAGTCATTAACATTTTTTTGTTTTGTCTTAAAGATATCTCTTTAAAATAAACAGAGTTTATTCAATTAATGAATCTCATTTACATTTGTAGATTCAATATCAATTCATTTAATATATCAATTTATCTTATGACATTATTTATGTACTTTCCGAATGTTATAGATCTTTTCTAAATAAGTTTTTCATTATTTTTATGTTACATTGGTAGGGAGTCCATGTCCTATTTTCATTTAATAAATTTGGGCAAAATAACATTCCATTTCACAAGTACATTAATTGAAATAACTATATTCTTATAATTAAATCATTTTAACATGTTTTGTAACTATATTGCTGTTGTACATGAATGTTCAAATCCATCTTTCTATTTAAATAAAAATACAATATTATTTAAAGTGACTGACATGCTCAAGTTAATAAACATCCAAAACAAAAATTTCTGAATATTTTTATTCCATCATTGGTTGATAATTCACATGAGTTTTTTTAACATCATTCACTTGTCTGAAAATTATATATATTGTAAGCATTGTAATTACAGAATATAAGCAAAAAACTGAAAATTTTTTATTGTCTTTCTTTCCTAGTTAAACAAAATAAATATACCACTATTATTGCTCAGACAGCAGATAATATAATCTAAAATGAAATTTAAAAGTCTCTCATAGAGAATAAAAAATTTATAGAAAGTATTTAAAGATGCCTTCTGAGCAGATTTTATTGATCAATGGATATCTAAAATATGTGCATGTTATTTTTTTTGTTTGAAAAACACAGTTGATTTTTTTATGTACAAACAGAAAACACATATAAAATTGATATTTTAGAAAAATATACAAAATAGAATTCATTAAATGAACATAATATCAACAAATCAAAAAACCTTCTTTTTCTTTTCAAAAACTTTATTTTTTTAATATCAATACTGAACATATATATATATATATATATATATATATATATATATATATATATATACACACACACAATACAAAAGTCCAACATTTCAACTGTTTTTTATCTCCATACAGTCATTTTCAAGGATCTGTCCTCCTTTAACGGATCTCGAAACCACACACACCGCACAACTAAACCTGGCTTTTTTGTATGGTTTCTTTCTCCAAAACTAAAACCTGTAAGCGACAAAACTTAAATAATTAAAGCCTTAGATAATAAAATTAATAACAAAAAATAATATCTTCCTAAAGAATAAAAAATAATACCCCCTAAAATAATAAAAATAATTTCAATCAAAATCACCAGGGGTTGAAATGTTTTTTGAAATTATTTTGCTAGAATAAAACTGAAGTTTGGAAAGTAAAGCCTCAAATTTAAATACGTGTTCAGTAAACCCCCCGTGAGGGGGGGGGGGTTGCAAAGAGTTGCCAAAATAAAGTTGAGCCGGGGCCAAGCCAACGCACAAGAAGGGATTGGGGGTGTTGGTCTTTGGTCAACCCTTATAAATACTGTCAAAACCTTTCTATTATTGTGGTTTTGGGTTGTTTAAAATTATCATTATTTGGAAGGTTGTTTGGTTCGTGTTGCTTCGTTATTTTTCTTTGTTTTTTCCTTGTATCCCTTTCTTTTTCGTGTTTGTTTTAGTTGTTCTGATGGTTTCCCCCTAAAAGTCATCAATGGCTCAGGCTATCAACCCTTCTCTGCCCCCAATCCCGGCTAAATTCGATACCTTTAGTGAATCCCAAAAAAAATTAACCCCAAACCCCCCCCTTCCATCCTGGTAATTGTTTTTTTTCTGCCTCCAATTAATACTCTGAATTACACTAAATTTACTCATAAATCTTAAATTTTCTCTGTGTTTTCTTTATTACTGAACTTGTAAACTCCTGAACTAAGTGAAGAGGAAGTTAGTTTTATCAAATAGAGTTTTGCTTCAATTGGTTTAATTTGTTCTCTGGGGATGTATGGTGTGTAAATCAATTATAGTTTTGTAATAATCAATTATATTTGTAATAAATAAATTATATGTTTTTTTCTATTTAATAAATTATTCTTTCAGTTCTCTCTTTTCCCAATCAAACGTTCTTTTCTTTGATACTTTCTTTGAAGTAGTTTAGTCATTTTATATTCTTTAGTTTTTTTTATTACCGTAAGTTTTTTTATTTGTAGTAAGATAGATTTAAGAGGGGCGGGTCTATAATAAAGTAAAATAAATTATGTTATATGATAAAGCGGGGGATGATGTAGTTGTGTTGGGGAGGAATATAGGTCATGATAAAATAAATTTAAGTGATATTAGTAGAAAATTGTGATTTTAATTAGGAAATTTTCTGGGAGGAGTATTTTAGAAATAAAATTATGGTATTGTATGTGGGAGTTTGAGTATGGGTGGGTTAGTGAAATTTTTGAATGATGTAAGGTGATGGAGAGTAAATAATAAATAATATTTTAGGGATGGATAATGTATAAGAAAAATAAATATATGTATGTTTGTATGGTAGTGGGGGACGTAACAATAATATAAAATACATATTTATAAGTAAACTGCAATTACATAAATACCTTACATTTTACATTAACATAAACAGTAACAAACATATTAAACATATATAACTAAATTTTACTTACACCTCTCTCCCACTTCTATATTTTTACTCTTTCTTACATTATTTAATTACAAATCTGTCTTAAAATCATCCAAGAAATTTTTTATACAAATTTCAAATAACCTCCCCTTTTTTAATCTTATCTAAAACCCATCTCAAAACTACATTCTTCAACTATATCTTTAAATAAATATAAAACAACAACAACAACAAAAAAAACCTCTTTTTTTTCTTTCTTTTACATACAAAAAAATTTAACAATTTATCTTTAAAACTTTTAACAATTTACCTAAACCCATTAAACATTCACTTTAATTATACAGTATTTTAGATTACTTAACCACTCCATTAATTCTATTAAGAGTAGGATTATATTTTTTTATATAAAAATGTTCTTTTACCATCCTTTCTCTGTAATTTTTAACTCTTTCCAACATTCTAATATTAAATTCTTTATGACCTAAAACTTTACAATGTATGTCAATATTCTAATATTAAATTCTTTATGACCTAAAACTTTACAATGTATGTAAATATTCAAATATTTACACTTTACAATGTATGTAAATATTCTAATATTAAATTCTTTATGACCTAAAAATTTACAATGTATGTAAATATTCAAATATTTACATACATTGTAAAGTTTTAGGTCATAAAGAATTTAATATTAGAATGTTGGAAAGAGTTAAAAATTACAGAGAAAGGATGGTAAAAGAACATTTTTATATAAAAAAATATAATCCTACTCTTAATAGAATTAATGGAGTGGATAAGTAATCTAAAATACTGTATAATTAAAGTGAATGTTTAATGGGTTTAGGTAAATTGTTAAAAGTTTTAAAGATAAATTGTTAAATTTTTTTGTATGTAAAAGAAAGAAAAAAAAAGAGTTTTTTTTTTTGTTTTATATTTATTTAAAGATATAGTTGAAGAATGTAGTTTTGAGATGGGTTTTAGATAAGATTAAAAAAGGGGAGGTTATTTGAAATTAGGATTGGTTTTTTAAATTTGTATAAAAAGTTTCTTGGATGATTTTAAGATAGATTTGTAATTAAATAATGTAAGAAAGAGTAAAAATATAGCAGTGGGAGAGAGGTGTAAGTAAAATTTAGTTAGGTACTTGTATATAATTCAACCGATGACGTATTACCCTGAAGGCATATCAGTCTAATCTTGCGATTTTTAAGATAACGTCTCCAATTGATCTGCGGACACATGTAATCGCTAAAATGTGGCCGCAGATCACGTGAACACGGAACGTTAAAATCGCAAGATTAGACTGATATGCCTTCAGGATAATACGTCATCAGTTGAATTATACACAAGATTAAAAAATAAAAGAAAAGAAAATGGCGAAAAATATAACAATTTAACAAAAAAATTTACATATTACATGGCTTCTTGACAGGCAGGCAGAAAACGGACACCACCATGTTTCTTGGTCCTGGGAAAAAAAAATACAAGAAAAAGCACAAATTATTGAAAATGTACATGCATGAAATACAAAATAAGGTCAATATAAAAACTAAAAATGATTGAAAATTTACATGCATGAAAACCACCGCTAATTTTAAAACCTACTGTATATTGGCATAATACTTAAAAAATTGTTGAAATTATTTACAAATTAAACATAATTAAGTGGAAGTTTGCCATACTTTTATATACATTTTCTAATTTTAAAACCTAAAAATTGTTTGTAAATTAAAAAAAAAACAAAAAAACAGATAAAACACTTTACCCGAATTAATGAGAAATATTAACAAAATTTTTTTGTAAATTTTAAAAAAAAAAACAGATCAAAAACACTTTACCTGAAAAAAAAACAAGAAAAAGCACAAATTATTGAAAATGTACATGATGAAATACAAAATAAGGTAAAAAATATAAAAAAAAATTTTTAAAAAATTTTTTTATTTTTTTTTAAATGTTTAAAGGGGGGAAAAAAAAAACAAGAAAAAGCACAAATTATTGAAAATGTACATGCATGAAATACAAAATAAGGTCAATACAAAATATAAAAACAAAAAAATTATTGAAAATTGACATGCATGAAAACCACCGCTAATTTTAAAACCTACTGTATATTAGTATTTGAGTTTAAAAAATGTTGAAAATTATTTACAAATTAAACATAATTCATGCTGTACTATTTACATATATTTGCTAATTTTAAAACCTACTGTATATTGCTATTATAGTTAAAAAATTGTTGAAAATTATTTACAAATTAAACATAATTAAGTGGAAGTTTGCCATACTTTTATATACATTTTCTAATTTTAAAACCTAAAAATTGTTTGTAAATTTAAAAAAAAAAAACAACAGATAAAACACTTTACCCGAATTAATGAGAAATATTAACAAAAATTTTTTGTAAATTTAAAAAAAAAAACAGATAAAAAACACTTTACCTGAATTAATGTGAAATGTGGCATTAATGGCGGTCTTGTACAAAATGTCTTATCACATGTTGTACTTTAATGGCGATCATATGCTGTACTTTTACATACATTTGCTAATTTAAAACCTACTGCATATTGCTATTTTGAGTTAAAAAATTATTGAAAATTATTTACAAATTAAATGTAATTAAGTGGAAGTTTCATAATTGAAGAAATATTAAAAAAAAAATTTTCTAAGTTTAACAAAAAAAAATTACTGCGAATGTAGCATTAATGGCGATCGTCTTTAAAATGTGTTATCACAGGCCGTGATAACTGAAGAAATATTAACAGAAATTGTTTGTACATTTAGAATAAAGATTTAATGTGAATATGGCATTAATGGCAAACTTAAGAAATACATGCATTTGGATTACTTATTGTCTATATTCAATAATATAATTAATTCTAAAAGTATAATTATTAGAAAAAAATGTAAATTACTTACAAATAGCGTTCACTGCGGAGGGCTGAATTGGGATATATGTTCCAAAATCACAGTGAAAGGATCAGCTTTATATGACTGCCTCCACATAAACTTGCTCAAATAAGAGTCCAGGTGCTGACGTGCTGTCCCTCTGTGTTTTTTATTACGCCATTTGACCAAACCCCACAACCTTTCAACATTTTGTGTATGTACGCCACTTGTGGGGTCTACAAAGTTGTACGTGTGATTAACACGATGGTGTTCATATCCAGCCTCAACTAACTCCTCGCTCTTATATCCCTTCCAGCAATCACTGTAGATAGTCGAGCCTTCCTGTACATTTTGCAAAATTTCTTGCATGAGAGTAGACGCACTTCTATCTCTAATGGCTACAATAAAACATTCCTCAGTCTGTCTGCATATGCCACCAAATAGCCATTGCTGTGATAGGACTCTTCCGGCATTATTCTTCCATTTTGAGAAAAGGCTTTCGTCGATTTCAACGATTGTGTCTGGACCTCCGATTTTCCGCCTTTCATTTCTTAACAATCTCCATGTACAAACTTCATGGAGATAGTTGTTCCAATCAATAACAGTTTTGTTCTAAATATTCAATTCCTCCACACAAAATGTTATGGATGTTAATTGTTTGGACCAACTGTAAATGAAACGTATAGCAGTCACGAAAGTCATTTTGGAGCCAACGAACCATGTGCCTTTTCTCATGGCGATTTGCGATAAACAATCTTTCAAGTTGCATCGCCATTGTTTGACCGAATTGGGTCCCGAATTGTGAACATACTTTTTCATTTCATGCCCATTTTCACACATTTTCCTTTTTGGGAGAAAGTCCATGGTTTTGTAAGAAGATGATCGCTTCTTCCTCCATACTTGGCAAATTAAATAAGGTTGGGCAGGTTGTTGGAGCTTCACCCATCATAAATGCAAATAACGCAAATATCACAAAGTAGAAGAGCTCAAAAAAGTCACTGTGACGCCATGGACAGCAAAATCACAATAGACAGAAAAATAAAAAAATTTCCCAAACCTCTCTCCGAATTTTAAATCTCGTGGGTGGGAAAAAAATGGACTCTCTGATGGATTAATCACGCCAGTCACTTGGTTACCATGACAATGTTGTCATGCAAAAAACGTCGATGCCTACCGGAAGGGAATTCGGTAAGTGAAAAACGTCATCGATTGAATTATACACAAGTACCTTTAGTTATATATGTTTAATAGGTTTGTTACTGTTTATGTTAATGTAAAATGTAAGGTATTTATGTAATTGAAGTTTATTTATAAATATGTATTTCATATTATTGTTACAGATCCTTGAAAATGACTGTATGGAGATAAAAAACAGTTGAAATGTTGGACTTTTGTATTATATAAATATATATATGTGTTCAGTATTGGTATTAAAAAAATAAAGTTTTTGAAAAGAAAAAGGAGAAGGTTTTTTGATTTGTTGATATTATTGTAGAACATATATATTTTAAAAGAAAAAGTGGATGTACGTTTGCTATGTTATAATATATGGTAAATAAACATAATAAATAAATAAATAAATTGTTCTAAAATAATTATATTACAACAATTAAATAATTGAAATTACATTTAGCTAAAATAATAAAGATTACAGTCCATTTAAAGTTGTATGTGTACATGCAATTTATATATGTTTAAACTTAATCAAATTAAAGTTTATAAATGTAAAACTATTGAATTAATTTATTTTATTTAGCCTTACAATTCAGTTAAAAGTTATTTGTTAAGTGAATTTATTCAAATAAAATAACAGAACTTTAAAGGGACATTATAAATTATTTAGTTGTTAAATAAATGATTGTAAAATTTTGTTAATAATTTAAATTAAGATATATTATTAAAGATATGGTATTTTTATTATTATTTTCATTTCAATAAATAACTCAAATTTACATGCTTGGAATAAATCCAGATATTTATAATTGACTGCTCTTCTGTATTACCATAGCAATGGGAACAATTTTGTTTATAAAGGCTTAAGAAAATAAAGAGTTGTTGGTAAGATGTCAGCTAACCAGAGGCTATAAATATGGCCTTGTGGCAAAATTCAATCAGTCTTTGTTAAACTATAGTGCATCTATTATCTTGTCAAATTAAATTTTAAAATACCCATTTTGATCAGCTTCTTTATAATGGCAGAGTAGACAAATTTATTCTGGACATTTTTCCAGTGGCACAATATACCTTTTCCTTGATCTATATAGATAAATTACAAGACAACAAGAAGAATTATCACCAAATACTATTTTAAAGAAAATCCAATTTACTATTTTCAATGATTAATGAAATTTTGAAATAACTTGTTTGGAAATTATATTTATTACCTTTCTATGAATTAATGAAAGTTAAAACTTTATGCAATATAAGTCTAAATTAAGATATAAATTCACAGTTTTGGAGAGATTCCTTGATTCTTAATGAAGATCAATGAAGTTAATTCTGTCTATGGATTATGATTTATTTGCTAAGTCTTATAAATTATTAAAACAACATAAACTATAGCAAAATAAATTAAATATGTTTACACCAAACAGTATTTAAACTATGTAAGAAATGCCAACCATGAGAATATCAGTCTACAAATGTTCTCTAAAAAAATTAAACTACTCACTTTGTGTCAAACTACAATTTAACATCAGTCCAATAATAATGGATTTATTATTACAAATGACACAGTCTAAAAGCATGGTAAACATCATAAATTGATAAGCAGACATTCTTAAATGGTTTAATGTGATAACTCTGCAATCCAGATTAGTAATACTAGGTGTCCTTTATTAAAGCTCTTAAATCTTTATATTAATTGTTACTATGGATTTTAAACCTATGAAATAGATTACCTTGTATATCTGATTTAAGGTTTAGTGCTTATATTAAATTATTGGGAACAAATTAGAAATGTTGGAATACTCTACAAAAGTGTAAATATTTCCACAGGATATTCTAAACCATTCATGAAAGTAGGATTACATGTCTAAGGAATTAATCAACTTTGTTTATAATTGTTGAATTACTTATTTATATTTATTATTAGTGTAATAATAAATAAAAAGTTTAATGCCTACATATGAAGCTACAAGTAACAAACTCTATATTATTATTAATGGAATTGGGTATGATTGTAATATATGTGATTTATATTTTATAGTGGAGACATGTTGCATTTAGTTTAACTAATTTATAAACTTTAGTAAACCCATTCATATTTAACTTACTTTATATTTTATGAGCCTTTGAATTCAGTCTCAGATTAATAGGGATTAATTGGTAGTTAACAGAGTAGATGCTTAAAATTATTTGTATAGTCAGCTATGATATTTGTATAATTTGATAAATGTTATACTATGCAATAAAGCATATTTTTAATACCAATAAAATAAATCATATTTGTTAAGCAATGTATACTCCTAACTAATTATTTAAATTTTAAATATAATAAAAGAAGTATAGCAAGTCATTTTAATAGAATTACAAATGTCATATATAGCACTTAAAAGTATACCTGGGTCTCATTTTATGCGGTAGATAGGTTACTCAGAAAATGCACACAAAAGAAATCACACAAAAATAGACCTAACTTACTTTGAAAAATGGGGGATATGTACTGTAATTTTCCAAAAATCGCATAAAAGCAAAGCAACAACGTAAAATTACTTTAAAATTCGCATAAAAAAAAAATAGAAAAATAAAATATGACTAATAAAAAATTTCAAATTTAAAAAAAATTGATACAAGACAAACTTTTTTTACTTTTTTTATTAAGAGAGACCTCTAAGGTTTAGCTTTATATAAGTATTATGTGCTGATATCCCGCTTAATAAGAATTAATATTTACTTTTTTTTATTAACTACACTATTTAATTTTATTCAAAACAATATATTTTTATGTATAATTTACATTTTTTTCATACATGTACAGTATTTTAATAATTATCGCTATTTGAGACATCAGATTCGTCACAAGAATTGATCTGGGAAATTTTATATTAAACAATAACTCATGATTTAATAACAAATTCAAGAAGAATGTGCTATAAATCTAAAAAAAAAATTGATTGGTTACTATTTTAGTTACTAAAATCAGCCATTAAATATATACATGTACATTGTAATCTAAACTCTAAATATATTAGATTTTATTGTGATGCAAGATTAAAAACTTATTCTTTCTGTCATTGCTGTTATATACACACGCACACACCCATATATATATATATATATAATGTAAGGGACTTGAACACATATATAATAAAATGCTAGAATTAACTCTAAGATTTTCTGTACATATATATAATATTATAATAAAGATTTTCATGGTTATAATATAAAAATTAAAAATCTTAACGAAATGAATGAAATCACCATTAGGATTATAAAGTAAAACTATGTAACACATGTTTATTGACTAACACATAAATAAAACAATATACCTATCCAATAACTCCAAATTTGAGATCATCTAATTTCTCATGGTAGTTGTATCCAAGTTACAAGAAAATAATGTGATAAATATTCTGTTATTTATATAGTGTACATATAAGTATGTAATATTATAAATAAGGAATAACTCCTCTGAGCATGTACTTTAATAAATTAATCTATAAGTGAGAGGAGTGGTCACATTGTACTTAATAAATTAATCTATTTAATTTTTTTTCACTACCATGTAAGAAAAATCTAATTTTTGATCAAATATATCTTAGAGCAATACATATATTTTATATTAAACTTTATCAAATCTCTTCACCTTAATATTATTTCATTACTTTATTATATATATATAACAATTATTGTTATTATAATAGTTTTTAATTAACGAACATTTTATTTGTATTATATATATATATACACACACACACATCTGACTGTCAATTGAGTAATGAATTTTTTATAAAGAACCATTGTAAAGGCATTGTCAATATTGATTATAACAAGATTAAAAAAAATTTATAATACCATTTATTATCCAGTTGATATCTGTTGAGACCCAGACAAAATGTTAAAATTATATTATTATTATTATTATTATTATTATTATTATTATTATTATTATTATTATTATTATTATTATTATTATTATTATTATTATTATTATTATTATTATTATTATTATTATTATTATTATTATTATTATTATTATTATTATTATTATTATTATTATTATTATTATTATTATTATTATTATTATTATTATTATTATTATTATTATTATTATTATTATTATTATTATTATTATTATTATTATTATTATTATTATTATTATTATTATTATTATTATTATTATTATTATTATTATTATTATTATTATTATTATTATTATTATTATTATTATTATTATTATTATTATTATTATTATTATTATTATTATTATTATTATTATTATTATTATTATTATTATTATTATTATTATTATTATTATTATTATTATTATTATTATTATTATTATTATTATTATTATTATTATTATTATTATTATTATTATTATTATTATTATTATTATTATTATTATTATTATTATTATTATTATTATTATTATTATTATTATTATTATTATTATTATTATTATTATTATTATTATTATTATTATTATTATTATTATTATTATTATTATTATTATTATTATTATTATTATTATTATTATTATTATTATTATTATTATTATTATTATTATTATTATTATTATTATTATTATTATTATTATTATATTATTATTATTATTATTATTATTATTATTATTATTATTATTATTATTATTATTATTATTATTATTATTATTATTATTATTATTATTATTATTATTATTATTATTATTATTATTATTATTATTATTATTATTATTATTATTATTATTATTATTATTATTATTATTATTATTATTATTATTATTATTATTATTATTATTATTATTATTATTATTATTATTATTATTATTATTATTATTATTATTATTATTATTATTATTATTATTATTATTATTATTATTATTATTATTATTATTATTATTATTATTATTATTATTATTATTATTATTATTATTATTATTATTATTATTATTATTATTATTATTATTATTATTATTATTATTATTATTATTATTATTATTATTATTATTATTATTATTATTATTATTATTATGAATCATATATGAAGCTGGGTAATGTGTCATTTATATCTGCAGATCATGAAAATCTTAATTTTAACATATTATAATGGAAAAAATGGAGGTAAATATGAATTTAAATGATAAATGGTTAACAAAATCAAAACATTACATATATATATTGTAACCTTTCCATCTCTGTTTTTCTTCTGGCCATCTTCATTTGCCTATTCATTTACTCTATACCATGCTAGCTCAATATTAAACATGCAATATCATTGCAAGAGAGTATACAATTCTTTATGGGGTTTGAAACATTTCACACATAACTTTATAGGATAGACTCTAGGGATGATTACAAGAGAGTGGTTTTAACATTGAAAAATATAAAGAAAAATACACTTCCATAATGGCATTGCTATTGTGAAGACTCTCTCACTAGCATCTTATTATGATCATTGAGAAAATCCTCACAACAAACAATGACTACCCTAATATTACCTTTAACTGATAACTTAAATTACCATTATACATTTTTAAAATCTTAAATTAATATACATTAATGAAATTATATTAATTTCACACAATTAATGCTATCCTATTATAATCTCAGGAATTATAAGCATTCTGCATTAAAATCCAATCTATCCATTGGATTGATACTTAAATGATTGTATCGCAAGAGGGATTTTACTGGGATCCAACCATTTAAGGAAAACATACCAATACCAACAATAATTACTATAGAACATTTGTTTTAGTATAAACCAAGCTTCATTATACTATTATTATCTACCAAGTCTAATTTATTTAAATATTCTCTTCAATTACTTAGCATTAACCTACTGGTACTAAATCCTCCAGAGTTACAGACTTTCAGATGCATTAGTTAGTAATTGACACTATTTAAATGTTATATTAATTTAAATTTATGATCTTATATATATTTCAATTTGTTATAAAATTAGAATGTGATTCTCCATTGCACTATGGATCCTATCATATGCTCTTCATTTTGCAGTATTGAACAGAAGTTCTCAAATAAAGCTTGCAATTAAAATATCATAGGTATAATTCTATGTGGACAATGTGTTTTCTTGATGTGACCTTGTGATAGGAATGACTCTTTGATACAATGAGACTAATATTACACAGTTAAATTAATATGTTCCTTTATTTACAATAAAAATGGCCAACAATAACAACATTTGTATACTTAGTTAAATATTTCATTAACAATAACAAAAAAAAAATTAACAAAGATCAAACTATTTATGCATAGATAACTTATTTACATTTTATACAGATAATCTTAGTGTTTCAGATATTCAATTACCCCTTCTCTAGTTTATATTTCTCTTTTAAAATTATTAGTTATTGCTTTATTATTGTCTATGATTTTATACTAGTCTGCTAGGTACATCATTCATGAATTATTCAATCCCTTCATATTCATTTACATTTAAACTGAGTTTGAAATTTTATATTCTAATCATATTACAAAGTTTTTACTGATGTGATAAAAATATAAATAAATACAATATTTATAATATGTCAAAAAAAATATACTATTAGGATTCTTTGTTATGTTATGACAATCATTTCATCTCTTCATTCTATCTCTTACACTCATTTTCTCTTATAATATTAGATTTAAGTATTTTATTCAGAGAATTTTTTATTCTAGTAAATATTCCACTATCTATGATCTTTGTTTCATACATGATTTAATTATTTGCAGACAACTCTGTCCAGACTCAACTAGAAATCTATACAATCCCTTCAATGTTTCATCTTTATTTTTAATGCACAATAGATTAATATTCATCCTAACTTTAGAAAAATGAGTCATTGATTTATTGGCTATTATCTTAATAGAGGGATAAGGGTTTCATTTATTATGATGTGCTATTTTTTTAGGTAACCATTTAATTAATGGACTTGCCCCAATTCTATCCTAGTTTCTCGAATAAGCACTTACGGTACTTTCACAATCATTTCTTTATTGAAAATCCTCCTATCTTTCCCCATAAATTACCTGAACATTGCAGAGATTTAAATCAATTAATTCTTCATCAATTCTTCAGGATGCTATTCTATATAGTCTATCCCAGAAATTTGATTCATATTCTACTTCAGTGTAGGCAGTATTTAATATTCTATCTATTTGTAGACCCCTCCTATAGTCCACTCTTCTTATGCAATCTTCCCCTACATATATCTACCATCATGTTCGAGAACAAATAATCTATTTTATTATTATCATTCAGATGCTCTAAATAATATTTATTTTTATTAATAAATGAGATTCTAATATGATCTTACATCACATTCACTCATTCTTGTGATTATTAATATTATATTCTATAATATGTTTTTTTATTATTATTTTATAATCCAATCAGAATATATATGACTTAAATATTATTTCCCACACACATACTCTTTCACATTATAATTCATGAGTCTATATTATATAGCAGGTTGTAAACATAAAAACCTTTATTTATTTTTTCCTTTCACTCATATGCAAATATTAGCATTAGTATTTCTTATAAAAAAAAAATATCTTTATCACTAATGAATGTAAAATTAAAATCACTTTTACATTTTTTTATTATTTTCAAACATTTTTTTTTTAAATTTAGCATTACTGTGGTTACCATGTGTGTAGATTTTTGTTCCTAGCGCACTGATTATCTTTCTTCTCTTCATCTTGCTATATACATGAAAATATAAACAAAAAAAAATAAGCATACATGTACAATTAATTGAACAAAACTTCGCTTGGTTAGTTTCTTGTTCTATGCACATAATCTGGCTCTCCACGAAAATACCATTAGCAAACGTTTCCTACTTCTCCTTAGTAAACCTTCACATTATAATGATTATTATTATATCTTTTCTTTTCAATGCATCTTTAACAAGTCCAGATTTAGGCAAATTTCATTTATTTTTTTTCCTTTAGCATTTCACCTTCTCTGGTTATTTACTACACTTGGAAGATTTGTAAACATATTTTAATAAGTTTGTCTAATCCTTGAGCTCCAAATCTATTCATTTTCTGACCATTAATTATTACTTAGTTATACAGACTTTTCTTATTCTTTCAAGTTTATAAAAGTTTAACTTTTCTTTGACTATGAGAAATCTTAATCCAAATTTTTTTTTTTCCACGTAGAAGCTCAATCTTAACTGTACTTTGAAAATTATTGCTTAAATATCGGTCAAAAGAATATGTGCTTCCTCAATTTATCATTATTAATTCCTGACTTATTTTTAGTATTTGCAAAATTAAGTGGCTTCATAGACTTAAAAAAATTTTCTCTTGAAAATTTTAGAATATCTTTCTCTCTCTCTTTTTTTTAATTTTATAATGAATAAAGCACCTACCTTTCCATAGATAAAACGAATGTTTCTCCATGTTAATGCAGTTAGTCTTCTCTTTTAAACTACAGGATTGTTGTTCCTTTTTCTTGGTTATTCTGTCAACAATAGCAACTTTTGTTTTCTTTCTTAAACTGATCCTAGCTAGCATTTTGATTATAAGTATATTATCAAGGCTGGAAATTAGACTACAACAAAGAAATTGGTTTATTCACTCCATAGTTTTAATAATCTTTTAAAAATATTTCATATCTTTAGATAGCTTTGTATATATATATTTCTCTTGGTTTATTTAATTAAGACTTCAATATTTTAACTTTTATAACACACACACAAAAAAAAACTTAACCCCCACTATCTGATTTTTATATTTCTCTTTTTTTTTTAAATCTCTGATAGTTTTTTTCTTTTTAGAAGAAAACCAGGAAATGTAACATTAGAGAGTCATTTATTGAAATCTGATTGGTTGACTTTACCATCATTTTTGTCCAAGTTTTTTTTTTTTTTTTTTTTAACAAAATGTTTCTAATATTTCTGTTTGAAATAATATTGAAATATAAAAATATCTAATAAATGAAATGGATTTTTAAATCAGAACTTACAAACCAAGTTTTATTTCAGATTGTATTCTGAATCTGTGATACTATTAATTAATTTAACCTATAAACTTTATAATAAATATAGCTATCTACTTTATTATTACGATAATTTTTAACATTAAAATTATTATCTTATGGTAAATAATTGTAAAGTCTTGATTAAAATCTGTATTATTTTACAGATTGTTGTAGTAAATTTTCGTATGTACCTATAAATGTTTCACTATTCATATATCATAATATTATTATACTCCATGAAACAAAATATGAACATGTAAAAAATATCTATGTAATAAATTGTCTATTGTGCATGAGATATATCATGGATGTATTCGTCAATTTATTAAAATAATAACCATATTTAAGGAGTAGATTATATTAAAACATGCTAATATGCTTGTTTGTGGATAAAACATTCTGCAAAAATTATGTGTAAGAAAATTATTTTGTTTATTATTGAAAATAATTATTGTTTTAACCTATTCCCAATTGGTTTGGTGATTCATAGATTAAGAATAGTTGTGCAAACTATTTTTGAGAGATTGGTAAAGAAAGAAGTATTACCATTGGATATTAAGTTTAAAAATAATTTTTAAGTTCATATTTTACTTGATTTATATTTTATAACAATTTTTAATTTAAAAAATTACTTATTAAGAGAACAAAACAAGGTAAGACAATATATATATAAATATGCCATTGATAGATTTTAAAAAATTAGCAAAACAATTTTAGATTCATTGAAAAGTAGAATTTCCAAGTCTCTATTATTTTTATGTTTCTATGATTCTTTAGAATATCATTTTAATATTCAGGATTATAGAAAAAATGTAACATATAATCTACATTAATTTATCATGAAAGTTACTGTAAAATCCAAGAGAAATTTATATAAATTAGTGCAAATTTGACAAAAATGTACTGAATGATTCCATAGGTACTTTAGCTTGGATTATAAGTAAGCATTCAATATATTGATATGTTACAACACAGAGTGTGAATTTTATATATTAACACAATCTCAGTCTTACTTTTGTAATGGTCCAGTTTTGTACATTTGCATAACAGAATCTAGAATTAAGACAAAGAGACCAAAGCTGACCAGACTAGGATTGTGATATCTCTAATCTGACCAAACTTCAACTTGTTTGCCAATCCTCCATGACCCAAGACCCTACAAATGACCACACTTGAATTAACATGTAGTATATCCATTTTTCGTGGCCGGCATAGGGCATGGAGAAACATGAAACTTGGGACTTAAATATATATTAACTAAGTTAATTGCTACCAGCCTGAAACTAAAGATAACTTTCATAAATGGTAATTAAGGCATACATAGTTATATCACATATATAATTAACTAAGACTGAATTGGATTGAAATAGGAACGAGAAATAATATGAAACCAGAATAAATTTAACATATATTTATTAAACAAAATATAATTTAATGTGTGAAAAGCACGCAGGCTTTATAATGTGAGGATTTTACATTTCTCCTCATCAAATCTTTAATTATTAATATGAAGATACATTTAAAGAATCACTAAGCTTGTGCCTAAATAAGATTCTGCCAATTACTATTGAAAGTGGTAGCTGCTATTATAAATTTGCTATAAGAGTCTTAGGCAAATATTTATTTTCTTTTCCTTTTAAATATATTTTATTTAAACATTTAAATAAATATTTTAAGCAAAATATCTATTTTGACATTAGTACTTAAATAAAGTATGAGCGTATAATTCAGCTCAAGAGTAGAGATTGAACCCAGAAACCAAAGATATAGATTTCAGTTTAATACTGAATAATTAATTAAATTATGGGGCTCAGAATTGGATATAAAGAGATCACTGACATGCTACAGCACCGGTAAATTACAATAACAGAGCATCCTGTGGATAGATTAGAGTCAAGGGTTTCCGTGACAAACACTGGTAGGTACTCTGGAACCGAGCATCCTGTTGCTAAAAATGTCGAGGTGGCTAACATGACTGCTGGGAATTATTATGTCTAGTCTTATTAGTGTGTGCCCTGAAAGAAGGTAAGATGGGATGGCCTTTCCTGAAGTCTCATTTTAAGGAGAAGATGCAGCAAAACGTTAAATGTAGAATGTGAATTTAATGTATCTAATCCGCCAAGAAAAAGCTTGAAATTAATTATTACAAAATATGGGGCAATAGCCCGGTCAGTATTGCTATCATGAGCCAATTCTAACAATGCTATATAAAATCAAGCGACATTAGAGGGATAAAGAAAATATAATAAAACTCTTGTTTATAGGTTTCAATCTATATATATAATTTATTATAGGCGAGGGGAAAGTATATTGATCAAATGGCCGCATAATT
Organism: Epiperipatus broadwayi; assembly: GCA_028023455.1. Classification (NCBI taxonomy): domain Eukaryota; kingdom Metazoa; phylum Onychophora; class Udeonychophora; order Euonychophora; family Peripatidae; genus Epiperipatus; species Epiperipatus broadwayi. The sequence continues at coordinate 2,506,134 of JAQFVV010006346.1, forward strand.
TCTGAATATACTTTTGTATTATTACTAAGACCAGTACATTGCTTTAATCTCGATAAAATGAAATTCAATAGCAGGCCACAATACATTTAAAATTAAATAAAATTATAGGAATTTGAACTAGTGAGCATTGATAATGTTATTAAGAAAATAGCTATGGGGATGATATTTGTAGTTATATCTCCATATATTTATTACCTTTGAATGCTCATGGCATATGAATAAAAATAACAGTAAAGAAATATTATAGGCACAATCATAGTGATTGACTAAGAAATTAGTGTAGGTTACATTTAGTTTAATTAAGATATAGACAAGTTATACACATGAAATAATATTTACTTAAATGAGAATTTATAATAAACATTTATAGGAATTTAACAAAAAATTGCAGTATTTTATAGTTTGCTAGCTTTAAATATTGAAGTGGAAATTTTTAATTTAGAAATAGTTCAGTAACACAGAGCTCTGAGAATATGGATTGGTATTACCAATTAAGTAATTGCTGGTCTGTATAAGCAGGTGGTGGCTTTCAGGTAGTATGGTCTTCTTGAGTGGGCATGGCTGGACAGTTTCTTGTGGCAACTCAGGTGATTGAAGCATCGGCTAGCAGTGATTGCACCATTATTTCATTGGATTTAGAAGCAGCCATTGCCTTTCTCCCATCAGATCTTTCAAAGATCAATCTGACGTAGATTCAGCATGGCGGCACCCTTCTAAAATTAATGACCTCTCCTTACAAGCTTAAAATGTACCCTATTTATACTTTTACTAGAAAAAGAACCTGTTTTGCCTGGAAACCCATTAACGCTATCTAAAATATCACACTAAAATGTAAGTTTTCTCAATTTGATCAAACATACTTTTTTTAGGCTTCCATGATGCCACAGATCCTCTCCCAGGTGTCAAAATAGTTTTGCTACCATGAGTTTAATGACTATTTTGCTATAAATAAATTTGAGTATAGCAATTATCAACTTTCTAAATTTTATTTAATCTCAGGTGTGGTGAACTTGAATACAAATCTGTTTTCAGCTAACTTTTTATTTTAACTAATTTAACTAAAAACTTTTTGCTCTTTTACAAAAACAAAATCACGCCACTCTATATATATTATTATATAAAGTTAATCATACATCCACATACGAATTCATATTTACTAAATTTAATAAATTGACATTTTTATTATTTAAAATTATAACATTAAATTTTATATTTTATAAATAAATGATTTAACATTATATTTGCTGTAATAACTACTAGCCTATATATGAACAGCATTTATTCATATATGCATATATAATGCGGCATACCCAGCCGTGATAGAAAGGTTTATACGTTTATTTATTAAAATATTTATTTTAATATGGTTTGAACCCAGCACAGATGGGTTTGGTGGTTAAACTGAAAAATGCAATGAGAAGGGCTTGAACCTGACCGTTGCACTTTATATATAACTTAACAAGTTTTTACAGTTGCTTCCACATTAATTTCATCTACATTTGAGCTATCACTATTAATATGAACAATACATTGTGTATATGCACATTCCAACTATTACTATGAAAGTAGCACAGGTTACTCCTAGTAATTAAGACATATTTAAATTAATGACTTGAATAAAGAACAAGTTTTAAAATGATGTAAAACAAACTTATCAGAGAAAACAATGATAGGAAACAGATATCAAAATATTAATATACATAGATATAGTATGAAAAATAAATTACAAAGGAAAATGATTTGGTGCTTGTATTATAGATAAAGATGCCGTTGGATGGTGTGGTTTTCACGCTAAAACTATAAAATATGAACATTCACGGGCCGTTGATTTTAATAATTTTTCTGTGCTTTTTTGTAATGCGAAAATAAAAACAAACAAAATCGTCTTTTTTAAATATTATTTTTTATTAACGTATACAATTTAAATGATAATAAATGTAAAATAAAATCAAATTACAATTTGATTTGTGTTTTTTATATCGTATACTTTTTAAATTGTGTTACGGCTTTTTTTTATCAATTTTCTATCGGATATTTTTTTACTTGTGTTACGGCTTTTTTTTTATCAATTTTCTATCGGATATTTTTTTACTTGTGTTACGACTTTTTTTGTTGTTGTTTAACTAAAAAATAATAATCGTAATAAAAGTAAAAGTTGTTACGGTTAGATTTAGGTTTAGTTTAGGGTTAGGTTTAGAGTTAGTTTTAGGGTTAGTTTAGGGTTAGGTTTAGGGTTAGTTTAGAGTTAGGTTTAGGGTTAGTTTTAGGGTTAGGGTTAGTTTTAGGGTTAGTGTTCTGTTTGTTTGTAATGCTAAAATAAAAAAATTATAAACCGTAAGCGTACTCGGACAGAAGAAAGAAACTCAAACTTTTTTAAACAACAACAAACACATACAAATGTCTTCTTTACTTATTAAACATGTTTATAATATTTGCTTTTTATTAAATTTACAAAAAAAAAACTGTATATTTGGACTTTTCTTACTGGATTTTTTTTCGTACCGCTCTTTTTTACTTCAATAATATACAATCTTCTTTGTCTCGTGGAATGTTACTAACAGTACGTTAGTTGACACATTACCTAATTGAAACTCAATAAAAACATAGATATTTAACATTTACCCAAATAAAAGTTCAATACAGTATGTTGTAAAAAGTCTTATAATAATTGTTTTAAAAAATCTGAACATTTCAATAGTTTAAAATAAAAAAAAATCCAATGAAAACAACACTTCAATACAATTCAAATACAAACTCTCTCATCAAGCCGTAATTATTTTATAAACTATGTGAATTCGGAAAATGTAATTGCTGCATAGTGACATACATGCTGTACTGTGACACGATATAGTGGCCTGCATTCTGTAGCACAACAAAAAAGTTGTATTATAGAAAACACGGGTTCGAACATGTCGGCCGCGGAAACAGCATTTTTATGTGTTTTAGCATGAAAACCACGGAAACAGCATTTTTATGTGTTTTAGCATGAAAACCGTGCCTTAGAACGACGTCTTTAGCTATAAGATGAGTACCAATGATTTTTATATAAAAAATTATATATTTGTATATAAAAAATTTACTTTATAATTTTAAAATAAATTTTTAAAGATGCTAAAATAATTACTTTTTGTTCACAATTTAAAAACTGCTCCCTGGATATATAATTACATGCATTCTGAATATATTATATATACTAATTAAATACTGCCTAATATTATATTAGTAATTGTAAATAAAATAAAAATTCTTATAACATTACAATACTAGCCAAAAAACAAAATTTTACTACAATTCTTTCACAACCATGGTTTCATCTATTAATGAATAGGCCTTTTCAAATGAAATTCAACTAAACATACAACATATATATACAAAACAAACTAGCCTTCCCATTATTCATTTCAAAAACTAACTTTCTTTAATATCAAAGGATGTATTTGAGAGTCTCAGATTTAATTTTTTTTTATCATCAAAGTTTCTTTACTCTTCTTTTCAATTCACTTTTTTTTCATAAAAGATAACTTCTGCATTGTCAGATAATATTTTATGACCTGTATTCAATTCATGAATATACAAAGCTAAGTTATAATATTTATTTTTAACTCTATTTTTGTGACCTTTAACTCTTTCATTTCTTGCAGTCATCATAAAATTTATATAGTTCGGAGTAAATTAAGTTTTAATGAAAGAATTAAAATTTATGAGTAAAATTAAAAATTGATATAACTCAGCTTTGTATATTCATGTGAAGTGAATACAAAATGTAAAAATATTATTTGACAATGCAGAGGTTATTTTTTATGAAAAGAGTGAATAGAAAAAAAGAATAAATGAAATTTTGATAAAAATTTTTAATCTGAGGCCATCAATCTTATGAAGACATCCTTTGATACTAAAAAAGATTGATTTTTGAAGAAAATGATGGAAAGCTATTTTGTTTTGTATATGTATGTTGTATGTTTAGTTGAATTTCATGTGAAAGGTCTATTTGTTAATTGATGAAACCATGGTTGTGGAAGAATTTTTAGTAAAGTTTTGTTTTTTGACTAGTATTATAATGTTATATGAATTTCTATTTTATATACTGTTTAAACACTCACTATATTAAATATTTCCTTAGATTTATTACAATAAAAACAAAATAAAAGTCTGATGTTCTTTTGAGGTAATTAATGTATTTTTAGCAGAGGTGTTTATAGAAAACCATCAATTATTACTGATAATATTAAAGCTAAACTACTTTGTTCTATTACCAATAATATTTTTTTGTCTTGAGTTTAATGAAATATATAAAAATACAATGTTATATATTATTTTGGTGTAAAATGTATTATTGTTTAGATTTTAGTTTAGAAGACATCCATACAAAATTACAGACAATCATATATTCATTATTGGTAACCATTCATGATCAGTAAAATATAATTATAAGGTTAAATCATTTTCATAGATATAATAACTAATCTTTCCTAGTGCATTGATAAATGTAATACAAAATCATCTATACAGTTTATTACTGTTTCACAATGCTTTAATTACCACCCTCTTTCACAGTTTCGATTGCTCCAGCAATCTTCTTCTTTTTTGGAGATGTAAATAAAAGTTCTGAAGAAGATTTCTGGGGCAATCGAAACTATCTAAGAGGTTGGTAATTAAAGCATTGTGAAACAGTAATAAAGTGCATAGAGGATTTAGTATTATATTATATCATTTTCATAGATCATGAAGTAAATATTTGAGTTGCTTAAAGTCTTTTATATTTTCTAATTATTTTAATTATTTTTATAGTATAATATAATTTTTCATTGAATTGATAAAAAGATTTTCTCGAACAAGGACAAAAAAACAATATTTATTTATTTTATTTTACTGTGTTTGATAGATAGTTAGTTTTTTAACAAAAAAAAAACGGAGAGAGAACTATAGTAATTAATATGTACAAGAGTTTTTGTGATGTTTTGTATAAAAACAGATAACAATAATTATTGATATACACGCTTCCACTTCCAGTTCTTAAACAGCAAACAATGTAAATGATAGCTCTCCTCAAAAATTGAAATAAGCAGGAAAGGGGTATCAAACCCCATTCCAAACCCCTAAATACAAGGTAAGAGAAGATTTATATATTTAAAAATGGAATGTGACAATGATATAGATAATATACATAGCAATTCAAGCTTAAAATGTCACACTCAGTCATTCAACAGAAACGATGGCCGAAATCTTCATAGCTATAATAACAAATCTCAGGCTCCATCTGAGATCAAAAACCTTCCCATTAGCAATACTAAGCACCAAATAATTACTGACAACATTAAAATGCAAGAAATTATACAAACTTCGTCAGTTATATGCAATAGTGTTGGTTTCCCATCGGGCGAAATAACAGCCAATATTAATAATACATACGAAAACAGTAACAACACTCACCATATTTCCCAAACTCCTTTAGGAGAAGTAAATAAACACAATTCATCCACAACCGCGAAACGCTCTCAGAATAATTTGGAACAAAAAATAAAATATCAGCAAAATCTATCTGAAGAAAGGGAAAAAAAATTTTTTAAATCACCAGAGGTCACCAAATTCACTGCTGTAACACCAGAGACTGTCAACAGTATTTCGGGAGAAAAAAATGAAATAACAGATAAAAAAAAATCAACAAAACCCATTCACAAACAAATGAAAAATTCAAACTAGATGAACCTTTAATATCTACATCGTTCGAACATTTCAAAACAGACTCACAAATACAAACCCTTCCAAAAAAATCTATATCCTACGCTAACGCTTTAAGTATCAACAAAGACATTAAAACCATGGAGACTAACTCGGTCAGCAATATTAATGAAATGCTTATAGGCATATCGGAATATGAAAGAGAAATCACAACAGAAGACAATCAACACCCCCAATCAATTAAGATATTAAATTATAATAATATTACCAATGAAATGCATCAAAACATAAACTATAATTTCAACAAAACTATTCCAAACATGCTCTATAAATCTTTCCAAAATTATTACAATGACAAAACTCTAATCCTAGCAGTAACGAATGAAAACTTATCATTATACAAATTCCTCATGGAGCATTTATATTCCATAATTAAACAATATGATTCAGAGTTGGGAATTTATCAAATACTAACACACCCTAATGACAGATATGTGGCAATAGAATTTAAAACCTGGGGAGACAGGCTCCAATTTAAAAACAATATTAAAATACTGGGAAATAAAATACTTTGCACTGTAGAAATGAACAGACCTATGATACTACAAGGAAAAATCAAAAACTGCCTAACAAGATTCACTGAACAAGAGCTCCAAAATATCCTCAATCCCTACGGCACTGTATCAAAATTTAAATTCCTTCCAGATCCCATCTTGAACGGAAACATAATATCAAACGCAGCAATCTTCTCACTAGCCATGAAAAAAACATTTCTCCCACTGACATCCCTACTGTAGTTAATGCAAGAGGTTCACCAATGGTCTTAACATTCAGGGGTGTGTGGCCTCAGTGCTTTCACTGTTTACAAAGAACACACTTTATAAAACACTGTTTGGCACGTATCTGCACTACCTGCAATCAAAAGAAAGGCAAGTTCCACCACTGCAGTGGAAAGAATATAGAAACAACAACAACTACAGACACCAAACAGTCACCTAAAACAGACAATAATATTGAAAACCACACTGATAAACACAGGGCTACAACATCAAACTACACCGAATCTATAGACATAACTCCCACAGATGTAACACCAGAGCACATAATATCTAGAGATGAAGATCAAGATGATAATCTTTCCCAACAAACTGAAATGGAATTCCACAACAATACAACCAAAATTAGAAATGATAAACAAACAACTACATTAAGTACACCTCATCTCATTTCAAACCAATACACAGATAATATTCAGTCAATAAACAGTACAACATTGGAAAAAAAAGGGCTATGAATCAATGCTTGACAATCCTTCAGACTTGAAATCACTTCCAATAGAAGAAACAGACACCAGAATCAAAATAGACAAAAATAACACCCAATCATCTAGAAAGTCACAAAGTAAACAAAATACAATAACTCCACATCCTCAAAAAGAAAGTAGCAAAACCAATAAACCAAGGAAAAAATTCAACCCAGCACTCACCAAAACTCCAAACCTGGGGGAAAAGGATGGTTTATCTGGACATTGGAATCAGGATCTTTCACAAGAAGTACAGCTAACACGATAAGCTATACCAAATATTAATAAATGGAAATCAGATGTTCCGGATAAATCAAGCTCAGATGACAATGTGAATTCTGGGTTTATAACACAACTACTTACATTAAAACCAGATTCACAAGAATCACAAAGTGTCATGGGAAAAAAAGAAAAGAAAAACCTCTAAGCACTCTGATACTGATTCAGCACCAATGGAAGATGATCCCTATTTGGAATTACCAGATGATCCCTATTTGGAATTACCAGATTCTATGGAAAATGAGGACCTTCCAGTACTCGTAATCAAATTTACATCAACTCTCATTGGAAGAAGCATCAGATCAAGAAACCAATTATAGTCATTTACTTCCAAATTCTCCCCGAGACCAGGGGCCGGCTAGGGGGGGCAGGGACACTATATTATGAACTATAAAATTGCAGGATTAATGTCCGTGGCCTCAACTCATTGGCCTGTGCTCATGCAATTAGAAATTGGATAAGCATTAACTCTCCCCACATCCTTCTAATGGGGGAAAACAAATTCCATAATAACACTGACACTAAAATAGAAACATTAATTGCCACTATGGGCTTCACTAAATTTTCAGTTGGACATTCAGCAGCTGGAGGGTTTTGGAGTATTAATTAACAAAAAATTTCCGCCAAACAAATTCTGTATTCTCTATTTGGATAACAACTTAATCTTATTAGAAATAGACTATTGGGGCTACAGCTTAAATCTAGCTTATATATACACTTCAAACAGTCCTACTATCTATCACAAAATCATTCAGATTTTAAATGCTATCCTTAGCAACAAATCAGTCTCTTTACTTATATTGGGAGATTTTAACACCACATATGGTCGCTTTAACCTAAAATTTCTTCCACTGATAAATAGAAACTTGATGTGTGGGGAAGGATTCCTTTCTCCTGGATCCTACTCCTTTTACATCAAATCCCACTAAACCCTAATAGACCTATTATATTATTCACCAGATTTACATTTTCATCTAAATGCAAAACTTTTACCGGTTTTGTTTTTGGACCATATGGCCCTTGTAGTTACTCTTGAAACCATGGCTGGCCTCCCAACCCCAGAGGCTCATCACAAAACCATGAAGATCATGACAGATGCCATAGTGTCTGAATCATATATATTTTCACAAAATCAACATCCTTTCAAGACCAGCTGAAGAAGCCTGGTTTTCATTTATAGGCATCCTACAGACAATATTAAAACACCACATCATAAAAGTCAAAGGCCCTAATGGCCTCTTCAGAGATCTTCTACAAATATAGAATCAGCTTCAGATGCTCCAAAGTCAATCTATCAAAACACAAGATATATATAGTCTTAAAAACCTATACCAATCAAGACAAAAATCCCTGACGGAATACCTATCCATTAGGAGAGCCAAATGCTATTTATCACAACATCACTGGACAAAAGGCTACTTGAGATGGGCACTTGGAGGGGAAAATAACAAAACCACTCCCACCTCCATCATTGCAGATGGGAAAACCTTACTGGGAACACCTATGATGAACACAATAAAAGAACAGTTCCGGCAAAGAATGCAAACCGCAATCTTCAATGGCACACAATCCTGGTCTGAAGTTGATCCACAGGCACCACATGGGATCACAGAAAACCTACTCCAACAGAAAATATCTTCTCTTCCAGATGGTGTACATCCTGGATTGCATGGGATTCCCAGATTCCTAATCCTACACCTCAATCAAATTGAAATTTCCATAATGAAGATGGTGGATTACCTAGCAAATAGTAATAGAATGATACCTAACCTTTACCCAGTGGCGCTAGTTCCATTTATAATAAAAAAATCAGGTTATGGATCTCTCAAACATCAGACCTATTTCCATGACACCCCTGCTAATTAAAATTGTAGAGTCTGTGATCAAAGACCTCATCCAACCAAATGTCTTAAAGCACATATCTAACAACCAATATGCCAAGAAGGGATCCTGTACTGCACATGCAATGGGCAACATAATCTCTATCATTGACTATGTCAGAATCCACCAGAAGTCAGGGCCGATAGCTATTCAACTGGACATTGCTACAGCCTTTGACTCAGTACATATAGACATACTCTTAAATATTTTGGCTGAGTATGATGTTCCTGCAGCTGCTGTCCAGATCATAAGCAATTTACTATACAACAGGGAAATTTTTATCACTATGGATGGTAACATCACCTCCGGATTTAAACCGACACAAGCTCTCCCTCAGGGTTCCCCCATCAGTGCCCTATGCTTCATCGCATATATAAATCTTCTCCTGATGGATTTGGAAAAAAATCTACCAGGTCTTTTTATACCCAATTTAAGCAAAGAATTCAACACGTTTGCCTACATGGATGATGTAATGATCATCCTACCATCAAGAAAACATATTCCTTTGTTACAAACAATATTAAGCTGCTATACTGAGAAATACAGGCTGCAATTCAACCCCAGCAAGTCTGCCTCCTGGCAAATTCTTTCAGGAAGGAAAATTAACACCCTCTTCTCTGCCAAGCCACGTAGATATCTTGAGTTTTCCATATTCAAATCTACCATAGCAATGACCAAAGAGATTCATGATAACATCCTAGAAACAACAAACAAATCATCACTTCCTTGTCACAAGTCTACCTTTCCCTCCCTGGCAAGGTAGCACTGATTAACATGAATGTGATGCCAAAAATAGCATACTTTCTTCTGTTTATCAAATGCAACAAAAGCTTCATAAATAAAATAAATGGCTTGTGCTCAAGGCTTTTCTGGAAAGGTAAAATGGTCACGATCAGCCTCAAAAGCACTCAGCGACCAAGAAAGCTAAATGGTCTTGCTCTCCACTCCATTCAGGCATTGATTTACCAAAAAATCCACAATGTCATACACAACTTGGTAGCATCATATGGTTTTAACACAATTCTCCAAAAAACTTTCCTTCAAAAGGTAACACCCACTGACCGACCCCCACCAGACAGACAAACATGGATCACTAGAAACACAAGCTTTATCAAATAGCACTGCCAAATAAATGACTCCACATTCAATTCTAAAATATCATTATGGCAAGCATACACAATCCTCCATCCAATCTTACATCCTATAATCAACACATTTTATTACAATAATCAGAAACTGGTATCCAACTTTAAAAGATGGAGTCTAGAGGCCAAATACCTAGACTTCCTCATTAAATACAACATTACTGGACTATCTACTAATCACTTTCTCTTTTACAAATGTGGTCACAACATAGACCCTACTTGCAGCATTTGCATGAACGGTGATGAGACATTGGAACACCTTTTCTCACAATGTATGGGATTCAGAGTGATCTGAGAAATCATACTCTCCAACACCAAGATAGATTTCCAACTGATCTCATCTCTGAAAGATAGTATCAATACTAAAACCTATCCAATAATACATCTCTCAGTGTTTTTGAACTATGCCATATGGGTTACACATTGTAAACTAATCATGGAACACCCACAACCTAATATAAAACAGGTTTTTTCCAAAACAATGACTAAAATCCAGAAGAGAGACCAACTCCTGGCATCATTGAAAACATTTGAAGACTCTTGGACATTATACAATATGCCAAACTAGCAACAAGGCAAAAGGGGGGGGGGCTAACAATCAGATAACAAATATGTGAAAGATCTAATATTCACACCATATTGGACAACCTAGACTCATCAGAACCCAAATGGAAATAACAAGATAGTTAGAACAACAATGTAAACCCCAATTGTATGATTACACATCACTGTATACATTAGAAATAATAAATTATTATTGAAACTAATAATTATTGATATATATATATATATTTACAATGGGAGTGCTTCTATTTATTATCTGCGTTCAGGGCTATTTGTGCTATTTTTATTACATATAAACAATATAAAAGCATCTCAATAATGCAAAACAAATAAAAGGATGTAAAATTATATTAATTTTGTCTTTATTGGTATGTTTAAATAATATATATATATATATATATATATAAATTATTGAGTCTTAGAAAACTTTTCCTAGAACTTATTAAGATAAAAAAAAGAAGCAAAACTCTCCAGAATTTTTGCTGCGATTCACACATTTTCACCACAAATAATAGAAATTATTTATGAAAAAAAATGATAGAAAAAAAAATTGGTTTAGATTATTAATGCGATGTTGAAAAAAAAAATAGAAAGTTTAATATTTAAATAAATATATGCATAAATATAAACAATGGATTAATAAGACATATATATAAAGCCAAACATGGTTTGCTGTAAGAAAAATGCATTTGATAGGTCAGATGCTCAAAACGTTTTGTGATATTCAAGTCACCATCAGGACAGAGTATGATAATTTATGTGAATCAACATGAGAACTAGTCATACTATAACTGCATTGGACTAAAGAAATAATATGTCAAACTAAAATTGTTGAATCTAACACTTAGTCAATCAAAACAATATCTTTATTGCAAAATATTGAAACTAATGACATTTATGTTAAAGGAAAAGAAATTAATTATTAAGATATAAAAAAAATATTAAATTTTACTAGCTTCTTTTATACACAATTTTAGCATTTTAAAAATTGATTTTAAACAACTACAATTTTTATGATAAAATGGAATAGTTTAAAAATCGATTTTAAAATGCAGACAAAAATGGAAAAAAAAAATCTATTGGCAAATAATAGTTATTTGTAAAATATATATGAGGAAGGAAGATCTTGCCTGCAACGTTATAGTTAGCAGTTGACAGAAATGTATATATTTATATCAGCAGCAAATTCTATAATATATACGTACTCTGTTGTATTATAATTTCTGCTCTTATAAAAAATCACTTGCAAATAAAAAATGTTTAAAACTGATGTCTTTTTTTTTTCTGCATACCTAGAGTGATATATTTTCTCTTGCAAAATAATCTAAATTATCTCACGAGGATTTTTTTGACAAAATCTGTGGTTTATTGATATGTAAAATTATGTGGCTGATTTTTATTTGCAAATCTCTATGTAGATGGATTTAACAATACTTTCTTTCGGTCTGAACGCTATCCTCTAGCTTCTCAACACACAATATGCAATCGTCTCACACTTTTAAGACAACAATGTACATCATGGGTCACCAACCTGGTCCCTACCTCATACTAGTGGGCGTTTAAAGTTTTCAGATGGGCAGTGATTATTTGTCAGACGTTAAGAACAATCAAAGATTATTACTATAAATGCGCAACAGGCATTAAAATTTTTTCGCAGAGTTGCTTGTGAGTTAAATAAATTAATTAATATTTTCAAGTTCAAAATAAATTTAAAACATTTTATTCTTTCAAACTGATTTAAATTTTTAATTAATTTTTATTGTTATATATATATATATACTAATATATGATTATAAATCCTTTATGTGTAATTATTTTCATAAGCACTAAATTAAGTTATTTGGCCAGCGGTGAGACATAGGGAAATTATACTTTTAACTTGAGTACAAATATGAGCGGAAGGTAAAAAATTGTTGACGACACTTCTTGTATATAAATACAGTGTATAAAATAAAAGTCTTTTCTTAAACAACAAATATTTATGTCTGAATAAAATAAAATTTTACAACTGATCTACTTTAATATCTTTGATTATTTTTTTATAATTTGCAAAATATAATTTTAAACAAAATATCCATAATTTATAATACTATTTTTAATTTATTTAAAATAAATGAAACCGGTTAAAAATAAAAGTTTGACTAGAAGAGAACTTCACATTACAATAAGCTTTAGAAATAATAATAGACTTGGAAATTGAAAGTTGTTGTTGTTGTTGTTGTTATTATTATTATTATTATTATTATTATTATTATTATTATTATTATTATTATTATTATTATTATTATTATTATTATTATTATTATTATTATTATTATTATTATTATTATTATTATTATTATTATTATTATTATTATTATTATTTACTTAGGAAGTCCACAGAAGTGGAAAGGAGTATAGAAAATGTGATCTAAAATAGTCTGTTTCATACAATCACTCATTGCAGTGAAAGAAATAATAATATCACTTCTAGTAGTATAAGTATTATAAATTATTTTTTTCTTAAATGTAGATACATAGAATATATTAATATTATTAGATATAAATTCTTCAAGACTAGTATAGAAGTGCACTAGTGGCTAAGAAACTGTTAAGATTTAAGATTGATATAGGTCAATATTATGGCTCTTGAAGTAGCTGTAAAGACTAATTTAGTATCTTTTATTTTTGGAATTTTTTGTTATATTAATGAAAGGTAGTGGCATTAAAACTTCCTGGTTCAATTTATTAATGTCTATACTATAATTATAGATTCAGAGAATTCAAAGAAAGACAGCCTTTTCTCTTATTTGCTGGATAATATTATTGCACTAATATCATTAAAAGATTAGACTTTTCTTTTGGAGTTTAAATGCAAATGATGATCCCAATAATAGACTTTAGCTAAAATTTGTTGGAAATATTAGATATTGGTGTGGAAAATTCTAATGGTTTGTTAGCATTAAATTTTCACACAATATCTTTTGGATTAACTATTACAAACCCTTATGTAGGCAGAATAAACAATCATGGATGCATCCATGCTCAAAATAATAACATTTAATAGATTACATTGCAGTTAGAAATAAAAATATAAAATTATATCAGTTGGGTATTTACAAGCAAAGATTGTTGGATGGATCACAGATTAGTACACTCCAATTTTATAATGATTGTTCTTTGGAAGTATTCAATATATATATATATATATATATATATATATATAAAATTCCAACAGCTATTAAATCCTAAAATTTATAAGCATCAAATTCTTGTAAAGTGGATGTTATGGATACATGTAAATAAAATTAATATTGAGATGCAACACATGTTCAAGAAAATAACTACTGCAACCAAGTAATACTTAAATAAGGCTATAACCTTAATACATGTCTTGAGTGCTTAATTTATTACAAGAGAGACCTCTACAAATCTAAACACAAGATTCAACTTTATAAAGATAAGAGCAGCCCAATCTTATCTTCAACTTATTTTTCTAATTATATAGGCAAATCTAAAGCATTTTGATTTGGGAGCATGAAGCTAATAAATTCTTATTCAATCTATATGTGTTGTGTTTGGTCTGGATTGCAGTCTCAAAACCAATATTAACAAAAAATACAAACACCTGAAGCTTAATTAATATAATTTATTAGGATTAAATATGTTCATATAATACACAACCAATGAATATACTGCAAGTATAAAGTCTCAATTAATTCAAGACCGGCCATGCCTGACAGAATTCATTTACTTCCAGAAGTATGTAGCAGCTTGTTTCATGAGTTTGTCTAATGACTCTTCCATCTGTACTGACAGTTTGCCTCAAATCAGCTCTGGTCTTAGCAGCTTCCAGTCCTATTGTGGACTTGCCTCACTGTGTAGACTGATAGCATAATGGCTACTGACAATTTGCCTTAAGTCAACTCTGGTCTTAGCAGCTTCCAATCCTATTGTGGACTTTCCTCACTGTGTAGACTGATAGCACAATGGCTAGAATGGAAACACTCACTGTTAACAGAGGTTTCAAAGGATTATGCATTGCCTTATCTCCAAAAAGACTAACTATTTATTGCCAGATCCCCAACCTCACTGGAAGCAATCAGATTCAGAGAGCTTCACTGCCTATTGGTCCTACCATTGGCTGATTTTTATCTATCTGTTTCCTCATTGGCTAATGGCAATAAATGCTTAATCTGATCAGATCCAGAAGAAATCTGGACTAGTCTACTTCTGAAGGCAAGGTAAGATATGACAATATGGAAGTGACATTTGGACACTATCATTGCAATGTATAAGCATAGAAAATTTTTATTTAAGACTGCTTCCTAAAACTTTAAAAATACATGGCAATATCATGAAACCACTCTATATGTGTTTCAACTTGCTAGAAGTGATACAATAGAGTTCAATTTTGTAAAATGTATGTTTTATTAAATTGAGTATGTAAAAGAAATGAATAACACACATTTCTAAAAGAATTCTTTATGGGGAACTGTATCATGTTTTTTTGTGGGAGATGTATATATTTATGTTACACAGTGCCTCAAAAACATTCTCAAGAAATGCAAAGCTGAATGTTTCAACTAAAAAAAATATGCTAGAGAATAGAATATATTGAAGTATTTCAGAAAAGTAAAGTTTTCTGCTGAAAAAATTTAAAGATCAGTTTCACAAAATATTAAACAAAGAGAAAAATTGATCAGCATATTCTATATGAGGACATATTTGTAGTTCATAGATTGGGTTTGCATAGGCTTAGCAAAACTCATTTGTAGAGCAAGTGTTTTTTCTTCTATTTCTTTGCCTAGAATTGAAATGGCCATACTCATTTATGAGTTACTGCTATATATAGGTGGGGGTGGGGATATGATAACTGGGACCAACTGATGAACATTTATCAAAATTATTAAATATAAATGTTTTTCACCTCACACATATTCATAATATTAAATATAAAGTTCTTATAAATCCTTGGGATTTCCTTGATTATATGGGTGTAATTCTCACAGCTTATGCTAGGCATCAGGCTGATGATTTGATGGCAATTATTTGTCGCCATACAATTATCATGGTTTCATTAAGTTTTGATGTGAAAATATTACTGACAGGGAACTAATTTGTTTATCCAAATATTGGATACATAAATAAATATTTAAAAGTATACTTTAACTTTACTAAAAAAATATTTTATAAAAAATTAAAACTTTTAAAACAAAACTAGATTAGATGAACAATACAAGATAAAAATTAGACTAAAACATTACAACTACTACAACTGTCTAGATTGATTGAACAATAATATTTATATTAATCTTAGCCAGTGATTTCATTGGTTGATCCAAGTTCTTCTTAAATACCAATTTACATATAAATTAAATTTTTATCTACAAAATAATATGACTAATTATTTTTATATTATATAAAATTATTTAATATTCTATAATATAAATCACTTTTATTTAACATTAAAATACATTTTAATAACTTGAATAGTTATTTTAAAACAAAAAATATTATTTAAACAGCACAATGAAAATTAATTGCTACTTTTAAGATAAAATTTACAAAACTATTTGCAACATTTTAATGTTTCAATTTACTAACAAGTAACAAAAAAAACAGTATTTCTGCCTAAAAACATGTAAGTTCAAGGACAAATACACACACTTTAAAGACATGTGACACTTTTCTGAACATTCTAGAATAATTTATTTACTAATTATTTAAAATAGTAACTTAAATAAATAAAATTATTTAAAATTTATTATATAATATTTAATGTTGTAATTAAACTATTGTTTTAGCATTATACTCTTTAAATATAATAAACATTAATTCATTTTATCTTCCAGCTAACATATAATATAATACTTTTATTATTAAAATTATATTAAAACAACTTTAAAATACTTAAAATATATTTATAAATTTTTTATCTAACTAGTTTAAACTTATTTTACTCACAAAATTAGTATAAAATAGTTTAGCCTAATATAAATTTAAAATTTTTTTAAAACTAGCTATTTTTAAATTCTTCTAAGGCAAATAGCATGGGCATAAAATATATATATATATATATAAATGTATTGAAGACTAACTTACTTAAATTTCTGGTTGAAATATAAACTTAACTATTCAATTTGTATTTACACACACATTTATTCTACAACTATGTAACATAAGATTTAATCAGGTATGATCATTCATTAAAGTAAACACTTATTTCTTTAATTTACCTAAATAATATAAACTTCTTAAATTTATCTAGATCTTCTTTTTTAAAAAAACTATCTAATTAATATAAAAATAATCTCATAATTAGTTTTTTGAGAGATCTTATATTTGAATATCAAAAGCTTTCATTCAAGTATTATTATTTTTTGATTATATCACTCTATCTCTCATCAAATTATTTAGGACACTTAATTGGTCAAATTAGACAAAACAGTATTATAATATATATTAAAGTGAAGACATCATGAGTATTTATGATAGATTGCAGAACTAAAGTGAAAAAGACTAAAGGGTTGCATATGTAAAGTTAGCTAAATAGAAAAAAATTGACGAAATAAGTTATTTATAATCAAACTTTTCTTAACAGTCATGTAATACTGTAAGAAATTTTCTGATGTTTTAATTTAATAGAATTTTTTTATTTGGATAGGTATTCCTCTCAGTAATTTCCCAGTTATTTCTGTATTTTGCAAAAATCAAATTAGTTTAAATTTTGCTCATATAATGTTCATTTTATACCACTTTTGGGGATTAAGTGGTATCTCATATGGAGTGCAGTCTAAATTTAAGTAATTTTATTTCTCTACATTTTAAAACAAATATTATAACACTTATTGTAAATAATGTTTTTAATTTAAAATCAAATGTATTTATTATAAAAATAGATCATTTTTAAGTAAAAGAAAGCAATTAATATGGCCCAGTTGGGAATGACATAAATGAAAGAAATTTTATTTTTTTACCATTAATTTTCAATCAGTGGTTGTTTTTATACAAATATTATAATACTTATTATAAATAATGTTTACCATAATAAAAATCAAATGTATTTATTACAAAAATAGATTGTTGTTTTTTTAAAAGAAAGCAAACAGGTAATTCCAGTTAGAATATATTCTAAACAATAGTAATATCATTTCTCCATTTTTTTGTAATTTTATATTTATATTTTTATATAAATATTATAATGCTTATTGTAAATAATGCTTATAAGAAAAAAAATCAAATTTGGAGTCATAATAAATCAATATGTTTCTTAGAAACTGTATCAAATAACATTATAAAACCATGTTGTAGCAATTTTACGTTAAATTTAAAACACAAATTTGAAAGCTTAAACATTCTATATACACCTGGGTCTCATTTTATGCGATAGATAGGTTCTTCAGAAAACACGCGCAAATGAAATCATGCAAAAATAGACATAACTTACATTGAAAAAGGGGGGATATGGACTGTGATTTTTCAAAAGTCATGTAAAAGCAATGCACCAACGTAAAATTTACTTTAAAATTCGTGCAAAAAAAAAAATAAGGAAATAAAATATGACTAATAAAAAATTTCAAATTTGAAAAAAATTGATACAAGACAAACTTTTTTTAACTATAATATTTAATTTTATTCAAAACAATATATTTTTATGCATAATTTACAGTAATTTATATTTTTTTATACACGTTTTAATTATTATCGCTATTTGCCGGTAAACAGGTTTGTTTGCAAACTGATAAAAAAAATCAGATTCTTCACAAGATGAAATACAACTAGTGCCAACATCACTCTCATGTTGTGTTAATTAATGGTTTTCTGGTGACAATGTAATTAGTAATTAATCTAACAACTAAAAATTAAATTCTTATTTTTGTCTTTAATTTTCAATTTTAATTGTGCCCACTGGTATTACTCATCTTTTAAAAATAAACTTACAGACACTAAATGATTAATAATTGATTAAATGTTCTTTTTTAAAAAGCAAAAACAGAATGTGATTTAAAATGCAAAATTAACACGCACAATGTTTGAACAAATTTACATTATAATCTTGTAAAATTTAATGTGTGTATACATAAAATGTGGAAATCATGATTTTAATTTCATTATTGCATAAAATCTTACTATTATAAAGCACTGAAAATATTGAAATTACTAAGTTGAAAGTTGAATTTCAATAATGTGCTATTATTTTCAATATAACATGAATGTGCGATATTTATTATTTAAAGTAATAGTGCAATATCGGAGTTTGACTTCCGGTGGAACACGAATCGCGTAACTTCAAAATCGTCTTAAATAAGTCCACATAAAAAGAGACCCAGGTGTATATTACATAAACACATATTTGAATGCGTGCATGGAAGTTCAAATTTTATAAGTTAATTTAAGAAGTGAAAATATATTTTTACATTTTTTATTTGATAGACAAATCATAAATTTAATTTTTAAAATTATTCTTTAAATAATTTTCTTTTTAATTAAATATCATTGTTTTAATAATTCTGTTAATTTCACTTCTAACTGAAAACTTAAAAAAAATTGTTTATACATTATTATTATCAAGTTTATTTTTACTACAAATGTTTTTTTAAAACAAGATTAATAAAGGAATTAAAATTAATAATAATTTGTAATATAAAAGTAAAAATAATTTATAGTTATTTTGAATTTTCATATAAGATACTGAAATATAAAGTATGTAGAGTTAATTTGTAATCTATTATCTTGCTTTTTTTAACTGGTTAATTATTAGCTAGATTATTTTGTCTCAATAATTATTGTAAAGTTATATAAGAAAAAAAAATCTTCTGCTTAGTTATTAAGTGGAAGACTTTTATAAATTAGTAATTCTTTGCAAATGGATTGTATGGAGTTGTTCTTTGTAGATTTCTCTATAAAATTAGCTGGAAGAAAAGAACTTTTATGACAGGAATGATAACTGATTGCACGTCAAAGTCATTGTGAATCATCAAATTATAGATAACTCACTGGTAATTAAAATATTAGCTGAGTAAAATAGAAGTCAGAAATAAGTAATTAAAATATTCTTCGAACTCTCTTTTTGATCTGAATAGTATTCTATGTATTCCTTTGTCTATTTAATAAATATTTTATAAATATGATTTCACTAAAGAAAATGACGTTGACTTCATAGTTTTCAACATTTTTCAATAATGATCTGAAAGTATTTGTCAAATTTTACAAAAAAACTTTAAGAAGACATAGAATTGGAGATTAAATGATAGAATATAATAAGAACCTACTGCAAAAGTTGTCAACAAAATGAAAATTATTTTCATAGTTCAGAGATGAGTCTGTATATCATTATTTTAAAATCATCTGAAAAATTATTTGCAATTGGAAGCTAATTTATAAAAGACATATTTAGAAAAGGAATTATAAATAATTCATTTTCTTCATATGTCATAGCATCGGCCGGGACGCGAATCCACAACCGTCTGCAACCAACTACTTGCTTGCAAGGCGGCTGCGATGACCTCTCGGCTAACAACGCTTGACAAATAATTCATTTTCAAACGTACTTCACTATAATTTTCATTAGAATAATGATCATTCGAATATTTAATTGTATATTGTGAGTGTAATTTTTTCTAAATTTTTTTTATCGTTGATAGTGTTATGTATTATATATAGTAAAAATATTTATAGCATAATTATATTTTATATTATTATATTGTTCAAGGCTCAACACGATTAGTATTTATTATTCAGCTCACATATTAATTTCATCTTGGTTTAGATAAAGTCAATCATCTATAATGATTTGAAATATGTTACTCTCAATTATAAATTTAATATATTTTATTACTATGCTTATTTGAAAAGATAAAATTATATATTTTTTTGTTAATTTTACGGATTTTAAAATGTGTTACGGTATTATTTTAATACACTATAAAAAGGAAAATGGAAAACAGTTTACTATTATTTTCTAAAAATAATAGGTTTGTTTGCCAAATAATAAATTTGGCATTATAAATCGGTTAAAATTATATCTGTAAAGGCAATTAAATTATTTAACATTTGCGCATGAATAAGTGTATGTTGATATAGATAGACGTGTTGTTCTGAAGGATTTGATTCATTAATACCATATTTTGGGAAATTAATCCTATTATTAATATTTACATATAAATAAAGTTTATAAGTTTTTTTGAAAAATTAGAAGAGGTATTTTAAATATAGAAAACTATTTATGATCTTGTTATAGTTAAATATAATTTAATTGAAGATATAAAGAAAATATAGTGTAGTCATTTAACTGAAGGTTTTGTGATGATGTAATAATATGTTGTTCTATTTCCATCATCTATCATTGAATATTGAATGTATAGAAAATTTTAAACTTTTTTGCACTTTTGAAATACAAACAATTTGCTAATATTAACACACTAATAGACAACACAGGTTAATTATTACACAATGTTTCAAGTAGTAGTATTCTCTGCTCTTCTTCTAGTGTTGCTTGTCTGACCGGTAAAGTTAAACTTACACCTTTAGATTCTTGAATATTGAATTTCAAGGCAATGCCCTAACCAGCTGATCTATTCTATCAAAGGCAACAGATAGTAAAAATTTCATATATGAGGGTTGGTTTAAATCCTTGTGAATCCTTCAATTTCTTTTATTACTTTTTTCTAAGAGCAAGGTTAATTAAAAAGTTCAATACATTGTGCATTTATAAGATTATTTTCCAGCTTCCTTGAATTTTCTTCTTTGCATCTTTTCCTCTGATTTTTTTTTGTATTTTCCCAATTGAACATATATATGGTCATTAGAATATACATGGGCTGCTACTGTAGATATTTGTTTTTTTTCTCTTTTTCTATTGCTGTTCAACAGGGTGACAGGTCTCATGAATGGATTTTCTTCTACATATACATGGTATTTTATAGATGAATTTTTTTTTTTTAGCATTTCCAGTTTAGGCTTAGAAAAAGTTAGAATTCTTTGAAGTATGGTATGGCTTTGAAATGTTGTTCTAATGTTATATTGATTGCAGATTTTTTAAAAATTTGTTTTCCATTCCTGATATGTATAGTCACACTGCAGTATCAATAATTGTTTTTTTTTGTATGTCTCTTTTTGTTGACTTTTAAAGGTTTTCTTGATGACAACTGATGGGTAATTAGTCTTTGGTAGAGTTTGTTCTATATAATTTTTTTCATTTTCATGATCAATTGTTTTTATGCTTTGTTACATAATGATGGAATCCAAGTGTTTTCTAGTATGTTTTGGCTTCCTATAAATTGTTGTTTTTATTAATGGCCTTAGAGAGATTTGTCACAACAACATTTAAGAATGCCAATTTTTGCTCTCATTCTGATTCCATTGTAAATTTAATTGAAGGAGATATATTACTGATCTGCATCCAAAATGCCTATAATTATAACTCACCAATGTATCTTTCATCAACAAAATGAAAACCCGACCCCTCTTATGCAGACATAAAGTAGTATTTATGCCTGTGGTTTCAAGTTGTTCCATGAAAATGTTGCTAAGCAAGGGTGTCAGTGGGGATCACTGGCCATCTCTTGATATTTTTGGAAGAATTCTATTAAGATTATATTACTCTTATGTGGAAAATTAATAATTCCATTATACTACTATCAATAGATAGAGTTGTTCTGGTTTGTAAACTATTCTCATTATATAACTTTTTCTTACAATAGACAATGCTTCATCATATGTATTTGTGAATAAACATTCCACATCAAAGCTTACCAATGTGTCAGTTTTTTCTATCATGTACCTGACTACTTCTATAAAGTGCTTTAAATTCCTGATGAAAGACTACATCCTGTATGCCAATGGGTAAGAACTTCAAAAAGAAACCTCAAATTTTTAATTTTGACATGGTGAATTTCTAAAACTAACAATGTGCTTCATTGTCTTTATGAATTTAACTAGTTTATAAAGGTGATGAAATTTGCTGTATTACAAAGTTAATTCATTTTTCTGAGTCATTAAATTACCTGTGATGCTTTGGAGTAAAGCTTATAACTTTATCATTGTTCTTTGAATTGGATTTTTTGCTACATTTTAGTATTAGTCTGCTGTGAAAAGTTTTATCCATTACAACTATAGTGTTACCTTTGGCAGCTGGAAGAAGAATTGCAGATGTATCTGTTTGAGAGATTCAACAGCTTTCCTCTCATCATATGAAATATTTGTTTTCTACTTTTGATGGCTCTCAAGTATTCTTTTAACTCTCCAATCTAATTTTGTTACTTATTCGAGAGGAAATTTTTGAATAACATCCTCAGTGGCTGTCATTATGGGTTAAGGTTAAGGTTAGGAATAATGAGGCAGTAGAATGTGCAATGGTGAACTTTAAACCTTTCCAAAAACAGATAATTCAACATCAGTAAGGTGTTTGGAATTAAGATTTTTCACTGACAAATCTGATAGATTGTTTGTTACAGTATGACTTTTGACTTGCCCATGTAGATTTACAAGCTTCTTCTTATGTTCTTTTATCCTTCCATGTAAATTACAATTTGATCTTTCCATGGCTTGACAAACTCTTGACAAGCATTCTCAGCTGTATTCTTACATACCAGAAATGGCAATTAAATTTTTTTAAAAATCTACAGTCAATATAACACTAGAACAATTTTCCAAAGCTATATGACTGAAGAATTTTTTTACTTCCACCAAGCCTAAACTTAAAATGCTGAAAAACAAAAACTGCATCTATGAAAATTCATATGAATTTGGAAGGAAATATACTAGTGAGACCTGTCCCCCTGATGAACAGTGATTGAAAGAATACAAACTAATGGTTTAAAAAAACAAGATATACCTGTAGTAGCAGACCATGTATGTACTAATAACCATATGCTCAATTGGGAAAATTATTGGATAGAGAGAAAAGATGCAAATAAAAAAATTCAAATATGCTGCTCATATGATAGTGGCAAATAATCCTATAATTCAACCCAGTGTGGCAATTCATAATATATGAATGACTCTAATTAACCTTGCTCTTTCAAAAAAGTAATAAAAAAATTGAAGGATTCAAAAAAATTTGAACCAACTCTCATATATAAATATATAAAATTTCTGTTGTAGTCTTTGTTAAAATAACTCAGCATTACCTTAAAATTTGATACTCAAGAATTTAAAGATGTTTAAGTTCTATACTAATATTGTCACTGGTCAAGGCAGAAACATTTGAAGAAGAGTGGAGAATAATACTACTTGAAACACTGTAATTACTAACATGTTGTAATGGTATGGGTTTTTCACCAGAAAAGCAGGAGTGCATCTAACTATGGTCAGACCTAGGATCTTTGGGTAGGATGCTATGAATGATGTGTTAAGTAACTAACCAATGATTATATCCACCTCCAATGAGTTAGCTCTAACTTTACTCATAAAATATAGATACAATTAAGGCTAGTTCATCCATACCTCACCCTCTTTCAGATTCCATTGTGTCTCAGTATTCAAACCCAGGGAGACTATTGCCTTTGGCTCTCTTCAATGGTGAATTTATTTTAGTAGCAACTCATTTTTGATAATCTAAGATATATCCAACCCTATTGTGGTGTTAGGTGTTATAATAATCTCTCTCTCTCTCTCTCTCTAATATATTCAATTGATTAAATTAATGAGTGAGTGTATGAATGAGTCTGATAAATCAGATATCAATTTGATTTAAAACACATAACAAATTTTATTAACAACAGGTAAAAATTGAAATTATATTCACATAGCAAAAGATGTGCTTATATGTGTCCCATCTGCATCTCTAACATTTCAATACTTAAATTATTCATTATACCAACCCATGTCTCTAGTAGATAAGCATTAAGACACTCTATTTATAAATTTAATAAGATTGATTAAAATACATAAATAAAAGAAAATAAAAATATTATTTCATCATCATGATGATCATGAAGCTAACTAGCTAAACTAATTACAAGATTTTATTACAATATGTCCAATAGCTCCACAATCCAATTTCTGCTAGAGAGATTTTCTTTGGGACCCCCTAACTATGTACAAGTTCCCATTGTTGATAGAAAAGAGACATTCATCCAGGAGCATTAGTCATTCACATCAAATAACTAAATGTAACAATTGTTAGTTAAACATAAACAAATAACTTAAATTCTGTCCTAGCAATTGCAAATTAATATGGAAGAGCATCAAAACTTTTTATTTCTTCCATATTATATGATGATGATCGAAAGTCAAATCACTATGGAGAGAATCAACCTAAATTTTATTTACAAACAAAAAAAACTTTTTCTAACTTAATAAACCTTCACTCCCGCATTACA
Organism: Epiperipatus broadwayi; assembly: GCA_028023455.1. Taxonomy (NCBI): domain Eukaryota; kingdom Metazoa; phylum Onychophora; class Udeonychophora; order Euonychophora; family Peripatidae; genus Epiperipatus; species Epiperipatus broadwayi. Next base: position 2,531,291 of record JAQFVV010006346.1, read on the forward strand.
TTGCTTCTTATGGAAAGGACTCTCCCGATTGCAAACATGATGAAATTTCCAAGTATTAGAATAATGAAAGTAGAATTTTGCAAAGGTATAAGTAAAGGTAAAAAATATATACATGATAATTTTGATTTTGACTAAATCTTCTTGATTAGAGTTTATAATTTAAACATCAATATTTATGGATGCAGACTGTTCTGATGACTCCTCCATCATTCTCCAGTAATGCTTCAACAAGGTCATTTCCATTTTAGACATTACTCTCCTTTTGATATCTATTCAGACACTTCAGGTTAGGTGTTTTTCTAGGCATTATTTATACAAATGAGTTACAGTACCATGATCTCTGGAAATTAAGACAGCACCTGGCCCTATGGCATTTTTGTCTAGCCAATACACCTTGTTTGTTAATGAAAAAAAAAATTTAAATTTTCTTCAGCTAATGATTGGTATTGAGTTAATTTATACAAAGGAAAGTTTTATATTATCACTTATCAGTATGTGCTGGATATATAATGTTCTTTTTTTGATTGCATAGTTTTCTATCTTTGATTGTCATTATAGAATTAATTTGATCCCTTGATTATACTGCTAAAGTTTATTGATTTTTACCATTTCAAATGTTGATAACAATCTGTTTCAATTTTTAATGTTTTAAAATCCTATGCAGAATAGATAATATCTTTGAACATATTATCCATTTTATTAATGTTCAATATTAAGCTATTTGCAGTTGTCCATTGTTATAACACTTGGTTTGTCTTTTATACTTGACCAAATTTCTGTTGTCTTACAAACTCAAATTTCAACTTCCTTTATTACCACTATAAATGCCCATTGTTGTGTGAATTCTATTCTCACTTTCCAACAGTTAGTTGCTTAAATACTGACTTGACCCAAGATTATTACCACATCAACTAAATTACTGTCTGCTATCATGACATCTACACATCAACAAACAAGTCATAATTGGTATATATAAGAGGTTTCTAAGATTAAGCTTTTTTTTTTATGAAAAAGGAGCATTTATTTTATTTCAACATTATCTTTGTTTGGTGCTTATTAGACAAACTTCAATTGTGTGTGCATTTATATGTATGTTTGCACATAAAATTAAATATCAGGTATTTAGTCTATCATTTCAGCTTGTCTTTTTTTTAGGTTTAGTCTATTACTGTGGACTTATGAGGGTGGTTTTGAAATGAATTGTAAGCTACTCTTACAGTGTGTTATCTATTTGTGTGTTATTATTAACAAGTTGTTTGCATTTGAAAAGTTTAAATAAAGCTTTAAATTTTTTATACATTCAACATTTAATGATCAATGATAGAAGTAGTATAAAATATTATTACATCTAATATATAATCATCACAAATCTTCAGGCAAATACTAAGTTTTCAGTAGGGATCCAATGTTCTGTTGTAGTTTAGACATTATGAAAATTTATGTCCAACACTGGATGAAGTAGATAATCATTTAACTTTCTTTTGTAAATGTAAATTTGAAGGGAAAATCTCTAAGAGATTGAAATTAAAACCTCCTATTTCCTTCAAGAGAGTTGAGATTATTCAGAGAGTAAAGGAGGCTTTATTGAGAGGAAAGAGTAAAGAGTCAATGGTTTTCCATAAATCAAACCGTGCATTCTATTAGAAATGTGAAATGTTTTTTAAAAAATAAATTTACAGATGAAGATGTCTCAAGAGCTTGTCAAGCAATGGAAAGATCATATTGTAAATTACATGGAAGAATAATAAAAGAACATCAGAAAAAGAAGCTTGTAAATCTATATGGACAGATCAAAAACATACTCTAACAAATGATCTATCAGCTTCATCAGTAAAAACTCTTAGTTTTAAACACTTTACTGTTACTGAATTATCTGTTCTTGAAAAAGTTTGAACTTGCCATTACTCCATCTACTATCTCATTATTGGACATAATGCAACCACTGTGAAAATCATCTGAAAATTGCTTCTGGGGGAAGCAGCAAAATTATGTTGGAGAGATAAAAGACACTTGAGAGACATTTAAAATAGAAATAAAACTTTTCATGTGATGAGATGAAAGTTATTAAATCTCTCAAACATGATATATCTATAATCATTCTTTCTGTTGACAAAAGTAGCAGTACAGTTGTAATGGATAACAAAATATAAGAACTTCTCACAGCTTGCCTCTACAAAAAAAAATAGAAAAATCCAATTCCAAGTAAAAAGATAGAGTTACAAACATTAATCCTGAAGCATTGCAGGTATTTCAGTCATTTACCCAAAAAAGAAATTAACTTTGTATTTCAGCAAAATTCCTTACCTTTATGGACAACCAAAAATCCATAAAGACAATGTTCCATTGAAAACTACTGTTAGTTTTAGAAATGCACCATGTTAAAATTTCTAAAGAATTGTTAAATCCATTGGCATACAGAATGCAGTCTTTTGCAAGGGATATTAAGGACTATGTAAAATTAGATGTGGAAAAAAATAGAAAGATCTAACATATTGATAAGTTTCGATGTAGAAAGTTAATTCACAAACGTATCATGTGAGGAAGCATTGTCTATTCTAAAAAAATGGTTATGTGATGATAATCTACAAACAAGAACAACTCTACCTATTGTTAGTGCAATGGAATTATTAACATTCTGGATAATAATAATGCACTTTCAAAATGACTTGGAATTCTTCCAACAAAATAAAGAGATGGCCCCAGGATTTACTTGGAAGAACTTGAAGCCCAAGCATAAATATTACTCCATATTCACATAAAGGCTGGCTTCATTTTGTTGATAATATATTTGTGGAATGGCAATATGGTGAGTCAGAATTACAGTCATTCTGGATGCATACCAACAACAGATTTCCTTCAATTAAATTCACACTGGCATCAGAATGAGAACAAAAATTGGCATTCTTAATGTGATTCTTCCCTCTGGGCAAAGTAAAAACAATAGTGTATATGAAATCAACACATACTGGCAAGTACTTGGCTCATGCATCCAATTATACCAGAAACACTAAACAAGGAATCATATTATCATTATGGAACAGAACAAAGGAACTTTGTTTGGAACATGTGATTTAGAAAATGAAAAGATTTATATAGAAAATCTTTAATAGGCAAAAAGTGATACCAAAAGAAAAAACAATTATTGGTACTTCAGTGTATCCATACACACCAGGAATGCCAGAAAAATTAAAGAAAATCTGCAGTCAATATAACATTAGAACAGATTTCCAAAGCCATACCATATTACAAAGAATTCCACTTTCTATTAAGTCAAAGTGGAAATGCTGGAAAAGAAAAACTACATCTATAAAATACCACATGAATATGGAAGGAAGTATGTTAATGAGACATGTCATATTGTTGAACAGTGATTGAAAGAACACAGACTAATGGTTAAAAGAAAAAATACAGATGTGTCTACAGTAGCAGATCATGTATGCATACTAATGGCGCTATGTTCAATTGGGAAAATATAAAAATATTGGATAGAGAGAAAAAGATGTCAAGAAAAAAATTCAAGCAAGCTTCTGACATGGCAATGGCAAATAATCCTATAAGTCAACCCAGTGTGGTAATATATAATGTATGTAAGTATCTAATTAAATTTTCTTTTAGAAAAAGTAATAAAAAATTTGAAGGACTCAGAAGGATTTAAACCAATCCTCATATATATATATATATATATATATATATATATATATATATATATATATATATATATATGTAATATACAAATCAATATATATATCAAAATACAGTACAATTTATATAAATTATAATCTTTTAGAAGTACTTTCACTATACACTTTGTAGTCTTTATCAACTATATAATGTTGAATAATCAAAACGAGACAACCCTTAACAATACCCATAGTTCAATTCAGATTTCCCACAATTCTGTTATCTTAACATTTGATGACTGGCGATTCATTAACATTTGATGATTTCTTGAAATCAACATAGCCTCTTTTATTTTACGTTTATTATGACAATGTTCAATTTGAATAATTTTCATATTTTTATAATCAAATTTAAATCCATATTGACAAGATTTATTATGATCAAATATAACAGATGATGAATGTTTATTTACATCTGTTTCATATTGATTCTCTTTTTGAATTCTATTATATAAAAGCATATGTTCTTTTATTCTCTTCTCAAATGTACACTTAGATTCACCAATGTATTGTACGCCGCATCCACATATCAATCTATATATAATAGAATTTTGATTAAACTTTGAATTTTGAATTTTAGAATTATTAAGCAATCTATTTATGTTATTTGTAGAGAAAAAAGCAATATGACACAAACCATTATAAATTTTCCTAATAAACTTGACCTGCTCATCTGATATAAATGGCATTGAAATCCATTTCATTTTGATATTTTTATTTTTAATTTTATTATAGTGTTGATTTCTTTTATGCTATTACTAATATTATTAAAGGATTTAAAAGAAATCAACACTATAATAAAATTAAAAATAAAAATATCAAAATGAAATGGATTTCAATGCCATTTATATCAGATGAGCAGGTCAAGTTTATTAGGAAAATTTATAATGGTTTGTGTCATATTGCTTTTTTTTCTACAAATAACATAAATAGATTGCTTAATAATTCTAAAATTCAAAATTCAAAGTTTAATCAAAATTCTATTATATATAGATTGATATGTGGATGCGGCGTACAATACATTGGTGAATCTAAGTGTACATTTGAGAAGAGAATAAAAGAACATATGCTTTTATATAATAGAATTCAAAAAGAGAATCAATATGGAACAGATGTAAATAAACCTTCATCATCTGTTATATTTGATCATAATAAATCTTGTCAATATGGATTTAAATTTGATTATAAAAATATGAAAATTATTCAAATTGAACGTTGTCATAATAAACGTAAAATAAAAGAGGCTATGTTGATTTCAAGAAATCGTCAAATGTTAATGAATCGCCAGTCATCAAATGTTAAGATAACAGAATTGTGGGAAATCTGAATTGAACTATGGGTATTGTTAAGGGTTGTCTCATTTTGATTATTAAACGTTATATAGTTGATAAAGACTACAAAGTGTATAGTCGAAAGTACTTCTAAAAGATTATAATTTATATAAATTGTACTGCATTTTGATATATATATATATATATTGATTTGTATATTACTTATATTGTGAAATGAATACAGATATCAAACTTTATTTATTACATATATATATATATATATATATATGTAATAAATAAAGTTTGAATATTATATATCTATATATATATATCAAAGGATATATATTTACTATCTATTGCCTTTGACAGAATAGCTCAGTTGGTTGGAACTTTACCTTAAAATTCAATATTCAACAATCTTAAGATGTAAATTCAACTTTTGTAGTAATATTTTTCACTGGTCAGGCCAGAAACACCTGAATAAGAGTGGAAAATACTACTTTTTAAAACATTGTGTAATAACTAAACTGTGTTGTCTATTTGTGAGTTATTACTAACAAGTTGCTTGTGTTTGAAAAGTTTAAATTTTTCTATACATTCAACATTTAATAGCAGATGATAAAAACAGTCCAACATATTATCTCAACAGTGTCATCTTAATTTATTTTGACAAAAGGTCAAAAGAATTAACTATAATTAGTATTGAATACTAGCAGAAGTATATAAGGGGTATAGAGTTGTACATATATTTATTTTGTGGAAAAATATAGATTATAATTTAGACATTTATCATTTGAAGTCAATTACATTATCCATGTGAGTTTATATGAATTAAATGGCTAATTTATCATGGATTTATTTGTATTTTTGCCATTGAGAATTAATGTTTTCTATATCATAAGCTGTATTAAGATTTTAGATAATGTCTTTATAATTATTTTAGTATTTGAAAAAAATATTTCAGTATTTTGACATATGTTGTTAACCATAACCCTGTTACACTTTCTCATGAAAATGCTTTTTTGAAATGATATTTCATAAATTATGGCTTGAATATGGAATGAAGATTGTAAAATATTCTTGTGTTTGCTTTTTGGTAATTTTATTAGTTAACTCTGTTTCTGATGTATTTCAATTTAGCATATTTAAAAATGGTCATATATTAGATACAATATACAATTTAAGGAAATGATTTTAGGAGAGTTTATAAAATATTGATAGAATATAAATTAATTTCCAAAACATTGCACTCCAACATTACAAATGCATACATACAAATACTAAGGTGAAAAGAGTATATATAATGGGTCCAGAATATATTGTTAGTGTGCTTGGGTTAAATAGAATACATTGATGTTCTAGTAATTAAATAACTATGCATTACCTTATAATTAGTTTAATAATCTAGGAAATCACATGTAAGTGTTGTAATTATTAGGGATTTCCTGTAGGTTTGTAATGATGGTGTTTTAATTGTATTTTATATTGGACTATTTCTATTATCTAATATGAGTATTGAATGTCTTTAGAAAAAAATAACTTTATTTAAATACTCCAAACACATTTAACTGTTAGTAATAGCATGTCAAACAAGTTAGTATATGTACAACATTTTGAGAGATATTATTCTCCCCATGTTCCTCAGGTGTTGCTGGCCTGACCAGTGACAGTACTAGCATGGAATTACAACTTGGACCTTAGATTCTTCAGTCTTGATTCTTAAGATAGTGCTCTAACCAACTGAACCATCTTGCCCAAGGCAATAATCAGTAGAAATTTCATATACTTATCTATAAGGTTCCTTCTGATTTCTCCACTTTTTCATAAGAGCAAAGATGATTAGTGGTTTCCATAAATTATGTATAGTCACACTAGGTTGACTTGTGGTATTGTTTGCCATTGTCAAATTTTCTTCTTTGTATCTTTTCTTCTCTATCCAATATTTGTGTATTTTCCCAATTTAACATATGTTTATTGAAACATACATGATCTGCTACCTTAGACACATCTGTTTTCCCTCTTCTAATAATCATTTGGTGTTCTTGCAAGCACTTTTCAATGAGACAACTGGTCTCACCAATATGTGTTTTCATGTTCACATGGTATTTCATAGATGCAGTTTTTTTCTTTTCAGCATTTCAAGTTTAGACTTTGTAGATGTTAAAATTTCTCATAGTATGGTATGGCTCTCGAAAGTTGTTATGATGTTATACAGATTGCAGATTTTCTTTAATTTGTCTGCTGTACCAATAATTGTTTTTTTTTTCTTTTGATAGTTCTTTTTGTTGTCTATTTAAGATTTTCTGAATAACCACTGATGGATAACCATTTTTCATAAGAGTTTATTCTATATAGATCTTTTCTTTTTTTTAAATCATTGGTTTCTGAACAAACTTCTTTTGCTCTGTTCCATAATGATAGAATAACTCCATATATTGCATTTCTGGTGCGATTGGATGTATAGGCTAGGTATTGCCTGTATGTGTGGGTTTTAAGTAAACTAGTTTTTATTTTGCCATAAGGAAGTCTTGTCACAAGAATATCTAAGAATGCCAATTTTTGTTATTTATCTGATTCATTTGTGAATTTAATTGATAAGGATATATAGTTGATGTGTTTCCAGAAAGTTTGTAGTAATGCTTCACCATGTGGCTATACAATAAATGTATCATCCACATAGTGAAGCCAAACTTTAGGTGGATATGGAGTAGTTTTTATGACTGTGGTTTCAAGTTCTTTCATGTAAATATTGCTAATCAAGGGTGACCATAGTGAGCCTGTAGCCATTCCTTGATTTTGTTGGAAGAATTCTGTGTTATATTGAAAGTAGGTTGTTTTTATAGCAGAATGTTAATAGTTCCATTATTCTATTACTAGGAAAAGCTGTTCTAGTTTGTAAACTGTATATGAAGTACACCTGGGTCTTGTTTTACGCAATAGATAGGTTCCTCAGAAAAGAGGTGCAAATGAAATCGCGCAAAAGTAGACGTAACTTACCTTAAAAAAGGGAGGATATGGACTGTGATTTTTCAAAAGTCATGTAAAAGCAAAGCATCAATGTCAAATTACTTTAAAATTCGCACAAAAAAAAATAAGGAAATAAAATATGACTAATAAAAAATTTCATATTTGAAAAAAATTGATACAAGACAAACTTTTTTTAACTATAATATTTAATTTTATTCAAAATAATATATTTTTATGCATAATTTATAGTACAGTAATTTACATTTTTTATACACATTTTAATTATTATAGCTATTTGCCGATAAACAGATTCGTTTGCAAACTGGTTAAAAATCAATTCTTCACAAGAGGAAATACAACTAACACCAACTTCTTATTTTTGTCTTTAATTTTTTAATTTTCAATTCCGTTTAAAAATCAAATTTCATTTCACATCACATTGTCACCGTAAGTAATTTTTAAATTGTTAATTACAATTAAAAATCAGATTTTAATTTTTAATTGTCAAATTTAATTGTGCCCACTGCTATTAACTCATCTTTCAAAAATAAACTTGTGGACACTAAATGATTAATAATTGATTATGTTTTTTTTTTAAAAAAAGCAAAAACAGAATGTGATTTAAAATGCAAAATTAACACGCACAATGTTTGAACAAATTTACATTATAATCTTGTAAAATTTAATGTGTGTATACATAAAATGTGGAAATCATGATTTTAATTTCATTATTGCATAAAATCTTACTATTATAAAGCACTGAAAATATTGAAATTACTAAGATGAAAGTCGAATTCCAATAATGTGCTATTACTTTTAATATGACGTAAGTGCATGAAATTTATTATTTAAAGTAATAGCGCACTATCGGAGTTCGACTTCCAAAGAAACATGAATCGTGTAACTTCAAAATCATGTTAAATAAGTCCGCATAAAAAGAGACCCAGGTGTATGAAATTTTTACTGATTATTGCATTTGGTATGATGGCTCAGTTGGTTAGTGTACTCAAGAATCTAAGGATTCAGATTCAAAACTCATACTATCATTGTCACTGGTCAGGCCAGCAACCCCTGAAGAAATGGAAGAGTAATATCTCTTGAAACAGTGTGCTAACCTGTTTGATTTGCTATTACTAATGGTTGAATGTATTTGGAATATTTTAAATAAAGTTAATTTTTTATGAAAAACATTCAATACTCCTATTAAATAATGGAAATAGTCCAATATAAAAATACAATTATAATTATTAATTTATTAAGCAAAATGTAATTAAACTTTAAGAGTGAGTTATTCAAGTATAGAAATGCTTGGAAAGTAGAGTCTTAGAATTCGAAATCAATTTGAAATTGTTAGAACAAGAAAAATGATATCCTTTAAATAAGCATTAGATCCTTGTGGATACATTAGAATGGAATATATTGAAATATCAACAAATTATAGAATTTTAAATATTGTGTACATTTAAATGTTTTATTATATTTATTATGTTAAACTTGTATATGCTAATTTGAAATACCTCCATGTCATAATTTCCTGATTCTTGCTCAACATAAACTGCTAAATTAAATGGACATATAAAGAAAATGTAAGAAGAATAGTGTAAAAAGATCTGGGAAAAGAAATGAATCAGAGCCATAGTTTTGATGAATCACACTGTCATTACATTCTTACAGAATATCTGACATACGCCCAAAACTTAAGAGTGCATTTTGAAAGAGATTGGGATTTAAATTCAATCTCAATCATCTTTCAGATTATAAAAAATACTAGTAGCATTTAAATAAACTAAATAGCAAATAAACAAATAATAGATAGACTTTTTCATGTATCATTTTCTTCAATTTATTTCAAACTTACATGTCAACTCTTACAACAGATTGCGATTGTTATTGATATTGGGATTGTCTAAGTGTTGACTGACTTTATATATATATATATATATATATATATATATATATAGTCATCTGTTTCTTCATACCATATATATATATATATATATATATATATGGTATGAAGAAACAGGGGTGAACTTGGTGTGATGGCACTCATTATCATCGACCACAGTTAATGAACTATTTAAATTTACAAATATTATGAATCACTAAGGAATGAGCATGTGAAATCACCACAAAACTAAGAAAGCACTCATCATCACCAATCCCAGTTAATGAACTATTTATATTTACAAATCATATATAAATAACTATGAAGAATGAACATGAGTGATCAAGACAAAACTAATTATAAGTTCACCAGCATTACACAGAAGTAAATAAAATCAACAATCACTCGTGTGACTGGATTTGAAATGGTCTACTATAAATCAGGCTAATTATTTAGCTCTTACCAGCTTGGGCTAGATGCACAAACTTAAATGATAATTCATAAGAACATAACAATTAACAAATAATTCTGGTTACTAAAACACTCTGATCATCATCAATGCTCTGGCTATTTAGTACCATTAATGTACTGGCCAATAATAAACTTAATTTCTAAATAAATAATTAAAATGAAATGTAATGCATTGACTTTAAAAGATGTCCCCTTTTTGCAATCCAGAATTAGAGAAGTAATGAAATTATCATCAACTGGATGCCCATAAATACTAAATATAAATTATTTTATATAACAGACCATTATGCATGAATCCAGTTTAATGAGCAAAAACTGTATAATGGTTACTGTGAGCAAGAGATATAATTCTAACATATAATGTTTTAAATCTATTCTAGGATTGATTAAATTCATTGAAAAACTTTAACAATGAAATATAAATTTATTAATTCAAAACAATAAAATGACATTAAGGTCTGTTGAGTATGCTATAAATATAAATTCAGCATTCTGATTTTGATTAATACAATAAGTTATATTGTTGTTTACAAGTACCTCATAATAAATTCACATAAAATGCACCTAAATATAAGCACACAGACATACAGTATCATAATTTATGAACATATTTGAATTGTCATAAACCTATAAATGAAATTTATTTTTATAATACATAATGATGATTTAACATATATATGGGTGTGCATGGAAATGTGTGCACACTGGTGTTAATAAAATATAAACCTAGCAAAACATTTTTTCAATACATAATTAATTCAATGTCAAAAATATATATAAAATTTATATATATAATGAGATATTATTTTATATAGTATGTGCATTGGCTTAATCTCTAATATTACTATTATATAAAATTTACATATATGTATATATATATATATATATATATATATGTGTGTATATATATTTAAAATAGATATTATAAATCAAAGTTATTAATTATTTCTAATGATAAAGAAAAAAATTTCTTTTTTGAAAAAAAATGTATTGTAAGATTCAGTTTGGACAGTTTGTAAAAAAAAATCTTTGGTTTTTTTTTTTGTTTCTTCATTTACAATAAGATTTTCTGAGTTTACTTTTTTTAAAAAAAAATTCAAAACAGAATCGTTTATGAATCAAATCTTTGATTTTGGACATTGTTTTACTTTTAAATTAAAGATTTTAACAATTGTCATTTTCAATAAAGAAAGTTCCTGGGTGCCACTTTTAATAAATAAAACTGGAAATGGTCATTTATTATTTTTATTATTCTAGTTTTACTTGAATAATTTAATCAAAAATAATTTACCTTTAAAACTAACTGATATCTATATATACTTTTACACAATGCAATACCCTTTGTATGTGCTTTTTTATACTGATAAAACTATGTATATAGCTGATAATCTCATGATAGGATCATGCCTTCTAAAACCACACTGACTTATTGTCATCATCATTGGGAAAGGTACATCTGGTACTGTTGTCATTCAATCACTTCAATTTAGTAATTATCATTTGAAGGACTCATGCAAGCTGTCCATCTAGTACACATTATGAGCTATGGAACACAGAAAAGCATGCTTTTAGTTCCATGATAATACAAACTACAATTGAAGTAGCATCTGATTGCACTCTCTTGCTTTCAGTTATAATCTCATAGTAGTAATAATCTTGTGATAATCTGTAAAAACTGTTCTCTAATCTTTTTGCCACCTTTTTTACAGCCAAGGTGAAAATTAAAAAAAAAAACAATAATTAAAAATAAGTTTTCTTTATCTTGATTGAAAAAAGTTAATGATGAATTTTAATTCACCTTAATCCTTTCAAAAACAACTGTGTAGAATACTTATCAAAATATGTTATACAAGCTATAATAAAAAACTTACCTTAATCAAAATAGATAGTGGAATTTTATAATTACCAGTATATCTATTATAGCATAAAAACATGCTTGTTTTAATTTCAAAATCAGAATTAAAAAGATATTTATTAGACCTTTTTAACATGTTTAGTTTATAATTTTTTAAATTCAAAATTATTTAATCCTTAACTGTTATTCCACTATATATAGAAAATATCTACAAAAAATTTTGTTTGTGTTTATTCCTACTTTTTTTTTCAACTTTATATATATATATGTTTGTGTGTGCACACACTACTATGTTATTGTATGCCATGAGACACATAATTGTCTCAATATATATATATTAATTCTAATATTCTCATGGATAAATGAATTCATAGTATTATTTCTCAGAGCTTCTATGTAATATATATATATATATATATATATATATATATATATATATATATATATATATATATATATATATATATATATATATATATATATATATATATATATATAATGTTTGCCTGAAAATAGAACCTGGTCTTATATTCATTTTGCTCCTAAAGACACTATAGAGTTTATTTTTAGGGATGTCTTATTTTTTTCATGTCCAAAAACTGCCTTTCATGTATAAAAATGTACATTTATTCAAAGACTTCTTTTTTCTTTACAGAAAGTAGAAAATTTCTTACCTCAGGAGTCCACTACAATTCTTTCTTGTATACATCAGAATAGCTCTTATTTTTTGCACTCATCTGATCTAAAAATCAGAATATATTATTCTGTTTTAATTTACCATTAAATCAACTGTTAATTAAAGACTGGTGTGACAGGAGTGGTAATAAAAATAAATACAGTTAAAAATAGTTTGTCCATACAAAAGCAATAAAAAATTGCAAGCATACATATTCAGAAAATATTTCTTTATTTCACACATGCATATTAAAACTTTCCATTACAACATATAGCATATTGAATTACAAGATTTTTATATGATGCAATGATGTTCATTTGTTACAAACTATGCAAATTGTAAGCACTTTCCAAATTACTTGTAATATCTGTGCTTGGCTATTCTTTTTAAAAACTTCTGATTTGATTTACTTAAAGTTTGATGAATAAAAACATTTCTGTTACTGTAATAATGTTTTTTTAGAAGAAAAAAATATGTTCAAGAAAACAAACTAATTTTTCTCTTATCTTGAATATTTTAAAGCTACCATTCTGAAGCTCTAAAACTAATTCAAGCATTATAAATCTAATTATTATATATAAATAGAATATGTATCTAAAACATATAAATGAAATTATCTATAACCGTAGAATTATGTTGTCAAAAATAGTCGGTGGAAAAATATAATATAACCATATAATTTATATAACTATTTATTTAAAGCATTAATGTCAATAATATTGTTTATTTATATATTCATTACTTTATAATTTAATACATTCGTCATATGTTTCAATGGGCAAACAAAAACTATCTATCAGGCTGCCATTTTTAACTAGGACTTATATTAGGAATAGGTCTTATATTAGAAGCATTCTCAAAAATTATGCTAGGGCTTATTTTTTGGTTAGATCTTATTTTGGGGGAAACACAGTATATATATATATATATATATATAGTTTGAAATACAGACTCTAATTTATTTAATTATTTCACAGAGGATGGTGTTGAATTTCTTAGCCATGTTGGGTGATTTAATATTGGGATATTTATTGCAGTTTAGTGTTAAAAATACTGGAATTATTACATATACATAATTTATGAATATGAAAAGTTAATATTAGTATAAAAAGTTATTTAAAATATTTTAACCTTTGATTGATGTTTGATTAAGAAAACAAAATTCACAATTATTATTATTTGTCTTTTACAATATTATGGAGATTTCTATTGTAATCTTCATTAATTAATCTAATGCTTCTTACTCACAAAGATTAATGGCCAGTGATTAAACTGATAATTTGATTTTCATAGTGATATTGTATTTATTGATAATTTAATCTTATTATAGTGGGCCCATGATTACATGAATTTTTTTTTCAAACATGGATAAACTTTTATTACATATTTGAGTAATGAAAATGGATTCAAAATTTCTTAGATTTTGTGATCTTTTGATAATTGTTTTATTTAAAATTATAAAATTTGGATAAAATAATATAGAGAAATATTTATTTCATTTTATCTCAGCCATTTGTTGTAAGCTTGGGGAATAAATAGATGCTAAATGGTAATGTTTATTAAATTCCTATCACAGTTTTCCTATTTATATTCCAAATTAGTTTCTGCTTAAAAGTTTTGTTAGTTGAACTTGGATTTAATGATTTTTTGATCTGATGCTCTTTTCATCCAGAATCTATATTTTTATATATATTTTTTTTTGTATTTTTAATCTACCAACCTAAATTTTGAAACATCTTATTGTAAATCCAAGCTAATTTACCTCCATTATTATATGGTTCTAAAACTACTTTGATAATGTGATGTGATGTATTTGGCTTCTCCTTAAACGAAGTCAAGAATAACTCAGCAACTATGCCCAGATAAACCTGTTAGCCACTTTATTTTCCATTCCCCACTCTAAGTCTTCCCATATTCTGCCCCATTCCATTTCCATAACATAATGTTTGTCAACTCTATGGCCTTTAAATCTAAATCCCCCTTATCTTTTCACAAACCCAGCATAAAAACTAATAACTCACTTTCTGTATAGTCACTTTGTTCATATCTATTCTCCCATAACTTCATTATCTGTACCCTTTCTGCTTTCAAGCATTTACATTCAATCAACAGATGCCTAATATTTTCTATACCTTCCTTACACAATTTGCACGCTAAATCACCCATAGTTTTCCATTTACATGTATATTCTCTTGTTGCTAAAGATCCCATTCGAGCCTTAAACAATAAACTACTTTCCTTACTATTATCATAAATTAACTCGCTTCCAATATTCTGTTTACTTCTATATATATTTAAACTTTTCTTACCCTCCATACTACTTCGCCATCTCTCCAACTCCCTATTTTTTATTAATGCTTCTATTCTTTTATCCCATTCCTTACCACTATAACACTCAACAATTCTCCTAACACAATCATCCCATCTTTTATACAAGTATACCAATATAAATTCTTTATCCAATCTTTTGCATACCGCATTACCTTTCTCACCCATCTTGTTACCTGCCCTTTACTCATAACCCAATTAAACACTATTTTGGCTATTTTTTTCTATCCATAAACTGCAACCTACCAAACATTCTCTCATATAGAAACTTTACCATCCCATTTCTTCTTGAATTGCCTCCTTTGCTGTCCACATCTCTGCATCTAATGCATGTCTTCCTACTTCTCTTTGTACTTTTCTCTAAATAATCTAAAATCCTTTTACTAACACATAATGCATCATTACCGAATGTTAACCCTGCTACTGCAACTCCCTTCCATACAATTCTAGCTACATCATATTTATTATATAAAAATACTGTTTCTTTACCAAACCTTTTCTTTTCTTTGCTTCATTTACCAATTTTTTCTCCCATTCAACCAAGCAATTTTCCTGATTACATAAGATGGTTCCCAAATACCTATATCTATCCACCACACTTAACTTTATATCCCCCAATAAAAAAACTACATCCTCTCTTTCCCCAGTATTAACCATCATTATATTTGATTTTTCTTCACTAAATTTAATCCCCATCTCTTTACCCACCCTTGCACATGTCCTCAACATAATATCCAGATCTTCTCTTTTTTCTGCACATAAAAAGATATCATCTGCAAAAAAAAGACCCGACAAAGTATATACTCCTTTGCCACCTTTTAATGGTATCTCTACCACTCTTCCTAGTCTTTCTATTGCTTTCTCCATTTCACTCAAAAACAACAATGTGCATATGATAGTGCTATGTAGAGATTTAATAAGCACTATTTTTAGTATATATTGATTACTCAAGTTTATAATAGATAGCAAAAGCTAGAAGGAATAAATTGTTAGCTTTTGAAAAAGCATTTGTAATTTTTTACAAAGCACATATCCTTGTATTATATAAGTAAATAGTTATATATTATTTTTTAACACCATGACAATTACAAAAAAAGTTTTAGAAATATTGAAATGGGATGTCAGATGTTTTTGATAAATGTTAAATTTTTTTTGAGATATTCTTTTTTTTACTTTGTGAAACCTTTAAATTAGTTGACCTGCCATTTTAGATGTTACATCTGCAGTTTTTGTTAAAAATATTAAGTGATTTATATATATATAACGTTTCCATACTCTGCCATTCTAAATATTAATGCAAAATAATATTCAAACAGAGTTTAAATATAAAATTTTAACAATATTTATTATACCAAGTATACTTTCGACATTTTCGTGTCATATTCATGGCCAGTCTGCTGAGAGCATTAATTTTTTTTTGATTTGAATGCTATTACATTTTTTGTTCATTTTACATTCATTTTGTTTAATGAACTATGCCTCTTTTATTTTGTATTTGCGATTATTTCTCTCTTTGCATATAACTCTGATAGTACTCGGATCACTGCTATGGCCATGTTCTCTCTCGTGATTAAAAAAGACGGATGAATTAGATGCTTCAGGCTTAATCTTAAATTTCTTATACATTAATGAAGGTTGAGTCATTCTGCTTATATATATATATATATATATATATATATATATATATATATATATATATATATATATATATATATATATATATATATATATATATTAAAAGCCTAAAGCTAAACTAATCAATAAAATAATCAAAATTACCCCAAATTCATCACTAAACCAGACTAGCTAAAGAAAGTAAACTCTAAAATACAACCAATGGTTTCATTCTACAAGCAGACTTCTCAAATATAAAGGACTAAAAGATAACAACAAATATATACTAAATATTACCCACAATTCTATTTACATCCCACACATCCTTAAAATTATAAGAACTTTTAAAAAAGTTAATTGCTTATAGTGTATACATGAATGTAATCTGAAATTATATATATGTATATAATCTGAAATGTTTCTTTTTGAATTTCTAAATTGACACTATATTAACAGAAGTAATAAAATTCATCCTTTATATATATAAGTATAGATATTTTGTCTCATTAATTACAATATTTTTCTGCATTCTTATGAATTATATTTGTTTGGTTAATAAATAATTCAACAATAGCAACACAGATATATATAATTCAGCATTGAATTTTTTGCAAAGATTTATAAGTGGAAATGATAATTACAATTGATAAAAAATCAACTATTTGCAGAACCATGTCATTTATTGAATCATATATATTTTCATATGACGATAAACATGATTAATTATTGATTTATTTAACTATATAGCCATCTATATTATTCTGCTTATTTATCTATCCCGCTACATGTTTTGTCTGGGGTTAATTCATTTTCACTCACTTTCAATGTATATTTTATAAGACTTTTACTCTCCAGTGTATGTTTGCTACTTATTTTCTGACTAATATTAAATATTTATCAGGCTGTCAGTAATATATCTATTTTAAAAAAAGCCTGATTGGAAAGTCATCAATTATCTGAAAAAAAAACATCATAAACATGGGCAGACTGATGCATCAACTACTAGAATATAAAACATTGCTTTTATAAAATGAATTTTATTTATAATTTGACAAAATTAATTATTTTTATGTTTATACTCCCATAATTTATTTATTTTTAAAAAATGTCATTTTACATTATGTTATTATATATTGGATCATTAAGGTATTTTAGAGAGTATTTATAAAAATGCAACAGCAAAAATTAGATTACATAATGATACTAGAAAGTTAACATTAAGAAAGATGTAAGACAAGTGACTCCATATCTCCAAAACTTTTTACAGCAGTGTGCAAGTAGTATTTTGTGGATTAAAGTGGGAAGCTAAAGGAGTGAAAGTAAATGGAGATTATTTAAGTCATTTAGATTTTGCAGATGATGTAGTTGTTTTTGCAAATAATGCTTTACAGCTGCAGGAAATATTGTAGGAATTATCAAATGAAAGTAGGACTAAAGATAAATGTTAAAAAAACTTAAGTAATGTTTAATGGATTATCTCAAAATATGAAAAGAAAGATTGATTATAAGTTAGAAGAAGTTAACAGCTACCAATTTCTTGGTCAGATTATTAATACAGATGGAAACATATTGGATGTAATTAATCATAGAATTAAGCTTGGTTGAAGTGCTTTTTGGTAGAAATAACTTGATATTAAAAGAAAATATGTCTATGTGTTTGAAAAGGACGGTTTTTAATAAATGTGTTTTACCAGTTCTTACTATGGATCTGAGACTTTGACACTTAATAGAAGATCAATACAAAGACTTCAGACTATTCAAAGAAGTATGGATATATGCATGTTAAGAGTAACAAGAAGAGAGTGAAAATGGAATGTATGGTAAGAAAACAAACAGTTGCTACTGATCTCACTGAAAAAATTAAAAGACTGAAGTAGAGTTGGGATGGATATATTGGTAGAAGAGATGATAATAGATGGACAATTAAAATCATAAACTAGACTCCAAGAGATTGTAAAATACCCAGAAAGAGACCACATGTGAGAATGCTGAAGTAAATGTTTTTAGGAATTGTTATTATAATGATGAATAGAAATGAGAAAAACTTTAACATTTCATGTTACCAAGAAATTATCAGCTACTATAAATTGATAAGTCCTGAGACTAAACAAGTATTTTTTATAAACCTATAAGAGCTTTTTTGTTGGGGGTCTTTTGTTGAAATATGTGAAAGATTAGCATATTTTTTTAAGATTCTGCAAATAATATTTTTAACTTCTTCATTATTATAATAACAATCCATAAAAACATTTAATCAACATATACAACTCTGGAGAAGTTTAAAATATTATTTGCAGATTGTCAAGTAAGATGCTATTCTTTCATATTTTCACACCTATAAAAAATAGCTTTCTGGCTTTAAATCCAAATAAGAACTTCAGTTTGGAATAAAAAGGGATCCCTTTTACTTCACCAAAAGACTCCCAATATGAAAGGTTAAAGCTTATCTCTATTTCATGGATTTCTCTATTCATTACTTATATATATATTCACAATTTTTTACACATGTGATAATATTGTAAAGCTTTTGGTAAAGTTTGTGATTAACTCTGCATACTAACATTATCGTAGGAGAGTCATAGACCACAGCTGATTGCTATCCATTGTGACCTAGTTTTATTGAAGTGGTCATATTATCTTATATGCTTTATGTAACAACAACTTTTATAATTTTTTATGGATCTAATTTAAAAAGAACTTTTTAAAATGTAATCTAAATTACCTACAGCAGACATTTTATGTTTTAACTGACATGTTAGAATAAAAAAAAAAAAATAGTACGTCTAACTAAATAAAATAAAGTTATTATATTTTCACATGAAGTATATTAAAATAATAACAAATAATGTTGTATTTGTTATATTAAAAATACACCTCAATTTAATTACAATTATTTTGATATAATTTTATGAAGTCCTTTAAATTTTTTATATAGATATATAAGTTTTAGGATTTCATTAAAGAAAGTTTTGATTGTTTCTAAGATGCATCAATATAAACTTATCACTGCTAAATGTATGATTATGTATCAATGAAAAGTTTGAAAATCAATTGAAGTGTGATGACAAATACCTATGGTTTCCAGATTAAGATTTCAAATAATCTCAATCTTTCAAAATTTTTTACTTTGATGTGTTGTTTCTCCATGAGACAATCAAAGGTAAAAAAAAATAGAAACTAAGCATGAAATAAAGATTTATAATTATACTATGTCATACATCAATATTATGTTTCTTATTTTGTTAATATTTTTCATTTTCAAAACCTCCTCTTTAAAAATATTAAACAAAACATAAGATCTTTTATATCAATATATTATTCCATGTAATAATCTAGATACAGTTTTGTTACAAGGTAACCAACCAACAACCATTTAAAATTGTCAATGCAGAGTGAAAGTATCCTATCTAATAATAACAATTGTTTTTATTGACCCATATCAGGCCAAAAAGAAATTGCTTTTACCCAATGTAAGAGTTATATATCAGAGATAGATACTTTACAGATGTAAAACAGTTAAGTGTAAATTCTATGTTTAGATATATAAGTTTAAAAGTAGGTAATTGTAATTTTTTTAATATATTAAGTAGGCATCTTTAATCTTTTGGAAAAAAAATGGTGTATACTAAAATAGGATAACAAAGTCATATATTACTTTATTTTGAGATACAAAATGTTTTGAATAGTAAATAATATATAGAGAATTTATTTTAAAATGATTTTCAATGGGAAAGAACAAGAACAGAAAATATTGATTTTAGTGAAGAGAGAAAATAATGTTATAAGTTTTATAATATCCAATAGTCAAATAATAACCAAATGGATTGTTGCCGGGAAGTTCATAAGAAGTTTGAGCAATGAAAGTGGTAGAAATGAAACATGATCCATGAACCTTAATCTCATAGTCTATTACTCTATCAGTATTATAAATTACATAAGAATAGCTCTCTAAATTGTTTACATCATAATAATCCTTAATCATTTTGAATTTCTAATAGTATGATAAGAAAGAAAATAAATGTGTGAACTATAATGAAATTAAATGGCTATAATTTATCTTCCAAAAATTATGGATAAACAGCACTCATAAATCAGTAAATGTATAGAATAGATGGAGATGTTTATTCATAGTTCCTGGAAATGTAGTTATTTTCACCGAATTTACATATACATTAAACTATATATATTTAATATTTACATCTACAAAATCTGACTTGTATTAATATTATGAGGTCATTAAAAATGAAACACGGGCTTTGTCTTCTAATATTCATTTACAATTTCAGAAAAACTTATGCCCTATTTAAAATCAGGCTAATATACAAATATATTCTATTTTCAATTGATCTAAATAAATTAATGTTTAATTACCATCTAAAATTAAGAACTAGATGTCCATCTTTTGTTTTATCTATTCTTTACATTTTTGACAAATGAATGTTGTTCATTCATAGCTCCTGAAAATGTAGTTATTTGCATTTAATTTATATGTAATGATTTAGAAAATGTTAAAACATATAACAACAAAACATGTTTGAATTTGTGAGAAAGAATATTTATTTAAAACTGAGTGCTTTCAATACTGAATAGTGTCATAATCATAGCATAATATGACTAGAGGAAGTTGAGGTCTAAATTTAAAGTCTCTTTTAAATATTAAAGAATAGGTTATCATAAAATTGAATAGTTAGTATTAGATTTACATGCTAATAATAACACAAGAAGCTACAACTGACATTTTTAAAAAGATTGGTGCTAGAGACCTTTTTATTGAGGCATTATTATCTTGAGCATAGAGAGGTCAAAGTTGAGGCCTGACTGCAACTCATGATTCAAGAAAACTGAATAGTATTCATTGCTTTTCTTTGCTCGGTGTAACATTTTCTAAATCATTACAATTATTGTAGAAAAACGGGTCAAAAAAAATTTTAGAATTTAATTTATATATATACATTAAGATATGCATATTTAATATTTATGTATATAATTGTGTGATTAGTTGTTTAAGAAATCATATAATATATACATACATTATGTGTCTGGGTAGTGCAATAGTTTGATTTTGTTTACTTTCTTCAACTGAGAATTGAATCAAAAGCTTTTAACTTTTCAGTCCATTCATCTTATTACTATACTAAATTACCCATGTGTTAAATGTGAAATGAACATTGTAGAGAGATTATTTATTTAAGAATTGTAGTAGTCTATTTAATTAGAATAGAAATTTCTAAAAACCTTTATTATTAAATTAACGATTTAGTTTCATTGTATAATAAAAGTCAAATATCTACTTTTTTTATTTATTGATGTTATAATAATGTAAAAGACAATTTTCAAGAATAAAGTGTAAATAAAGAAACTTTTTGAAATGTAAATAATTAAATAACACACGTTTTAATTTTAAATACAATATATATTTATGAGCTTATTGTAAAATACTTTTGATTATGTTTCAATTTCAAATAAAAACATATAATTAAATTAAAATTATTTCCTATATATTTGGCACCTTTTTATGTTCGTGTAAATCTTAATTTTAGAATCTGCCATTCCTCTGGTTACCGCTTAAAAAATTACCTCTATAGAAGTATCTCACTTCATACACTAAAATCTATATTGAGTTTCAGCTTATTGCATGTAATATACTTTTATAAGAAATGTCTCTATCTGTACCATTAATATCTTTCTTCCATTCTATGTTGTTTACTTATATTTATTTTGGATTTTTTGGCAATTATTTACTATTGTTTTCTTTATATAACACTAAATATTTTAATATAATATTATGTTTAAAAAATGATTAATTTTCATTCTAGATTAAATGCGTTTTGTCTTCAATATGTTTTCATTGACTGGCAGTAGAAATCATAGCTATAAATTACAGTATATATTTTTTTTAAATATATAAAGTTTTTCCTCTCATAATTCGGATATAAAACTAATAAAATAGTATATTAACGTTCGATTACCCCCAAGAGGTAAAAAAAAAAAAAAGAAGGCATTAAAAATGTATGAAAATTATTTAACTTTTCATATTATAATATTATGATCTATTAATTTTTTTTCAAATGTCTTACTATTAATATTTATATAAATAATGGTGTAGGTGTAGGAAAGTATCAGTCATAATTGCATATTGTTTTGCAATACTCATCAATTTCAGATTTTGCAGAAAACAGCCATAAGTTCTCTTATATCAGAAGTATATTCTCTTATTCTTCTCCTTCACTTTCTTTGCATATCTTCATATAATCATATATATTGCTTATAACACTCTATTCATATACACGTTAATGCAACAAATTTTCTTAACTTCTTTATTTTCTTACAGTTTTGACTGTCCAGCAGTCTTCATCAGAGCTCTATCAAGGCAGTGAAGAAGATAGAGCTCTGATGAAGACTGCTGGACAGTCGAAACTGTAAGAAAATAAAGAAGTTAAGAAAATTTGTTGCATTAACGTGTATATGAATAGAGTGTTATAAGCAATATATAAGTTCTCATATTGAAATTTTTTTAACAAGAAAAACCTCTTATTACGTTCTTCAGACGTTAAAAGGCCTTATCAGCACTACATATATTAATAAGAATATATAGAAATTGTTATATATTTATGAACACATTTTATTAAATTTTATTCTAAAATGCACACCCACATATATGTGTAACTAGAGGGAATTTGAACCCAGACTTTCAAGCTCCCTTCAGTCATCCATTCTATCTTATACAACTGATTCACATGACCACATATGTATGGAAAAGATAAATGATCTCCAATATATGTATTTTATGCTGAATCAGCATTCATCAGTTGGTCTGGATCATCATTCCCACACATATATATAATCAGTGCTCAGTTTATATTAAGATATCAAATCTTCAAACATTAATGGACAGACTTCAATCTTCTCCATTCTCCAATTTTTCAGACCTCTACATCATTGAAAAATCAAATGATCACATATTCAAAGTTCTTGTTTGTCAATTTTGTTGTCATACCCATGTTGACTGCAAGTCAATCAATCATCTCATATGTAAGACCTTAACAAAATTTAAATACACAGAAGAGAGATGGGCAAAATACAAGCTGAGTCTGCAATATTCTAAATAGAAGTTTAATATATATACTTCAATGATATGTGAGGCTAAAAAGTTGATGAGTGGAGAAGATTGAAGCCTGTACATTATAGTTTGAAGATTTGCTATCTTAATGTAAAGAAAGCCCTGATTATAAATGTGTGTGGAAGATGATGATCTGGATAAATTGATGAGTGATGGGTCAGCACAAAATACATATATTAGAGATCATTTATCTTTTCCATATGTAAGTGGTCATGTGTATGAATTGTATAAGATGGTGAATGACTGAAGGGAGCTTGAAAGTCAGGATTCAAATCCCCTCTTATTACATCTAGATTAAGTATATATACTTTACTTGTATTTAATATATATATATATATATATATATATGCATATCTTGAGACTCATTTATCTTTTTGACATATCTTTAGTCATATGTTTTAGAAAAATGTGATGAAATAGAAGTCTGATATATATATATATATATATATATATATATATATATATATATATATATATATATATATATATATATATATATATATATATACAAAGAAATCAAGTCACATGTCACTTGACCTAATTTAACAAGCTTATATTACAAATGTTATATATAGAGCTCACAAATAAGCTCTTAACAAGCTTTGCAGAATATCCCCTATCCTTGAATATCCTAGCACCTCATTGATGAAGCCAGTAGCAGAAAACGGTCTGGGGTTGGGGATATTCTGCAAAGCTTGTCAAGAGTTTATTTGCAAGTTCTATATATATAAAACATTAAAATATATGCATGAAGTTAAAAATATATTCCCAAAAAAAAACTGTAAATGAAGTTAAAGTTACAATGTAAGCTATATATGTCTTACTCACTTGAAAAAAAAGTAAACTTATACAAATGCATTTAGAGTGAGAGAGGTTGATCTGACTTTGGGTTGATAAATTGTTGTGATATGTTTGAGCTAAGGCTAAAGTTGTACTGAGATAAGAATAAAATTTGAAATATATATTTGATTTTTAAATATATATATATATATATATTTAATGTTATCTACACAATAAATAATTTTTTTAAGTCACTAGTCACTGTTAAATATCAATAAAATTTTCCAATTGTAACAAAATTGAAAACTAAGTTATATATAAAAAGAAGATTTTTTTTATGTAAAAGTAAAAACGCACAGTATTGATAGAAATTGTACTCATTTCAAACTTTTAATCTATATGTTATTTTATTACTTTATCGATTACTTTTTTTTTTAAAATGTATTTTTTTAAAAAAAATATTGAAAAAAATAAGAGAAATGGTATTTTACAAATTTTATTTGATATTTCATAATAACTTGATACAACGTATATACATATAGAAAATTTAATGAGATTATGTATATGTTTGAATTAGAATTTAGCCAAAATGTGCATTGGTGAATTGAATTCATGTTATCTAACAACAGTCGCTGTGTTAGCCTGACCCCATATTAGTTAAAAGATGTCAGATTGATAAAAATAATGCTGTTGGATACTATAATTTTGGTTTATCTATCCAGTTTTTATATTGATAGGATACTTAATTATATTCTGGCTGAATTCTAAATAAAAAATACACAAAATCTCATTAAACTTTCAATATTGGCACTGTGGTGGTGCATTTAAAAGTTTTGTTTCTTTATATATATATATATATATAAAGATATATATATATATATATCTCTTGAATGAATATATATATATATATATATATTCATTCAAGTTAAGTTATCTAATAATAGACAGTTGAAATAACTCTACAAGGCTGTAGTATCACCAAATGGTAACATTAAATTAGTTTGCTACTTTTGTCATTCTTTTATCATAATTTAATTTTAGTATCTCAAATTTAGAACTACAATTTAAATTATTAAATATCTTACATATTTAGATATTAACTTTTTTATTTACTTTAAATTCTTGATAAAAATATTTTTAAAATTTTGTTTTATTTAGAAAATGAAAATGTTAGCAATAAAATAAAATATGTTTATGTGCTTGAAATAAAAATTATTTAATAAATATTTTTATCAATGCATTGAGAAATGGCTCTCAACCTTCCTAATGCCGCAACCCTTTAATACAATTCCTTATGTTGGGGTGACCCCCAACCTGTAATTTTACTGTTGTTATGAATCAAAAATTTGTTTTTCCCAATCGTTAGGCGACCTCTGTGAAAGGATTGTTCAACTCTCAAAGGGGTCATGACCCACAGGTTGAGAACCACTGTGTTAGAAGCTTTGAGACTTTATAGAAGAAGAATTATGGTTTGCATTACATTATGGCATACTATTAATAATTTTGAAGATTAAAAAAAATACTATAATACTAATTAACAATTAAAGCTATTTTTTAAGTTACAGAAATGTTATTTCTAAAAGTGTATCAAAAATTGAATTTAATTAATAAAATACATAATCAATGTTAATAAATTGTATAAC
This sequence comes from Epiperipatus broadwayi, assembly GCA_028023455.1. NCBI lineage: Eukaryota > Metazoa > Onychophora > Udeonychophora > Euonychophora > Peripatidae > Epiperipatus > Epiperipatus broadwayi. Next base: position 2,557,581 of record JAQFVV010006346.1, read on the forward strand.
TAGGATGTACCAAATACTTTATGCACACCCATACATGTATAGGAAAAGATCTTGGGGTGTAGTGCTTTTCCCATTGACTTGCCATAACTATAACTTGAAATTTGAATCATGTTCATATAAAATTTATAACTTTTTAAGATTTTATCAGAGTTGGAATTTTTTTCCAAGTTTTCTGACATATATTAAAACCATCATAACTAGTCATAAAACAATAATCAGTTGATGACTATTTTAATTAAAAAGTAATAACCTACTTGTCTTTTTCATCATTGTTCAATTTTTATTTTATGTATCTCATAACTTCTCTTTTTAGAGAGTGATCTGACAACAAATGGTATTCCCAGACAGAGACTCTTTAAAGATGTTTTCAATATCATGAATATCTTTAATAATAATAATGACTTTAATGCTTTCTGCACCAAACATCAATCAATACTACTGTTTAAACATTTTATTTTTGTTTTAGAAGAGATGTAATGGAAAGATAAATTAGATTTAAATTATAAAAACCTTTATTCTGCAGTAGATTGTAATATTTGAAGATGATGGGTTGTATATAACTATGTGCATATATTATTTTAAATATTTAAATTTAAGAACATTAAAACTGAGCTTGGATAAGTTACTGAAAAGCTTTTCAGAGGAACATTGAAGGAAAAGAGGGTACCCAGCATGCTGAATCAATTGTTGAGAGGTAAAGATTTGAAAGATTGTATTTTCATTTTACCTTTTACCTAAGAGTAACTAGATAACTATTTTCTGGTCAGACTATACTGTATAATTTTCTGAGTACGTTATAAGGCCATGATTTAGATTTAAATCTTGTATATAGATAAAACAATCAAATCATTATCATTGTATCAAAATATCCTTGTTGAAATTTTATGCATTATATATATATTTAAAAATATTCAGTTCAAAATGGTTTCCAGTTTCAATTTAGTTGATATATATATATTCTGAAAATTCTAATTGAAAGATCATATGATACTTAAACAATCTGCTAGAATTTTTTTTTGTTTTTAAATTTCTTTCTTTTTTTTTTTTACAATAAACTAAATTTCATAATGCATTCTTCAGGTTTTGAGTGCTCGGATTCTGACTTTAGCAGTCAAAAGTAAGCTCAAGTTCTAAGGATCTCAATGCGGATTTTTTTTTTTTTTTTTACGTTAACGATTATATATAATAAACTAAATACTAAAATTATATTTCTTCATATTTTTCATATTTATTTTTTAGTTAAAAGATGGAGTTGCTGTTTTATTTGTTTGCTTATTTTTAATAAAATAAAAATAGCAACATAAATTTTTTTTTTTTTATTTAAAGCAATGCACTGACTATCAAAATTGTAATAATAGTTCATTGGCTCATAAAAATTACATTCATAAAAAAATGTCTTCTTGAGTTTTTGATTTGAAGGATGAAAATTTATGTAAATGGGAAATTTGACTGATTAAACTAAACGAAAATATTTTAAATTGTTAATTCTTTGGAAATTTGGATTTGGGCATGAGAAATAGAAAAGATTTAATTTGGCAGAGTAATTTGAAAAATATACAAGTATTGAAAAGAATAAATAAAATACTATTAATTAACAAAAAAATTAAAAATCCAAAGAAGAATTTGGTGCACATTTAGAAGTAGAGATAAATTAAGTATGTTTTAAAGAACCATAATAAGAAAGGGAAATAATGAAAGATAATTTTATTAATAGAATAGTGCAAATTAGACTACACAGTAGTCACGTTTTATGGCTCATAAAAGTTTTTTTTTTTTTTATAAAGACATTGGGCTCAAACATTAACAAATCTGATCATCAAGTTGTAGATTATCTTTGCAATTTAATATTGCTTAATATTAATTATTATATCATATCTCATCCTGGATTAGTATTGCAATTTATATAGAATATTTTGTTTTTGTTTCAAATAACTCTTTTATTTTAGTCTGAAAATTTTAAAAAAATGTGAATTGTATATTTGTGTTTTAATTCAGTAGCTACAAAATTGGTTATTTTTAGGTGTTCTGAACATGGTGATGGTGCTGCTATTGCTTTTAGCTTATCTTCAGTTATTTTTAATATTAGTTTACCATATGCAGTTTTTTTTTGTGTGTATGTAGAATCATTTATTAAAATCATTAGTTAAAAAAAGACTGAAAATGTAAAATTAGAATATCAATTTGCATATAAAACAAGCTAACACATATCCTATTTTGATTTCAATCCAAATGACAATTTCTGATTGGTCGATTGTTTGGTTTCAAAGCAATTTTTGAATGGGTCTTTTTAAAAATATAATTTTTAGCAATTTATTTACACATTTAAGCTTATTTATGCAATATATTTATAAAATATATATTTTAAATCAAAAAATTATGTTACTACAATTAGATTTTATTTGAAAATATTTGGCTTAAGAAGACAAGCCATAAAAATTTAGTTGCAGCAAAGGAAAAGCTATTTTCATTGGACAACAAGAATGGCTTTTATAAACAAACACTGGTAAGGATTATTGCAAAATATTACAATAATAAATTTCATTTTGAACTTTAATACTTATTTTCATTCTTTAATGGTATTGAAACTAAAATTCCTTTCTATTTTAATAATGAAATTTAAATAAGAAATATATTGTTCTACAATTTTTTGAATAGACAACATTATGTCCAATAATAAAAAGTGTCATAATTATAATTAAGAATTCCATTTAGTAATTTATTTTTCTAATTTCCAATTTAAATATTAACTTTTAGAATTTCTATCATTTGAAAGTTACATTTGTAATAAATAATGTAAAGTTATCAGTATATGATATAAAAAGGGTTTAATTGTAAAAATAAAGTATTGCAAATATGAACAAAGTTCTCACGAGGATCTATCATATAAGAAGAAAGGAGTTGAACCCCAAACAGATTGTATAAGAAATTTTATATAATCATTTTCAACTGTAGAAATAACCACTCAAAATGTTAAGCCACATTGCTTCATGTTTGTGATATCTATATTTATGATTTCAGTTATTTATCTTTCAAAAAATATTAACAAACAAAAAAATTGAAAATAATAAAACAAAATATTACTTTTATAAATTTTATTTTTTAAATTTATGTATTTACAGTATGTATGCATATTAATATATATATATATATATATATGAAATGCTATCCAGGTGTATCTGTGAATAATTTATAGTATAAAAAGATATATTTCAACTGGGTAATAAATATTATAGAAATAATTACAGAGGCGCTGTAAACATTGATTTATAACAATAATGAATGTTTTATTAATAGAAAATAGAAATAATAAATCTAAGAAATTATTTAGACTAATGAATTTTTAATTGTTCCACTTAGAAGGTAATTTGCATATACCATCACGTTTGTTGATTCAATCTGGCTTTTTAAAGACCTCAATGGAGTTTCTGATCTGAGATTGTTGAAGAATGTCATATCGGGATAGTATTCTCATATTACAAAAATCAATACTATAACCTGTATCTATAGATAGCATGGAGAAATAAAGCTGCTGATAATTGTTTCTTAATTGCATAGATGTATTTATTTCTTCTAGCATTGATGTAATGATTGATCATATCTATAAAAGAAACTTTACAAATGCTACATGAAATTTCATAAACTCCGTAGGCTTCAAGAGGGATTTGTTTTTTATCCTCCGATAGAATGCTATTATTTTTTTGATAAGTGGTATGTGATATCTTTATATTATAATGTTTTAAAATACATTCAACATTATCTGTAATTTTTTTTACATAAGAAATACAAACTCCAATAGTTGATTCTTCTATTTGCCTCTTATTTGATTGTTTAGGACTTGAAATTCCTTTTCTTGATGTATTTGTCACTAAGATAAATAGTAATCCTTTATCGTTTTCAATTTTCAAAAAATCTTCATATACCAACCGATATCTACAATTTTCATTACATCATCATCCAGCTTAAATATTTTCAGTAGCAAAAATTCTTTTCACTAGAGCTTCTTTTAGTTAAATCAAATCTAAAAGATGAAATAAATTATATAAGCAATGTCTTATTAGTTAATGGCTATAATAATGAAACAATACAAACAACCCTTAATTCAAGCCCTAAACAATCAAAATAAGAAGCAAAAAAAGAAGCAATTATTATAGTTTGTATTCCATATATAAAAGAAACTAATGATAATTAATAATTTTATTAGACATCTATTATACTAGAGATTATTCTTTAATGAATAATATTTCTGTAGTCTAATTTTTATTACACCATTCTCACACAAAATAGGGGCTGGTTTCTATTTACTTTTAACACCTTGTGAAAAGGTGCAATTATTACATATGCCAAAGAGATGTGAAAAAGATGTATGATCCCAAAGTTGCACATCTATGCTGAACTAGTACTCATCAGTTGGCCCAGATCATATTCTCTTACACATATCTTTATCATTGATCACTATATATAGATAGGGAATTGCTGCATTTTTAATTGATAAGGGTTAAACTTTCTGCACTCACAGCTTTGACAGAAATTACTTTATAGAAGTATATCAATAATTTTTATTAGACATTCATTAAACTAAAGATTATCCATTTAATTAATAATATTTCTGTAGTTTAATTTCATTACACCACTTTCATGCAAGTAAGGAATGGTTTTATCTACTTTTAACATTTTGTAGAGGGGTGTAATTATAATATATGACCAAAGACATGTGAAAATAAGTATGATCCTCCAAGAGGCACATTTTATGCTCAATCATAACAGATCAGTTGGCTAAATCACATTCTCTTACACACATATTTATCATTGTTCAGTGTATATAGCTAGGGATTTACTACAGTTTAAGTACAATAGAATGACAGCCTGTTAAGCTAAATTGCGCAGACGCTGTGAGAATGTTGTTAATAAATGAATACCTTCGAACAACCACATGATATAGTATTTATATAAGAGTAAAAGGAATCCCTCTTACTCCTACAACTCAAATGTTTATATATGAGCAAATCTAAAGTAGTTGTAACGAAGGCGTGACTACATAATAGTCACTTTAAATTACTACTTTAGATTTGCTCATATATAAACATTTGAGTTGTAGGAGTAAGAGGGATTTCTTTTACTCTTATATAAATACTATATCATGTGGTTGTTTGAAGGTATTCATTTATTAACAACATTCTCACAGCGTCTGCGCAATTTAGCTTAACACGCTGTCATTCTATCGTAATTATAATCGCACGCAAGACGTTATAAAATAAATGCTTACAGTTTAAGTAATAAATGTCAAACTTTCTGCCCTTATAACATTGACCCAAACAATTTTCTGGAAGTATATTTATAACTTTTTATTATCATTCATCAGACTAGAGATTATCCATTTAATGAATAATATTTTTGTAGTTTAAATTTCACAACACCACAATATCTATATATGCTGAACAATGATAAAGGTATGTGTAAGTGAATGTAATCTGAACCAACTGATGAGCCTTGGTGCAGTATGAAATACATATATTGGTGATCATTTATCTTTTTCACATGTGTGTAATCATGTGTATCAGTTATATGAGATAGAGTGAGTAGCTGAAAGGAGTTTGAAATCTGTGTTCAAATCTCATATATATATATATATATATATATATATATATAGATTTATTGTGTGTGTATATATATATATATACACACACACAATAAATTATACACAGATGTACCTGGATACCATTTCATTTATATCTGAAGCCTGTGAAACTTTTTTACTTTAATATTCCATATATATAAACTGTAAACAATTATAAAAATGCTTCTTAGGAAAAATACAAAGAAGATTTGAATGCATGATTGGTGCAGAGCAGCTTTCTCAAAGGCAAATGTTATGTTAATAAATACCATGTTCCAAAATGCATTCATTTTAACAGTATTAGATTTTTTGTTCATTATTGAATCTACATTACTAATGAATCATTTTTATCTTACATTCATTTTTCTGTTATTATGCTTCCTGAAAATTATCTTTACTTTTTTAGAATTGAAATTATATTAAACTATATATTTAATAATGTTTGTGCTTTCTCCATTGGAAAAGTATTTTTATTATTATTTGATTAGATCAAACTTGTTGTGCTCATAACTTTGGCACTATCCACATTAAATAACTACATTAATGGGGTCTTATGCTAGAAATCATCATATCATTCCTAGACCAAAAAATAAGTTTAAATCCAGTTTAAATTAATTTACAAATTGTGCATTACACAAACAAGTGAAGCTCAATCTCAAGAAAATTATAAGGGTGAGTGCTTTTGGGAAACTTTAGATTCCATATTCATTGCCTATCCTATATTCATAGCCTATCTTAGGAGTATTTTAAGATAGACTATGAATATGGGATCTAAAGGTTTCCAAAAGTGCTCAGCTTTATAATTTTTTTCAGAGTGAGCTTCACTTGTTTGTGTAACACACTCCTAAGATAGGCTATAAATATGGAATCTAATGCTTTCTGAAAGTACTCAGCTTTATAATTTTCTTGAGATTGAGTTTCACTTGTTTGCATAATGCACAATTTGTAACTTACTACTTGAAAGTGAAATGTAAACAGGAATTTTATTTCAAATTAATATAACTATTAATTAAACATTAATTCAAGCAGTAATTAATCCAGTTTCATTTGTCTTTCCCCATGGTCCATTTCATCAGGTACATATATTTTTGACTCATATGAACAAAGTCATCTAAAAACAATAATAAGTGATCCACAAAATGCATTTCATGCTGAAACAATTTATTTAATTATCCCAAGTCATAATTTCTTTTATATATCTTTACCACTTATTCAGTGTTAATAATTATTAAATTCTTACAATTTGATTTACCTGTAACACATTTTTTGCACTCCCAATCTTGTGATTATCTATATTAATGTATTTCAAGTCTATGCAGTGAAATGGACACTTTAGGTTTATATAACATTTGTAAATACAAGTTTATTAAATTAGGTCATGTGACATCTGGCTTGATTTTTTTTGTAAGAAAACATTATACATAAAAATTGAATTGTAAAATTGGATTAACACTCAAAGGTTTCAAGCAGTATGTGATAGCACTAGAAATATTCATATGCCTCAATTTTATAAATTGAACAGGTGTCCACTTCAGTCTCTTTCTGGAAGTATCTGTATTTTGAAAAAATTAAATTAGTTTGAATTATGCTTCACATAATATATGTTTTATGCCAATTTTTGGCAGTTTAATGGTGTGCCATACTGCTATAATCTAAATATAAGTAATTTTATATCTGTTTTTTTTTATTACTTTTTTCTAACTTTTTGTACAAATGTTATAATTATTATAAATAATTCTTATAATAATAAAAATCAGATTCAAAATCTTAATTATCACAAAAACAACATTGTTGTCATGAGCTGTGTCATATCGTGTTGTAATTTTTATAATATATATTTATATTATAGTCATTGTGAAATAATTATTCCATATGTATGTTTATGTTTAACTGGGATGAAGGTTTATATATGATCTAGGAAGAATATGATAATGTATAGTCTCATAAATAATTAGTAATAATTATTAATATATTTATCTAGGAGTACATGGAGTCAATGTTGTAAGTGCAGAATGTCTGATATCTGTAAATCAAATTTGTAATAATTTGACCTTGGTAAAATACTAAACAAATAGGGATGACCTGGGCCAATTAACATATGCTGTTTCAGATGAAATGAGAATTGAAGTCATATTGGCGATTTGTTTTCAAGAAATTGAAATCTCAGTTCTAATATAAAGACAATGTGATTAATTTTTTATCTTAACACTATGAAAATATATCATTATCTAAATACAAGTTCAGGCAAGAATATATTGTAATTATCTTAGCCTTTATTTATATGTTTCAAGAATATGTAATGGAGTGGATAGTTTAAGTATTATGTGTATATGTATGTATATTAAAAATATATACCATAGTACAATATGAATTTGGTATCAATAAAATGCTTTGAACTATATATCTTGGATAAGAAAGAATTAATCAATAAAAAATTAATAAGCTTTAAAATATATTTTAAGAAAGTGTGATGTTATTTACTCTCTTTTATTCATATTTATGGATAATATTCTTCTTTAGTTGAATAAAATTAAGAAATTAATATTTGTTAGTGTACAGTAGGAGTCAGTAACTTGTCGTTCATAAGCCATATGTAAATTTTTAATCCCAAACTTGCAAATCTTTTTATCAGATAATCATAAATACATTTTTATTTCCATTTATAATTTGTAAATAAATATCGTGACTATAACGAGAAGAAAAATACAATTTTTCATATTGTCTCTTGAATTGGTCTTATTATAAAATAATTATTACGATGTATGATGAATATTCAATTAATAAAAATTTGTGAATAAATCAAACTGTCAAAATAATTTATCTTCGTTTATTTTTAAGAGAATTTAAATTTTCGTTATGTTCTATGAATATAATAAATGTTCAATTACAATCATCACCATTCAGAAATCTATACTTTTTACTAACTTATTTTCCATTTTCTCCCTTTAATTTTTTTTATAAGGATATTTAAACCAAATGACTCTTATTTTAAAAAAAATGCCGACTCCTGGGATAGAAGCTTAACTTCAGTAATATCGTACAGATTTGAATATATTAGGTTTTTTTTAGTTTTTTAATGAGATATAGTTGAGTTGATTCTAAAATGTACTGCTGTTTTTGGCTCTTCACTTTATGTATTATGTGATTTAATACATGGTAGTGTGAACTCAAAAATTTAAGGTTCCCAGATTATCATTCCAGCTATCATTTCCAATGCTTTAATTTCTTATGAAATCCCAAGCAATAAAGCATTTGATCATTTATATATTTACTCTTCACAGAGACGAAACCCTCCATACAATAGCACCACTCAGTGCAAGCAAGAATAAACAATGGATGCAGGAAAGTTTGTGTATAAAATCCCTATTTAGTGCCTACTCATGCAATATTCCCAGACTAGTTTCTAGCTTGTTGCTTTCATTGGTGAGGAGCCTTGGATCTGAGAACAGTATACCTCGATCTTAGGATGTAATGCAACCCCCCATCAGCCATCTTTTACTTTTTTTTAGCTAACTATCCTGCCCAATAAGATTATTGGTGACTGTGGTTATTAAAGAACCAAAGACACTAAAAAGTATGAATGCTGAACTGTGTTCAGATTTATACAACTATACAAGCTAATGAGCTTAGCTTGAAAACATTAATGTGTTTTCATTTTAGACTCAAAGCTTTATAGTTAGCTAAAGAAGTAAAAGGTAGATGCTGGAGAGTTGCCTTAGATCCTAAAATATAGGTATAGTGCTCTCATATCTAAGGCTTCTCACTGATAAAACCACAAGCTAGAAACTAGTCTGGGAATATTGGATTAGTAGGCACTAGATAGGGATTTTATGCATACATCCTCCTGCATCCATTATTCATTACTCTGGCTTGCACTGAAGTGTTACTGTATGAATGGATATTTCCTGTGTAAAAAACAAAGCCTGTGTAAGCATAAAGAATGGAGATCATGTGATGTTTGATGGTATATTTACTCTTCATTGTATAACATTTTAAAAATATGTATTTAGATTATTTTACTTACATGATGGCTTAAAAAACATTTACCTCAAAAAACTTTTTTTATACATTATAATAACAATTGGGTCTGTGGTGATTTTTTTTACTATAATTATCACCAGAAGGAATAGCATTAATGTTCATAGATGCATCATGCTTTTTTTACCAACTTTCCTCTGCCTGGTTCCTGCAAGGAAGCTGAGGAATTGCAAATTATCTTTACACCATTTTTACTGCAATCAATTCATGTTCTGTGGGAGATTCCTCTTCTGATTGTGGCTTTTGTAATATCAAAAATTTAGATTTGAAATTTCTAATCAATAACTTTACAAATATGGCTAAAAATTGTAACTTTTTTATCTTTTTTGCACAATTTTCTATTGGAAATTTCTTATAATCATTCAATTTTCAATAAATTCTTGTGATGTTTTTTCAAATACCAAGACTTTTCTGCATGAAGGTTTTGGCATCATCCATGTTTTAAAACTATATAATATATTAATAAATATATATTTATTTACTCAAATTTGTAACCTAATATCTTGCTTATAGACAAATTCTTGCTGTGTATATTTTCAATTTTACTTTTTTTCACAATCCAAATCATTAAAAAAAATGTATCAAATAGATGTATTACTTACAAATTCTTAAGAAATTTGAACACAAGAAGTAACAGAGTTAAAGTGAAAAACCATGACCGTGAACTTCAGAATCCACCATCATATCACTACATTAAACTATGCAAGAAAAATAATCATATAATTTATTACTTGGAAATTCACATAAAATTTAAGCATTATAAATACTAGAATTGAGCCACATTTTACCTTGAGCTATCTGCCTCTCTGTCAATGTATAAAACAATCCAGAACATCAAGACCCTTTATGATATTATTTCCAAGGTTCACAAAATTTTCTTCATTATCTGGTACAGTTTTATAAAATTTTACTTTTATCTTCATCTTTGGTTTTCCAAATATCAGTTTTCTTATGGGGAGGTTGGGATATGTATAAGTAATATCTTTTTGCTCTCTCCTTTAATATCTCCATTGCAGACTTTCAATTTTTTTCATTTTGATCAATGATTTTTATATAATCTAAAATATTAGTCAAATATCTTTGGTACTTATGTCACAAGGTTATAAAATATGATGATACAACATGATGTGGTCAGTCGTTTTCTGATATTCATTTGGACTAATCATTATTTATGCATGAATGTGTCAGATTGTTTGAACATTTTGAGTACCAATCAATTTTATGGAAAAGGTATTGTTTCCAAATGTCAAACTCTCATGTTTCACAGTATTAAGACTGCTGTTTATGCACCATGTGCTCCAATATTGATTTGAAAATCATGAAAATATTTCAAATCTTAGACTTTATAGTAATCTTGTTTAAATATTATTGCACTTCTGTGGGACATTTCTGAATAAATGAAAGCCTTTTCATATTTTTATTTCAAATAGAATACAATCTATTTTTGTTACAAATTATGGATCTATATCATATTATTAAAAGTATCATAGATTGTTTGATTTTGACTAATCATATATAAGTGAACTTTTCCTTTTCGCACTTATATCAGGTCTCTTCGTAAATCAATAAAGGTATGCAAAAAGTGTTTAATTGTTATTTAAACTTATGAGCAATTGACTACACAAATATTTTTTAAAATTGGAACAAAGTATCAATTAATATTCTTAAAGCATTCAAATTATTATTTTTTTAAATGATGAGAATTTTATTTATTTAAAAATGTCGTTATTTTTAAAAAAAATTAACAAAATTTCTCTTTAATTAAAATTTTCTTTCTTTTTTTATTTAATAATTTTACTTAAAATTGGAGCTATTTTATACATTATTTAAAACAAGAATTTTTTTTGAAACATACATTTTTTTCTCCTATCCAATTGATTTTCTTTGCTTCTTTATATAAAAGAAGTTATTTGAGTTGAGGCTAGGCATTTTTCTATTGAAAAATCAATAAAGATCATCTAGAACTGAATTGAAAAATAGTATTTATCAATTCATTTTTCTCTCTTTTTTTAACTGTTGTATTCTGTCAGTTTAATGTAAAATATAAATTTTGAAGAAGTAAGAGAGAAATTATAATATGTTAGAAAATTTATTATCTTTCTAGGGAATTTATATCATTTTTGCAAACAACAATTAGAATAATTTTGTTAGACTTGATGATTTTTGAAAAGTCTTAAGAATAGATGAGGTTTTATATATATATATATATTATGTGTTTGCATGTAATTTTTATATATCAATTGAGAATTTTATATAAATATATTTTTAAAAAATTAGTGGAACCTCTATTTCTTATTTTGGGAAAGGCTAATTGAGACTTTCATTATTTTAATACCGTTTTAAATCCTATCTACATGCTATGCTTGTGTTAAAAAGAGAAGCAGAATATAATATTTAAAAATACATTTTTAAAAGATTGATAAAGAAATTAAGTTTGCAAGAATGTTTAATTCTTATTTGTATCACTTAAATTGGGTTTTCAAGATAATGAACAGTTGTATCTGACTTTGTTGAATTTTTTAAAAGTGCAATCATGTTCAAAATCCAAATTAAAACATATGAATTTACCTTTAAAAGATTCATTGAATGTGTTCTATAGCAAAATATTCCAAGGCAAGCACTTAAGAAATTTTGTATATGCTTCATAGAAAACTTTGCAAATTAACCTAGATTTGTCTTATCCCAGATGCTTACTAATATCTAAAGTCTTTAGGTACATAATTATAAACATTATCAACTCTTACTATTTCATAAGACATCTGTTTGTAATAAATTATAAGTTCTTAATACAACTTTTTTTTTTATTTTTTCCAAAGAATATATATATATGACTAAAAACTAATTACATGATTTTTACTTTGTTTTTATCTGGAACCTCATTAAATAAAATTAAACTACCTCTAAGTATTAAGTTATTATTATTAATCAGATAAACTCATATTTATTGTCAGTAAAGTATCTATTTATTTTATAAAAATATATTTTGTTACAGTTTTAGAGCAGATACTTTTGTCATGGAGCATGTGATTAATAAAATATATTTTGAGGTGCAATAGCTAAGCTGTTTAGATATTATCTTTTCATATAGTTTCAAATTCTAGTCTACTGAGTTTTAGGTTTCTGGTTTTAACTGAACCATTCTCAACTATATAATGTCACAAAGCATTTGATGGTACTGCTCTCACTTTCAACCTTTATTGACTCTTTTGTAGCTAGCTATAGAGCTATTTTGCTAATTAAGTAAATTGACACTAAAATATACATTGACTTATTAGTTCAAAAAATCTAGATGTTAGTATTCTATAGGGAAAGTGCTACAAAATGAGTCAACAACATTAGTGATTGGTAGATTGATTGATCATGGGGTTTAGAACTACTAGTGACTATTTGTAAACTCCTTTCTATTGCTATTAACAACATGTGAAAAGAATGTATATTTTCCTTAGTTTATTTAAATATTTATAATTATTTTTATAAAATATTTGTATAGTAATTAATTAAAAGCAAATACTTTTATGATTATATTTAGATTTTATATGAATGCTTTATTTTAAAAAATATAAATTAAAAAATATATAGTAATCATAAAAATAAAACTATAATCATTAATGTTTTCCAACCATGATAATATGAAACTTTTGTAATATTTTAATATTTATAACTGCAATTTTAAATTTTATAACAAAATTTAATAGCTTTATGATGATTTAACATATATTCACTCATGTTTTAAAAATAAAGTTCAATTAGCAAAGATTTCATTAATTACTTCATTTTTTTACTGGTATTGTGGTAATTTTCCAATAAGAAAAAAGTTATAGAGTTATTGTTCTTCTTAATTATTTCAATTTATTTTTATTTATTTTTATATTAGCAAAGCTCTAATATTATTGTTATAGACAGTTTTATTTGTAGTTTCTATTTTTAATATATCAAGTATAATTTATTGATTTAAAACATAGAATAAAGGTTTTAATAATATAATAAAATGTTGAATTTCAATCTTCTAATTTGTGCTAGAGTACTTCTTTATATATTCTTCATCCTATTGCTTGTAACATTATGTTATTACCATCCATGAGTATTTTTTACAATATTAGCCAGGTCACATCAATAAATTTAAAATAAGAAAACATTAGTGCAAATAAAACTTAACAAAAGTTTATTTACATATAGCAAAATAATATATATGGTATGAAAATTGAAGCATTTAATCTTTTTAGAAAATAGATATTATCTTCAGAAGATATTTGTATAAATTCTTTACAATACATGCTTAGCAAACACTATTCATTTATGTGTTTTATTTTGACACAAAATCTTTTACACACACATATGCTTTGCTAGATTATATCTGCAGTTTTATATTAGTTGAGTTTCTGCATTAATCTGAATATTTTAACATACATTAATTTTATTGAATCTGATATATGCTTATGATATATAAATTTTCTAAAAAGTAATTGATGAGGGATAAATTTATTTATATATTGCTTAATTAACTATATTAAGCATGTTTATTTAAATCAATTACATATTTACATATCCACACACATTGTTTTATAAATAATACAAATCATCCATTTTTATTACTTTTTAAAACATCATCAATTATATGGTTACTATTCACAATACAACCATTTACATATATACATATCCACATACATTGCATTATAAATAATATAGACCATGCACTTTTATGTTTTTATTACTTTTTTGTAACATCATCAATGAATATAGATACTATCCACAGTTGTTGATATTATTAATAACAATTTATTAGAGTCATATTATCTACAAAACACAGTTTCCAACTGTTCTGAAAAAAAGAATTGTAAACTACTTTGGTGTACGTGTTGAAAATTTCACATAACATTCAAAATGTTATTTAGTGTTAAAATCTTTCAATATTTTGAGGAGTAATCAAATTTATTTGCTTAAGTAATAATAATAATAATAATAATAATAATAATAATAATCATCATCATCATCATCATCATCATCATCATCATCATCATATTTTCAATTGGATGGACAGTTGAAGAGTTGGAGTGTGGAGTGGATTGAAGCCTGTCCATTAAAGTATGAGGATTGTCTATCTTAATATATATCTGAGCACTTATAGTATATATGTGTAGAGATGATAATCTGGACCAACTGATGATTGCTGGTTTAGCATGAAATACGTATATTGGTGATTATTTATCTTTTCAACATATATGTGTTTAAGCATATCAGTATTATTAGATGGAGTGGAGAGTGGTGGGTCATGTGAAAGTCTGTGCTCATACCCTAATATTACATATATATAGACACAGGTATAAATAAGCCTGTCTTTCAGTTAATAATCAAAATTCATTAATCAAAATTCGAATGTGGAAAACAAAAACATGGATGAACTAAACAGTGACCATCTGAACAAACAATGTGATAACAAAAAGAATCTACTATCACAACAGGCAAATAATCAGCTCAACGACACACAAACTGAAGATATCAGTCACACTCACATAGTCAAGATAAATTCAGATATGAATAACCAGATGCAAACAACTTTGATCAAACTACAAAAAACCAAGACAACAGTATAAATGAACCAAACAAAATGCAGCACTTAAATCCAAATATCACACAAGCAACTCAAAATAACACAAGCAACTGTCAAAACATACAATGCACGAATGATTCAAATATTAACCCAACTGAAATATCACAAAGCACTTACAGTGAAACACAAAGTACCAATAGAACAAACATCACACACACAATAAAAAATAACACATCAACATATATCATGGAAGCAATCATGCCATGCCTTCCACAAGTTGAAGTAGGAAAAAAAGGGTCAGGTCGCCCAAAAAGAAGCAAAAACAATAAAAAACCAAAAACAGAAAAGGACAACAACTCACAAACAGAAGAGTACAACACTGCATCATCATTAACCAAAATTCAAATGGATGACTGGTCACCAATGGACATCACTTCTATCTAACCAACCAATAAAACTCCAACAATGTACAGCTCATACAATGAAAACCAGCCACTAACATATTTTGAAATGTGAACAATACCAAAATACAACCATAATAAAAGTCAAAATAACAGCTTTTAATGTGCGGGGTTTGAACTCGGCAAACAAACTACATCAACTTAGAGAATGGACCAAAATCACACAGACACATATATTGGGTCTTCTGGAAACAAAAATATATAGTGGATCACAGATTGATCCAACAGTGCATCTTCGCACTGAAAGCTTCTTTGCATGCTCCAGGGACATGTCATCACCTGTATTTGGAACTGGCCTACTAATAATCCCAACTTGCTCATTCACATCATTCAGAATCATATATATCGATGCAAACTTGTTGATAGCTACATTTCATCACTATGCAAACACTCTCAACATAGTTTTCACCTACATACCACCTGGAAACATCATCATATCAAACATCATACTCACCATCAATTCACTGCTAGCATCAACTCCTTACCTAACTATAATCATGGGGGATTTTAACATGAAATACACAGGTTTTATCTCAAAATGGCTGCATCAAATTGCAATACCACTCATGAATGCTGAAGCTTTTTTATCACCAAATGCAGTAACATTCCATAATAACCGACACACATCTTTAATTTACCTTTGCTTCTATTCACCAATGCTGCATCATTACTTCAGCCTCAAGCTCAACCCATCCCCATTTCTCAGATCACTCTGCTCAAACTGCAACACTTGATCTAACTGAAATTCAACCAACTACACTACCACTTGGAAAAACAATGAGAATTCTAATACCAGCATCCACTCCAGAATCCCTTTTTTAAAAAACATATATTATGCTCCATAAACTTGAGGGACTACAACTAAGTGCTGTGCAGAGATATGTGTACATAAATATACATAGGTGTACATAAATATACTTTCATTCAATATTGACCATGTCACAAAAAAAAAACCTCCATAAACTTGAGGGACTACAACTAAGATGAACTTCACCAGAGGATAACAATGTCTAAACCCACTCAAAATACATATCAGCATATATATAAGTCCACCCATGCATATAACAGCACATGTGCAGCACTTAAAGACTATCTAGCCATCAAAAAAGCAAAATATGCCTCAGTCAACAACATACATGGACTAGAGGCTACATCAGATGGGCCATGGGTTTTCCATCCACCATTAGAGTGCCTATGGCACTTCAAATTGGAACAACTATACATGCAGCACATAACATGATTGAACCTATTTATAAGCATTTCAAACAGAATCTTCAGACCCATCAACTCTTCAACCCACCTCCCGATTATTTTGGATCACCTGAAGCAAATACACCATTTACCACTAATGAATTTGCTTTGAAGCTTGCCACTCTGCCTAATGCCTGTCATCCAGGCACTCATGGCATACCAAAATGTGTGTATGAGCACCTTAGCCATACAACTACTCAAGTATTATGTAATCTTGCAAACTATCTCTCACAAAAAATATACAACATTGAAAAACTTTATCCAATTGCAATAGTACCATTTAATAAAAAACCAGCTCTAATAACCACCCTTAAAAATATTAGGCCTATCTCCATGTTCCCAATAGCCATAAAGATCATTGAGAAAGTCATTAAAGACAGGATTGAGCCATATCTCCTCCCATTGATTTCACCATATCAGTTTACAAGAAAGCAATCATCTACAGGACAGGCAGCACTTCTTTTCAAAGCTGTATTGAGATTGGTGTGAGGCTGGAAAAAATACAGCCCAGTTGCAGTTCAAATAGACACTGAGTCAGCTTTTGATTCTGTGGCAATCAAGATATTAATTAAAATGTTGGCTGCCACTGCAATATTTCACACTCTTTTATATGTTATAACCAACTTGTTGTTAAAATGGGATATACATATTACACTCAGTGGCAAAAATTCTGACTCTTTTACTCCAACACTATCAATCTCAGAAGGATCCCCCCTGGGTGCTTTACTTTTCACTTTTTACATCAACCCTTTATTAGTAAAAATCCAGCAAACATTCATTGGCATCCAAATACCAAACACATCTCAGCAGGTAACATGTATCACTTATATGGATGATATAACTGTCTTCCTCCCATCTAAAAAACACCTACCAGCCTTGCATACAATACTACAAGAATTTTCAGCTACACACAAACTCAGGGTCAATCTAAATAAGACTGCAGTTTGGTCTCTTTATAATGCAAAGCAGTGCATGGGCATGTATGGGGGAAAGCCATCTGCTTTCTTGGATTTCCCTTTTATATGAGTGTAAGTGCAATGAGGGTCAAGATCCAGAACAAACTCAAAGAAGAAACAGAGCAAATTACTACTTCACTCTCAAAGGCATATCTTTCAATATACTTTAAGATCCAGCTATTTAACCAGCTAGCCATAACAAAAATCACCTATTACTCACGCATTATCACCTTTTCTAAAGATTTTATTAACAAAATCTCTTCTCTATGTAATAAGTTCTTGTGACAGAGGAAGACTGTGTCAATATTTGCAAAACAACTTACCAGACCACCTATTCACAATGGACTAGAAATTCATAGTATTTATATTTTCCATCTACAGAAGGCCACAAACTTAATAGCATCCACAGTCAAACACTTTCCAATGCTTGAATGCCTACTTCAAATAACACCAACAGATAGATCACCCCCTGCCTATAACCAACTAGCATCAATGATGAAGCATATAAAAACCACAGCTCCACAGGTATTTCTTCAGACAATATACAAGCATTCATACTGGCAAATTTATTCATTAATCCATCCAAATCCAAGCCATGACACCAATCTGACAATGCTGAACATCAATAATCTACAATTACTCTGTAAGTTTAAAAAATGGTCCCTGGAGCTAAATTATTTTGATTTTTTTGCTAAGACTAAAGCTACATGCACTGCCATGACATATTGTCTGAGATATCAGAGACTATACACTAACATTGATTCTTTTTGTCCCCTGTATCACAGGGCTGAAGAAACACAGGAACATCTATTCTATCTTTGTCTGGAACTAGACAGACTTCGATTTATTATGATAGGAGCATATATGCAATCTAACACAACCCTTCAAACTATCTTTAATTCATATTGCAAAGGCTCTATTCCATCAGTGCGTGCAGCCACTTTTGTGCCTTATGCATACTGGAGCACTAGATGCACATTCACTTTAGGTAACAACACAAGGCGACATCCATCAACTTTCAATATCAAACTGGAAAAACTACGAGCCAGAGACAATAAAATTGCACATCCAGACATCTATGCATCAACCTGGTCACTGATAACACAACAATCAAACCTCTAAGATGGCTTCCAATAACCAAAAATCTATGCCATCAACCAAAATTTAAAAAAATAAGAAAGAAATGTGGCAAGTATCTACAAATAAAAAAACAGAATGTTGTCTTTGATTGCACACTATTAATATAGAGGACAGTAACAACAAATCAGAACTCAAATACTGGAAAGCAAACTAAACCCAGCACTGCAATATACATACAAGTTGAAGTTTTGCAATTGAACAAGGATAACCCAAGACTTTTGAGAACTCTGATTATAGCAAGCAGCGCTCACAAATGTAATGTATACATATGTATTTTCATTCCCCTTAACAATGTTTAAATATCTTTCCCTCCAAATTTAATTTTTTTTTGTACATCACAGATACAAACTTAACTTGGTTTACTCACTAGCAATGTAAATATATGTGTACGAAGTGTCTTATAGCAAATGTAACCCTATGGTCATCAATAAAGTTCTTTTCTTTGAAACATAATAATAATAATAATAATAATAATAATAATAATAATAATAATAATAATGAAGAAGAAGAAGAAGAAGAAGAAGAAGAAGAAGAAGAAGAAGAAGAAGAAGAAGAAGAAGAAGAAGAAGAAGAAGAAGAAGAAGAAGAAGAAGAAGAAGAAGAAGAAGAAGAAGAAGAAGAAGAAGAAGAAGAAGAAGAAGAAGAAGAAGAAGAAGAAGAAGAAGAAGAAGAAGAAGAAGAAGAAGAAGAAGAAGAAGAAGAAGAAGAAGAAGAAGAAGAAGAAGAAGAAGAAGAAGAAGAAGAAGAAGAAGAAGAAGAAGAAGAAGAAGAAGAAGAAGAAGAAGAAAAAGAAGAAGAAGCAAAGAAAAAGAAGAACAAGAAGAATAAGAAGAAGTTTCTAAGCTCTTGAATAGTGTGATAGTCACTGGTAAAAAAAATTAAATTATCTTTGCAATGCAATCAATATACATTCTTTTATAGGAGTTAAAATTGATAGAAAAAAATTTCTACCTTATAAAAGAGCATTTGTGCAATAAAAAAATAGAAACATATTATAAGTATTCAAGTGTTTTATGCTTCTGTATTATTTAATGAGTAAATGCAAGCACAGTGAGGATAGATGCTGTGTAACTGTGATATAATAGTATTGAGAAAATGGATGCACTCAGAAATAATCACAAATTTTGTATATATATATATATATAGAGAGAGAGAGAGAGAGGAATTGAACGCAGACTTTCAAACTTCCTACAGCTATCTAATCTATCTTATACAACCAATACACATGACCACATACACATGAAAAAGATAAATAATCTCCAGTACACATATTTCAGATTAAACCAGCAGTCATCAGTTTTTCAGTGCTCAGTTTATCTTAAGATAGCAAATCTTCAAACTTTAATGGACAAGCTTCAATCCTCTTCACTCTCCAATTCTTTAGCCATCCATATCATTAAAAACCCAAGGATTAAATGTGCAAAGCCCTTGTTGATGCCAATACTATTGTCATACCCATATCAGTGTTAACTCACTCTGATTTTTCTCACACATAAGATCTTAATATATCCATTTAATTATACATAAGAGGGATGAGCAGAATACAGACTGACTATGCAATATTTAAATACATGTATATTATGTATACTAAATTTAAGATAATTATAAGGGACTTGAACTTATACTTGCAAACTTCCTACAACTATCCACTTCATCTTATACAGCCAATAAATATGTCCACATACATGTTTAGGCTAATCCAGCCCTTATCTGGATCAACTGCTGAGGGCTGATTCAACCTGAAATATGTGTATTGGAGATTATTTATCTTTTTCACATGTATGTGGTGATGTATATCAGTTGTATAAGGATTGGATAGCTGTAAGTAATTTGAAAGTCTCAGTTCAAGTCCCTTATAATAACATTTAGTATAAACAATAGACATGCATTTAAATTTTTATTACATATTTCTGCCCATCCCTCTTCTGAAAATAATTGAATGGACATATTAAGGTCCTATGTGTTTTAATGTCAACATAGGTATGACAATATTAATGACATCAACAAGGGTTTTGAGCTTTTTATTCTCAGATTTTCAATGATATGGATGGCTGAAGAGTTGGAGAGTGGATAGGATTGAAATTTGTCCATTAAAGTTTAAAGTCTTGTTATCTGAATATAAACTGAACACTGATTGTTTATATGAGTAAAAGATGGTGATGTAAACCAACTGATGAGAGTTGGTTCAGCCTGAAATATGTGTTGGACATTATTAATCATTTTATATGTATGTGGTCATGTGTATTAATTGTACAAGATGAATTGGGTAGCTCTAGGAAGTTTGAAAGTGTGAATTCAAGTCCCATTTTTATGGAAGTAAATTAATCTTCACATGTGTGCTATTAGATTAAATTTACATACACTTGCCTTCCAATAAGTGTTTTAAAAGTATAAGTGTAACACTTATACTAAGAGCTCATTTTTATATAAACCAATCCTTATTGACCATGTTTTAAATGAGGATTTGAACTTATTATAAGATTTATATTTCAATTGACAAATTGTTTGTACAAAAATATGTTTGAGAAAGCTTCTCATTAAGTACTTGTGATTTTAAACTATATTAATTTGAATATATGTAAATAAATAAATAAATAGCAATGTACATAATTGTAATCTTGTGTAAACAAAAAATAGTTGTAATAAATAAATTATTAATAAATAATTTTTTATTATGGAAATTATTGTTTTCATTTTAATTTTGTGAACAATTGATAATGATTAAGTGTTAGTAATTATAACAGCTCTACTATTTCATTATTATTTAATGTTTAAAATTAAATGTTACCGTGTAGTTAATAGTCACATATATTTATTGCAATTTTCATTATTTATTTGAAGTTTTACAATGGATAGTATGACAGTAGAAAATTCTTGGTTAAGTAAAGACTTATGAGTAGTAATAAATATATACTTTCGAAATAGTAGCAAAAATATTTTCCCACACAATAATGTCATTTATTGCAAAGTCTAATAATCAATAGATGCTAGTAGGTTGTCTATCACTAGTCCTATCTATTGCTTTCCTACCCAATATCCCCAGACTAATTTCTAGCTTATGATTTTCATCAGTTAGTGGCCTTGGATTTGAAATAAGTGCATCTGGTTTTTTGGATCTAATGCACCATCTCTCCAACACCTCTCTTTTACCTTTTTGCTTAATTATAAAGCTATCAACTCAAACTGAAAATACACGAATGTTTTCAATCCAAGTTATAAGCTAAAAATCACTCTTAAAAAAATGGATTGGAAAACACTGAATAGACATTATGATGCACAACGTTTTAGTATCTATAGTAGAATTTGCACTAGGTGGTACTATTATGTGAAGAAAAATTGCTAAAGTTAAAGAAGCTTTTTACATAGCAAATGATCTCAGTGCCATTAATAGAAGAGAGGCATGCTTTGCTCTCTCCAAACAATGGACTAACTAATTAAAAATTCAAACTCATGTGCATATGTGTACAATAAATCACAACAATCTTCATTCACAAAGCTATGAGTATGAGATTTGAACATTAAATCTCGAAAGCGCTAAGCAGACCTATTACACATTATAGTATAATTATAGCTTCACTAACGCATGCAAAAAAAGTCGCATATTTATAATTACAAATTTTTACTAGTGAAGAGAAAAACAATTTAACAGAATAGTTGATCATGAAATACTTCTGAAATGCAGAATAAAGCTGAGAATAAATAGAAAACTTTTAGCCTAGAGACTATCACTCTACTGCTGCACTAAAACCCAAAATACAGTAGCGTGTAATGATGATGATGATGATGATGGAGTTATATTTTTTAAATATAAAATATTAATAATAATAATGGTAATAGTAACAAGTCAGAAGTCACATGACTTATATATAGCTTGCACTTACTAAAATGTAAAGTTAAGAGCGTGCTAATAGCTCTAAACAAGCTTTTTTTTTTTATTTATGATAAATGCTACTACAAGAGAAGGCATTCAAATCGTGGTCCCCATCCCCAGACCGGTTTCGACCTATGGGTCTCTTCAGTGAGGATAAAATGATAAAATTATGAAAAATAGGTAACATCCGATGTGTAGTATATTGGCGTGTATATGACTGAAAATATTCTCTAATGATATCAAAAGCTTTTTATGACATTATAATGTTGCTCTAATCATCAAATTAGTTTATGGTAAAATTAAGGAAGTGAAATTCAAATTGTCGTATTTGACGTAATATGTTATTACTGAGATAATTCAACACGATTAATATTTCGACTTACTTCACTCTTTCTAACTGCAATATTATTCAGAAAAATAGATGTCATTATAAAATATATACATTAATTATTTAAGTATTTTTATAAACAACTTTTTTATATTATATATATTAACTTTTTATATTTTTTATATCCACTTTCTATTACATTTTCTAATTTATTAAAATTTTAAAATGTTATTATGAATATTTTAGTTTAATTGTCTACCAATTATATTTGATTTGATCAATACTGCATAATGGTTGAACGTTTAACAGTAATTCATAAATAAAATAAAAACTCTCTTAATTACTTTCATTAAAAGCTAATTTTCTTTAAAATTTAATTGCTCTTGTTTATTTATTTTGTCATCAAATAGATTTAATCTTTCATTAATGTATTGTTTTTTTAAAAAAAAACTTGAATTTCTTTTCAGTTTTTAATTAATATTAGACGATATAAATTAATATTAAATATGTTTTATATTTTAATAACAGGAAAAGATTGTTTGTTAAATTGTTTAAACACTTAGTTGTTAGTAGAGGAAACGGGTAGGCGGTTTATACTGCTTTAATAGGGAAAATAATTTTCACATTTAGTGTAGAAATAATAATAGTGTAGAATTATTAATATCCAAATTGCTTAAAACATATCAGGAACTTATTTAATTCGTAAAATATATATATTTGCAAGTTTTTTATTTTATCGGTACATATTTGACCTATGTTTATGTTTGTAACTCAGAGATAACTATTTTTTCATAATATTTTTCTTACGCAAATGATTCAGAGATACAATACATAATAATCAACGCTATTTTTTTTAATGTTTATTCATAGTACTAACTAAATCATTTTTTTCTTGGCATTTCAACTACATCAAAGTACTATAAAAACCACTATCAAGCTACGGCAGGATGAACGTCTCTCTAAGTTCAATCCATCTTCTCCTATCTCCAGCCTCTCTTCTCCGCACCATATACATATATGCTAGATATGAAAGAAATATTCTCAAAAAAAAAATCTCAAAATAAATTGGGTTAAACTTTTTAAATATCAAAATTATTTACTCCACTTTATAATAGGACCATGCCCATGTGTATTTTTTCCCTTAGTTTTGATCGAATCTGCCCATATACATGATGTAGCACGATTTTTATAACGGGAATTTATTACAATTTTAATGTTTTTGAGAAGATTGTTGGTCTTGAGTTGCTTTATGAAAAAAACAAGAGGGTCGGACATATAATTTTCTACTTCTTCCTTTCCTATGTATTGATTTCTATTATAACATATAATACCATTTACACCTTCTTAGACACTTTATCAATACTTTTATTTGTAATATTTGTATTACACTAACAGTTTCGACTGTCCTGCAGTAATCATCAGAGTTCTTGTTGATTTATTACCAAAATCCAACTTGACAAAGTAAAATTATGCCTAAAAAATTTACAATTAGATTCCAGTTTGAATAAATTAACCAGTGTCTGTAATGATGGAACTTCAGCAATAATTGGAGTAATCATTAGAACTACAACTTTACTGGAAAATATTTTACAACATCTAATAAAATATTTGTACTGTAAAAAAAAAAAACATATCTAAGCCTGCAGAAATTTATGTCAACAGTTGTGAAATGTGTTGATAAATTAGAGCAATATAATTAATTAAATAGATAAATATTTAAAGAATATTATAAAGTTTTATATTTGGAATTTGGCAATTTCATCTTCCATAGTGAGATGCACTGATTTTCTAGAAAACAAAATTTTAAATAAATTATTGAAGCTGAAAAATTCTATTGATGGTATTTTATTAGAAAAAAAAAGATCTGCCAAAGGAAAGATTTTTTTTATGTTAATAAAAGGCTATTTAATTTAGCATGCTCAGTTGATAAAATCAGTCCCTCATTGATCCAAATCTGAAATTGCAAGACAAAAAGCACAAGATTTGACATTGGGGAGAAGAAAGTATTGGAATATATATAATATGGAAGAAAATCAGGATCAGAAAAATTAATTTGAAAGTGATAATAAAAGTACTAAATTGTTTATCAGATTGATGAACATTCTTTTTATAGAATGAATGAAATATATCCCAAGAGATATTATTGGTACTTCATCATCACCCTAATTTCCAATCATTATTTATCCACTGCAGAATGAAGATTTCTTTAAGTTTGATCCAGTTCCCTCAAATACTTGCCTAGTCTCTCCCCATCACAACATCATACTTTTTACTCCATCCATGCATCTCACATATATACTTTTTGTATATATTTTATAATCTCTTGGAATTCAGTTTAAGATTTTAACTGTCCATCTGTTGTCATATCTTTTAGCATTATGTCCAGTCCAGTTTCAAATTCAGTTTCTTAATTCTTTCAATATATGAAAGTTATGTCTACTTTATCACTTAGTTATTTCATTTGTAATCCATTTTTATTGTTCCTAACATTCATTTCTGTTTACTTCATAGAAGTTTCTATATTGTTATGTTAAATATCCAAATCACAGATTCAAAAGTAATAACTGGTAGAACCCATTTATTAATGACTTCCTTTTCAAACACATAGGAATATTTTTTTTAATATTAAGTTACTTCTACCAAAGGCATTCCATCCAATTAATTTTATAATTAATTTCATCCATTATATTTTCATCACTATCAAGAATCTAACCAAGGTATTAGTAATTGTTAACATTTCCTACTTCCCAATTATAAATTTTTGTTCTATTTTTTTGAGTAAATCAATTGAACATTTATCATTTATCTTTAGTGCTACTTTTCCTGAAGCTGTGAAGCACTAGTTGCATAGTGCTTCAGTCCTTCAGAAATTGTTGCAAGTGCTGTTAGATGAAAGTAAGAAAGTAGCACTAAAGATAAATGATAAATGTTCAATTGATTTACTCAAAAAAATAGAACAAAGATTTATAATTGGGAAGTAGGAAATGTTAACAATTACTAATACCTTGGTTAGATTCTTGATAGTGATGAAAATATAATGGATGAAATTAATTATAAAATTAATAATAATGATGATGATGATGATGATGATAGATGGACAATTGAAATCTTAAACTGGATTCCAAAAGATTGTAAAAGACCCAGAAAGAGACCACATGTGAGATGAATGGATGAAATAAGAAAGGGTGCAGGGGTAGTGTGGAGAAGAGAAGTTAAAGATTGGAGAAGATGGATTGAACTTTGAGAGACCTTCATCCTGCAGTGGATTGATAATAGTTGATAATGATGATATAAATATAAAGTCATAAGTAAACTTATGAACTATAGATACATATTACTAATACTATTATGAGAATATTGGATAATAATTATAAGGAAATGTTTAGAAAAACAATGTGAAACATCTAGAGAAAATGCAGTTTTACAATGAGAAAGTCATGCACAAATCATATAATTACAATTAGGTAATGAAAGAAGATATCCAAAACAAGACATTAAAAAACACATAATGATTTTTAATAAATTGCTGAAATCTCATGATAATATCTATTGGATATTGCCGGAAAACATTGAAAATAATCAGAACTGATAACATTGGAGAGAGACTTGATTAAAGTAGATGTTATGTGAAGATAAATAAAGATGTCATAGAAATTTAAGATAAAAAATGACTATTTCATATGAGTTGCATATTGCCAAGTTTGCATGAAATCTATATTGGTGTGTCATTAAAAATAACCTCAAAGAAATGTAAAAAATCTTAACATAAGATTATATATTGTTAAATATTTATTCAAAGTATTATTTGTAGATGATGAGGTAATTTGAACACAATATACTAAAGATGTTGAATAATTATAATAAGAGTGAACCTATAGAAAATTATAGTAAAAGAAATTCAAATATTTATTTTGGGAAGACAGAGTATTTGGTCAAAAAAGGTAATGAAATGATAATCATCCCTAAAAATGAATTATAGAAATAAACTTTTTTTTTACATACATTTGATCAATTATTGTCAAAAAAAAGATTTCATCAAAAACAAAAAACTGTCAAAAATTAATAAAATGAAACAGCTAGCAGCAATGTACAACTTAATTTATGAAGTAATAATATGTCATAAAAATTAAAATATTTATGTATGATATTCTGGTATACAATTTGTTATTATATGGAGCAGAATTCTGAACAATGATCAGCAATGAGAGCAAGCAAAATGGATGAAAAGGACAAATCAAGAAATTAGACGTATTCCTAGAAGAGAAAAAGAATGATACCAATTACCAAAGTAATGAAAAAGACATAGCATAATCTTATTTAAAAATGAATAAAAACAATGTCAGATTTGATTAATTAATGGAGGGAAAGAAAAAGAAAGAAGACCAAAAAATGATAGAATGAAGATGTAATATATAGGAGCTACCAATTATTAACAACTTGATCACATTATTAATGCAGCTGGAAATATAATCAATGAAATTAATCTTAGAGGTAAACTTTAATGGAGTATTTTTGACAGTGTATTTATCTTAACATATTTTTGTGTATATGAAGAAAAAAAATCTCAATAAATATGTTTTATTAGTTCTAACATCAATGCCAGAACTTTAGAACAAGAACAGTGAATGGAGAAATTTAAATTAGAAGAACCAAGGAAGAAAAAATATCAAGAATGAATGGTCATAGAGCATCATTGATATCAGTGAAAGAATTAAGAAATTAAAATGGAACTGATTTGACATATTTCCAAAAGAAAAAACAATAGATTGATAAATGAAGTAATAAATTGAAACCTAAAAGATTAAACAGCTATTATATGGGTAAAGAGGAAATGAGACAAGAATGATATTTGGAATGATCTGGATAAATTGCGGATTCTGCAGTGGATTGGTAATCATTGAAAATGATGATAATGATAACCATTAATATTAACAAAATAAATATAAAGAAATGATTGGATGAAATAAAAAAAACAAAATGCATGTGAAATAGAGATATAGTAAGAACGAATAATTGGAATATGGAAATTTTTTACTAGAATTAGACAGTGATTTAGAAAAAGTTCATTTTAAAATAGAATAATAAAATCAATTACTGCATTGTGTGTGTGATCAAGTTTGAAATAAATAAATAAATATTAATATAAATTGGTAATTACATTTTCTAAATTATTATTATAATGCAAGCCTCTTTTCGTCATATTTTTTTTGTATTTCTTGCTTTAAATATTCAATAATTCGAAATGTGTTTTGTTTTGTTTTGTTTTTTTTTTAAAAAAGTTAGACATATATTGAAAACTATTTTAATATTATAAACTATCAGGTTTACAACTAAAAGTATCTCAGGAAGAGGTAGCACAAAGATTTAACTCTAGACTTAAAACACTAAATATATATTTTTTCTGTAATCTAGCTACTTTTATAAATAATGTTGCTTGGTTTGTTTTTATTGGAAAAAAGCCAAGTTTT
This sequence comes from Epiperipatus broadwayi, assembly GCA_028023455.1. NCBI lineage: Eukaryota > Metazoa > Onychophora > Udeonychophora > Euonychophora > Peripatidae > Epiperipatus > Epiperipatus broadwayi. Next base: position 2,586,256 of record JAQFVV010006346.1, read on the forward strand.
TACAAATCAAAGATGGAAAATTAAGATTGTTTTCATTTTCTTTAATTTTTTTCATTTAATCATTTATTTATTTTTTCCTGCTATTATAGCTATAAAAGTTTGAAAATATTTCTTTATGCCCTTGCAAAATTCTTGTGAATGTAATGATATTGGAAGTTTACAGACATAAGTTAAAAACTTCTATTTTAGAATATTTTTAAATCTCATGTTACTTTCCCACACAAATGAAGCCCAGTTTTTCCATCATAATTATTCAATATTTATAGGATTTCATGGTCAAATATCCTAAAGAATATTCATTTTTGATGAGAATTAATTGATGAAACTATATCTTGAGCTAATGAAAAGTTTGCTTGAATTAATAGCTTTTTATACATTTTCAGTGACAATAGCATTTGGTTCAGATTTCCAAATAGAACCTGTGATAAATTAAGACGGTTGTTTCTATGAATAGTTCTAGATTTAATATTGGAAATAGCATAATGTCTTTTGTTAGAGACTGCATTCTTTGATATGCTTTTTGATGCTTAGATGAAAGAGGAAAACGTTACATAGGTTTAGAGATAAAGTCCTTTATTAAGAAATTTGACCTTTTTTGGAAAATATATTTGTTGTGAAGGTCATAGTAAAATTTTGTAATGTACTTTTTTTAAATATTACTGATGAATGTATTAAAAATTGATCCCTGTAGGATGTCATTGTGTAAAATTGTTTCTCTGTGTTTAATGTTGAAACAATTAAATAAATCCACCTTGCTTTAATCATTATAACAATACTTAATCAAATTATCAATGTAATATTGAATTTGAGGGTGTCTATATATATATACATATCCTAACTGCACCATGTTTTTGTTTAGATTCTTGGATTAAATGAATATAATGTAGTTGATAATTAATATATATTTAAATAATGTTTACATGAAATAATAATACATGAGATATCAACAGCAGATAAAAATAACTATTGTAATGCCTTTTTGATCATTTTTAACTGCTGTTGATAACTCATGTATTATTATTTCATATAAATATTTTTTAGATATATTTTAGTTCTAGACTACATTACTTTGTTTTATTTTACTAACGTAAGTAAAGCCAATCTGTGTTTATTTACTTGTTGGTAGAATAATAATAAATATAAAAGAATAATATAAAGTGGTTATATTCTGAGCAGTAAATATTTTTTAATGTCTTATTATCTAAATTCCAGTTTTGATTTTTGTTGTATTGAATACCAAATAAAAATTTCCCTTGCTAATTTTCTTCATTTCTCCAGTTATCCCATCACCTTTATTAGAAAGTTGAATAATTAAATATATTTACATATTCTACTCTCAAACTTTTAACTATACCCTTGCATTAATAAAAAGTTTGGTAATTAAAATATTTTTATTTATTCCATTTTTAATTTTTGAAGTTGCCTCTCCATTTCTCTAGTGGTCCTCTTTCATTAGTAGAAAGTTTGATAATATATTTATGTAATATTTATATGAAATAATTATCACTAGCAGTATTGCAAAAAATATAAATTTTATTACAATAATTTTAAAATATGAATAAAGTGATTATAAAATTTTAACATTAACATAATGCATACTAGTGAGAAATTGAATATGGAGTCCAAACGAAGTTTAAATAATTTTAAAATATATTTATACAATAAAATTTTACCTGGATTACCAATAACTAGTACCTCTTCATTTCTCTAATTTGTATTTTAATATGAAGGCTGCAACATCTTACTTTATTATATAAGAATATACTTAAAGAGAAATAGTAAAAGTTTATCAAACTCATTTTCTTTTCTTCCTGTACCCATGGCATTTTAACATTTACTTTTTTGCAAGTTAAATATATTTGAACTGATATCCTGTAAATTACACAAGTGCAATGTTTAAATTATAACTGTATAGAAGGTAATCAAACCTCCACATCAGCACTGTTAAACAAGATATTAAAACTGCAAGGATATTCTTGCACCAGCCACAAGATAAAATCTTTAAGAAAATAAAAGCAACCATCTTATTTTTGAACTCAAATGTTAATTTATGAGCCAATTCTAGACACTTAAAATTGTCTTATAAATTAATATTTGAGTTTGGTAATAAGATTATCATTCTTATTTTCTTAAAGACTTTATCTTGTGACTGGAGTGAGAGTATCCTTGAAGTTTTACCATCTTGTATATGGTGCTGGTGTGGAAGTTTGATCACTTTCTACATAGTTAAATTGATATCTTAAAATATATAAATTTTATTATTATAACTGATCTAAACTGTCATTATTCAAATGAGAAATCAAATACATGGTTATAAACACAATTAAATGAATTTAAAAAAATATTTACAAAACCAAATTTTGTCTTGCTTTATCAAAATTATATTTTTAGTTTAAAAAATTTTCCAATTCTGTAATCCTTTAATCTATGCTACCCTATTTTGGGGTTTTTATGACCTCATTCAAAAATAATTATAGATTTTATACACATATTTATATTGCAAATTACAATTTTTTTAAAAATGTTAAAGTAAAAATTTATATATTAGTAAATTTCTATACAAAAAAAAAAAGAAAATTATGCAAGATTCTTCAAGTTTGGAGCAATATTTGTTGAATTATAAAGTCACAAATAAACAAACCTTCACATTTATGTAGTAATATAAATATATAATAGGATATAAAGTGATCCAATTTATAATTGCCTATAAAGTTTATACTGCTTATATTGATTAGATAAACGATTTTATTTATATGTTGATATGCACTTATATAAATTTTATCTCTGAAAAGGACTGCTTGTTATTACAAACTGTAAGTTTGATCAAATAAAAAAATAAAATAAGCATTTTCATAAAGATTAAAGAAAGGTGGATTTATGTAATTGTTTTATAATTTTAGCAATACATAAAAAATATAGAAAATCAATAGCTTTGAGTTTATAACTTTTATAAATTCTAGAAGGTTGTTAACAACTCCAAGAAATTTTCTGGGTCAAGTCTTTAGAAAAAATTATTTGAAATAAAAGTCTATGATTTGCTTTAATGTTTTTTTGTTTTTGGTTTTTTTTATCAGTATACATATGAGTTCACTGATCGTTTTTACAAATGTTTCTGAATCCATCAAGCCTATTTTTTAAAAGAATAGGTTGCTTGGTTTTTCCCCCTTTTTACTTATATCACCAAGAATTTTTATTAGTGTATCAGAATTTCATACATATTTGCTTATTAAAAGAAAAATGACTGGATTAATTCCAATCTAGAATAGTTTTCAATATACTTAAGGACAAATTATTTGGCAAATATTGTTATGAGTGTTTAAATCTTTCAAAACACAACAAAATGGGTGATCTTTTTAAAATAACCAGCATATTAAAACTCAGGATGATAAATTTTGTTTTATGTTAGTTATAATGAAATAATTATAATATTATTAGATTAGATGACAATTAATAATAAAATCATTTGTTCCCTCGTTGCAAAATGGCTTGCTTTATTTTCATTTTAGTGATAACTTGCTTCATTTTTTGTTATATTTTTCTAAAGATTACAGTGGCAATTGAAAGTTTTTTTATAAATGAAGACAAAAATATTTGTTGGACAAATGATTGCTATATCATTTAATATCTTTAATGAAGATCTTTTTTTTTGGCATATAGTTTAAAACAGAAATAACCATGTCACATGTTGTACTAATAGAAATAGGTTTAAAGAAAATAGAAAATTATGGTACAAATAGTGTTTCCTTGAATGCTTTGCTATTTATTTTGGTTTCAATATTCTTATTGTTTGTTGAAGAAGTTATACTGTGTCTTTGAAATAATATCTGCATAAAAAGTATAATTGGAATTTGAAATAATCTGTGGAATGCACCACTACACAGGCATTTTTTTTTATATTAGTAGTCTAGTACTTTCTAGGCTATCCTCTCTCCTTCATTATCAAATAGGTGCTCTCTTTTTTAGCTGACAGTAGAAGGATTTTAAAAGCAGATGAAAGGCATATCTGTCTTCATCTACCAGTACAAAATGAATAGTTATCATTTGGACTAGTGGTAGCTGCAATCATATTACAGATGGCAATTGATTAATTTACATCTGCAATACTCGGGGCCATTTTTTATTTTGATGATTTTTTCATGTTAATGGCAAGAATAAGGGGGAACTCTTGAAGACCATAAGAAAGCTTTTAAATAAATTAATGAAAATTAAATTAAAATTAATTAACGTAAATGTGAATTTGTAACAAATTATAGGGGAGATTTTTTTTTTTAACAAAAAGAAAAATGTAATAAAGGCAATATGGATAACTAAAGTCTTCACAAATAAAAAAAGAATACCAGGTTTTTATGAAAATTATTAAATGTTATGAAAATTTAATTTAGTATTCACTAGAATCAGCCAAACTATTATATTGCCTGCTAGATAAAATACAGAATGAATAAATGGTATGAAAAACAGTTAAGCTGTTGATAAGACATTTCACCAATAGATGTTAGATCTACTTTAATACATTGTAATAAAGACAGTAATGATCACTTACTTTAATCTGGGATAAAAAACAAATCACAAGAGAGAAGCTCTACCTTTGGGCACAAAATGAAAAAATTCCATCATGACATTTATAAATTATTTATTTTGCAAAAAAGGATTCATCCTACATAATAAGATGGATGAACATTCTGCATGAATGCAACTTTAAAATATAATATATAAATAGAAAAAATACCCCATGCTAGAGCACTAAAATTAATGTAAAAATTAGTAGAGCAAATGGTTCTTGTAATAAACATAGGGTAAAGAGGATCATTTTGATTGCAAATAATCAGTGTTAATTGTTTTTGGACAAGTACATATGCACAGAATTAATATTTAACAGACATGCAAATTATATGAAACTTTTTGGATAGAATACAAGAGCTGTTCACTGAAAATAATCACATATTATGAGTCACAAAAATTGTTATTTCATCCAATGATTGCAAACAAGTTTTACTAATTGCATCCTAAGTTGATATATCATGCATCTGGCATCTGGTTATATTTATGCATAGAATCATAAGCACATTCATGCATGAAAGGTCAATTGAATCAAAAGTTGCAGTTAAAATAGGGATCAATTCCTGATCAAAAATCTGAGTATTTATGAAAACATTTTACATAGACTTCTTGTTTAATAATAATAATAAAAAAAACAATTTCATTTATAATGGCCAAGATATTTTTCCCACATATCTGACATTATTGAGATACTGTGCAAATATTTGTTGTGCATGTTTTTATGGTTATTATTTCTGATAGTGAAATACCTTTATGCTTATTCAATTTAGAGACTACTATGCAAGTAATAAAATTATACATGCACCACTATTCCATAAAAAAAGCAATGGACAGGCTAAAGAGATAGAACAGATACATTGCCCAAAGATGATATCAGGGAACAAGTCAGCATAACAAATATTAGAGAAGCAATTTAAAAACTGAAGACTCCAAAAGGTCATAGGATTATTCTATGAAATAGTTTTTATAGAATAGGAATAAATGTAGTGGAGTCACTCACTTCACCAATCTTTATAACCTATCTAAATTTGTAAACTAAATAAACAGGCAAAGCAAAATATTGGATTTTTAAAGTACATTTATTGTTTATGAAAGAAAATTATTGAATGTCTTTAATAGCATTATTAAAATATTTTATTTTATGTGTGTTAAGTTCTATTAGGTGATATCAGGGTTAATTAGTTATTGTTTGTAGTCGACTTAACAATAAATGTTAGCATGCCATTTTTAGACCAACAATTACTAAAATAAATATTTATATTAAAAAATATTAAATTTGTATCATTTAATTTCAATTTCTATTGTTTTAATATAATATTTTTTTCTTGTGCTCCAGTTAATGATGCAGATGATATTCATTGTCATGACTATTATATTTTTGGAAAGACAAAGTAAGAAAATAAAAACAAAAAAATTATCAAGACTTACTATTTAACTGAAGGTTTGTGATGATGATATATTAGATTTTGAACTGTTTGCATTATCTATCACTAAGTGCTGAATATCTAAAAAAATTTAAACTTTATTTAAACTTTTTAGATACAAACAATTTGTTAGTAATGACACACAAATAAGCAACACTGGTTAGTAATTACACAATGCTTTGAGTAGTATTAGTTTTACCCTTTTTGCAGATATGGCTGGTCTGACCAGTGACATATTATCATATGAGTCAATCTTATAACTATAGATTCTTGAAATATCAAATTTTAAGACAACACTCTAACCAAAAGCTATTCTTTCAAAGGCAACAGTCAATAGAAATTTCATATACACTCCTGATTCCTTCAATTTTTTTAATACTTTTTTTCTAATTGTGATGATAATTAAAGGTTTCCAGATATTATGTATTACCAAACTGGATTGATTTGTAGGGTTATGTGCATTGTCATATGAGCAACTTTTGTGATTTTATTTTTTGCACCTTTTCCTTTCCAATATTTTTTATTTTCCCAATTGAATATATGTACATTAATACAAATATGGTTTGCTATTAAGGAAACATCTGGGTTTTTTTCTTTTTTAATGACTAGTTTGTACTCTTTCAATCACTGTTCAACAGAACAACAGCTTTCACAAATATATTTCCTTCCACATTCACATGGCACTTCATTGATGTATTTTTTTCAGTATCTCCGGTTTAGGCTTTGTAGAAGTTAGAATTTTCTGATGTGTGGTATGGCTTTGGAAACCTGTTACAATGTTATATTGACTGCAGGTTTTTATTCATTTGGCTGCTATTCCTGGCAAGTATGGGTACGCATTTTCTTTTGGTATCTCTTTTTGTTGTCTGTTAAAGATTTTCTTGATGACTGCTGATGGATAACCACTTTTCATGAGAATTTGTTCCATGTTAATCTATTCATTTTCCAAATCACTAGTTTCCAAACAAACTTCCTTTGCTCTTTTCCATAGTGATAGTTTAATTCCATGTTTTCAAAAGTAATTTTTAAATTTTCTTAAAGCAATGTAATTAGATAATAAACACATATAGTGTGTATACTAAGAAAAGCTTATTTAATGGTTTTAATATATTATGCTAACTTATATTATATCAAAAGAAATTTATGTTCAAACCAATAAATTTGTTTAGTATACCCAATGTCTGCGTTTATTATTGAATTCCATGTTATGTTTTGTGATTCTGGTATGACTGGATGTATATGATAAGTACTTTACAGTGTGTATTGGTTTCTATACATATTCAGGAATTGTAAACAAATTAAAGAAAATCTGCAATCAATATAACATTAGAACAGCTTTCCAAAGTCATACCACACTTCAAGTAATTCTAACTTCTACAAAGTCTAAACTGGAAATGCTGAAAAACAAAAACTGTATCTATGAAATACCATGTGAATGTGGAAGGACATATATTGGTGAGACCTGGATGAAGGATAAAAATTAATGGTTAAAAGAGACACATCAGATGTGTCTATAGTAACAGACCATATATGTACAAATGAACATATGTTCAATTGGTTAAAATAAAAAAAACCATTGGATAGAGAGAAAAGATGAAAAGAATAAAATTCAAAGAAGCTGCTCATATGACAATGGCAAACAATCCTATGAATCAACCAAGTGTGGTAAAACATAATGTCTGGAAACTTTTAATTACATTCACTCTTAGAAAAAATGTCAAAAAAAAGTTGAAGAAATCAGGAGTACTTGAATCAATCTTCATAGATAAGTATATGAAATTTATACTGATTGTTACCTTGGATAGAATAACTCAGAGGCTTGCCTTAAAATTTGATATTCAAGAATCTATAAGTATAAGTTGGACTCCTATGCTAATATTGTCACTGATAATGTCAGCAGCATCTGAAGAAGAATGGAGGGTAATACTATTTAAAACATTAATATTTAACACAGCATTACACTGTTGCACAAATGAATGAATACTTCCAAAGACTTTATCATGTGGTTGAGTGTTAGTATTCATTCATTTATAGTTAAAATCTTCAAAGCGCATGTACAACAGCGTAATGCTGTGTTAAATATTACAGTTTACAAACATCGCGCTATATAAAAAATGATTTATTTACATATATTTAAAACATTGTACAATTACTAATTAGTGTTGTCTATTAACAAGTTGTTTGTATTTGAAAAGTTTAAATAAAGTTTAAAATTTTCTAGACATTCAACATTTGATGATATATGATAGAAATAGTTCAACATATTATCACATACTATAATAGTTTAAATATATTATTATACACAACATATGTAAATCATACACATATGTATGCATTTGTTTGAGCTTAATTTTTCAGAATAAAATGATATATAATAAGAAAGCATTAAGTTTTCACTAAATAAATGACTATGACAGAAATAATATTCCAATATATGTATAAGTACTAAATTTTCTGTAAAGATTGTATTTAAAAGATTTCATAAGTTAATGATTCCTTTCAGAAATATCAGCAATATCTAATTAGATCATCAAAATATTAAATCATCTACAAAGTGAAAGTAATAGCTAGACAACAGTAACTCATCAGGTGACTAAAATATTTCATTTTTGCATTAAAAATTACAGGTCTAATACATGTTAACTATAATAATTTTTGTCTGCTTCAACATTTTGAAATGGAAAATTAATAATTGAAATGATGATACAATAAAAAAAAAAACAGAGTTATAAAGATTATTGTAGAATGAAACATAAAAAAATAAATCTAAAATAAATTTCAAGCTAAAATGATGCTGTGAATTCATATTAAAATAAATAATTGAATAGCTCAATTTATTAGAAGTACACAAAAATTTTGAGTACCAACAAGTTCAGAACTGGAATTGATCCAATGACATTATGCTTCAGAGTTTGACACCTATCCCTGCACTAAAACATGCAGAGCATAATTAACAGTGTATTTAAAAAACAAACTGCAAATCTAATAACAATTATTATCTAGGAGGCATTTGAAATGAATTATGTTTTCTACTATTAGTCAATAAAAAAACTGCAACATTTGTGCTTCTAAAGAAAAGGTAACGAAAATATGTGTTTTAATTAAGGCCCTAACCCATTCTTAAAAATCAATTCTAAAGATTGTTATATAGTAAAAAAAAATATTTTTATTTTTTTTACTTATAATTGTGTTACTTTTAATTATCGTGGTATCTTTCTATCAAACTATAGTCATCTTATACAATGTTGTAGAAAGATATGTGGAAATTATTAATAAACTGTTATACAGTTGAAATGTTAAGCTATGGTAGAACTTTCCCATTGCCAAGGATGACCAACTTATGGCTCATTCATTAAATGTGATATTCTGTAGATTAAATTTGTAATATTAGACTTTTTGCAATACAAATAAAAATTAAGCCCAATTTTTGCAAAATCATATTGTAATTAGAAAACAAATTTTTATTAGTATTTAAAAAAATTATAATGAAAACTCAAATTCAGTAAGACAAGCTTGAATAATGATTAAGCTGGGATTCGTGTGATTTTTCCAGATTGAGGCTAAAATAATTTTCTACTTTCATTTTTTAATTAGTGTTCTAACAAAATTAATTATGTTTGATTATACTTTGTCAACTTTGAGTTTTTTTCTCATTATGGACAAAAAAAATCCAGTTACATATCATGTTACAATATAAAATGGAGAAAAAAAAAGAAAACAGATAGTAAGTGGAAATTCAGTGCTCAATGGAAAAACAAGCCTTTATTTAAATAAAAATTGTCATAAAATTCATTGTATATTGTTTGGGAAAATACTTTACCATATAACAGAAGACATCATTTTAGCAGGAAATAAAACTACAACATAAGTCTGAAATAGAATGAAAACAAAAGTAGAAAAAATATGGTTTTAAAAAAGAAAGAAATGAAAAGAAGACTAAATATATTTGTTAAAAAAAATAGTTTCAAAAGTTTAATAATGTCAGAAGAATCCTATGAAATTGTTTTTAGCATAAAGTTCTCCATATATTTACAAAATATGGTATATTAAAAGCAGACAAAGCAAACAATTATGCATTTGAAACCTTTCATAATATTGCTGGGCAACTGAAAGATCATGCCCATGCAAGTGTGTTTTTTCTTTTGTTTTGAACAAATCTGTCTATATATGTGATACATCACAATTAAGTATTTTTATAAAAGAAATTATTAACACTTTTAGTAATTTTGAGAAGCATATTGATGTTGAGTTGCTTCATAAAAAACTAGTTGGTCAGACATGTTTGATAAAATAAAATTATGCCTACAGTATTTATGATTACATTCCAGTTTCAATAAATTAATGTTTATACTGAAGTAATTCCAGTATCAATCACAAAGTCATCAGGACAACAAATTTACTTGATAATTTTATATATTATCTTGTAATTCAAATACCATTGTATTATACACCAAGAATATTGCTTTAAAAAAAATGTGTATATGCAGCAAATTACAGAAACTGTTGTAAAATGTAGGAATAAAACTGGAGGAGAATAATTAAATAGATAAAAATTCAAAAAATATTGTGAAATATTATATTTGGAATATGAAGCATAAAGCTCTCCATATATTTACAAAATATGGTATATTAAAAGCAGATGAATTACACCATCAAAGCAAACAATTATGCATTTGAAACCTTTCATAATATTGCTGGGCAACTGAAAGATCATGCCCATGCAAGTGTGTTTTTTCTTTTGTTTTGAACAAATCTGTCTATATATGTGATACATCACAATTAAGTATTTTTATAAAAGAAATTATTAACACTTTTAGTAATTTTGAGGAGCATATTGATGTTGAGTTGCTTCATAAAAAACTAGTTCGTCAGACATGTTTGATAAAATAAAATTATGCCTACAGTATTTATGATTACATTCCAGTTTCAATAAATTAATGTTTATACTGAAGTAATTCCAGTATCAATCACAAAGTCATCAGGACAACAAATTTACTTGATAATTTTATATATTATCTTGTAATTCAAATACCATTGTATTATACACCAAGAATATTGCTTTAAAAAAAATGTGTATATGCAGCAAATTACAGAAACCATTGTAAAATGTAGGAATAAAACTGGAGGAGAATAATTAAATAGATAAAAATTCAAAAAATATTGTGAAATATTATATTTGGAATATGACAATCCCATCTTTCATTGTGATGTGCACTGGTTTACTAGAAAACAGGTTTTAAGTAAATTGTAGAAACTGAAAAATTATATTTATGATTGTATAGATCATAAAAATGAACTTCTGGAGGAAATAATCCCTTTTTTAGGATAACAATTAGCTACTTTATTTAGCATGCTTAGCTGATGTAATCAGTTTCTCTGTAATCCAAATCTGAAACTGCAACAAAAACAAATTGTTTTCTACTTTAAAACATAATACTAATGCATTCAAGTTAAATTAAAACTATTAATTTCTCAATTAGTAAATAACAGACACGTTTTTTATTTAAAATAGGAAAATGAATCTGTTGAGGAAAATATTAATTTTACAAAATATATTATAAAAATAATATTGATGTTAGCATTATTTGAGTGTTGTTTAACTGATTTAGCCCAAGAATGAGACTGTCTTCACATATTTATAAATATTTTTTTGGCCAGTGAGCAAACAATCATGAGAATGCATAATAACTTAGAAATGTAACTTATTAAATTTGATGAATTTACAATTACTGATGATATAAATTTAACTATTGATTAATATCCATAATGCATTCCCAGAATTAAGAAAATTTGTCCTCCATTTAATTCTTAAGTTTAGAACAACTTTCCTCCAAAATTATTGAACAATATACAGAATTGAATAAACATTATCATCCAAGAAGTTGAAATAAATAAAAGAGGTCATATCTAACTGACTTAAATTTTAATGCTTTGCCACTTTAAATATACAACTAAACTGCAAACATCAAGTATCTCATGATAACAAAACAGACTAAAAATTTATGCAAAATAATGATTAAACATTTTTTGTATAGTATTAATTATTTATACTATAAAAAAACTAAATATTTATTTGTCTATATTAATATTTTGATATAAAAATTAAATAGTAGTTCAGGAGTTATATGCTGTATCTGTAATCATGTTTAAAAATGTGCAGATAAACTACAAAATGTTAGCAATTTCTCCTTTATTAATACTAATTAATTTTATCTCATCATACATAGATAAAAGGTCCAGCTTTTTTCTTCACTTTCTATAATGATTTTGAAATCAATTGAGCAAGCAAGTTGTATATATAGTATACATAAGAAGAACCTCATTGTAAAATGTGGTCTAATGGCTGCTATATCTATGGCATTTGATCAAATCCAGGCTAAGAAAACTGGAAAATGTTTACAACAGACATGGACTTTTTTTAAATAATCATTCTATAGCCAAGTTACTCCATCGTTATTGATCAGAAAATAGGTTATTAAATATTCTTAAATAAAAAGTAATAATATTAAAATCCTAACTATCTAGAAATAGATATATTTTTGTATCCAAAAACTATAGTTTGTTGTGCTTATTATTATCTAAAGTGTTATGCAGTAAATAACATAGTTTACCACAATTAAAATAAGAGATAAATATTTGGAGAAATATTATTTAATGAGTGATTTATAGACTATATTTATAAAATTAAATCAAATGTTGCTGAAGGTAACTTAAAAAAAAAAATCAATATGCAAAAGTGAATAATATCATGTGGTTGAGTGTTAATATTCATTCATTTATAGTTAAAATCTTCAAAGCGCATGTGCAACAGCGTAATGCTGTGTTAAATATTACAGTTTACAAACATCGCACTATAAAAAATGATTTATTTACATCCACTTGTTAGGTAATTTTTTGAAGACCTGCAACTTTTGTTAAATAAGACTTCAGAACAAAATAGTAACTCTGAATATAACTCTATAGAAGAAATAAACTTCCAAATTCGCAAAGGCTTGATTTGTATTTGACACAAACTGAAATTTATAATTTCTTGTAAACAATTTATACATGTGAATTAATAAATTGTTGAAATCAAAAAGTATAGAAATATATTAATTCTATTTAAAAGATAAATAAATAAATAGAAATAAATTACATAGGCATCCTCTTCTCTTAAGATTCCCCCAATAAACAAATAATGAGATGAAAGAAAATACTGACCAGATTAGTCAGAATAACTTGGCAAAAACAGTTTTGATGACTATTAAAGGTGAATCCAAAAAGATAGATCAAAATTCAGGTGACTCAGTTTGGACAAGTATAATAATGTTTTTGTAACAATTGATATCAAAGATAAGACTCCATCTACTAACATCTGTCCCCAAATGCATGACTAAATGTCCATTAGTGAGTTCCACATAAAATGGATAATTTAGATAATTAATAAAGTATTTAAAGATTTCTTTAAAAAAATTATTACTAAAATATGAAAAAATATTGGTAAAAGTAATAAAAATCTCAGTAATTAAACCTCTGTGTATATAAAATTTTCAAGGTCTATTTTTCCCAATTATATTATCATTGGAATTATGTATAAAACCATAAATAATGAATTATATTATATACATAAAAAAGTATACCATGTGATACTTTATAAGATATTTGTTAAATGATGCTTACCATTTTGCTATTATATATATATATTGTGCCAGTCAAAACATGTTTATCCATCCAACATGAGCTGGAACTCACAAAATGTACTTCAAACCCAGTCAAGCCCAAGATTTAGGTCAGGGACCAGCCTGAATTCGAACCCACTCTCTAAGCCCCAGATCTAACACCTAATGAATAACATAATAGTGATGGCACATGAGAATTAATCTTAATCTGGCCGACTAGCAAAGCTGAGCAAAACAATGAGACATCTATTAACTATGACTATATTAAAATAATAGATAAGCATGGCTGTAATATGTGGAAGTGGAGGAAAAGGAATTCGAACTACTCAAATAAGTTAGATAATAAAATATAATTTAATATACTGACAAATTATTATACATTTATAAATTAAGTACATTAGTATGTGTGTGAATGAGCAAGCGGTAGATAATTACATAGTGTCATTCACACTATTATTTCTCATATGCTCTTTATTAGCTAAATAATATATTACAAAGAAACACACATTTTTGGTGGGTCCAATATTAAGATGCCAATCAGATATTAGCAAGAATTACATAATACTGCCATTAACGCTTTGATTTACAGTTCAGAAACATGGTGACTAACATATGATTTAGGGGAGCGTTCTGAAATTCATTATACATATGATATAAATTATTTTCACGCCATTGAGGTCATGAAAATAAATAAGATACATTTGAAAAACATATTTGAAAATGACATTTGATTAGATGACAAAATATTTAATGACAAATTATTTTAACAATAGTAAGACAAATGCTTTATTTTCCCCAAGGCATATAGATACTCTTAAATATAGATATATAAATTATGATGGTGAGATTGTATATGATTGAAATAAACTTAATTAATAAAATAGAAGTAATTGGCATTTATATATATCTTTTAAGCAAAGCTTAATTTTAATATTAGAGCATTAAAACTGGGTCATAAAGCAAAAGAAATAATAATAATATGAAGAAGTTTGCAGTGCTGACATAATAGCCTAAAAATAACTAAGAGGAAAAGGTCATGCTTCTGGATGAAAAACGAAATCTCACACCCCCTTCTTGGGTAGTGCTTAGAGAAAAGTGGATAGGCATGGTGTGGCCCAGACTTTTTCTGGTATAACCGACATGAGAGGCCTTTTATCTACAAAGTGAATATGCATAGCATGTGCCAAACTTATGGAATCACCGCCACAGGCATTTTATATGAAATAAATGTGGTTCCAGATAGCTCAACTATCTATGGAACGAGGTACGAGAAGAAATCTATGGGTTCGAACTTGTCACAACCCCCAGATTAGAAGACTGGAAGCACATAATATATATATATATGAAGATAGGCTAAATGACAGACACAGTATGAATGAATGACACTAACAACATTGAATAAATTTTACTGCTTTAAAATAAATGACCCTTGTTTGAATACTATAATTTAGACCAATAATACATTATGCAGTTATAATATATGTAGAGAGAGATTTACATTTTATTTACTTAAAATATACTTGAAGATTTTATTTAGCAAAAGAAACATTAAGATTTAGATTTCAAATTAATAAAATATACGTTAAGATTTGATTTAGTTAAAGAAACATTAAGATTTTCCCCTATCCCTTTTTCTGCTATTTAAAAAAAAACAATCCCATCTTCGTTGATTTTACAATACCTGAAATATTTAAATACAAGATTTGAAATTTTAAGAGTATAAAAAATGAAGTAAGATTAGCAGTTATATAGAAAACAAATAATTGGTCACCTTTTCAGAAATGAATAAAGAATATTTTTATAAGATTTCAAAGTGTTAATTAGCTTGAGTTCTGGATTTACACCGGGTAGAAAATCCAGAGTTAAACAAATATATTTTTATAATAAACCAACATAAAATGCTGATTCGTAAAAACAAACTGGCGAACATATTAATTTACAATGCATTATATAATATATATATTTTTAAGGGGATGTTAATAACCTTTTCATGAAGGTTTACTTAAAAATGACAGAAAAGATTTTTATAAATTAAGCTCGCCAGGTTGTGAGATTGACAAATTAATAACGAAAATAGACAGATAAATTCAAGTAATAAATAACTATAAATAAATGACTGCACCAAAGTTAAAAAAAAGTTAGAGCATATGAAAGATAATTAAATTTAAAAAAATCATTTGAGAGCAAATTACATGTTATTTATATATAAAAAAAAACACATATTAATTTAAAAGATAGAAAATTAAACAATATGTTAGAATCTTGATAGCAGGATTTGAGATTAGTGAGGCTAGATTCATTTTCAAATATTAGCATAAAAGTTACCTTGTGCAAATTTAATGTCTATTTCAAAGTACGGTTTATGCATGGCAAATTGAGGATCCAAAATGAATTCTTCTTCATGACAGCAAGCTTCTCTATTAGCATTTTTAAAGTTCTCCTTTCACTTTAGGGTAGCAGAATATTATGGCCATGGAAGACGACCCCCAAGGGTCAGGAAAAGCTTTTACTAGATCATCTTGAGATTTCATAACAGCATAGTGTCTAGTAGCAATCACTTCTCTCCATAGTAGCTAATCTTCTCTGTTTTCCAAAATTCAGTCATTTTATACTTTTTCTTTTATCAGTTGTTTTGAAAGATGCAATTGTTAGATAACATCCAAAATAAATTCAAATCTATTTCCAGATTAGAAATAGATTTGACAACTTGTTTTCAACAAAAGAAAATCTTTAATCTACTTAATCCCATTTATTTTAAGTAAAACTTTAATTAAAAAATACCTCCCTTTAATTATTTTTGGACAATTGACAACAGTCACATCTTCCATATTGGATTTTATAAAAAATATATAATTTAATAGAAAAACAAGCATTTTCAAAAGAAAAAGCTAAAAATGACATATAATAAATATTTAAAAACATCAATATTTTGTTAGTAAGTTTTGCTTCTATGTATATATTTGAGCCGCATCTATAATACTTTAATAAAAAAGAACTAATAATTAATAAAAAGAATTAATAATAATTTTAAAACATGTTATTGAAACATTAAATTTTATAATTTAGGCACGTGCATCTCAAATATATACATGAAATATATATACATGACAAAAGGAGTGGGATGGGAAATAGGGATTTAAATACAGGTTAGTAGGTAGAAACATGAAGCACAATCTTAAGCTAAGATTGACTGCTTCAATATATATATATATATATATATATATATATATATATATATATATATATATATATATAGTAAAAGACTACTTAATTACTTTTAAATAGATGAGTTTTTCATTCTTTATCCAAGAAAAAATCCATATTCTTTTAAATTTAAATTTTATGTTTGTTTTTGTTGACTTTCATAGAATCAAAATTAGAACAAATGAAATATTTAATTATGTAAAACTACAAAACATATGGAAGATTTGAATGAGAGGATTGGCTATAAGAAATGTGAAATATTATGAAAACATTTGGAGAGGTTAAAAAACAATGAGAATCAGCGGCTAAAGTTTTGTAATTAACTAATCTTAAAATCATTAATGTATTTTTTCAATATGTAATACTATTAAAGTTACACATAGATTAATAGTATGTAATCAACATCTCCAATAGGCTATTGATAATTAGAATAATTAATGTAGGATTAGTTTTATATTTTGTAGAGCAGAGATGGTTAGTGACCCTTAATAAGTTAGGAATAATGTTGTCAGCTTTTGAGAAGCAGAGAGATATAATGATCCTGACTTGTTGAAGATTGTATAATTTTGGCCATGAAAGAGTGAATAGAAAATTAAAATGATGATATGATGATTGCTGATGGGAATAAATTGTAAAAATGAACTCATATTTACATGTTTAAATAATGTATATTTATTACAATCTTTATCTATTATATCAGTAATATATTTATCAATTTTATTTTTTTATCAGTTCCAAATTTGCACATATTTGCATTAAACACATTGCCAGGAAATAAAAAAATTAAGGAAACATTCATTAATAATCGTCAAATATGGAAAGATATATATATATATATATATATATATATATATATATCTTTATATATATGCATATATATATATATATATATATATATATATATATATATATAATTATTGCAGTTACTTAAACTATTTTATATTATATTATAGTGTTGATTGGAAATCTATTAATGTTTAGTTGTATGTATTTTGGAACTTGCACACTTAAATGTATAATTTCATTTTTACATTTTGATTTCTATTTTAAATATAATGATTTTCTTTGACAAGAATATTCAGTAACAAAAATGTATTAAAGTTATATGTAGTTAAATGTGTTTAATATTTTATAATGTATGAATCAGTGTTGTATTGCTTTTAAGTTATTACATCTCATTATAATAGAATTATCATAGCTTTTACAAAATTATTTATTTCTCTGCCTGCTAATAGAATATACTTATAAGACTTTATGATTAGATTGACAAGGGGAAAAATGGAATTATGTGTGAGAAGCTGGCTTCAATAGCAACCTCTAATTACAGCAACATGCTTGTTCAATATAAAGAGCAAGTTTTGAGATAAGGCTGAGTAACTATGTCTTGTGGTGTTTGTATTTAATAGTGCTCATAAAAAGTCAATTTAATATGTATCGAAAATAAATATCATTTTATGGATGTAATTGAAATCATTGTGTAACAATCTATTAATAACACATACTTATGCTATAGCACTCTCATAAAAAACTGTAACTATTTATATATTCAAAGATATACATTTGATTTATGCAGTTTAAGATTTTTTATTTTTTTTTTCAAATGAAAGGTACAGTTAAATAAAAAGGAGGCCAAAAAATTATTATAATAGATTATTAATGACATGCAAAAAGTCTGTTTGAAAGCAAGTTATTTTAATTACAGTAGATTCCTCATATTTATACCATCGACCTACCTTTCAGTAACATATAGTTTGATAAAGTATTAAATAAAAAAATAATATACATTTGAAGTTTAAGAATTTGACACAATAATCCAACTATAGAAGCAGAATCATAAATCTTTTTCTTTACCTCTTTATTCATATTCTGTACTCTATCAGTTATATGGCTACCCTCTTTTTTATTTCTAAATTAATTATTGTACATAATTTTCATATCTGCATCATTTTATTTTTTTCTAAATTACTTTTTTGATGCTTAAATATACTTATTTTTTTAAATTTAATTGTATTATAAATATATATATAACTAATATATGTCATAAATAAATAAATCATAGTAGCATTTAAGTTTTAAATATTGAATAATACATAAATTGCAGTTAAGTATGGCAAAGTAATGATTATCATACAATAAACAATGATTATATGGTAGTAATTGAAAGTGATTCTGCAATTTATGTATTATTCAATATTTAAAATTTAAATGTTTTTGTGATTTATCCATTTATTTTAATCATGGGTGTAAAAAAAAACAAATGAAAAAAAAGTAAGAATTGGTAATCATGTGATGTTTATTGGCTTAATCATGAATGTGTCAGTGTTAAACATGAATATATGTTTTACTACTATTTATGGTTTTAGGTATTTAAAAAAGTCTCCAAACCATACATGAGTCTATTATATTTAAAAAACAACAATTCTTTAGAATGATTTTTAATCATCATCATCATCCATCATTATCAATCCAGTGTAGGATGAAAACCTCTCCAAGTTCAATCCATCTTCTCTGATCTTTAACTTCTCTTCTCCACATCACCCCAGCATAACTTTCTTATTTCATTCATCTCACTAGGTCTCTTTCTGGGTCTTTTACAATCTTTTAGAATCCAGTTGAAGATTTCAATTGTCCATCTATTATCATCACTTCTAGCAATATGTCCAACCCAATGCCATTTCAATCTTTTAATTTTTTCAATGAAGTCAGTATGTAATCACCAATATATGAAATAGTACAAAATATGTGTATTGGTGATTATTTATCTTTTCTACATGTGTAGGGTCATGTATATCAGTAGTATGAGATAGTGTGGATAGTTGAAGGATGCTTGAAAGTCTGTGTTCAAATCCTCTATATTTAGCATTACTGTATGTGTAATAGGATTTATATCTATATATAGGCCATAAGTTTATTTAAATTTATGTAAATTATATTATCCATTTCTTTGAGTGGGGGAAGCAGGATTCCTTTTTTTTGAGCTCATAGTCACCAATATCGTAAGCATTAAATGAAATGACTCTACACAGAAAATTAAAGAAGTCTGGTGTATAGCTAACAATCCTAATGCTATAATAGAAAAAAATCTTGCTTCCCTCTCTTGAAGAAATGGACAATATAACTTATATAAATTTAAATAAACTTAAACCTATATATAAATCCTATTAGGTGTACATTAATGCTATAAATATGAGGACATACTTCACCCTTGAAAGCATTAAGCCTCAATAAGTATGAATTCAGTATAATATTAATCCCTTACTGAGTATAGCATGTAAGTGCAGGTATTGATAAAAGCTGTTTTTGTCATTGATGCATGTAATGTCTTCACCTCTAAGTTTTTCAGAGGGGTACAAATACACAATCTGATAGATAACATAAACGAGTACAAAGAATTATAGCTAAAATATATGAAACTCAGCTGCAACAACTCTTAACCGTTGTGCTGCAAATAGCTCTTAATAGCTTTAGTATCCAACTTTTTCTGTTAACAAAACTGTAACAAGTGCATGATGTTTTCCTCTAGCAGTTTATATATTCCTCTGAGTTCTTTTGTTAAGTCTTATCTGCTACATTCCGAAAACTTAATCGCGTGTTTTCCAAATCCGTTTTATTGTTCTGACTTTAATTAGTTATTTTTATCTCTGATAAAAATAATCCCACAACTTGTTTTTAATTATAATTATTTTCCATTATAATTATTTTTACTTTCAATAAAATAAATTGAAAACTTCTGGAGTAAATTGTCTCTAATAAACTTGCTGTTTATTTCTCAACACGAATACAACACTTCCTCCTCTCACTCCAGAAGTTAGAGTTTATTTACGTTACACATACTCATCCAATATGCACGGTTTCCTTTTTCAGCTTGGAGAAACACCTGATTTTTTCCAATTAATCAATATAACCTTGAAATTTGTGTAAACTCTTCTTTTTCCTCACTGCTTTGAGTGCTTTTTTCTTCCACTTGGAGAAACTCTGGGTTTTTTCCTGTTCTCCGGTTTTTGTCTCTGACAGCTCACTGTCCCATAATTGCTGCTCTTCCAAAAAATCCTTGAAAGTATCTGTTTCACTTTCAGCTTTGAACATCTTTTCTTGTAGTTCCATTTGTTCAGATAATTCTGACATGGTGAGTTCACTTTTTAACTCTTCATTCGATCCTTTAAAACTCTAACATTCTGAAATTTTGCTTTGTAATTTTTCACTAAGTTCTGAATTTTGTTGTTCAAGTTCTTCTTTTAATTTATTTAATTCATAAACATCCAGTTTTAATTTGTGCACTTATTTTGATAGTTCTTTAGTCGTCTTTTCATATTGTCGACTAGAAATGCTCATACTGATTACACTACATTCTAATTCTGTTACTCATTGTCCAGAAGTCTTCAATCTTACTTGAAATTCTTTCAGTTCATTTTGTAATTTGGAATTATAACTTTTCAGTTCTTGTAACTGCAAGTTGAGTTGTAGCTCAGATTGCATCTTTTTCTGACTCATGATAGTTATTCTTGGTTCCTTGACTCCAATTCTTGTAGTTTAGTGATCTCTCTTTGTCTTTGCAAAATGGTCCTATCTCTCATGGCAATTCTTTGCCCCTTAGTTGATACATAGTTAATGGTTTACATGGCACTATCAGTATCTGGATTACATTTTGTTTGCATACAGCTTGCTAAATGTCCTTTAAATCTGCAGTTAAAACAGTTTTCTTTTCTCCATTTGCAATTCTTAGATATGTGGCCAGTTTTACCACAGCAGAAACATTTCACTGCTAACATTGTCTCTCTCTTTATTTTTTCATTATTCGGCTGCTGCCTTTGATCTATTTTATAAACTGATATTTTGCTGGTGTCTTCTGAGTTGTTTCTAAAAGCTACGGCTTTCTCAATTACTGCTTCATATGCTATTCCTTTTTTAATAGCCACTTCGTATGATAAGTCGCTTTCTGTTAACAATGTCAGTCCCAATCTTTCATCGTGCATTCCCCACAATAATTGATCCAGAAAAGATTGTTCTAAAAATTTGCCATAATCACAGTTTTTTGCCAACTGTTTTAATGCTATATCATAGTCTTTAATTTTTTCATCCCTGGCTTGCTTTCTGTTTCTCAAAGTTAATCTAGCTAAGTGTCTAGATGGCTTCAGGCTAAAATAGTCCATTAATTTTTTAACTATATCTTCAAACTGTACTCCATTGGTTATCGGTCCATCCCATAATTTATTAACAATTACTATAACTTTATGTCCAGCTAAACATAAAAGTGCGGCCACTTTTTTTTTCATTATTTTTTATCCCATTTAACTTGAAAAAATGTTCCAATTGCATTATGTAGAGAGGCCATTCCTCGGCATTTTCAATGCTAAATTCAGGAATACTGCTTTGTCCTAATGACATTTTACTTGTTTCCGAATGTATTGGTTGACTTTCTTGTCTAGCTTATTCTTTCAAGTTTTACTAGGTTCAAAATTTTAGACTGTGCCAATCTTGTAATGTCTTCACCTCTAAGTTTTTCAGAGGGGTAGAAAAACACTTACAATTCGATAGATAACATAAATGAGTACAAAGAATTCTAGCTAAAATATATGAAACTCAGCTGCAACAACTCTTAACTGTTGTGCCACAAATAGCTCTTAATAGCTTTACGTATCCAACTTCTTCTGTTAACAAAACTGTAACAAGTGCATGATGTTTTCCTCTAGCAGTTTATATATCCCTCTGAGTTCTTTTGTTAAGTCTTATCTGCTACATTCCGAAAACTTAATCCTGTGTTTTCCAAATTCGTTTTATTGTTCTTACTTTAATTAGTTATTTTTATCTCTGATAAAAATAATCACACAACTTGATTTTAATTATAATTATTTTCCATTATAATTATTTTTACTTTCAATA
Source organism: Epiperipatus broadwayi (assembly GCA_028023455.1). Taxonomy (NCBI): domain Eukaryota; kingdom Metazoa; phylum Onychophora; class Udeonychophora; order Euonychophora; family Peripatidae; genus Epiperipatus; species Epiperipatus broadwayi. The sequence continues at coordinate 2,608,979 of JAQFVV010006346.1, forward strand.
AAATAAATCGAAAACTTCTGGAGTAAATTGTCTCTAATAAACTCGCTGTTTATTTCTCAACACAAATACAACAATGCATTATATGGAAATGTTGCTTTAGAAAGGGAATGTGATTTTGTTTGATGCAATAAATAATTGCTTGTGCATTGATAAGGAATGCTATATTTAGTAATAGCATAGTAGCAAAGTGACGAATGCAAGAGATAAAGATTGAAGAATTGAGGTTTAATTTATTAATTTTGGTTCTTAAATATCATATGACCTCTTGAATAACTGGCATTCAACAATTTTTTAATGCTGGGCATTATGTATAGGTTGAGCTTACATTATAAAAATAATAATACTTGAACATTTTAAATAATAAATCGTCATTGTATGTTAAGATAATTTAACATCTAAAATTTAAAGCTACATTTATATGCTTTAACGCATTGTTGTTGTTTTTTAATGAGTCATAGCATCGGCCGGGAAGCGAACCCGCTAACCCGGGACAACTGCTTGTAAGGCAGCTGTGCTGACCACTCGACCACCAACGCTTGACCAACACGTTGTTTTTTTACCTTAATAAGTTAATAAAATGCACATTATATATGTATGTCTATACATTTTTATTATAAAATCAGCCCACTTACTAATTGGTAAATTGGTAGCTAGCTATTGTTAGTTTTAGAGTACAAATATGAAAAAGTTGTTCAATTCACCATTTAGCAATTGGCAAGCCTGGTGAAAAATACTTCACCTTCATTGTTTTTCTAAAAAATGATGTTTGAATGACTTTCATGCCTTAAGTTATTATAGTTTTAACCCATTTTATATAATTCATCATTAATAACAATCTTATATTTTGCAATTGTATATCTCTTAGGTAATGTTACAAAACAAAAGCAGCTTTTGCAGTGGCTTTATATGTTAACTGTGAATTGAATCTTAATTTTATCTTTAAACTCTTTGTTTATAAGATAAAAAAATGGTATTAAAAAATAAAGCGTAAAATCTATTGAAAATCATGATGTTAAACTATAGTAATATTTTTCTTAAAAGTGAAAAGTTATTTAGATTTCTTTTAATGATTACCTTCCAATTTAACTGCCTTCTGAAATGTCAACTTGTTTTATTTTCTCCTTTGAGTGAAGCAAATGTTTCCCCATAAAGATTGTCAATCTTACTGAAGGTTTAAGCTCAAAATGACTTTGTTCATCACGTAAATAAATCTCGAATGAGAGAAAGAGCACTAACTTAAAATAAATGTCAAATTACAATTGAGACTTGGTGTACAAAGAATTGCAAGATTAATCTTTTAGATTTTTTTTTTTTTTTATCTTTTGTTTTTTCTTCTCTTTTTCTTTAAGTAATTTAAAATTAATGATTTAAAATCGAGTCAGTTTTGGCGTTTTAATGTAATTCTATTTATAAATTTATGAAAAGATGTCTAGACTTCGATGCCTCGGTATTTAAAGTGCTATCATTTATTAAACCTACGGAGCCTTAGCGTGAACACTTCAGACACTTATGTTGTTGCTCCAATAACGCTGACGGTAAAGGTATTTGTTATCAGACAAATAGTATATAAAGCAAGCTCGATATCAATCTAAAAAAGTATAAAATAAGCAATAAATATGAAACTTTATATATCTTATCATGCCTATTCTTATAGCAGCAAAACTTCAATAAGTGTAGTATTAATTGCTTAAATCATGTAGTGTTAAAACATCAAACATAATTCATTCATTTTATCTGATTGGAAATATTTTTTTTTACTTTATCGATATGAGAATTAAACCACAAATATAGAATTCTTGAGTCTGGCAATTTGTCACTGCACTCAGAAATGAAAGCTAATAGCTAGAAACTAATATGCAGAGTTAAATGATATCCTTTAGATGATGTAATTTATGTTGGATAGCAACAATCCATATGGCGCTATTGTACTCCAGACATATCTACATAAATACAAATAACTATTAGATATCAGATGATGACTACACACTTCAGGACAATATGGATGTTTTTGAACATTTAAAGCATTGATAATCGCTATCATAAAAGATGGCAAAAAAACAATTTGCAGTGCATGGATAATAATAACATAAGAAAAAAGATTTTAAATAGTATGTCCGCAGGATAAAAATCTCCTCACAGATCTTAGTAGAGGAATAATGTAGAAGAAAGTAATAGTCACTAGTTTGTTGATCAAAGATAATGAAAATTTTGAGTATTTTTTCTATCCTTGTTTTGCTCTCTAAATATAGCTAGATGATTATTTACTAACCAATATTGGAAATTTGTTCAGTTGTATATGGAATGACTATCTGGAAAAAAACCTTAAGTCTATTAAAAAAGAATGTGTTAATTTATTGATAGAATTGCCTTTTAAAAGCTGGCTTACACAAATACATTGGAATTTATAGTACAACATTAAGACTTAATTCTGGATAAAATTATTGTCTATTACAATAAGCTGAATATACTACTACAACATTTCTATAGGAAATCAAAAAAGTTATAAATAATACAGCCATGTTAATATGCTGGTATCTTTTATGACAACATTTCTGAAACTGAGCTCTGGAGAATTCATGGATTCTGCTTGAGATATCACTAAGTACATGTGTCTGTGACTAATTTCAGAAAAGTAGACTATTTTTTTGGAGTTTCAAGAATCATAGTAATAACCTAAATTCCCTTCCTATTACTTTTTGTCAATATTTTTCTCAGATTATATCGATCTGGGGCCAACTATGTTTAAAAATTAAATATATAAATATGCACAACTATTTAGTTTTCTAAAACTCTCTTTGATGTGCAGTAACTATCATTTGTTAGTTTTTATTAAGAGTGCTAAAGTTGAATTCAAATTATAATAAACTATATATAAGTATATATGAAATAGAAAGAGTGCCATATAAGATATAGAAATATTAGTATCACCTAATGTTAAATTACTTCAGCATTGTTACCTATGGAACAAAGCTTGAATAAAGCAACTTAGATAGAAGGCAGCCTAAAGTTAACTCTTATCTAAAATCATCAAAAATGTTAAGTATATTGAGCTTAAAGCTAATGTAAGTAAGTGTGAAACTAAATCAGTGATGATCATTTCAGCAGATAAACTAACGTAATTTTATTGGGTATGTAAAATAAGATTAATATGATAGAACTTTTATTGTCAATAGATGGAATTATATTATTTAACATTCAGATGTATTTCTGGTTGACCTTTTCCCCCCACTTAAATTGTCTGTTTAGTATTCAATTGTAAGTACTTGTAAGCTTTCATAATGTGCACAATTGTTCAATATAGGATTTATAACAGTTATACATATTTTAAATTTCATATTACCAAATAATAATAATCTAATAGTAAATCACTTAGGAAGTTATGCAGAGTTGAGCTATGATCTAGTATGGTTTCACTCTTGAATATAGCACTATAGCACTAAATTAAACCACAGAGGAATAATTAGATATGAATTCCTCATTTTGCAGAAACAGACTTCTTTAATATACTTTTGTTAAATCTTCTCTATAACATGAATAACATAACAAATTCTAGAAGTTACATCTTTTTACATTACTGCCTTCTTCTAATCTGATATTTCTATTCTGTTACTAATTTTTAGCTATATATTGAGAATCTTCCACCAAATCTTAAAGAACGGTCTTTCTAGATTTGTTGCTATTGTCATAACATGTGCTTGTATTGAGTAGCAAAGAGGAATTTTAATACATTTTTATTTCCTAAATAAACTTTAAAATTTTTCTAATGGTCAGGTGAGACTGAAAAACTCTACAATGGAAATACACTGCAACAAACCCTGCTATTTTATAACAAGCAGCACTATTGTGATCTACCATATTTAAAACAAGAACAGTTTTTATTCGATCATTACTATTGTGGGCTTAGATAATCAGTGATTACTAGTTATTTTATTGCTCTTAATTCCCATTCTCACACTGTTTTCTGGTTTGTACCACTATCAATGTGGCTTTGGAATTTGCTAGTGAAATTTAAATATAGAAAATATCATTACCATCTAATGTTAAATTACTTCAACATCTATATTTGTAAAATACATATAATGTCTTAATAAAACAGGTTTAAAACATTAAATCTGAACGTTTTTTTTTCAATCTATAGAGACTTCATGCATATAAAATGTTTGAGAAAGTCTTTTTTAAAACATAATAAAGTTTTTGATTTTTAGAATTATGATTGCTTTCTTTATTTATTTATTTTTAAATATTTTCTTTAGCAAATTTTATTTAATTATATTGGAAAAGATATTGAAATTCATTTATAATCAAGTTGGATTTTCTTGTCTACTTCATCAAAATCTTTAATCATAGTAGTGATAAATTTGAGGGACATCAAATTATCAGAGAAGATGCACTGTCCAGAAATAGTTAAGAATTTGGTTTCCTAATACAAACAACTTTTTGATGAAATAATCATTAAGTAAAGTGAATGAATAAATTATCTTTGTTTACTATTAGAAATTCACTCTAGAAAAAAACAACTTTATGATTCTCTGATAAAAAATAATAACAACAGTAATGTAGAATGTTTGATAGTTGTACATATTAGTATTCTTTTTTTTATTAGGAGACACACAATGGAGTTGAAAAAAAAAGTGAAATATTCTAAAGCTTCATTATAATATAAATATTTTCAATAGATTGATATTTAACAGAAAATATTTTTTATTGCCATTGTTTAGAAAAAAGATAGTAGCATTATTTACATTATTTTGACATTTGGAAAAACCATAATAGCTTGAATATATCAAACTAAATCTTAGATTGGTATGCTTTTTCCTTTAAGATACTGAGAACTAAAAATGATATTACATTTATTAGGAAAGATATAGACAAAGCATTAGCCATAGATTTTATTTTGAATTAAAACAAGATAAAAAGTGGGAAGCAAAAAATAGAAACAAAAAACAATTATTTTTTTTTTACTTGTAAGACTAAGAGAAATGAAATACTACAAGATAAATTTTACAAGTAACAAATTTAATTTTTGTATTTACATCAATATATTACTAAATGCTTAACTTGAGTATAAATAACTGTGTTATTTGACTGAATTGAATTAAAATTTAATATAAATAATGTAGCAGCTTATTTTTTACCTTATATATAATATAAATTATATCATACTAAAAGATGCCATGTCATATAATAGACATTTAGCCATCAACCACACATCTAAAACATTTTTCAAAGCTTTAAGTTTTTGCAAGCTTAAGCAAATATTAAATTCAATATTAATTAATGGTAATCACTATTAATATCTATTGAATATATAAAACTCAAATTTCATAAGTTTCAAACTTATATAAATAATTGCAGGCATATATAAAGCATAAAAATGATGTGGTGTCCAAGACAATAGAGTTTCATTTTTTGTAAGGTATATTATTATAAGAATATTTTTTGTTGATATATTGTAATGCTTATTTTTATTTGCAAAAATTTTCTTTATATTCTGCATAATAGTTAGTAGTAAATTTACATCATAAAGAAAAATCCAATTTCAGTAGAATTCAATTTAGTACATTCTGTATACTATATTAAAAAGTAGAGTATGCTTTTATTAACAGTAATAACTATATATATATATATATTTTCATAATAGAGTTTCCATCAGCTTTTTAATAACATTGCACAAATATAACATAAATGCTATTAAAGAAAGTTAGTTATTAAATTTATTTTTACCTTTTTTTTTTTTCAATTATTTTTTTCAAGAAAAAAATTAACATCAAGAATTTCCTGCGCAGATTATTTTTTTTTGTACTTGAAAATGATGATATATATATATATATATATATATATATATATATATATATATATATATTACATTCATGTCAATAATACAAATTAATTTATTTATTGCAATATGTTTGTTTATTTATTTAATATCAATGTAATAATTTTTTAAAATATAAATAAAAATGTTTCTTAAACAAATTTTAACTAATGTCAACATATTTAAGTTTTGTGATCATGGAAATTTTATATTCATCTTTGTAATGCTGTCAAAATTTTAAAAAATATAGAATTGTCACTTGCCATATTATTTAACAATGTTTTCATAAAAATATATAAGTTTAAAAAAATTGTAATATGTTGTTGTCACTATTATTTATCCACTTGCATGAAAAGATTTTTCAAATTAATATTTAAAACAAAAAACGTTACTGTTTGGATTTTTATTTGATAACTTACAGAATAATATTTTGCTTCCACTTTATAACATATGCACTTAATGCTGTCTTTATTAAATATTTAAAATAACATGGATTGTTATAAAATCAGATTCTGGCTCCTACATTAGATATTCGATTATAAATTATAAAAATTAATAATACTTTATTTATAGCCAGCATATATCTGAAATTTGTCCTAATTCCAGCATTTGCCTAGAAACTATGCTTTAGAAAATTTCCAAGTCTCGAAAAATAAGTGGGTTGTAAACTTATACATATAACAACTTTCATTTTATTATATATGGGTGTGAATAAAATCAATTACTCAAACCTTAAATAAATCTATAAACAAAAAAATAAATAGCTAATAATTATGAATACAGAGGAAGAAGAAAATAATACTTACTTTGATACTACTATATTTTGTCATGTAGCAGAGAACTCTTTCGGGTGTTGCTGGAAATATACCATCAGATCTTCTTAATACATAAATATATTGATATTAAATATTTAAGTTAGAAATGCGTTATTTTATTTAAGAGTAAAAATTTATGTTAAAAAAGTATCGAATAATTTTTAAATTTTTAAAGAATTCATGATGGTTTCATTTAATGGCTATTATTTAAAAATATTTGATATCTATAAATATTTAAACTGGATTTTTATATTTAAAAAAATATAAAATTGTCAAGAGTTTGACCACTTCACTTGAATTTCTTTTTATTTATTTTATAAGCAAAATTAGTGATAATTGATATTCAGAGCAGAGAATTGAAATCTTAACAGAGAAGAAATAATTAAATTCTGCCAAGATTTAAAAAAAAAAGTGTTTTTTTTTTTTTTTGTTGGAAAAAGAAAAATTGAATTTAAATGCAATTTTTTTTTTTTTTTAACTATCGAATTTTTTTTTGTTTAATTAATTTTTTCAAGTACAAAAGCATGCATACACAAAATTATATTGGGTTTATTTTAAACAAATATAAAAAATTTAAATTTTCTTAAAGAAAAGCAATTATCAGTTATAAATCAATGTGTTAACTCTTAATTTATTAGATTTCAAATAGTCATTGGATGTTTATATTTGTAGCAAAAAGTGCAGAAAAGCTTTTTTTATAGATTACCATTGGTTACAATCTTTTCTTGGGATATCAGTTAGGTGAAATAAAGCATTTTCAGTTTTTTTTTTTTTTGACATAAAAGCAGTTTTCTTATCTATAATAAATTGAAGGAATTTCTAAAATTCTTGTCAATGGCAAACATTATGTTGCATATGCCTTTGATAAGATCGCTCAGCACTATGATTGCATTTAGTTGTATTTAATGTTTTTAATTGTTTTCTCTGAGTGTAAAACAGTATTAATATTGTTTTTGATTTATCATATTTTAGTGATGAAAAAAAAAAAAACAAAAAAAAAATTGTTGTTTTTAAGAAATTGATAAAGAAATAGGATAAGTATTTCATAAGCAATAGTAATTATAATGAAAAAATGAACATTGTTTTATTTTTTTTGAAACAAAGTAATGCATAATTTTGCTACCTGTATGTCTTCTTTCAACAAGATTTTTAGCTAAAGTGGAAGTTATATATTTAAACATGAGTAATCAGTGCATACAAAACGAATATGAAATCAATTACTAAATTAATTTTTAATTATCGATCCGTCTGATTAGGTGACAGTGTTCATCTATAAAATACAAATATTCTTTTACTAATTTAGACTTTAAATAAGTAATCAAATGGAAATTAGAAAAAAATATATTTTTTTTTGATAATTTGAATAATATAAATATATAATTTGTTAAGTTTTGGCTAATACAGTAAAAAGTTCAATGATAAATAAAATAGTATTTTATAATATATTTTCAAAAAATATATAAATATAAAAATTATTAATATACAGATTATATGTATATATATATATATATGTCAAATGGGTTGACCAGGAAGCACATCTGAGCCAGCTGGGCAGCTTTGCTAACCACCAGGCCATCAACACTTGACATATGTAAATAATTTAAGGTTGCTTTTCAGTTATATGCAATTAGTAATAGATAATATGATATAAATATAAAATAATATTAAAAAATCATATTTAAATTAAGTAACAAATATGAAAATTTTGTTTTCTTTGTTTTTATATATATATATATATATATATATATATATATATATATATATATATATATATATATATATATATATAAACATTAAAAGCACAAAGCTAAACTAGACAATAAATAATCAAAATTACCCCAAATTCACAACTCAACCAGATTAGCCAAGAAAATAAACTCTAAATCACTACATATAGTTTTACTGCTACAAAAAGACTTCTTAAGTGTAAAGAACTAGAAAATAACAACATATTTAAACTAAACATTACCCATAATTCCACTTATTTCCCATCCACCCTTAATATTAAAAGAACTTTTAAATAAGTAAATGGCTTCAGAATTATAAATTTTTAATAATAAATATAATTCTGAAGCAATTAACTTATTAAAAAGTTCTTTTAATATTAAGGGTGGGTGACAAATAAGTGGAATTATGGGTAATGTTTAGTTTAAATATGTTATTTTGTAGTTCTTTACACATGAGAAGTCTTCTTGTAGCAGTGAATCCATTGGTAGTGATTTATTTTATTTTATTGACTAGTCTAGTTGAGTTGTGAATTTGGTTAATTTTGATTATATATATTGTAACCTTCCCTTCCAGTTCTTCAACACTTTTACCATACCTTCTCTTTTTACCCTCTACAATACTGGTTCAATAATAAACAATCAAGTATAACAACAATAAAGTATAAGATTCTTTATGGGCTTGAAACTTGCAATACATCAAAACATAAAATAGACTTTAGGGACGATTACAACATAAAGGTTTTAACATTGAGAAGTATATAAAATACACTCCACAATGGCATTGCTATTGTAAAAATTCTCCTACCATAATCATATTATAATCATTAGAAAAATTCCTACAACAAACAATGACTAACATAATATTTAATTTATATAATGCTTTAACTACTCTTCTATAATTTAAGAATCTCAAAATAATAATATTAACAAAAATTACATCAAATTAAAAGAATTAATGCTATCCTGTGATTATCTCAGAGATCATAAGTATTCTATTCTAAAATATAATATAACAATTAGCTTGATAATTAAATAATTGAATCGCAAGAGGGATTTTACTGGGATCCAATCATTCAAATAAAATCACACTTATTATTACAAATATTGATTAACTTCCTATTTGAAAATTAATCTAATTATAATAATAAAGCATGACAATCACTATCTACTTATTATCTTTACTTAATTAATTTAATTTATCTTCTTAAGATTTCTTCCTATACTTACAATAGTTAATATTTTACTTCATTAGTGTCTGAAATAAATTAATACATATATGTGCTCTGCACACAGATAATGAAGCTATTAATTGTATGTGAAATTATCAAAATTTACTGCCAAGCACTTTTGGGACAATTTATAGTCCCATATTCATGGTGACTTGTATTTGATTAATAACTGTAATATTAATGCAAATTTTATGCAAATTCATATGCAGATGTTACACAGACCATTTTCAAGATAGAGAAAAGCAGGCTTCCCTTCTGTTGATTGCTGATGGGTCACTTACAATGTAGTAAGCTTCCCTAACTTTATGTTTGATGTCATTTGTTTCAGAGCAAATGACACTGGCTGTGGTGGGTAGAAAAGCATGGCCAGTGGCTCTCTTATGGTCAATGAAAACTGAATTACCTTCAAGCTTTGTTTTAGTTCTGTTATAAAGGTATCTGTGTTGAGCTACTCTGGTGGCAATGTTAATTTTAGTCTCTCCATAATATGTTGCCATAAAATTTCTTTGGGGGCAGGTGATTTTGTAGACAATTTGAGGGGTGAGTTCAGGTTTGATCATACCTTTGATGTTATTTATCAGTCTATTGATGTTAGGAAGTGAATAGAAAGTGACTTCAAAGTCACTTGATAGTTTATTAATAAGGCTTTTGGCTGTTGAGTGGATGTATAAGATTAGGATTCTCGTTGCTTTTTTTCTTGTAATTATGGTTTATTTTATAGAAGAATTTGTTAACTTTTTTGTTGATGGATGATTGATTGTGTCCTATTTTTCTTAAATCTATCATATAATTGATAAGATTTTTTCTTTTATCTGCCTCGTATTTGCACAAATTATGTTTTCTAAAGATGAATGAAGAGAGGGCTGCAAGTTTATGGGAGTGAGGTGTGTAAGAATTAGGATGTGTCAGACCCCGTACTTCCAAAGGTTTAACTACCATTTGGTAGTCGAGCCTATCTATATTTTTTCTAACACATATGTCGAGGTATTTAACCTGTTTGTCTGGGTCTTCCCAAGTTGTAGTAAAAATAAGCTTGGTTTTATTCTGAAGGCTGTTGTGGAGATTAGTAATGATGTCTTCTGGGGCTGCAATAAATGTATCATCAATGTAACATCTGTATATCATGTGTGGAGTTTACATAAAGAATGCAGGTAGTATTTGCTTCTCATAATGGTCAAGTACAACACTTGCCATTGTACCACTTAGTGGGAGACTCATTGGCCATCTGTTGTTCATGCTAAACCACTTATTCCTGAAAATAGCTATTTAGATCAAGCCATTTTAAAAATTTAATGATAAATTTGGCTCATTTAGGTGGGCAGTTTCTTGCAATTAATGTCTCTGTGACTATTTCAATTGATTGTCTATGGTCAATGGAGCCATATAGCTCAGAAACATCAGATGATGCAATTTTGAATGTTGCTGGTATAAACACGTGTTTAATTTTTTCTACAAACTTGAATGATGATTTGATGGGATAATCGTCAAAGCCTAATGTGTCAATAAGCCAGTGATAAACCCAAACTGCCATGTTGAAATAGTGTGCCCTTCCAAAATTGATCATCAGTCTTAATGGTTTATCAGGTTTGTGAAACTTAACATTAGCAAGATTCTAGGAGGAGAGGAGGTTGATGGATATATAGGAAAATATTCAGCTTTTATAAAGACGCTGTCATGATTTGTATGTAGTATAGTAGATATGAATTTATCTCAATTAAGCCTATTATTGAAATTATTTAAATTTATGAATTTTAATATCTCAATTTGTGTATTAATATTATTATTATATTCATCATTGTTTATTAATACAAATCTGTTCCCCTTATCTTCTTTTGAGCAAATGATGGAGCGGTCAGCTAGAAATTGATTGGTGTTAATAATTTTCTTGTTCCATTCATTAGGATAATTATTTAACTGCTTCTTTATAGTTTTCATTATCCATGCAATAATTGGTTCTTTTAGTGGATTGTCTATTAAAGCTGTTTCGACTTCAGCAACAATTTCCATTTTGGGATTCTTCCAGCATCCACCTATAAATTTTGGATCTAATTCAAAAACCTCTTTAATCGTGTGCGGTATGTTTGTGTTTGTAAGATTAACAAATGTGTCGCGATTGAGCACATCAAATTGAATGTTTTGCTTTTTTGCCAAAAATTTTATTTTATTGTTGAATTTCTTGAGCAGACCATTCGTATGTCTATTGCATCTGTTGGTAATAAATGGGGGGGGGGGATCGGGTAGGTGTCAGAAATTATGCTCCATCTTCTCATTTCTTTTTTAAGGCCCTTTTGCATCCTTTAATGATAGACTTGAGTAGTTGTTTTTGTAAATACATTTTAATTCTATCATAATTAAATATAGTTTTGTTGATAATAATTTTGCAGCAGTTAGGTACAATATTATTCTGATAACATTTCGTCAAAAAAGATAGTCTCTGCTGAAATGTACAAATTGAAAATCCAGTACGAAGTAGCTGCAGATCTCATGTGTAATTATTCATATTATTGAAATAGTTAAGATTTTACTTCATTAGAGTTTGAAATAAATTAATATATATATATATGTGCTCTGCGCACAGATAATGAAGCTATTAATTGTATGGGAAATTATCAAAATTTACCACCAAGCGCTTTCGGGACAGTTTATAGTCCCATATTCATGGTGACTTGTATTTGATTAATAACTATAATATTAACACAAATTTTAAGCAAATTCATATGCAGATGTTACATGGACCATTTTCGAGATAGAGAAATGCAGGCCTCTCTTCTGTTGATTGCTGATGGGTCACTTACAATGTAGTAAGCTTCTCTAACTTTACGTTTGATATCGTTTGTTTCAGAGCAAATGATACTGGCTGTGGTGGGTAGAAAAGCATGGCCAGTGGCTCTCTCATGCTCAACAAAAACCGAATTATCTTCAAACTTTGTTTTAGTTCTGTTATAAAGGTATCTGTGTTCAGCTACTCTGGTGGCAAAGTTAGTTTTAGTCTCTCCATAATATGTTACCATAAAATTTCTTTGGAGGCAGGTGATTTTGTACACAACTTGAGGAGTGAGTTCAGGTTTGATCTTATCTTTGGTGTTATTTATCAGTCTATTGGCATTAAGAGGTGAACAGAAAATGACTTCGAAGTCACTTGAAGCAAACTGAGAATCCTAATCTCATACATCCACTCAACAGCCAAAAGTCTTAATAATAAACTATCAATTGACTTTGAAGTCACTTTCCATTCACTTCCTAACACCAATAGACTGATAAATAACACCAAAGATAGGATCAAACCTGAACTCACCCCTCAAATTGTGTACAAAATCACCTGCCCCCAAAGAAATTTTATGGCAACATATTATGGAAGAGACTAAAACTAACATTGCCACCAGAGTATCTCAATACAGATACCTTTATAACAGAACTAAAACAAAGCTTGAAGGTAATTTGGTTTTTGTTGAGCATGAGAGAGCCACTGTCCAAGCTTTTCTACCCACCACAGCCAGTGTCATTTGCTCTGAAACAAATGACATCAAACGTAAAGTTAGGGAAGCTTACTACATTGTAAGTGACCCATCAGCAATCAACAGAAGAGTGGCCTGCTTTTCTCTATCTCGAAATTGGTTCACGTAACACCTGCATATGAATTTGCATAAAATTTGCATTAATATTATAGTTATTAATCAAATACAAGTCGCCATGAATATGGGACTATAAACTGTCCCGCATATATATATATATATATATATATATATTAACTTATACTTACACTAATAACAATCACTATAGAATACTCATTTTATTATAATCGTGAACTTTATTATACAATTATTATCTACAAAATCGAACTCAATTAAATACATTTCTTAATTATTTAGCATTTACCTGTTGTAATCAGGTCCTTCGTAATTACAAATCTTAAAATATATTTGGTCAGTAATTTGTACTCTGAAATAATATAATACTTCTAAATTTATGATGTAAGATACATTTCAAAATTAGATTACAAAATCAAAATGTGACTCTTAAAACATACTGTTAATTTTTATTATATGCTCTCCATTTTAGCTCTTCAAGATTCTTTTATATCTAATAAAATATGAAGTGCTACAAACTCCCTTTAATATAATTATAATTTAAAAATAATAGATAATTAATGTGTCAATTATAAATTTTTAACTATAACTTTTTAAATAAAATATGTAATCAATATATGCTATGTATAATTTTATGTGGATAATGCGCTTTATTGATATGACCTTGTGATGGAAATGACTCTCAAATGCAATGAAATTACTAATACAAAATTTACATTAAAATATTCATTTATTTACCACAATAATAATGAACAACAAACACATTAGGTTAAATAATTCACTAACAAAATAATCATTGAACTGTTTATAAATTTACAACAACATTATGGACATTCATCACAGATAGACATATTAATTATTATATACATTTACCCCTTCTCATGTTCAGTATCTAATTCTTTTAACATCATAAGTTTATTCTTCTTAAAACAGGCAAAACTCTCCATACAGTAGTGCCACTCAGTGCAAGCCAGAGTAATCAATGGATGCCAGAAGGCTTGTGCATAAAATTTCTATCTAGTGCCTATTCTTTCAATATCCCCAGACTAATTTCTGGCTTGTGGCCTTCATCAGTGAGGAGTCTTGGATCCGAGAGCATTGCACCTAAATCTTAGGATCTAATGCAACCCTTCAGCAGCTAGCTTTTATCTCTAAACTACAAAACTATGAAAATAAAATTGAAACACAATAATATTTTCATTCTAAGCTCATTAGATTATATAGTCATACAGGTCTGAACTCAGTTCAGTACCCATATATTTTAGTGTCTTTGATTCTTTAATAACCACAGCCACCACTATCCTATAAGGCAGGATTGGTCTTAAACCAATAAACATCACATGATCACATTTATGCTTGCTCATAACTGTTATTAGAGCAGGAAAAAACTCTCCATAGCCATTCAGTGCAAGCCAGAGTAATCAATAAATGCCAGAAGGCTTGTGCATAAATTCCCTATCTAGTGCCTACTCATCCAATATCCCCAGATTAGTTTCTGACTTGTGGCCTTCATCAGTGAGGAGTCTTGTATCTTAAAGCACTGCACCTAGATCTTAGATTGATTATTCTAGCTTGCACTGAATGGCACTACTGTATGAAGAGTTTTGCCTGTTTTAATAACAGTTATGAGCAAGCATAAGAAATGGTGATCGTGTGATGTTTAGTGGTTTAATACCAATCCCTCTTAATAGGATGGTGGTAGCTATGGTTATTAAAGGATCAAAGATACAAAAATGTATAGGTACTGAACTGAGTTTAGACCTATATGACTATATAAGCTAATGAGCTTAGATTGAAAATATTGTGTTTTCAATTTTATTCTCATAGTTTTGTAGTTAAGTAGAGATAAGTGGTGGTTGCTGGAGGGTTGCATTAGATCTTAAGATCTAGGTGGAGTGCTCTCAGATCCAAGGCTCCTCACTGACGAAGGCCATAAGTCAAAAACTAGTCTGGGGATATTGAATGAGTAGGAACTAGATAGGGATTTTATACACAAGCCTTCTGGCATCCATTGATTACTCTGGCTTGCACTAAGTGGCATTACTGTATGAGTTTTTTCTGTTTTAATAACAGTTATAAGCAAGCATAAGAAATGGTAATCATGTGATGTTCATTCTCCTTAGCATCATGTATGTGTTCATACTAATATCATATAGTTTTACAATTCATGAGTTATCTGGTCACCAAGTTATCTTCTTAGTCATCTTTTCTTATTTACTTGATATTTTATAACTCCTAATATTTTTATAAAATTGTAATATTTAAATTATATTTCATATTCAAAATTGGTATAAAAATATTGCACTAGAATCTTATCAATAAAATTGTTGCTGCTGTGATAACCTTTCAAAAAATAAAATAATATTTATAATGTATTCAAAATGAATAGTGAAGTTAGGACTCTTTTTCATTTGATGAAATTCATTTTATACATTCATTCTCTATCTCTCACTTATATTTTCTGTTTATCTTTGATTTCAGGTATTATGATTCACATAATGATTTATTCAAATATAAAATATTTGTTCTGTATATGATCTTACTACTTTTAGGATAATTTAGGAAGACAAACTATAAAATTATTACAATATTTAGTCACATTTTTAGATTAAGAAGGAATTATTTACCAAAATGAAAATATTGCTACAAAATACTACACAAACTGGTTTTGAATCTACTTTCATTGTGGCTAATATCTTTTTTTCTTGATGATCTTTGTTGTTCATTACTGCTTTGTGCAATTGATTATTATATAAAAATGGAATAATTTTAATATAAAAGTATGAGAATTTCAGAATTATATTCCTCTTTTGATTATTTCTCAATTCTATTTTATGTATTTGCTGTTTACAGTTTATCTTGATCCATTGGTCACAATATTTGAATTAACTATATTAGACTTATAAAACTCTCATCTCTACTATAATAACTTTTCTATATATTGGTGATTTCCTAATCATTTGTAAAAGATGCCAAATTAAAGCTTGTAATAAATAGGTAATTTTTAAAAATCATACAATTCATTGAGTCATCAGTGTTATAATTAGTTAAGACTTAAAAGATTAAAATGCAAAGTTAACTATGGGACTAATACTTGTAACTGTAGAACATCTTCCTGATAATTAATGAAAGCTGTTTCACATTTCTAGCATATTTTATTTATTATTGTATATTTAGAGCATGAAAAATCATCTGATCAATTTTTATTAACCTAAGACATTTACATTGTAGCTAAGATTAATTAGATATCCATTCACTGATATTATCAGATATTCAAGTGTTATTTATTTGAAAAAAAAAATGCAACTATTTATAATCTAGAAAAAAAAAACTAAAATAAAGCCAGTTGACAGTCAAATTCCAGTGATTGGACATGGCAGTGGATGAATAAAACACCATTCCCCAGTTCTGGAGAGTTTCCTCACAAAATTCAGCATCTTTTTTTTTTGTTTTTATATTTAAATCTATCAAAAATGAACTTAAACAACTACCTTTATAAACTGATAAATTGATATGATAAAAGTTAAAATGTTTTAACTGAATGTATGGATATTGCAGTCAAAGAAAGTTGTTACAATCTCCATAAATATTATTGATCTTTATTCCAGTGCTTACTACTTTTTAATCAAATAAATACTTGGTCTAAATGATGGTACTAAAAAACTATTCAGGATATTCCATTTAATTTTGTGGCTTAAATGTAGTGTGCATAAAAAAATATGTATTTTATATTAAAGAAAAGACATTCAGATCATTACGGTCAAAATTGAAGCTTTAAAATTAAACTTCCAAACAGTAAGAATAATTGCTATCTAATCAAGATATTGCCCTAAGTACAACACCCAATAATGGAGTGAAGAAGTTAGAGCTACACGTCTCTGGATCATTTCTTAGCTTAGTAAAATAATAAAATATTCTATTTAATATATTTAATGGAGCTGATGTATTCAATGACTATGGTACTTTAATTTTATTCTAATTCATGTGCAATTAAATATATAATTATTATTAAAAAAAGATATTTATTTACATAATAACATCATCAATTCACTAAACTTCCATCTCAATATGGGGATTTAAAGACTAAAAATATGAATTTTATATGCATTTAGTAATTATTGATTATTCAAGCACATACTAGATGGCACCAAAGTGTAGAATTATATACTGTTTTTAGTCTGGAAGTTTAGTTTTTTATAATTATTATTGAATTTTTGGCCAAGCAAATAGGGTGACTGTTGGAGAAGAATTGAAAATAACTATTGAATTAAATTCAAATCTATACAATTGCTCAAGCAGATTTAATTGAATTCAGGACCTTAAGCTGATTTGAATTTTAGGTTTTCAGCTTGATTGATAAAAGTCAGAGCTGATTGCTAGTGTGTGTACATGCACTGCTTTTAACATTGACTCCAAAGCATCATTGATAAAGGCAGAAACTGGTAGAAGAATGAAAATTTTAGTAATAAGGATATGGATTATTTATGAATCTGATAATGTAAATACTCAAGATTATACTAAATGGCATTTGAGTAAAAAGCTGCTCTTGTCTACATAGAAAATATTAGGCATCTGTTAATTGAATGTAAATGCCTGAAAGCAGAAAGGATACAAATAATGAAGTTCTGAAAGTATAAATATAAACAAAGTAATTATACAGAAGGTGGGTTATTGTTTTTTATGCTGGTTTTGGGAAAATATAAGTGGGGTTTTAGATATAAAGGCTATGGAGTTGTCAAAGGTTATGTTATGAAAATGGGATAAAGCAGGATAGAAAAAAATATGGGAAAACTTAAGTCGGGGAATGGAAAGGAAAGGTAAAGTGGCTAACAGATTTCTCTAGGCATAGTGTCAGAGAGATTCCTGGCTCTGTGTAAAGAGAAGTCACAGTGCTCCACATCACATCCCATGTCTTATATTTATTTACACTTGATATTTTTTGTTTTGATGTTTGATTAAACTAAATTTGTTTTATTAAATCCAGGTTAATCTGAGATCTTTATTTTGTACCTAAGATTTATTAGATACTTATTTATTAATCATTAATGAGATGCTATATATATTTGTCTAAAAAATCCCAGCTGATCTGAAAAAAATTTCAACATTCAAACAGTCTGGATTTAAATTTCTAAGTTGTTAGTAAGGTATTTGATTGCATTTATTACTATTAATAAGGCACTGTATGACAATTCACAATATTCACCACTCTCTTTATTATCTTTGCATCTTTTGTAAAATGATTTTTGATAAGTGAAAATCTAAAAGAAATAAAATGTTTATTTATGATTTATATAAGTCTAAAATAAATATTGAAAAAAGCACAGACATACTATTTATATTTCATCAGCTACAACCAGTAGGTAAACTGCAAAAAAATTTTATATGCCTTAATTTTATATATATTTTTAATTGAACAAGTATCCATTTCAGTACATTTCTATGTATGTATATATTTTGCAAAAGTCACATTAGTTTGACATTTTCTTGCATAATGTAAGCTTTATGCTAAATTTTTGAAGTTTGGCAGAATCTCATATCACTTGTAGCAATTTTTTCCATATTTTCAGGATTTTTCCCTACTTGTTTAAAAAAATGTTACAATACTTATTGTAATTAATGCTTACAATAATAAAAAGCAAATTTATTTCATTATAATAACTGATCATAAAAAAATAATCAACTGATTCCAATTAACTACTCTAAACAAAAATAATTTCTCAATTTTTTGCAATTTTATGGTTTTATATATATTAATAAATATATATTAATAAATTTGTAATTAAGATAAACTCTCTAATAATAAGAGTTAATCATAAATTTAGCATTTGTGAGTTTGTGTAACTCATTTCTTATTAATAATGAAAACTGAATTCTATTACAGTTGTGTTCTTATGGTTAACATATACAATTATTGAGAGAAATTATAGAAAGAATAACAATTGCAATTGTGGCTTTAGTTGTAGATTATAAAAGATATTTGATTCTATAAGTATTTCTGAAGTGATTGAAGTTTTGACCACTAAAATATAGACTCAAGATTTTAGCATTTTTGATGACACTAAGAAAATTGTCACTGATAAGAATGCATTACAAGGTAATTTCATATCTCCAAAAAATTTTACACCTGTCTTGCAAGAAGTCTTTTATGCATAGTAAAATGAGAAATCAAAGTAATAAGAGTAAAATGGATAATATTTAAATAATCTAGATTTTGTAAATTATGTGACTGTTTTTCCAAATAATGTTTCAGAACTTCATGAAATATTGTGTTTTCAGATGAAAATAAGAAATTGGGACTAAAGACAAATACTAAATATTAAAGTAATGTTTAGTGGATTTTATCAGAAGAAGAAAATAAAAGTTATCAATCATGAATTTTAAAAGAAATTGATAATTACAAATATCTTGGTTAGATTATTAATGTAGAAGGAAACATGATTGGATAGAGCACATTTGATGGAAATAACTTAATATTAAAATGAAATATAATTAGGGGGTTGAAAAGAAAAGTTTTAATAGATGTGTTTTATTGAATTAAGTGTTAGATTGTTATTCATTGATGAATATTTATTTTAGCTTAGTTTACTAATTTTATTCTGTTACAAATGAAGCTACAATTCATGGGCTTTAATAAATTAGGATTATTTTTCCTTGGTTCATATTTTTATTCTGTCAAAAATGTGGATCAATAATAGGCCTGAGATTAAAGATACAGTATGACCCATATTTGTATTCAGTTACAAATGGCATTCAACTTCAGGGTATAATTTTATTCAGTTACAAATGGTGATCAGTGATTGGGCTATATTTTCATTCAGATTACATTAAAGTTTTCATTTCCGATGATTATCATATTTATTCTATTGCAAATGATGCTGCAATGTATATATATATATGTGCAAGTGCGTATTTCTTTGTATATGTTTGTGTATATTGAAAACATATTGCTCTTTGATGCTAATGTAATATATGGTCTACAGCCTCCTGTAATCTATATTTGTACTTATGATTGAACAAAGAAAAACTAATCGGTAAAAAATAAAATATCTGCTATCATTCTTGAATTTCAGATTACAAGAATATATTAAATAAAATCAAGAAAGTATTATATGTTGCAGTAAAAATAATTTATTTATCAAAAGAATGTCAATTATTTAGCCAATACATCAATGACAAATAAAATATATGCAGAAATGCAAATTTATAACAAATGTCCATGTTTATTATGCCGTCTTTTATTTAATACACATTTTTATTGCAAAATATATTATTAGCTCCATTTTATTTAAAATATACTTGCAACAGTAAATTCAAGAATAAATTTGCATGTTGTAAAATTGAGAATAAATGCAGACATTTTTTATGAATGTCATTGATGTACTTTTGTTAAATAATCGGTATTGTTTTGCAAAATGAATTATATTTACTACCAAATATATTATTTTTAAAAATTTGTCCCAGCTATGAATCGTCATCATCATTATCAACTATTATCAATCCACTGCAGGATAAGGGTCTCACCAACTAAAATCCATCTCTGATTTTTAGCTTCTCTTCTCCACATTACCCCTGCACACTTTCTTATTTCATCCATCTATCTCTTTCTGTGTCATTTACAATCTATTGGAATCAAGTTTAAGATTTCAATTGTTCATCTATTATCATCTCTTCTAGCAATAGGTCCAGCCCAACTTAAATTTTTTCAATGAGGTCAATAACATCTGTTTGTTCTCTTACCCATGTATTGCGTTTTTGCGCAATATATGAATTTGAAAACATATATAACTCTCGAAAGTATTCAGCCTTATTTTGTTACTTTAACTAGAAAGAAAAAAACTTCTATTCAGTCGTGTATTAGTGCACGATTTAATCTATTACTTTCATTGAAGCAAAGTATAAACTTCATATCTTTAATATACTCTTATAGCTGTAAATTCAATAATAATATGGATATTTTATTTTTTATCAATTTGTTTTATTTGCTTTATGATGAGTATTACATAACTCCATGAAGCAAACTGACTATAAACTAATTAGTACTATAATTTTTTTTGATTAATTTTTAAAGAAAGGAATAAGATAAATTTTTAAAATATAAAATAGTACTTTTTTTCAGAGAAAATGTGCAAATTTATCAATCATTTAATTATACTTTGAACTAACTTCATTGTCTAATTTAGTTGTTAAACAATTTTAGAAAGTTTCAACTTTATTTCTACTTTTCCAAATACGTCTAAGAATAATATCACACAAGCTGATATTTTTCTTCTCCCTTCTTCAGGTGTTACTTCTTAATGAATAGCAGCAGTTCCAGCATAAGAATCTGAACTAGGGACTTTTAAATTCACAAATACTGAAAGTGATGTTCTAACTATGCAGACTATTTTGTTATGATACTTATTAACTTATGTGTTATTTCTAACAGTTGAATATATTTGGAAAGATAGAAAGTTTGATTTTTTTAAAAAAAAACAAATGTTTAATTAATAATTAAAGCGATTAAAAGTAAAATGTCATTATTATAAACTTTCAGAGAAATATTATCAATGACATATACTATATATACAATTTTTGTCAGGTTTTTGTTTGCAATTTATTTGTTCATATAAAAGATTTTTTTTATTATTCTTTTTAACTTTGTTTATTTAATTATATAAAATTTTATTGAATTTTTTTAAAAATAATTTGAATAAAATAATAATGATATTACACACAATCATATCAAATATTAAAATGCTTTTAAAAAAAAAAAAAATCTGTTTATTTATTTAGATTTTAAAAGATGTCACAATGACTGCAATATTTTAATATTCATATATCAGAAAAAAATATGTTGTCAATTCATAATAGTTAAATTTCAAAATTTTATCTTAAAGAAATTGAATTATTACTTTTTTTTATATATTATAATAATATTAATTCAATAAGAATAATATATGTGTAGGTATGCACACACAATATATATATATATATAAAACTGAAGTAGTAAATAAAAATTAACATACAATATATTATAATAATAAGGGGGTTTGAGATCACTTTTCAACTAAAATAAGAACCCAATACTCTCACACCCACCATACATGTATTTTGGCTCATCATGATCTTCCTCAGATGGGTAAGGATTTAAGCATATTCCAAATGTGCTATAATAGTAGCCTGAATTTTATACATAAGTAAGTTAATGTAATCTATTTGATATCAAAATATTAATATGCAACACTTTTATCAGCAATTTATTCTAAATATAGACCCAAAAGGCAGAGATAATAGTATTCTCATTTACAACTTTTCACAAAATAGCGAACATCATTTGATACTATAAATGTAAATATATAATTATGATATTAAATGCAGTTAAAGTATATATTTTAAAATATGGAAGTGCATTATGGTATAAGTTTTGACTTTATTACCCAATATCCACCATAGAGTAATAGATTAATTCTAGACATGCAACACATTTATTTTGGCTATATAACATATAAGACTATGCTTAATTAAAATGTAAGCATACTTAATAATTTTTAAATTTATATAACAGTACATAAACATTTTTTTTTCTTATTACATACAGTCTGAATGTCTTACATATATGGATTAGACCATAATGAAAGGAAGGTTGCCTTGCCAACAGATTAAGATAGTTGACTGTTTTTGATATTGGCATTGTTTAGGTATGATCTGCTTTCATTTATATATTTACATACACACACACACACACACACATATATATATATATATATATATATATATATAGAGAGAGAGAGAGAGAGAGAGAGAAAGAGAGGGAGAGAGAAAAATATTACAGTGAAAAGATGATTAATAGCTGCAGAGCCATCTCTGATTTAATTTATAAGTTATGTAATAATATAGTTTAGTTATTACCTACAAAAAATTTTAAAGGCTTGTATGTGTAGATTTTGAGTTTTGATACAAAATAAAACATTGTTTCTTATTTTAACTCATCAAAGAATAACTCATTGACATTAAAATTTTGCTTTAATCTGGCAAAGTTACTGTTAAGACATTTGAAAGGATTGAAATTACATATGGCAATGAAATCATGAGCCATAAAATATTTTCATATAGTTGATGAGTAAAAAATGTCTTTAAACTTTATTTAAATATTTCAAATATGTTCAACTGTTAGTAATAACACACAGGTTAATATATGCACATCATTTCAAGATGTATTATTCTTCCCTCTTTTTAAGATGTTGCTGGCCTGACCAGTGACAGTACTAGCATGTAGATTAAACCTGGACTTTTAGATTCTTGCATATTGAATTTTAAGATAATGCTCTAACCAACTGAGTGATCCTGCCAAAGGCAGCAGTCAGTATAAATTTTGTATACTTATCTATAAGGTTGCTCCTGATTTCTCTATTTTTTTAAGAACAATGTTTATTAGTGGTTTCCATACATTATGTATAGTCACACTATGTTGACTCATGGGATTGTTTGACATTGTCATGTGAGCAGCTTTTTAATTTTTTTTCTTCGTACCTTTTATTCTCTATCCAATATTTTTGCATTTTTCAAAATTGAATATATGTCCAATGGTACATACAAGATCTGCTACTTTAGACACATCTCTTTCCTCTCTTCTAATCATCAGTTTGGGTAATTGCAAGTGCTTTTCAGTGGGATAATTGGTCTCATTAATATACATTCCTCCACATTCACATGGTATTTCACAGATACAGTTTTTTTCTTTTCAGCATTTTAAATTTAGACTTTGTAGATGTTAGAATTCTTCATAGTGTGATATGGCTCTGAAAAGCTGTTCTGATGTTATACTGATTGCAGATTTTCCTTAATTTGTCTATTTTTGATATGTATGGGTATACTAAGGTACCAATAATTGTTTTTTCTTTTGATGGTTCTTTTTGTGATCTATTTAAGGTTTTCATAGTAACAGCTGATGGATAACCAGGTTTCATAAGAGTTTGTTCAATATAGATCTTTCTTTCAAATCACTGGTTTCTAAACAAACATCTTTTACTCTGTTCCATAGTGATAATATAACTCCATGTTTTGTGTTTCTGGTATGTTTGGATGTATAGGCTAGATATTTTTCTGTGTGTGTGTATTTGGTAAATTGTAGTTTTGATTTTGCCATGAGGGAGTCTTTTGCCAATTTTTATTCTTGTTCTAATTCTATTATCAATTTAATTGAAAGGGATATGTTGCTGATGTGTTTCCAGAAACTTTGTAGCAGTGCTTCACCATGTGGACATACAACAAATGTATTATCTACATAGCAAAGCTAAACTTTAGGTGGATATGGTATTTTTATGGCTGTGGTTTTCAAGTTGATAGCAGAGAAATCACTGAAAGATAATGTATGAAGTTGAAAAAATATACCTTTTATGTTGTAACTCATAATGCTAATGCCTTTTAATTTTTATGATAAATAGCTAATTGAATGTTTACATATTAACTATTATTATAATCAAGGAGTTAAAAGAGAGAATCTGTCTCCAGCCTTCTATAATTGATTAATAATTTAATAACTATTAAGTGTCATATTTCATCTGCCTGATATAATAATTTCACTCTCAATTACCAACAGTGTTGACAAAGAATACTTATATACATCAGAGGTTTAAGAATAGTTGGACTTTTCTTTATCCTTTGCTCAACATTTAGAGTGCTTTTAATTTATAGCCTAAAAGAGGACGATTTACTTCCTTTGTCATGAAGCAATATTCAATCTTTATTGTACTATCTGCTTCATTTTTTTTATTTTATATGTTGTTACATTATGAAAAAAATGACAATTTTTTTGCAAAAGATATGGGGAATCAAGTTGGCCAGTAATTGCACTTATCTACAGGGGTAATTAATGATTTTTTTATATCTAGATATTTTTATATGTGAGGTTTTTGGAAAATAAAAAAATGTTGTTTAATCTGCATTTCATATTAATTGGTTCAGTGTAAATGCAATTCATTAAACAATAGCATTAACTTATATCTTCAAGCATTAATATTAAGAAAATACATATAAGTGATATTTAAATGATGATAACTTTGCTATATTTATGGATGGATTGTCAATTGAAAAACAGATGATAAAGGTAGTTATTGACCAAAACCACATGTCTTGCAGAACTTGCCCACTTTTTCTGTAATGTGACAATGTATTGAATAAATTTAAAAATACTGCAGAAATGACATTAAAAATTTAATATATAAAAAGCAAAGAAACTCATTTAATGAGTTTTAATTTTAAGACTTTACAATTTTTAATGTATTCTATCATAAATATTTGAAGTCTTAATTTAAATTTTTTTAAAGAGAACATTTTTTATATTAACATTTTATTTCTGTATGGTTTTTTTTTTTTTAATATTATATATGGGCGTGGAATATAATACAAAAAATGCTGACATATAATAATTTATTTCATGTAAAAACTGAAGAATTTTGAAAATAAATTTATATAAAAATTAATTGAAAAATAAAACATTTTGGGTCAATTTTATTTTAAAGTACTATTCTTATAATGTCTATTGCATTTCCGATAAATAAAATTTCCAAGTTTTTATAAGTTGGTATAATATATATAAACATTACAAGCATAAAGCTAAACTAGTCACTATAAAATCAAAACTACCCCAAATCCAAAATTAAACCAGACCAGCATAAAAATAATATAAAAACACAACCTAAGGTTTCACTGCTACAAGCAGACTTCTCAAGTTCTTTACACTTGAGAAGTCTGCTTGTAGCAGTGAAACCTTAGGTTGTGTTTTTATATTATTTTTATGCTGGTCTAGTTTAATTTTGGATTTGGAGTAGTTTTGATATATATATATATATATATATATATATATATATATATATATATATATATATATATATATATATATATATATATATATATATATACAATGGAATTTCTCAAAATATGAAAATAAAGATTGATTATGATGAGTTAGAAGAAGTTAACAACTACAAGTACCTTGGTGAGATTATTACTACAGATGGAAACATAATGGATAAAATTAATCATAGAATTAAACTTGGTTGGAGTGCTTTTGGTAGAAATAACAATACTAAAAGGAAATATATCTATGTGTTTGAAAAGGAAGGTTTTTAATAAATGTGTTTTACCACTTATTACTTATGAATCCGAGGGTTGGACACTTAATAGAAGAGCAATACAAAGATTTCAGATCACTCAAAGAAGTAAGAAGAGATGTATGTTAGGAATAGCAAGAAAAGATTGAAAATGTAATATATTGGTAAGAGAACAAACAGGTGTTACTGACATTGAAAGAATTAAAAGACTGAAATAAGATTGGGATGGACATATTTCTAGAAGAGATGATAATAAATGGACAATTGAAATCTTAAACTGGATTCCAAGAGATTATAAAAGACTCAGAGAAACATATGTGAGATGGATGGATTAAATAAGAAAGTGTATTGGAGTGATCTGGAGAAGAGAGGCTAGTGATTGGAGAAGATGGATTGAACTTGGAGAGACCTTCATTCTGCAGTGAATTGATAATGGTTCACCATGATGATGATGGTGATGAATCATTATATTTATTTTCAAAAAAGATAAATTTGAAAACTGCACTTTATTAGACATTTCATCCATACTTTTATAAAGCATAGCTGTACAGGTACACATTATAATAAAGCAGTTATCTTCATTATATTCTAAAACCATCTACTGCAAAGTTAGAAGAATGAATATATATGATGGTATAGTGCTATAAAATCTCCAATCTTTAGATTGACTGGCTTTTGGTTTTGCCCTTAGTTATTGATGCCTAGGATTTAAAATCAAAGCAAATAAACCTATGCATTTAGCAGTCATCATTTACTTCTTCATACCATTCAAGCTTTAGTCCAATTAACTAACTTGCACAGTTATATAAATGTGACACTAGGGAAGGCAATTACTGTTTATTTTTGAAATCTCTGGTTTCATAATATAGAGATATGCAAGGTAAATTAATACCTTAATAATTTTTTTAAAATTCCAATTTGAATAGTATAAAAAAGTAATAAAAATTGGTCACTGGATGCATAAGCACATTAGTTCTAGCTTTGAATCCTATTTTTCAATAACAAAGACAAAATCCAGAAAACAATCATTCTAGAGATGGAGATCTTAGAACACTAAACAATCTGATGGATATTGATTACTCAAGCTTTTAGTAGATAGTTATAGAACGAAATAATATTAACTGCTCCTAGAAGCATTTGAGTAAGCTTATAAAAATGTACCAATAAATTTTCAATTGAAACAAAAAAGAAGGAATGTGAAACTACTTTAAAAAGATCCATTTAGAAAAGTGAATTTCTGTTGTAAAAAAGTTAAATCTATATAGAAAATATTACTATGAATAGTTAATTAAAGCTTAAGAAGCGAACTGAAGTCTCAGAAAAATTATACTTACATTTTACTATTGGAAAGCAAGTTGTTTTAACAATAAAAATAAAACATGCTAAAGAAAAGGACAGCATTATAAAAAGTGTGAAAGAATTATACAAAGTACTTAAATAATAAAACAAAATAGTCTTTATAATTTACAATAACATTTTTTAAAAGCAAAATATTTTAAATGAGGAAATGATACAAGACATTGAATCCATAAAAGATGAAATGTTGAAATTATTATCCAAATTTTGTAAAAACAATAGAGAACACAAATTTTTTAATATCAAATGCCTAATTGATTAGTTAAAACATTTTCTAGTTTGAGGATTTCATAAGTGAGGAGACAGAGATAAGCTTAGGATAGAACTAGATAGGGATTTATCAAGCTCTACAATCTGGTATCTATTAATTACTCAAATTTATACTAGGACAATCTGAAGGAGAAAAAATAGATTTTTTATATAAAAATATTGTATAACTGGATCATGTGATGGTTATTAATCTATGATTAAATGATAAAGATTTACAGTTGATTGGAAAAATTCAGTAGTGATTTTAATATTTAATAAAAATGAAAAAGGTGATCTTAAGACATTATAAACCCACTACTCTCCTATAAGTTCTATAACAAGATCTTTACTAAAATAATTTTATTATTGTCTACAGAAATCTTGGGACTCAAACTAACCAAAATAGCAAACTGTATCAAATATTAAAAGAAGTCGTCAAAAAATAATAATCACTAATTTGTACTGAAATTGTAGCCTATGGTTTAATAAGGAAGTAGATTAGTAGACTCTAGATCTCAAGATCATGGATTTTTCTTTATCTTCACCATTTTTAGTACTTGAACATCTTATAAATTTCTAAGCAATAAACTATTTGATTAATAACCCTATTTATTGAATTAATACATTAAGAAAAGGCATTTAATTTTTTTAAGCATTTTTGGAGTTATTACAGCTTTGGATCAATGAAACAGGGGCAAAAACATACAGAGTGACAATAAAATGAGTAACATTACTATATGATGATTCTATATCTCCAAATCTTTATATAGCAATTTTATTGGAATTATTTTGTGAATTGAAATGAAAAATGAAATAAATAAATAAATAAATAGATATTGTTTAAGTCATTAGAATTTGCAAATGATATGATTTTCTGCTGTTCAAAATATTACAAATTATCACAAGAGTTAATAAATGAATGTAAGAAAAAAAAAAATTAAAAATAAAATCTAAAACAATGTTCATTGAATTTTCTCCGGGAGAAAAAAAGTAAAAACAGATAGCAATGAATTAAAAATTAGCAGCTAAAAATACCTTAATCAGATTAATAAACAAGTGAAAATGGAATGAATGAAATTAATCACAGGATTAAATTTGGACAAAGTGATTTTGGTTAAAAAAAAAAACACAAGTTAATATTAAATTTTTTTAAATAAATAGCATTTGTATAAATAAATCTGGGATTTAGAAGCTTAATAAAAAAGCAATTCAATGTAGAGATGTGAGTGTTGGTGAAAACAAGTAAAGATTAAAAATGAAACCATTACTAAAAGAGAAAATTTATATTATTAAATTCAGTAAAAAAATTAAGATGTTAAAATAGAACTATACTGAACATATTTTTAGAAGAAATTATAACACATCAAGGATTAAGTTTTAAAATAGAGCATAAAAGTTTGTAAAAGGCCCAAAAAGAGATTGCATAGAAGATGAATAGATGAGACAAGAAAATTTGCTGAATAATAATTATGGATCAAAGAAATTAAATTAAACTTGTAGAGACTTCATTACTATTTACTTGCAATGATTAAAAATGATGATGATAAACACTTTTTTAATATAAAATCTTTATTAGAATATTTCACTGGACTATTTATATAATTTTAAAAAATAATATATAAATATCACAATGCAAGGCAAAAATCTTTTGTGGCACTTCTAACAAATGATCTTTTAAGCAAGATTAAAAATTTTGTTCATATATTAAACCAATATTCAATTGTTAGAAATTTTTAAATAAAAACTAAAACAAAAAGGAAACTTCTAAAACATTTTATAAAGTGGAAATTGGGTCAGTTAATTAATAATATCTTTTGGAAAAGATAGAAGTTTTGTCTTTCAGTAATCTGTTAAAAAACCTGTTCTATCTAACTATAATGTAAATATCATTATAACTGCTTAGAATTTTTTTAGATTTCCTGATCATAATTAAACAGATAAAATCATTCTTTATTGGACAATAAATGAGAATATCTAGTAATTGTTAGTGTTATCTGATGAATAAAAGTCTCAAATTAAATTAAATTAGTCAGATAAGTATTAATATGTTAACTGTAAATACATATGATTATAATCTGATGCAGCCTGTTACTTAAGTGGGAGAGATCACATTATTATAACTATTTCTATGGCTTAAGATTTATTGTTGTTGTTGTTGTTGTTATTATTATTATTATTATTATTATTATTATTATTATTATTATTAATAATAATAATAATAATAATAATAAATAGATATAAATGTGCAAATATATTTATTCAGCCTTATAGGGCCAAATTGAAAAAAAGTTCCACTTTCTCAAATGAGTAAGTATTTCATCATAGTATTTTTCTATTTCTTTTTTTAAGAGTTGTTTGATCATGGATTGTGATTCAAATTTAAGATTTAAATAGTAGATATTTTATAGTTAGTTGAGTCACAGCCAACCTATTTAGGCAGCCAATGTTGGTCAGGTGAATGAATATCTGACTATTTTGTGGTGAAGAAAAAATTATAATGATTATTTACAAAGTTTTGCATTTTTTTATTTCTAGGAAACATGATATTTAGATGCTTATAATACTGAAAACCTACTTAAAAAACTATTAAGAATTATTTATTGTTTACTATTAGAATTAGAGTTAATGATATAGAAATATGGAATTTATAATATATTTATAATAATAATGGAGCACACGTCAGTGAACTAAACATTCCTATTTTATTTCCAAATATAACATATATTACAAAAATTGATTTTAACCATTGACACTATTTTATATTTACTGATGTTTTTTAATTTTGAATTAATACTTTTAAACTGATTTTCACTTGAAAAAATAACCTTTGAACAAAGTAAGTTTAATTGTATTGACATGATGCACCTGTATTGGTAAATGTCTTTGATCTAAAATAATAAATAAATAATGGATAGTCTATGTATATATCATTTTATTCTTTTTCTAAATAAAGAAACAAAAAATTGAAAACTTTGCTTGTGAATTCTTCCAAGACTTCATCAGAAAGCATTGTTTATAATTATGAATTTGTCAATTTAAGATTGAGATTGATACTATATTTGCTCTCAATGCAAATCTTCTTTCATAAGAAGATGAATTGAACAAGGAAAAAAGCTATAAAGTGAAAAGAGAGTGCTTGATGTTAAATTTTCCAAGAAACTTAATTTGTTATCTTCTGTTTTAAAATTTCTCAATATATTAATAATAGATGACAAATATAAAACCATTGGACATTTGCCATTTTATCATTGGATAAGGTCCAATATTCAGGGTAAATACTTTTATATTTTAAAAGGTATTACTATATTAAAACTGAAAAAAAAATTTTTTTTCTCTTGTAAATTTAATTACCTTATTAGTAGAAAGATTAAATTATGTATCCAAATTAATGAAATAATGATATTAACTCTGGAAATATAAATAATTTATTATTCAATTTTGGCACAATACGTAGATCACTATACAATAAAAATTGTATTCTTCCAATGGAATCTTATGGATTGTATTATTATATAGAAATGCAGACATTTATATTGAATGGTTATAGATACAGACAAATGCTGATTGTTGGATATTTTGTCCTGCATGATTTAAAGTGAGGCAGCAGAAAGGTAGACCATGAAGGTCAAGATTCATCAATCATAGCCTTACTTCATCATTTTCAATCACCAAACTTTTTACAAATTTTTGAGCATTAAGCTATTTGATTAATATTGGACAATTCATAAAGTAATATGATTCAATGTTAAATTAACAATTACATCAATAAAATCTATTTATTTCATAAAAAAATATTTTTTTTACAGAAACCAATTACTGTTCCTCCTATATTACTAATAATTAAACCTTGAATTGAAAACTGAGGTCCTCTTAAGAAAAGTGTTGAGTACAGATAAATATATTCTTTGATTCTCTAAAATGAAAATTTTTCATTGATTGCATTGTTAGTGATCAGTTAAAAAAGATCATATATTACGTTTTATTTGACTAAATGAGATATCATAGTGAACTTGAAATACCTTTTATATGAAAAATAAATCGCATTTATATTATAAAGATTAATTCTAAAAAAGTAAAAAATAAATTACTTCCATTGATGAGATATTTTGAGAATATAATGCAATAGAGAATTATGATTAGAGAAGTTGTTGACATTTTTAGAATGAAATGTAAACTACCTACGACATTAAAAGACATCATCATTAAATGTCAAATACACAACCAAAATATAAAAATATGCAATACATATAGTTAAATATTCAGAGTTTTTGTTCCTCATCTTACCTCTATTAATCACAGCCATCCATCAGCACAGAAATTCAGATCACCCTCTTTAACTGTGCCTATATATTGCAAAGAAATAAAGTCATATATCACATGACCTAATTTAACAAACTTGTATTACAAATGTTATCTAATGAGCTTGCCAATAGCTCTTGATAATACTAAAATACTTGCTAGTTTGGAAAAGTATGATTTGAGAATCATGAAAGAGTTGTTTGAAATATTAGAACAAACAAATGGTTTAATAGCACAATGTATTCCAGCCTTATGGAGATCACTTATTTTAGCTCTTTCTTCTAATACAAACTTGAAATCAATTATTGGTGAAACTGAAGAAAATGAACATTTTGTTAATCCACGTATTCTGAACGCTCAACTACTTCATGCTCATTCTCATTCTTTATCTCACACTGAATTCCATTACTAATTGAGATATAATTGTTTTTCTTTGAAAAGTTAACCTTGACAATGGCGGATGCTATTTTATCAAAATGTTGGTAATTAATCAATATTAGTACATGGATTAACTTCAAAACATATATATATATACGTATAAACTAAAAACAAAAACTATTGTGGACTACTAAAGCAAATTGTTTAGCTTAAAGGCTATCAATAATAATTGACAGTTATATAGTAACAGTATTAGTAATTATATAGAAAAATAATGTCTATATTTAAATCTGTATAATACCTTGGGTCATAAAACAGAGGCCTGTCTTATATTTCTAAGTAAACTCAAGATAGCTATCTATTGTGAATGACTACAGCAAAATATTTAGCTTAAAAGCAATCAATAATAAGTGATTATTACCTAGTAATACCACTGTTGATTTATTTCTCTAGTTATTGCATGGAAATAACCCCACTTATTCATTTGTTTACATTATAATTACTCCATAAAAATATTTCTTATATATATATTTCTATGTTTTGTTTATAATAAAACATGTTAATAATAATGTCTCAATTAAAAATAATTAATTTTTAAATATAGATTCATTTCAAGTCAAATGCACTTTCATTCATATTCATTTATATATATATATATCATGAATTTTACTTGCTGCAAGTAAAAGTTATGATTATATTGCATGGAACCAAAATATGCAATTGGCTTAAAATGTTTATAATAATAAATATCTTCATTTAAGGATTAATTATTTCCTTTGCTAACGCACATTATTATTCGTGCATTATATATATAATCTTTATTTAGTAAAGCTGATGACCATTACCATCATCAACAACTTATCTTTTCTCAAGCATCACTTCTAACCTTTAAAAATACAACATTGTTTACACCACTGCCAACACCACTTCACACGCAGCCTCCCCCAGGATCGATGGTAAAGAGATAGAATATTAATAAGAATATTTGCCAAGGCGCCAAATTGCAACTTCAATGAAAATATTTAGGCTAAACCTTATTTCAATAATTTATTTAATAATTTCTAATAACAATATCTAAAGAAGGGGTTAATAAATAATCACTAAACGGAGAAAACACTGAGTGCGCAGTAAAATAATAATAATAATAATACTCTTGGAAATTCATATTTATTAAAGAGAAGAAACTTTAAGCTCCACTCTCATTACAATTTATACTCTCAGCACACTCCCCATCCACTACCATTAAAGTCACAATTAAAATTTTGTTTCAGATTCTAAATAGTTCCATGTCCATCTCCACCTTCCTGATCCATCCCTCCATCATCCTCACATTCATAAGTCCCTTGTACTACTATCGCTTTTACTCTCAATTTTTCATCGTACTAGCTCATTTATCTCCTATGATAATTTCTTCTCAGGGTTTTAGAACAATAAGGCCTGGAAGTCGAACAAGCTGCTATGGATTATTGGTGATAAACACTCTTCCCCATGATTACCTCCACAGTTGACATTGGCTGACTTTAACGTAGCCAATGTCCACTTACACTAAAGCTCTAATAATTAAGCTTACATTAAATTGTGGAAATAACATATTATAAACACTTTAATAACTAAAGAAAACTCCCCAAAAAGTTTATTTAGTAAGGTGTTTGAATACAAACAGATGGGGAAAGGATTTATGCCCACCCACTGTATCCACTATCACCCAATAATCATCCCACAATTCATAATCTATACTTTAAATATACTAAATAATTTCCGGAATATTGGTAATTTAAATCTTGCAGTGCTACATAAGCTTAGAAAATTAACCATTTAAATAAAATTTTAACTTGTGTGATTTAATAAAAATAATGCTCCAAATATAAATAACAATGTATTGATGCATGATTGGATTTGAAATTTCTAGATTGTAGTAAACCACAAAACACTGTGACTTATGCAAAATCTTATTCTAAAAACAACAATTTTTATTATCAAATATAAATCAATGCAATAATATTTACATTATTTAAATAATTCCCATGGCTTTCCCCAGTTCTTCAACCGTATGATTAAAAAAAAAAAATCTCTAAATAAACTGCTAACTTTGCAATGTTATAGAATGCATTATTGTTTAATTCTTACTCACTAGGGGATCACAATTGCCATGGAGTACTAATAATAAAACCGATATAGAATGATAATATTTACCGTCATTTTTTTTTCATTTTTTTTTAAATTAAGATATAGTTAATATTAAATTTCTTCCCAATTCTTAACGCTTTCAATTCCTGATTTATTTTCTAATTACTCCTATTAATTCTAAAGATAACTCTTCCAATAATAAAATTTAATAATTTCCCATTAATTATCTTAACCTAATATGTCTTCACCTTATGCTTTACAGTGGAGATATTTTAAGTATTGCTTGCCTTCTCGCAATCAAGTTACCTTTCAAGTGTTAAGAAATCGGTACTTAGCTTAATCATTATCATACATGCATACAATCTATATCAACGTTCTTACGATAATAATACTTCAGTGATCTCATCATTTCAGCGAGGTTCTCAGCTGGCTGTGAATATACTTTCTAGATAATTCTACCTATGCACCGTTAACTATATTCTCAGGTATTATTTAACTCTTAAGTTTAATGTTTGACTTTATTATTAATCTTGGCTCTTATTAATTCATTAAAACATTTAAATAAAGTAATGTTTCAGTATAATAATTACACATATACTATCTGCACTCATCCTGACATCAAATAAATTTTATGACTCTGTAACCAACATTTAAAACTAATACTTGACTGTATCTGAAATTCATACACCCTTAAGGAATGTCAACATTAATATGAGGGTAAGCAGTGACCTGGATAAGAAAAAATATCTTTTCAGTAAGGTTGAGGTATGCTAGGATTTATCCTTAGTCATACAGAAAGATATGGGTATACCTAACACCCTCTGGCCATCAATAAAGAAATCATCTTATGGTGTAGAATATAACCAAGTGGGAATCTCCTCCACTGCATTTAAATACTTTATAAAAATGGAATCCACATCTTACTGAGCAAGCTAAACTACGATTACCCTAGCTTGGTGGGGATTCTTTGTTCATCCATGTGTACAAGGGCCTAATACCAATTTGTATAAATAAAAATTTCATATATACACTCCTCTCATGGAATAGTATACTAAAACATTAGCTAACAATTTTTTCCAAGTGTTAATTAGCTTATATCTAATTCACTTTAACTTTACAATAATAATAATAATAATAGTAATAATAATAACAATAGCAACAGCAGCAATAGCAGCAGCAGCAACAACAATAACAACAACAACAATACTACTGCTACTGCTACTGCTACTACTACTACTACTACTACTACTACTACTACTACTACTACTACTACTACTACTACTACTACTACTACTACTACTACTACTACTACTACTACTGCAGGGGAAATATAAAAAACAAAACACTACAATAATGCAAATTATGTTAACTTACAAAGGTAGGTCTGTACCAGCCATAAGGGCCTCAATGTTTATCTTATATGCACTTTGGTGCACTAGGTGTGCATTTGTATTGGGTAATAATCCCAGAAGGCATCCAGCCACATTTGAGAATAAGTTAATGAAAATTCACGTTAGAGACAAGCAGATCACCAGCCCAGACATTTATGCAGCTACTTGGTCTCTGCTCAGACAAACAGCAAAGTTATAAAGAATGGACAATCCAGTATATTATATGTAGACAATAACTATGTTTTAAGCTCATGTAAATTCAGAAAGAACTCTATCAAAAATGACAATGTAAATGTTAAAATTTGTTATCAACTTGTAGCAGTTAATTTACTATGTAATCACTAATGTTGTATTCTTTTGAGACAATAAAGGCCTTTTGAAACATAATAATAATAATAATAATAATAATAATAATAATAATAATAATAATAATAATAATAATAATAATAATAATAATAATAATAATAATAATAATAATAATAATAATAATAATAATAATAATAATAATAATAATAATAATAATAATAATAATAATAATAATAATAATAATAATAATAATAATAATAATAATAATAATAATAATAATAATAATAATATTAATAATAGAGAGTGCCACCTGGTTACTCACATTGTTCCAGGTAAGAAAAAAGTCTCCTGGTTTTTTTCAAATTAAATAGCTATAAAAGTGGATTTTTTTCCTTTAATATTTAAATATGCTATACTCAATGCTTACCCGAATGTTTTAAGAAATGTGCATGTCCTAAAATAATTAGTGAACTATGATAAAAAAAAATCAATAATAGCTATGAGTAGTAATTAATTCTCCAGTATGGCGAATGGACGTCAATTCAAACAAATATAATTAATAACATTATTTAGGAACAAGAAGTAAAAAGAGTAGAAGGAAAAATAGCGAAAAAGTTAATAAGTTTTAAATTTAAAAAAATAGTTTAAAAAATCAAAACAAAACTTTACCTTTGTTGAAAAATTACTTGTGTAAATAATAAAATGGTGACTGCCCAGTCGTCAGATCAAGAATCTGGGCCTTCACACCACACAAGAAAAACATATGCAACTATTGCAAAAACTTACCAAGATAACATAAACCCGGGAAAAAATCCCAGATTTAGAAAAACTACGTCAGACGATCTTAAAGACTTGGATCTAGTAAACCAAAATGAAATTGAGCCCCCCCCACACACACACAATGGACAGATATAATGCTGGAACAGATTGGGGTCAGATTCAATAATATGATACCTAGAACCCTTTTTTCAACATTCAAAAGATTTTTTACTGAAAAATCAATAGTGTTGGTGGTAGCAGACAATCACTGCACTCTCTACCGTTTCCCCAAGGAGCTACTTATCGAAGCACTAAACAAAAATAATTTACTGGAGACAGTACAATGCATAGGTGACCATCCAAATAGTAGATATGTAGCGGTTGAGTTTTGTGAAGCTGCACAAAGGGATCAATTCAAAAATCATATTAAAACTCTAGGTAATTTTGCAATCGTACGAGTTGATGAAAACAGATACAAAAACATCACCGGAGCATTAAAAAATGCCTACTTCAGATATAGCTTTGACGATTTCCAAAGAATGATGAATCCATTTGGAAAGGTTTTTTTTTTCAGCAAATATACCCCAAAGAAACATCAGTACCCGTATTCACAAATAGTTTTGAATACAAAGTCAAGCTAAACAAAGAAATACACCCAGAAAACATTCCAACACATATAACAGACCAAGAGGCAACACTATACTTATATATCTGAGGACTAAAGCCATGTTGTTTCACCTGTGGCAAAAGAGGCCACATAGCAATGCAATGCAATGAAGAAGTAAATCTAGTGGAAGAGAATAACCACCCCTCACAAAGTTTAGAAGGGAAACCAAATAGAGCACACAAATCCATGAAGCAGGAAAACATAGATTTCCCCCCACTCAAGTCAATAATATCAAAAATTAAAATTAATAAAAATAAAACTATAGACCATCCACCAAGCAAGTCAATGGAAATAACAATTAACACAATCATGAATGAGAAAGAGGAAAACTTTGAACCCCAGGCAAAATCACTTAGTGATAAGTTAATAGAAAATGAAAATAATTACATGAAAAAAAAAAAAAAGAACTGCCAAACGGAGATAATAATCAAGCTGAGGACACAATTATAAACAAAATGACAACTGAAATAATGGATACCATCACACAATTCTTTCCAGCAATTGAAAACACACCTCCAGAAAGTAAACGAAAACAAGCAGAAACAAAAAAAATAGAGAAAATAAATGAAGCAAAAGAAATCCCAAAAGAAAATAAATATCAAACAGAACACACAATAATAAATAAAACTGCAACAGAAATCATGGACAGCATTACAGAGTTTTATTCAAAAGTTGGAAGCACACCACTGGAAATTAAAAAAAAGCAGCCCCCCCCAAAACAAACTAGAGAAAGCAAAAAAATTAAAACAAACGAGCATGAACTTACACAAGTAGACATGCCAGACCAATCATCAGATGACTGTATGGAAACAGAATCACTCTTACTGGAAGAAATGACTTTGGAAAACAAAAACAAAGAGACTGCAATAGTTAAACATGCAAATAGTGAGTCTACCAGCAGCAAAAAAAAACGCAATGAAAAAACATTTAGCTCGCAGGTAGGAAATAAAATTCCAGCACTCTAATCGAAAAAAAATATAAATAATATCCCCTACATACAAAAATATACAATTCAAATGAAGATAAATATTAGTGCAATAAATGTCCAAGGTTTGAATTCCATTAAAAGAATGCAGCAAATTAAATATTGGATACAGAAAACAAAACCATCCATTTTAGGGCTATTAGAAACAAAAATTTATAGCGGATCCCGCTTTGATCCAGCACTACATATGAATAAAATGGGCTTTTGCACATGCTCCAGGGACACAACAACACCTTCAAATGCACAGGGATTTTTATCAACCAACAATGCCCATTCACTACTTTTAAAATAATTTTTATAGATGCAAATCTCCTTATAACAACATTCAATCATAGACAACTTTCAATCAATGTTATTTTTGTATATATACCTCCAGGAGCAATAGTAGTTAGCAGAATAATTTCGATAATAAATTCAATTCTAGCAAATAATCCCCACCCCACTATTCTTGCTGGAGATTTTAATATGACCTATAAAAAGTTTGTCATGAAATGGTTACATCAACTTACAATACCACTAATGAGCGGGGAAGGTTAGAGGGGGAAGGTTTTCTTCCACCGGACTCAGTATCTTTTTATAATAACAGACACGGTACTTTAATTGATCTGCTGTTTTATTCTCCCATGTTACACCATGCAATTGAAGTAAAACCTTCTCCCACCAACTTTTCTGATCATGCAGCACAAATAATGAAACTAAATTTAGACACACACCACAATACTTTTAACAGCATACAAAAAACAATAAGAATTCTACTTCCAAATAGTACTCCCGAGGATCTCTTCTCAGAAATGTATATAATGTTAAACAAAATAAATCAAATTGAACTGGACCCGATCTCCAAATATATAGCATATATAAATACACTCTCGTTTAACATAAATCACATTACACAAAAATCTACC
The DNA here is from genome assembly GCA_028023455.1 of Epiperipatus broadwayi. Lineage (NCBI taxonomy): Eukaryota > Metazoa > Onychophora > Udeonychophora > Euonychophora > Peripatidae > Epiperipatus > Epiperipatus broadwayi. The sequence continues at coordinate 2,648,665 of JAQFVV010006346.1, forward strand.
CCCACCCCCTTCAAAATTAATCACATTAGCAGAGGAAATGAATAAAAGGATAATACAGGCAAAACCAGTCAAGAATAAACAAGCAAATATAATAAAGCTAACAAAGTTATACAATCAAACTGTTGATAAACTGAAACAATATCTAGCAATAAAGAAAAAGAAAATTTGTCTCACACAACAACATACATGGACCTGCAGATATATTTGTTGGCTTTAGGTTATCCATCCACAAACAAAGTCCCCATGGTGCTAAAATGGAAAAATAGAGTGACAGCTGGTTATAATCTGCTAGACCCTATATATAACTACTTCAAAAAAAAGCTAAGTAACCATAATCATGTCAAATCACTTGCAGATTATTTTGGCAAGTTAGAAACGGAAACACCTTTTGAAATAAAAGATTTTGCAATAGTTTTAAACTCAGTCCCAAGCGCATTCATCCAGGGCCACCAGGAATCCCACAATTTGTATTGTCACATCTCAGCCAATTCACAAATAAATATTTATGCCAACTTGCAAATCAATTATCACAGAAACTATACAATATACAAGGACTATATCCAATATCAATGGTCCCATTTATGAAAAAACAAGAACCAATTTCCACACTAGCCAATCTCCGACCAATCTCAATGGAGCCATTGGGGATAAAAATACTGGAAAAGGTCATAAAGAATAAAATTGAACAATACATAGAACCATAATATCACAGCATCAATACACAAAAAGGGGTCATCTACAGGGCAGACAGCACTAATATATAAAACGCTAATCAATTCAATTATTAAAAAGAAAAAATATGCACCAATGGTAGTCCAGCTGGATTTTGAAAGTGCTTTCGACTCTGTCCCAATAGAAACACTTTTGAGCCAGCTAAAAAAAAACACAGATACCTAAAACAATATTATATACAATAGGCAATTTGCTTCTAAATAGAGAAATACACATCATGCTCAATGGTAGATCCACATCATCATTCAATCCCAGCCAATCAATCCTGCCAGGTTCTCCTCTAAGCACACTGCTATTTACCTTTTATTTAAATCCACTACTAGAGCAAATCAATAAAAAAATTCAAGGAATTCAAATACCAAATACAAATACATACATTCCCTGCATAGCTTATATGGATGATGTTACAGTGTTTCTAAACTCAAAAAAGCAAATACATATACTACAGGAAATAATAGAAGAATACACAAAAAAGTTCAAATTAAAAATTAATATCAATAAGTCAGCAGCATGGTCAATATACACAGGCAAAACAGACAAAAAAGTTTATCAAGGTAAGCCCAGTAATTTCCTGGGTTTTCCTTTCCACTTGGGAATGAGTCAGATGAGAAGGAATATACAAAATAAACTCAAGCCCGAAGCAGAAAGAGTCATAGCATCACTCTCCAGATCATATCTCTCACTCTATGCAAAAGTGTCAATATTTAATCAACTTATAATGACCAAAATAACTTACTACCTGCCAATAATTACTTTTACAAAACAATTTACAAAGTCAATTAATTTACTCTGTAATAAACTATTATGGAACAGAAAAATAGCAATTTCTTTAAAGCAACTTAACCAACCAACAAAATGGAATGGCCTTGGACTGCATGCTATACATACTTTCTACACCCAAAAAACAGTAAAATCTACTGATTACCATATTTAGACGTTTTCCAAACATAGAACCAAAAATGGAAATCACACCAATGGACCGACCCTCACCCATGGACAATTATATAAATACACTATTGATAAGTATTAAAAACATTAAAGATAAAATAGCACTGAAGAACCCAATTAAATATACTTATTGGAAAATTCATGATTTTCTAACTCAAAGCCAAGAAAACAACAATAGGCTAACAGTACTAGGAATAAATAATAGTCAATTACTCAAAAAGTACAAAACATGGTATTTAGAACCTAAATTGTTTGACTTTATTCTCAAATTGAATTTAAATGCACTACCTACAGCACATTTCATTCGGTTCAGAAGATTTTACCTAAATGTTGATCCAATGTGTGCGTTATGTCACCAGGAAGAAGAAACACAAGAACATTTAATATATCACTGTAAAGGCTTAGAGAAAGTCAGACAATTGATGGTGAATAATTATAGGAAAAGGGAAACCACAATAGAAAAAATGTTAAAAGCTTTCAATGAAAACAAAATACCTATAATACGTGCAGCAACTTTCAGTATATATGCCTTATGGTGTACCAGATGTGCTTTCACTTTAGGAAACAATCCAAGAAGACATCCTAACACATATCACAATAAACTAGAAAAACTTAAGGAAAGGGACAATCTTCTAGCACCACCGGACATTTATGCTGCCACTTGGTCTCTATTTAAAATAAAAGCAGCCTTATAATGGATAGACCAAATACAAACTCAGAAAAACGGAAAACTGAAATGAACTCATAATAAGAACTGAAATATCTAAAAGATGTGAACTACAAAAGACTCTAATTAAGAAAAACACAAGTATTTTTTCTGTGTTTCAAGATGTATCCTAGTATATGATGTTTGATACAATGTATTACTTGATAAGAATGTAACCTTTTTTTGCCTAATAAAATTTGCTTTGAAATATAATAATAATAATAATAATAATAATAATAATAATAATAATAATAATAATAGTAATAATAATAATAATAATAATAAAAGAAATGCGTATTAACTTTTAAAACCATCTTTCTATACTTTTATGACATAATAATGATACTTTACCACAACATTTACACAATCTTTATAAAACATATCAATAAGCCTAAGTATTTGATAATAGTGCCTGGTCCGATTAAAAACATTCCATTTAACAATATCTCTCATGCCCTTCATAAAAAAAATGTAAAGCAACAAATTACTATTGAGAATAAGGCACATACAAATTTATTTGATACTAACTTATCTACTCAAAAAAAAAAAGAAAAAAAAATCCTTAACATAGATTAACATTAAACTGATATATACGATTTTTTTTTTTTAGATTAAATATTAGAAACTAATAACACATAATAAAATTATACTCATACAGTCCTCTGCAGATTCTTACTTTAAATTTTGGTTTGTGTTATCTTATTTGATTTTGTTCCATGTGCACACATATCACATTAGATAATTCTTGAGAAATTCTTGTCTATTTCATTGAAGAACTCCTTGAGACTTATCATTTCTGTTTCGATTTTTAGGATAAAATCCATGTTTCTTTTAGTTGCAAATTATTCTTCTGAGGCCTTTATTGAAGGAGTCACTTTTATATATGATCAATCCTTATAATTGAATGTAATAAATTTTCATTTTTAGTTATTATAATCCTTAATCCATTTTGGTTTCTTGGCATTAATTGCATTTTCATAGTTGAAGATAACCAGCTTTTAAGTTTTGACATATATAATAAATTAATTTAGCTTCACTGTAGGAAGCCTATTTACCAATGTATTTCTCATTCCATTTACGATGATTTTATACTTCATATGGGATTTTAGCATTCAGTTCCACCATATTTTAAGAAATCAGAATTATTTTTTTTAGAAATTTTGGATAATACAAATAGCTAACTCTTTTAAATTTAATAAAATTAAATTTGCAATAATTATTCATAGAACACAGTGTTTTGTTGATTTTTCCTGAGGATAGTTCCTTCTGCAGTTTAATCTTCATTACCTGCTGATCACTGATAAATTGGGTACATTTGGATGAAAGAAACATCATGAAATTGGTCAACTTTTGGAGAAGAAAGGATGTGCCTGATATAAAAATTTACTCAAAACTCATTTTGTAACAATATTATAAAATTTGATGAAGTTTCTCATTCAGGAAACAGAACGGCAAAATTAATATCAGACTTATAATTTTTGTATTGAAAAATTGCTTATTGAAGCCAACAAGGTTTCTCTAGATAACCGATGATGAATAACAACCTTTTATACTGTCTGGATTTTTTCATTCCTTTTCGGAATGATCGACCTGCCAAACCATTTATGTTTACATTTTAATTGTTTGATTACCTATTGTTTTTTCTAAAATTATACATTCCCACTTCACAAATATCACGTGATTTTCTTTAATATTTTCCCACTCATGGAAATTTCCCTGAAAGAATCAAATGAAAAAAAAACTTTTTTTAATTAAAAAAATTCATAGCAACCTAACTTCAAACCCAGAATCTTGAATTAAAATTGGCTGCTATGAATGAATGATCAAAACAAATTAATTCTTCTTTCTATTTAATAATTCTTGCAACATTTTGTGAAGCATTGAAGCATGACTTAAATGATCTTCATTTTCTTTTATTCCCTTAGCTTTTCATTTTAAACCATCAAATACTTTTTATAAAACTTCTATAATATATTTTAGGAATATTGACTCATCCTATTGCATATCTTTATCATTGTTAATATTTTTAGTGTCACCAAACAATCAAATCATTTTTTGTATTTTAATAAATATTATTTAAAATATGACAATATCCTGTTTTTCATTTTGATGGTCCAAAGTTTTAATCATTGTGGAAATGCTTGATCAGTCAATTGTCTTTTCATAATCTGCAAATTCTATGTGTAATACAATATTTATTGATGTTTTAATAACTTTTCTTAATACTTGGATATCATTATTATCATCAACCATTATCAACCGACTGCAGGATGAAGGTCTCTCCAAGTTCAATCCATCTTCTCCGATCTTTAGTTTCTCTTCTCCACATCACCCCTGCACACTTTGTTATTTCATCCATCCATCTCACAAATGGTTTATTTCTGGGTCTTTTACCATCTCTTGGAATCCAGTTTAAGCTTTTAACTGTCCATCTATTATTATCTCTTTTAGAAATATGACCAGCTAGCTCTACTTCAGTCTTTTAATTTTTTCAATGAGGTCAGTAACACATGTTTGTTCTCTTACCCATATATTGTATTTTCGATCTTTTTTATTACTTCCAACATGCATCTCTCCATATTTCTTTGAATGGTGTGAAGTTTCTGTATTGCTCTTCTATTAAGTGTCCAAGTCTCAGATCCATAAGTAAGAACTGGTAAAACACATTTATTAAGAACCTTCCTTTTCAAACACATAGGTATATTTACTTTTAGTATCAAGTTATTTCTATCAAAAGCACTCCAACCAAGTTTAATTCTATGATTAATTTAATTCATTATGTTTCCATCTGTATTAATAATCTGACCAAGGTATTTGTAACTGTTAATTTCTTCTAACTCATCATAATCAATCTTTATTTTCATATTTTGAGAAAATCCATTAAACATTACTTTAGTTTTTTTAACATTTATCTTCAGTCCTACTTTTCTACTTTTATCTGATAACTCCTGCAATTAACTGTTAATTTCTTGTAACTCATCATAATCAATTTTTATTTTCATATTTTGAGAAAATCCATTAAACATTACTTTACTCTTTTTAAATTTATCTTCAGTCCTACTTTTCTTCTTTCATTTGATAACTCTTGCAATATTTCCTGCATCTCTAAAGCATTATTTGCAAAAAACAACTACATCATCTGCAAAATCTAAATGACTTAAATAATCTCCATTTACTTTCCCTCCTTTAGCTTCCCATTTTAATCCACAAAATACTTCTTGCAGCACTGCTGTAAAATATTTTGGAGATATTATATAAAACCACTTTGAAATCAGCATGCTCTTTTAGTTGGTTTGAGTTCAAAGTCTGTAGTAAACCACTGTAATTAATATAATAAAGATTTTCTATAGAGCTGATAGAACACTGATAGACCTGTAATTTCTAATATCTCTTATATTTTTTATAATAGTCATAAGGGAATCATATCTGACATATGTGCTGTATGAATTTAATGCCATGTGCTGTATAACTTTACAAATCTGAGGAATACTCTCATTTTCTCAATGCAAGATAGAGTTTTTGAAAAGATAGGACCTAAATGAGCACACACACACATATATATATATATATATTCTGACCTTGCTCTGTGCATCCTCACTTCAGAATAGTATATGATATATGATATAAAATAAAACGGGTTCTAGCTTAGTTAATAATTAATAAATAAAATATTCAGCACTAAAATTAAAATGTTTCACTAGCTCAAATTTAAAATACGAATAAGGTTCAGTTTATAAAAATAAATTAAATAAATATTTTAATATTTTCATGAGACTTGAAGTGAAAATACAGGTGACAAGATAGATTACATTGAGCCAATATCGGGATATTACCTCAATGGCATAAGAACACTATCCCCCCTTATTACTATTTCAAATAATGAACTCATAGTATTCTTCCGACCTTAATAACTTCTACTCACTAAGATTAAGTTAATAATTACATCTTAATCTTCTATTTATAATAATCTAGCTCAATAAAATAATCTCAGGTTCATAAAGTTTATTCTAAGTTAATTTAAAATACGGTAGTAAAATATGAGAAGGGATTTTATTTCATAATCTACTACACTGAAACTAATAATAAATAATAATAATAATATTCTTCATTGTTTAACTACTACTGGATATCTTTTCTTTTCGTTATATTTTTATTACCATATAAAATATTAAAATAATATAATATGATCTTGTATCTTCATGTAATAATATAATAAATACGTGGTAGCATTTTGATAATCTGATAAACAAAATATGTGTGGCAACTGATAGCATATAATTCAATATACTATTGTGATAACTGATTTATGACCAATAAAACAATGTAAAATTATGATTATTTAATTAAATGAATACTAATAAAATGTTTAAAATACTTCTCTGTTTATCTTTTTGTGCAAAATTATATTTTTGTTTCAATTGTTATGAATATATCGTGATTTCATGCAGTGGAGTGGAGAAATAAACAATCAAGAAACAAAAATTTTGAAAAACAAATTTTAATAAAGTTTATTAACAACAACAAATAAAAATAAACAATTTATGTACACTATTTACAATGGATATCCTTATTTTATTCTTACATTTTTATCTACTAAGTTATATACAAATAATTTATAGTTTAGTTATATCTTTATTTAGACTTAAGACAAAATAAAATGTTATCATTTAGTTTCTCATTATGGTTAATTTATTACAAATATATTTACTTATTTTGTTAGCAAAATATTTCATCCTTAATATTATTAAACTATCTTATTTTTAAAACATTCATAGGAAAACATTCTACAGAAAACAAAATTAACTTTATAATGAGTATGGATTTCTCAAAATATTAAAAAATTTCATCTTGCAAAGTCAAAGATGTTACATAAAATATTCATCCAAAATTCAGTACTAGATTTTAGTGTCTTATCACACGATGTTTACTAATCATAATATATTCTTATCTAGCCTTACTTTAGTACGATATAAGTGTAATAATCGATATATTCCTATTATTCAATAGACAAAAAATATATACTATGCGTATTCCTTACATTTATTGTATATTATTGTTTTTAAAAATATGCAATACTTATTTTTCTCTTAAAAAAATAATAATAAAGCATTTAAAAAATAATTAACATTTCAAAGAAAACATCTTGTTTAGATACTCTATTCCAAAATTTATATATCATTTCCGAAATAAATTCAAAAATATATTCTATGATTCTTTCCTTTCCCTTAGGATTCACTGGACCCTCAATTTTAAGTTATAAAACTCTGTTCCTTATAAGCAACTAAACCAATCTTATACAAAAAAAGGATAGCATAACCTAAGCTCTAAATTATTTATCATTTCTTTTCAAAATATCTTACTGAACGATGCAGTTACATAAAATAAAGATAGCTAAATAGATGCATAGGATTTAAGAAAAAAAACTAGAGTATCGTTCATAACATATCTCAAAAATCATGGCACAGTGCATTACAAGAAAGAGGTATGAACTTTACCTGTCTAATAACCTCTAATACATGAATGGTGTTAAAGCTATTTCTTCAGCTTTATTAGAACATCAAATATTTAAAGAAATATAAAACACTGTCCAAATAAAATGTGTACCAGTCATAGTGCTTTGTTAACTATGCTGATATCCACACAAAGACTAAATATTATTCACATTCCTTATAACATCCTATTTCTTAAAACATCATCTTGGTTTCCTGTTCACTAAGTACTTCCAAGCCACTATCTCAACATTATTTCTCAAGATTTTCCACATCTTACATCGATAAATAACTATCTGCATTTACAAAACAATAAATAAAATTCATAGATAATTTAAAACAATTTCACTGTTCCACAAGAAATGTTTGTCCACTTCATCATTCTGTATGCTTAATCATATGTAATCTAATCAGACAATATTTGAACATCCAATAACATGAAAATTTTGAAAGAATCACATAACTATTTGTTATTATGTTGGATTACATCACTAATATAAAAAAAAAATCGTCGTATGCATATTTTCAAATCAATCCTATCTCATAATGTTTTTTTCTAAAATGTTGTATGAAATGCGTTACATATAATTAAAAAAACTTTTACACTTCATTCTTATGATCCATAGATGATCTAAAGAAAACAAAAATATACATTATAAATTATTAATAGTTATTATTATTACCAAAATAATCTTTATCTGGTCATCATATTCAGTAGGCTTCTTCATCCACTAGATACCAATCATTGCAAACATAAAGAAATATACATCCATACACTTTATTTTAAAATATATTCTTATCTAAATTATTAGATTATTCCATTATAAAATTTTATATCATCAACAAATTAATGTTTTATGTTTTCATAATCTTATAAAAAAAACTTTAGATTTAAACTAGGTTAATAAAATAAAAGGAATCAAAACTATAATTACATATTTTCTTGACTATAGTTCCTGATAAGTCCAAAATGTTTATTATTTTCTCTAGAGTTTTAAACTGTTCTCCTCCAAGCGCATTAAAGTTTAAAAATAAAAATAATTATTAATCCATTTATATAAATTGGTCAGAGGGTATTCATTTATTATTTAACACTCGCAAAGCGTTTGCACAATTGGCTTGAAAGGCCGATATGAATGTAATCCATTTAGTAAAATTTTATAGAAAATAATCCTTGGTTTTAATATTTAGGATGATAATAATTAAATCATAATATTAATTAATCCCGTGAAATTTCTTCAATATTCTCTGCCAATATTCTCTGCGGCGTATCCGATGCATCACTCCATCTAGCTTAACTTTAAAATATTCGGTAAACTTTTTTTACAATATTTCCATGGATCCATCTTTTATTCAACTATGTGTTCACTTTTTTTGTATAAGTTTCCTTCTTAATACATTTAAACTTTCGTTTGGTATTTTTATATAAATCACTTTAAAAAAAAACTTCAAGTACTTTTAAACAAATCTTTTCTAAATACATTTTAAACAATTCTAAGACTGGATGTTTTAATATCAAAAATGCTTCAGTAATATATTCTCCTGGATTCTTTCTTTAACTCTTGAAAATATTTTTTTAAAAATGTTACCTTCAGAAAGGATATAACATTTTACTCCTTTTGATATAATATTTTATAAAATGATTCATAAGATATAATTGTCTTATTACTATTTTAAAAAATAAATCTTGGATAAGCTTATCTAAATAATAATGCATCTCCAATTTTTCCTTTTTAAACGGAAAATAACTTTCCACTGTATCAGTATAATGTCCAGGTTTTTATGCATCAAAACAGTTCTTCGGTGAAGCACTAACAAAGCTGTATCAAAATATTCCAAAAACATTTTTATATTATTAGAATTTATATGCATTTTATTCTACAGTATGTCCATCTTTTCACTGCGAAGTTTAGGTCAAATTTCAGATAAAATAATCCTGGCAAGTACTTTTAAAAAAAACTAGCAAATCATTTTCACGAAGTTTCTAAATATATTATTTTTTTAAACTCTCTTTTGCAAAATACTTCTTAAAAATTATCAATTAGTTTTTGCAAATAAAACTATAAGAAAGTACTAAAAAAAAGTGACTAAAATAAAAATTTTAAAGTACTATCTCTTCGATAGTTACTAATATACCTTGCTCTGGATTCAATTCATTATTAATCTCCCCTGATACCCTCCCCCCTGCAATTCGTATTTATATTCTAGAAAATACGTCATTTGATTGTCTGATTCTCACTTTTAGCTTGAGAACAAATTTAAATATTTTCAATTTTTTAAAGAATTAAATCTTTAAAATAAAAGTTTATGACGTAATAACTCAAAAATATTATTTAAAATACTACTTTTAAATCAATTATTACTTTATTTAAATTATTTAATCATTTAAAATAACTTTTAACATAACATTTTAATAACTTATTCCATACTTAATATTCCATTTATCTAGTTTTATTTAAACAATATATTTAACTTTTTTATTAACTGTATTCGTCTTCATTACATTATTTAAAACATGTTATACGATAGTTAACTTAATATTTAATATTTGCTTTATGCTAGGTGATAATTCCATCCAATTCTATAATGCAATCTTTTAAAATATTTTAAACTTTGTTATTAATTCAAACAAGCAGTGTGTGTGAAAGTATGCATTATACAAGTCACATGATCAATAACTTTGACAGACGATTTTTAATCTATTTTTCTGCCCAGATTTATAAAATTGCAACACTTTATTATATTAAATAATATAATTATAAAATTTGAAAGAACAATTTAGAAAATATAGAATTAAATACAATTCTCACCATCATAAAGTTTATCTTTAAAATGTACGATATTAATTTTGATTATGAAATATGACTTTATAAATTTAAAATATAACATTTATTACTATAAGTTTTAAACTATTAAAATCGAACTTTTTAAAATATACTTTTAATTATTTATAGCTGTGTTATTTAATATGGCCAGCTTTTGCAACCATATGCAACAATATTTTAAGCTTTACTTAACTATTTTTAAATGATTCGTTATAATTTTATATACTACGTATTTGCTTTAGCCTCAAATTGTACTTTATAATATAATTAACTTAATATGATTACCATATTAAAAGAACATATTCTAAAATTTATAAATTTTTAGTAATTGACTGAGATGGACTATTACTGACCTATAGAAAAGGGCACAATATGTATATATATATATATATTTCATATGATGGAAAATCGATTCGATGTAATAAATTAAATATTTATTAATGTAGTTGTCTATAATATTTGTTTATATATATATATATGAAACCTAATCATTTAGAAATGAAAGCATGAAGGTCTTAATTAATCACTTCGTAATATCATACATTATACATTAATAAATGATATTCGAAAATGTTTACAATTATGGTATGTCAGTATTAGATGTAATATTAAGTATATGTAATTAATTATTTATTTATCTAACACTGTGATTTTATTTGTGATAGTCATATGTCAGGGATAATTCCCTTATAACTATTACAAACCTAATCATATCACTAAATAAATAATTAGTTAACTATCTCTTATATTATCTGTTATATATATATATATATATATATATATATATATATATATGTGTGTGTGTGTGTGTGTAAATTATTAATCAATGTCTGTATTCCAATTATAATAAAATATATATAATTATTCAAAACAATACAATAATTAATACAGTAACAATATTTTAAACAAACAAATATATACCAATTTAATAGAAGTACTTTCAACTATCTATGTAGTCGTTGTCAACTAGATTCAAATTGTATTAGAAAAAAACGTTACAAATGTAAACAAAAAGTAATACGTCATACATCAATTTTCCCACAATTCATTAATTTTTATATTGGCGGCCTGTCTGTTTATCAACTGTTGCTTTTCACTTTTTATTAACATAGCTTCTTTAATTTTGTGTTTATTATTATTTCTTTCAATACACAAAATCTAATTAATGAATTGTGGGAAAATTGATGTATGACGTATTATTTTTTGTTTACATTTGTAACGTTTTTTTCTAATACAATTTGAATCTAGTTGACAACGACTACATAGATAGTTGAAAGTACTTCTATTAAATTGGTATATATTTGTTTGTTTAAAATATTGTTACTGTATTAATTATTGTATTGTTTTGAATAATTATATATATATAATAAATAAAGTTTGATATCTGTATTCATTTCACAATATATGTAATACACAAATCAATATATATATATATATCAAAATACAGTACAATTTATATAAATTATATTCTTTTAGAAGTACTTTCGACTATACACTTTGTAGTCTTTATCAACTATATAACGTTGAATAATCAAAACGAGACAACCCTTAACAATACCCATAGTTCAATTCAGATTTCCCACAATTCTGTTATCTTAACATTTGATGACTGGCGATTCATTAACATTTGACGATTTCTTGAAATATCAAGAAATTAAAGTATATCATAGATATGTGGATGATGCTTTTATTTGTGGAAAACAAGAATTAATAGTCAATTTATTTAATGAATTAAATGAGATTAAGGATATAAAATGGGTTATAACTAAAGAGAAATACAATTCCATAAAATTCTTGGATATTCAAGTTACTCTTAATGATTACAGTTTGGATGATCTTATGTTAATTAAACCAATTGAAACTAGAGGTTTTATTCCATATGAATCACATATACCTATGTGTCATAAGCTGTCTGGATTGAAATCATTCTTATTTCGAAATGAAAAATTATGCAAATATTCTAGTGATAAAATTAAAAATGTACATTTATTTGTTAATGACTTGTTGAAAATTGGTTATTATAAAAATGCAATTGCTAATATTATTAAAGGATTTAAAAGAAATCAACACTATAATAAAATTAAAAATAAAAATATCAAAATGAAATGGATTTCAATGCCATTTATATCAGATGAGCAGGTCAAGTTTATTAGGAAAATTTATAATGGTTTGTGTCATATTGCTTTTTTCTCTACAAATAACATAAATAGATTGCTTAATAATTCTAAAATTCAAAATTCAAAGTTTAATCAAAATTCTATCATATATAGATTGATATGTGGATGCGGCATACAATACATTGGTGAATCTAAGTGTACATTTGAGAAGAGAATAAAAGAACATATGCTTTTATATAATAGAATTCAAAAAGAGAATCAATATGGAACAGATGTTTTTTTTTATATATATATATATATATATATATATATATATATATATATATATATATATATATATACACAATTACAAAGAAGTTAAGTCACATATCACATAACCAAATTTAAAAAGCTTGTATTACAAATGTTATATAATGAGCTTGCAAAATAGCTCTTAACAAGCTTTTTTAGAATATTCTCAACCTCAGACCAGTTTCTGCTACTGGCTTCTTCAGTGAGGTGCTAGGATATTCAAGCATTAGATTTAAAATACCAGACTAAGCCAGGCCCAGCACTATATCTAATGGATAGCTATTAAGTAGAAAATCTGAAATTATCAGACATTTGTATGTCTTCCAATCCAGCTATCTAACTTAAATAGCCATATAGGACTGAACTAAGTTTAGATACACCATATATTAATAGTTTTAGCAATATAAAATCATCAAAGTCTTAATAACAAAAAATATAATTACAAAAAAATCAAGTCACATATTACATGACCTAATTTAACAAGCTTGTATTACAAATGGTATATAATGAGCTTGCAAATAACTCTTAACAATTTTTTCAGAATATCCCCAACCTCAGACTGGTTTCTGTTAGTGGCTTCCTCAGAAAGATGCTAGGACATTCAAGCATTAGATTTAAAATATTAGGCCAAGTGCTGCTTGACTTGGTATTTTAAATCTAATGCTTGAATATGCTAGCACCTCACTAAGGAAGCCACTAGCAGAAATTGGTCTGAGATTAGAAATATTCTAAAAAGCTTGTTAAGAACTATTTATAAGCTCATTATATATATATATTAGAAATACTATTGCATTTTTTCAATTATTTGGTATATCTTTAATGTTTGTTCATTTGATATATAATTCTGCCAAAACAAATTATATTTCTAATATAATATAATATATATATAATACATATTTTGCGGGTTCATCCGTGTTAAAAACTTTTAATATTAATATACTGACATTTTGACTTGCTCACACAAGCCATCCACAGAGTTATAAAAGGTAGAAAGATGGTTGTAGAGGTGCTACAATCACTGATTTGAATAAAATGTTAAAATTCCACCAATAGCAAAAATGTTAAATTTAGGAATGTTTTTTTAAAAAAATCTTTCCAAATAGGAGGAAGTTTGCACATATCATCTCGCTTATTGATACAATCTGGCCTTTTAAGTATCTCAATGGCTTCTCTAATTTTGCATTGGTAGAGATTATTACATCTGGATATAATCCTGGTACTAGAAAAATCAATTTTATGACCTGAATCTATAGTATGGAGTGAGAGTGCTGATGATGATGAGTGTTGTTTAACTGCATTAGCATGCTCATCTCTCCTAACACTGATGTGACGATTACTCATACCTATGTAAGAAGCTTTACAATTTTTACATGAGATTTGATAGACACCATGAGATTCAAGGGGGATTGAATCCTTAGGCTTGGTTATTATATTGCTGATCTTTTGATGAGCAGAAAATGCTGTATCTATATTATAGCATTTTAATATACGTCCGATACTGTCTGTAGTTCCTTTTACATATGGAACACAAATCCTAATAGCTGATTTATCATCTTTTTGTTTCCTATTTTGTCTATTTTGGGCTTGAAATAAGGCTTTTTTTTTATAAATTTGTAATTATAACTATTTGCTAATAAAACACTATTAATATGATTTATTTCTTCTTTCAGATGTGTCTCATCTGAAAGGTTAATTGCTCTATTTAAAAGAGTTTTGGCTATAGAAACTATTTGAGTTGGGTGATGATGAGAATGGAAATGCAAATATCTGTCTGTGTGTGTATCCTTTCTGTAAATAAAAAAAGATAAACTATTTGGTGTTCTGGTGACTAGAACATCAAGAAAAGGGAGTTTTCCATCATACTGTGTCTCCATTGTAAATTTAATATGAGGATGCATATTATTTAAATGTAAAAAAAAAATCATCTAATTTATTTTTTCCATGTTGCCATATGACAAAAGTATCATCTATGTATCTGAGCCAAATGAGAGGTTTTAAAGATGATTCTAAAGCACGAGTTTCTATATATTCCTCCTATTTGGAAAGATTTTTTTAAAAAAACATTCCTAAATTTAACATTTTTGCTATTGGTGGAATTTTAACATTTTATTCAAATCAGTGATTGTAGCACCTCTACAACCATCTTTCTACCTTTTATAACTCTGTGGATGGCTTGTGGGACCAAGTCGAAACATCAGTATATTAATATTAAAAGTTTTAACATGGATGAACCCGCAAAATATGTATTTTATATATTTAACCCGTGCAAATCTTCGTTTTAACAATATATATATATATATTAGAAATACTATTGCATTTTTTTCAATTATTTGGTATATCTTTAATGTTTGTTCATTTGATATATAATTCTGCAAAACAAATTATATTTCTTATTCTGCTTCTTTTAAGATATCACTTTTCTAGAGGTTTTTTTATTCTTTGTAGATTTTCAATTCTTCAATTTAAATGCTTGAGAACTCAGGAGATGTAATTTTATTGGTTACTTGTTTCTGATGACCATTATTATTATATTGTTCTTTGTAAAACTCTTTCAACATTTCAGATATCCCATTTTTTAGTAATAGTTCCATTTTTTCTTATTACTGAAGCAACTTGTTTTATACTTTTATTCGTTTTTATAGCTTTTTGAAACTAATTCACATTTATATTTTCTTATACCATCATTAACTTTTTTTTCATATTATTATAAAGATTTTTCAGATATTCACTTCTTTTTAAAAGATCATATTAAAATATTTTTTTATCCTTTCTTTCATCTTAAATTGGCCAATCTCAATGGAAATTTTAATGAAAGATTGCTTTATTTTTATCAGCTATCTTTGTCACAGTTCTTGATAATGTATTAATTATTTATTATTGATCCCAGTCAAACGTCAACCATCCTCAAAGTTTAACATTTTAAAATGATTAGTAATTAAATTTGTTGGGCTATTTCTGAAGATTAAGGATATCAACTATTAGTATTATCTTCCTTATATCTCATTAATCATTAATCACTTTATATGTTGATTTTATTGAGAACATTACTATTTTAAAATACAAAATTTCTCTCAGTTAAAATATAATCCAATTATGCTGAACCTTCATTTCCATGTTAATTTGATTGAGCAAATTTTATTCCAAAGAAAAATTTTTTAATATACAGTTCCCCCCTCCCCCCAAAAAAAAAGATTTCACAAGTCTGTATTGTTTGTCATTTCTGTCATCATAAGTAAATTAATCACAATACCTTCTTGTTATAATTTCACAATTCTAATACTAAAATCTCTCACAATAGTTTTAACATGCTATTTGATGAGATCAAAATTATTTGTATGTTTATATAAAATCATTTACTTCTTTATCAAAACGAGGAACTTGTTGGAACATAAATCGGAATTATTCATATTTGGTATCTTTCATTAATTTGAATATTTAATCTTATCTTTTTGTCTGGTAAACCTCCAATTTTCAAATATTTTTTTTCCACTTTTTATTTATAATAAACATCTTGTGCTTCCAGTATTTGTATTTTTATAGTAAAGTACATGACCCACTTAAAATAAATTGTCTCTTCAGTTTCTAATTTTTCAAATTCTAGCAATGTTTCATTTAATATTTTTCCCAGTTTATGCAATCTTCTTTTAATTGAAACTAGTTTGCAATTATAGTTAGCTAAATAAAAGATCATTATTGAATGGCATCCTGGTTTCACTCTCAGGAGATTCTTACTACCTTCTGCCTTCAGTCATCAAATTTTTGCTTTTGTTGATTCTGTCTTTACGAAAAATGTTAAGTTTTTGAAGGATATCAGGAAACTGAGAAAAATGTCCATATTGTAATATTTTGTTTCATGGCTTGTGCTAACAAACTGTAAATTCTTTCTACAGTTTCATGCTGGCTTTCATATGGTATTACATAATGTAAAAGATAGTTCTTTGTTCAATATGAAATGAATCTGAAATAGAATTACCAATTACAGCAAAATACTTTGCAGTTTTCCTGTTCTTCAAATGTGTTGTTTTACATTTGAGGATCTTTCAACAATTAATTCTTTTTGAGAATTGGTACTGAGATAATGTACTTGAAGTTATTTTCCTTTATCTTGTAATTCTTTAACTTGCAACACATGTTCTTTTAAAATTGAATCCCAATTAGACAACAGCTCTATGACTCCCAGATAATTTCCATTGTCTTTTTCACTAATGCACTGGGAACTGCCACACAAAATAAATCCCTGTTAACCAAGGAATAGCACAACATCAATGATTCATTTTATAATGCTGTACCACTTGATAGATTCTGATTCAATTGATGTCTCCAATAGACTGTTAATGCCTTTGTCAGATGACAAGCATATTTCTAGTTTTCACCAAGCCAGATAGCACTGCCTATGACTATTGCTTCTCTCATGTTCTGGGATGTGAATACATAATTTTTGCCACTTTTTAATTTCTGATCATCCTTTTGTTGGTTCAAGAGTAGACTTAGATGCTGAGCTAATGCTGCAACAAATCTTGTTCCAAAATAATTGACAAGGAAAGCAAAATAATTCTTGTTTAACTTCACTCCAAACAAGCCAATCTTGGTCATGTTTTCACAATTTAAACTTCAAAAGTTAGAATACTTTTGGGAAAAACCTGGTTATCTATATCTTTAGGAAATGATTTAGCAAAGTCAGTATGGCTTTTAATTTTTTTTTATATCCGATTAGGAAGGCTCCTCTGTTATAAGTAGTCCAAATCAATTTCAGTATTTGACCTACTCTTCTGTTCATTATATCTGCCACCTTCTGTAGACAGTGAAGTACTCTCATTATTAATATTCAATTGTTTCTCTAAATCTTTAAATTGAGAATTTACTTGATCTGATATTTCTTGAAAAACCATACTGGTCTTATAAGATCTGACCTTTGTTTCAGTTTTGCATTTGTCTCACATTGTTCTGAATTTAAAGTTTCATTTTGGTTAGTTTTGTTTATTTTGCATTTAACACCAAATTAAAAAAAAACATTTGTCATCCCTTTTTATTAATCTTATCACATTTCTGTTTTTCCTTGCATTTTTGAGCTCCAGATTTTTGAGATGACATTTGATAACCATTCATAAACTGAAATGAAATATAAAATATATTCATAAATTAAATTAAACTAAACTTTCAAACTTAAATAAATAAGTAATAAAATTAAAATTCAATATATTACATAACTGTTCACTGAATGTTGAGATTAATAAGGTTATGTCAAACAAAGCTGCAAGGTGGTTTTGCTATACACACAAAGTATAGAGTAAAAATTTAGTTTTGTAAAAAAATTCCCCTTCATGGGTCTCCTTTGATCTCCATGGATCCTAGAATAATTTACCAGCTATAACCCCCTCTCCTCAGGCCTGTAGATATATATATATATATATATATATATATATATAGATATATATATTATTATTATTAGCAAGCATTCGAAGGTAGGTTGAGATATCTTAATTCCAGAAAAAAAAATTAAATGCAAAGATAAAAACAAAGTTAAAAATGATTTTTCGTGATGCAAAATAATTTGCCACAACAAATGCAGCTATGAATATGCTGGATTTGTAATTCTATTTATTTGATATCTTGTAGTGTTGCCTTTAACTTTTACTACAATAAACTTTTTTTTCTGAAATACTTCAACAACTTACCTAATTTTGTATTCTATTTCTAATCACGTGTTTGGACCGAAAATTATCATTGTTGTGCAGTGGATCAATAATAATAAAAATAATGACATTAATAATAATACATTAAAAATAGATTATCAAGATTTTAAATAAATTTATTATTATTTTAAAAATTGATAAGCTTTTTTAAAAAAATCTGAAATTAAATTGTAATTTAAGTAAATGTGACTCAAATATTATAATAATAGTAATGATTTTAGTAAAATTTAAACTCAAATATTTTTGTTAAAATTTATTAAATTTTGCCTCAAGTTTTGAAATGCTTTAATTAATAATTCCAAGATAAAACTTAATTTGTCCAGAGTATAATTAAGGATTGATAATCAATATTTTTTAATAACTAATTCTTTATCGTGAAGATTAATTAATAGATTTTCTAATTATATTTTTTATCTCTCTATTTTTATAATTTTCTATTATTTTAATTTTTTGGAAATTATTGGGGGAGGGGGTGTATTATAAAAAAGTACTTAACTCTTAAAATAACAGTAAAAAATTATTTTTAAATAATAATAACCATAAAAAAAATATTCGATTATATAAATAAAAGGAAATTAAATAAAGAAAAAAATATGTTTCTGTCAAAAACGCAGATTCCGTACATAAACCTTATCCCTCTTCAAATCTTTTATATCTACTGTTCTAAACTTTAACCATTCATAACTATCGCATTTTTAAGAACAATATTTCATTTTTATTTTCCCTGTTTTTTCTCCACAAACTTTTTCAATATATTCTTTATATTTCCTTTATCTGAAAATATATGTCAATCCATTTTTTCTACTTCCTATTTTTTTTTTTTGTAAATAATCTTTTATTTATTTATTTCCAATGCATTAGACATTGTAAGTTATAATTTTAACCCCCCCCCCCATGATTAATCTTCAATTTTTGGGGTTTTTATTTTTCTTCTAATTATCTAAGTCTCTCTGTTTTACTTAAAGCTATATTTCTAATAAAACATTTACTTCTTTATTTAATTCCAACTTTAACTGCTTTATAGAATAACTTCTTATCCTTATTAAGAGCTTAATTAGTTATTGCAATTATTATTTTAATATTTCTTCGGTTATTTTTTTTTTATGAAAAATATTAAATGCATTAACCTGGTTTAAAAGTTGTTCTCCGTTCGTTATTAATTCTAATATTTTATCATTTCCACTTATAAACATTGTTTTAGACATAGATACATTAATTTGTCCCAAATATTCTTTAAACTTTACTAATAGTAATTTATATATTATGTTCAATCTTTGAAAACATTAATTTGAAATTATCAAAAATCAAATTCTCAAAATAAATACTCCGTTCTTTTCCAAACACTAATTATATTCTTAGTAAAATGATATTCATTAAAAATCTCTTTTAAATAATAATTAATTACTAACATTAATTAATTTACTTGGTTGAAATCATTTTCCAGATTTCTTTATGCTAACTAAAAAATTTCATAGCTAAAAAAATAAATCACTATTATTATATGATAATTTTCTTAAGAAGACTTATAACATTAAAGCACTCAAATCCAAGAATTTTAACAGTTTCATTCAATTGTTTGGACTAAAGTTTATTTTTACTTTATTCAACTGAAAATTGATCTTGGAATCTTTAGCTCGAAGATTGTCACTTTACCACTGAGCTAACTACACAGACAATAATTATTAATAAAAACATGTGGTAAGCAACACTTTTGTATTTTACCTCTACTTATATTTGATTGTTTTGTAAAAAGAGTTTTATCTAATAAATATTTTTATTTAACACAATTTCCTTTCAGTCTATACAAATAAACCATTTCACTCTGTCATAAAGCTTTTAAAATAAATTAAACAAATATAAACTTCATTTTATTATATCGTACTATAAAATTTATTGCAGAAATAGAGTAGTAGGCATAATAGATAATGATTCATCAATCGCAGCTTGGTTCTATTATTTTGGTGACATTCAAACATTAAAAGACTTCCTGAAAAATGCACTATATACTTTATGTCAATAGTTTTAACTTTTCTTTTGTAGCATTTATTCTTTTGGCAAATCTTTTTCCTGAAAACCAGAAAATTAACTAGCTTATTATTATTGTGTTCTGATATAGCAATTATACCTAATCATTATTGGTGATAGTTTGTAATGCTTGATATTCTTTTAACACAATTTTTTTCAGTATTTAAATTTTATAAATATATCATTTATCTTAGTTAACTTTAATACTCTGTATGATTTAGTGCAGTGACACAATGCCATGCCCTCAGCTAAAGATCATGATTTGTAGCAGTTCTCAGTGTTCAAAACTTTTACATCACTGTTATATATTCTTTCATGTGCAGATAATCTTAGATTTTCCACTACTTTCTGACTAACTAAGATGTTTTATTTTAAAATAAAAGCTAATAAATATCATATGATAATTCTCTTCTTATTCAGAATGTATGCTATTAGAAACAATTCTTAGCCTACTTTAATGTTGTCTATTATAAGCTTGAGTTCAATAACCTTAAAGTTTGGCAATATTAATGAAATAGCATTGGATATGGAAATAAAGGCATTAACATGTGTTATCTAGTAATTACTTAAGTTTACAATAGATGTTTCTGAAAGAAATTTTCCTAATGCATGTACTTAAAATAAACTGCATAATGGTAGTGTCTTCTTTAAATTTTAAATTGCTCTTAATTACATCTGATATTTTGCCCTGAGAAATATCTTAGTTGTTTACTTAGATAATCTTATTGTTCTAAAATTTTCATCATTAAATGTGTCATAACTTCAAAAAAGAAGAGGGCTGCTATTTACTTAATTCACTTTTTTTAAATGTTAATCAATTCTTTTAAAACCTTTCATTCAAAAACATTCTGTAATTCAATGAGAATTTCACCAATTTCTTTTGCTTTGCCTATCTTTAACTATGTTGCAATCTGACCTTTTAATATTATACATTTCATCCTTAATCTCATTTTCATCTACACTTAACATAAGAGAGATGGATTATTGTTTTCACTGGGTAATTGTTTATATTTCCTTCCCCTATTTTTATTATCTTTTTGCCTACTATCTATATGTTTTTATTTTAATTGTTACTATTGCTCTGACTCTAAGTTTTTATTTTATTGCAAATTAAATTCTTTATATATTGTAATTTATTCTATTATTAAACATATATACACCATTTACTTATTTAATTTTTAGAATAAATTTGAACACAGACTATCAAATCCCTTTATCTATCCACTCTATTTTATATAATCGATACACATGGCCACATACATGTATGTGGTCATGTATATCAATCATATAAGGAGGAGTGGATAGCTGAAGAGAGTAAAAGTCTGTTTGCAAATATATTATAATTACATCTTAAAGTTCAGTTTATACATTATACTTGTAGTTTAATTATCTAGTTTTTATATATTACATTAAAAAGTGATGTAGTGTAATAGTATATATATATATATATATATCTGCTTAACTACAAGCTGAGTTCAAATTTGACCTAATTGGATTTTTTAAAAAAGGATTAGGATTTTTTTTTCTTTTATATAGCCATGCCACAACCAATCCAGACTATGATTTATTATGAGTTGATAAATAAAAAACTGTTAAATCTTTTTCAAAAGCCAGTATTTTTAAAAAAAATAATAAATATGGTTGGTGGTCCTAAGATTTTTGAAACCAAAACCAAAATCATAAATAAATTAGCCAATTTTTAAAAAACTAACCATAAAATAAAGATAACACAATTGTTGACTTAATTTCACAAAATAACTACATTTTCAATTTCTTCTCACAAAACATTAATAACTGTTTTTTAAATATCTTGCAAAGCCTGATAAAAATAAATTCGCCTTTGTAATTATTTTATAAAAAACTATTTGCCCTTTAGTAGATTATTTATTGTCGATTTACCTTTTATTGATATAGAATTCATAATTTTTATTATTTCATTATGTTGATTATTTCATTGTTAGTCCTCGTCCATTACACATTTTGTTATCAGTGCTGCAATTTTTAAAATTGTTTTTTAATATTTTTCATTTAATTTTTATATTTACCATTTCTGTTTTTCGTTATTGTTTAAGTTATTTTTTTTATCCAGTAAATTTGAAAACTTCATTTTTATGACTTTTATTTATATACTAATGTCTCCCGCTTTTTTTTTTTTTGTTAATCTGGAAACTCTTAGATGTTAAATTTCAGCTTGAACTCTGCAGCTACAAAATTTTCTGAATGTTTTTTTGCCCCACTGTCATCATGTGCACTGGTATATTATACATTTCAGATGCCTGACTCTTAAATTAGACTTGGAGCCCCTTCTACAATTTTAAAATATTGAAATTTCACAGAATATATATATATGACCAGCAGTTAACACTTAGACAATCCTAATACAGGTAACAATTTTTAACAATAAAAGTGAAATATATATATATATATATATATATATATATATATATATATATATATATATATATATTATAACGGATCATAACTTTCCTAGAAGGGGCAACTAGATAATAAATTCTGAATTATTTTTAATAATAATTGTAATTTAATATTGGTAATTACTATAAGAAAATAATAAAGAAAGTTAAGTTTACAAGTAAACTTACAATTACAAACAAATATTGGGAAGTTATGAATTACAAATGAAACTATTCCAACCAATAATAAATCTTAGAATAAAAACAAAGTTTCCACAGCATGAGTCACATTTGGACATTTATTAATTTGGCATATTAATATTTTAAATTTTATAATTCAATTAATAGTCAATAATAAAAGAAACAAAATAATTTATTATTAAACAAAATAACAATAATGTCATTGTAATAGTTACAAATATCTAGATTAATGTATAAAATTAACAAACACATGTATGAACAACAATCTAAAACATGCCAAAATAAATCAAGCTATCTGTATCTCAATACTAGTATCACAGTAATCTATACACTGAGGGCTATAAAATTAAGCAATGAGTGAAATTCTTGTTATATATAACCTTAACTTTCTACAACAAAATTCTAGATAATGGCATAAAAAAATAATCTGAAAACTTCATATATAAAATATTTAAATATTAATTCTTTATCATTGCTGTATTATTTAGAAAGATCTAAACATTCCCTAAGCTTATGAAAGTATTCACTACAAAAACAATATCATTACAAAATAAAGCCATAGGAATTTGTAACTGCAACTAACAAATAATATCAAGCTAAACATATCAATAATATCTTAGTTACCAATACATACAGTATCAGTTAAATCATATATATATATATATAAAATTAAGAGCGTGCTAATAGCTCTAAACAAGCTTTTTTTTTTTTTTTATGATAAATGCTACTACAAGAGAAGGCATTCAAATCATTTTTATCTTGGATTGTCCCCATCCCCAGACTGGTTTCGACCTATGGGTCTCTTCAGTGAGGATTTGGGACATTAAATCTAAAAACCAACTCAAGCAAAGCATTTATCTAAAAGATAATTGTTAGAAGAAGATCTGAAACTTTTAGACATCTACATGTCTTTAAAGTCAGCTCTCCAACTGAAAAAATCATATGGGCCTGAACTTAATTCAGATACTCCATATATTAGTAGGTTTAACTCTTTAATTTAGCTAAAGCCACAACAGCAAAATAATAATAGTAATAATAACAAGTCAGATGTCACATGACTTATATATAGCTTGCACTTACAAATATGTAAAATTAAGAGCGTGCTAATAGCTCTAAACAAGCTTTTTTTTTTTTTTATTTATGATAAATGCTACTACAAGAGAAGGCATTCAAATCATTTTTATCTTGGATTGTCCCCATCCCCAGACCAGTTTCGACCTATGGGTCTCTTCAGTGAGGAGTTGGGACATTAGATCTAAAAAACCAACTCAAGCAAAGCATTTATCTAAAAGATAATTGTTAGAAGAAGATCTGAAACTTTTAGACATCTGCATGTCTTTAAAGTCAGCTTTCCAACTGAAAAAATCATATGGGCCTGAACTTAATTCAGATACTCCATATATTAGTAGGCTTAACTCTTTAATTTAGCTATATATATATTGAAATAGTAAGATTCATATTCGAATCTTAAGTTTAACCTTTTTCTGTCGTCTCTCACTGACCAATCTATCCCGCCCAAATTTAAACTTTTTGGTATTGAATTGTGTGAGTAGCAATCTTAGAAATGTATAAATATGTGTAGAATTCAGCATAAACACGCACACATTTCGATCTCAAATTAAACACAATAAATAGGGATAAAATAATATAATTTAGATTTCTTTTAGTTATATAATTTTGTATAATTTTAATCATTTATTTTGGATTATAAAGTTCATATTTATTGCTTTGTTTAAATTTCATTTAATAATAATTCTAAAAATATCTGATGTAATATAATTAAAAGTTAAAATAATCTTATGTTCCCTTTTTGTTTTTGAAATTTAAAAGCATCGGTCAGTGATAGATAATAGATTAATTAAAGAAAAATTCCCCAAAATTAATTAGTAAATGTAAAATGTAAACAATAGAACGGCAGCTTTCTTTAATTAAAAACCAACTAAATGCATTGATTATCCTCAGGGCAGATTAAATAGAACCTAAAAATATCTTAACAAAAATGTGAAAGATCAAGATAAGAAAAGAGGCCATCTTAGACTGGCTGGAGACATAGCACAAAAACTTTAGCTTTGCTCTCGATCACTGAGTCTCCAAAATATAAAATAATTTGTTCCTGCCAAGGTATGACCGAGTAAAGCACCCAGATTATTCTCCATCGGGAGATGGCCTGTCGGATGCTAAACTTTCCATTGCCCGTCATAAATTAACCATGAAGATCTGCTGCCTGAAATAAATGAGAAAGCTGCTGCTGCTGTGAAAGTAAAATGAAACGTCTAAATACAAGAAAGAATGGCAACTCATGAACTATTTGCTACTTAACCAATGGACTCAGAAAACTTCTTATAAAACAGGTACCTGTCTGTATTCAAACTCTAGAGTACTCTAATAATATGCTATAGCTCTTCTTCATAATACTTATCTAAATTATAAAATGTAAAAACTATCATTTGTATAACTAAAATTGAATAATTAATTTAATGTGTAAATTTCTCTAATAATCTAGCTTACCTCACTCTATCTTTCTTGGGTGCATATTTCTCAAATCTACATTTTATCTATAATTATCATTTAATTATTGCCGGCTCATAAATGTCTCAATTTTCAAAGTTTAAATCTATGATCGCTTGGAACAGTGAATGCGTGTCAAATTTTTCATTAATATTTGCTTTCATAACTAACTTAACTTTCATATAAATCGACATGCATTCAATGCTTCATTTATTGTGATGCAGGGGTCTACAACTTTGCAAATGGCTGGCATATTAGTTGTAATAACTCCCAGTTTAGATATGTTTTGTATATATTAAATCTTAATGAATAATTCCATCAAATTACATTTCTTTGAGAGTCGCCAACGTTCTTTAGTAAATGTTGATAATGTCGGGCCGAATTAGAAATCCATTTAAATCTTATCATAATCATTTATAAGTATACATGTGTTACATTTTAGAGACGTGATGACCCATTCCACCATGAAATTTCCGGATTCTTCAGGGTTAAAATTAACCCCAGTCGTCCTACACAAGCGGGCATAATGGGTGCTCCTGTAGGACTTGACAATGTCATGCAGCCAGCCGGCAAAAATGTGACATGGACCACTTGTCCCTGGTTATGCTTATGTGACACCTTACTTCGTCGGGTCAGGGCAGAGACCAGCCTGACATTCTTATAAACCCATTCACAGCATTGCAGTTTCAATATACTGCCATTCCATATCGCCTTTCTAAAGTGTACCACGTGTTCCTTTGCTCAGTTTTATTATTCTATATATGACTCCGCCTCTGCATTATCTTCATAATTCACTCTCAAATAAATGTTTGCCCTTAGTTATAAATAAATATTTTAATTAAATAAATATATGTCCGCCGCCACTCTTAAATCTTACTTTAGACTCTTGCATTGCAAAGGTATAAATCCCTCCAGGCATGCATTAGAAATACTCACTCGAGAATTTTATATAGCTAGATTATGCCTTCAAATAAATGTATTCCTTTTGTAAACATTTCAGTATCGAAATACCGCTATTGAAATCCTCAATATAAAATAATGTCTAAATAAATAAATGTATTCTTTAAAATATAATCATGTCACAAATTCCGCTACTGAAGCTTTGAATCCCTAAATATTATTAATAAATGTTTTATTAAAATGTATTAATAAATAATTTTAAACTATATGTCTGCAGTTATGTTTCATTTATTCGATACCCATTCTATATAATATTTCCTCGATTATGTAAATATGAATGTTTAATTAATATTAGTTTGATTATTGGCTAACTCGAGAATAAAATCATGAATCTCTTGCATATCCCTGACCACCGTGCCTAAGGAAATATTTACTAATGTCGCATCAGATGCATTGTTTTGTGGATTGTATTGTGGAACCGATAAACTATGTTCGAACTCAGTACCACAGGTGGCTTCACTACTCGATGGTGCTGCTGTTCTGTATGGTGGTCGAATTCTGCACTATGTTTACGAGTCACACGTTTTCTGACCGTTACAAAGTTCAATTTTTTTTTAGCGTTTGGCGCTTTCCAACGTGGAGCTTTCGATACAAAAAACCCATATATACCCTGAGCAAAATATAACGCATATAAATTTCTTTTAGCATTCGTTACTCGAGTTAGCTAATAAATCTATATATATACGATTTTGTTTTGATAAAAATAATGAAAAAAAGTAAATCGAGTAAAATAATGTGGGTCGAATGAATGAAAGGACAGCAGGTGTAATAACAAATTTAAGGAAAGCAGGGGTGTGTGTGTAATTTAAGAAGGAATGAAAATACTCGGATCTAATGAAATATTTTGCTTTATATATATATGTCAAAAAAAAAAAAAGTAATCAGTCGTTAAATAAGAAAGCAAGTAGCATTGAATTTTTTTATTAAAACACCATTATATATATATAGCATAGACAGCAGAAGCTTGTTATATATGTTAATAATAAATATTTTGTTAAAGTACAAATATATATATCATAGACAGCAGTAGCTTATTATACGCGTAACCAGTAGTTCGCTATAATATATATGTTAAATATGTTAAACGCAGCAATATAGAGATAGGGCAATGTAGAGTAGGTGACGGCAGTGAAAGAGAGTTATAGGGCCAATATTCCGGTGGGGAGTAGTCAAATGCTAGTGATATAAAATAAATAAATCATATTAATAAAATGGAATCAGAAAATATTGGTATACAGCAAAAAGATTTATCTGAAGCTTTGGAGTCGACACCTGAGCGAAGGGAAGCTCCACAACAATACAGAGGATCAATGGACTTTAATTTCAAGTTCATTGAGAAAATACTCAGACAGAATATGCAAGAAATGAAGAAAATGTATGAGGAGGAAATGAGAAAAAGAAGAGATGAAGAATCAAAACAGAGACAAGAAGAAGAAAAGAGAAGAGTTAGAGAATATCAGGAATTTAAAGACATTATGTAGAGAGAGTTAGAAGCCATAAAGGAACATTTGGGAATATCCCCAGCTAGTAAAAAGGAAGAAGAGATTAAAGATATGGAAAAGGAAAGGAAGTCAGAGAGATCAGACGAACCAATGATAGTAGAAGGGCAAGCAGGTAGTGTAGTAAATATGAAAAAGTGTGATGAGCAAAGAAACCTCATTTCAGCTGATGAAGGCCCACAAGAACTGGAGAAGGAAAGTAGCATTAAAGAAGAGACGAAGATGGACACTGGACACCAAAGCTATTTAGCCAAGATGATCCACATCAAAATCTTTAGAGGGGAGATAGGAGAAAATCCTCAAGCCCACTTAGAGAGCTTGCAAAAGTTTTTCCAAGTTCATAAGGCAGGGCCAGATGAGCAGATAGCGATAGCCAGTTACCATCTACAGGGATCTGCCAAGGACTGGTGGAATATGGTGAGATGGAAGCCTAAAACCATAGAAAAATACAAAGATGCGTTAATGAAGCATTACTGGAGCAACAAGCATCAAAGCAGTATCTACAATACGCTCTGCCAGGAAAAATATGGGACAATACCCCAAGAGATGCACACACAGTTTTTTCTCCACCAAGCGAACCGGTTTAAATCCCTTACAATGTTCGCCTTTTCAGATTCACACCTCATAGGGACCATCCAGCATAGTATGCCGCTAACCATCCAACAATTAATGGCAGGCAGTTGGATCAAAGACATAGAAGAAATGATTGAATTTCTCACTACATTGGATTTTAACTATTGGGCCACAGAACCACCCGATAAAAGGCAAGGATTAGAAAACCCAAGGCCACAGTCATCGATGATGAGAGATCGGTATTATCCACTGGACCCGGGATTGTAAAAATATTAGACTATTAGGACGTATTAAACGTATATGAAAATAGTAAAATGAACTTGATATAATGAACTTGGTTGAATGGATTGTACTTTAGTCAAATAGGGTTTTAGATAGAAATTTTATTATATATATTATTCTTTTAATTACTATTACTCTTAAAAATTTTTTTTATATTTATACTAACTAATCCTATTCTAAGAATTTTGTTTTATATATATATATTCAGTTTAATAATTATTTCAATGATTTTAACCAGACACGGCCAAATTAGGCCATCTTAATTAAACTATAAATTCTAGATCCGGGTATATTAATTGTTCGTTGCTTCATGTAATTTCTGCTTTCTATATTTCAATATATCTGTAAAAACAATAATAATGTTTTCGTCTTTAAATTATATAATGTAAAATTTTTTTCTCTTTCTTGCCTCCTTTGTTCTTCCTTAATTGTTCACGGGAAATATGGGGAAATGAAACAGTAAGATTCGTATTCGAATCTTAAGTTTCACCTTTTTCTGTCGTCTCTCACTGACCGATCTATCCCGCCCAAATTTAAACTTTTTGGTATTGAATTGTGTGTGTAGCAATCTTAGAAATGTATAAATATGTGTAGAATTCAGCATAAACACGCACACATTTCGATCTCAAATTAAACGCAATAAATAGGGATAAAATAATATAATTTAGATTTCTTTTAGTTATATAATTTTGTATAATTTTAATCATTTATTTTGGATTATAAAGTTCATATTTATTGCTTTGTTTAAATTTCATTTAATAATAATTCTAAAAATATCTGATGTAATATAATTAAAAGTTAAAATAATCTTATGTTCCCTTTTTGTTTTTGAAATTTAAAAGCATCGGTCAGTGATAGATAATAGATTAATTAAAGAAAAATTCCCCAAAATTAATTAGTAAATGTAAAATGTAAACAATAGAACGACAGCTTTCTTTAATTAAAAACCAACTAAATGCATTGATTATCCTCAGGGCAGATTAAGTAGAACCTAAAAATATCTTAACAAAAATGTGAAAGATCAAGATAAGAAAAGAGGCCATCTTAGACTGACTGGAGACATAGCACAAAAACTTTAGCTATGCTCTCGATCACTGAGAGTCTCCAAAATATAAAATAATTTGTTCCTGCCAAGGTATGACTGAGTAAAGCACCTAGATTATTCTCCATTGGGAGATGGCCTGTCAGATGCTGAACTTTCCATTGCCCGTCATAAATTAACCATGAAGATCTGCTGCCTGAAATAAATGAGAAAGCTGCTGCTGCTGTGAAAGTAAAATGAAACGTCTAAATACAAGAAAGAATGGCCACTCATGAACTATTTGCTACTTAACCAATGGACTCGGAAAACTTCTTATAAAACAGGTACCTGTCTGTATTCAAACTCTAGAGTACTCTAATAATATGCTATAGCTCTTCTTCATAATACTTATCTAAATTATAAAATGTAAAAACTATCATTTGTATAACTAAAATTGAATAATTAATTTAATGTGTAAATTTCTCTAATAATCTAGCTTACCTCACTCTATCTTTCTTGGGTGCGTATTTCTCAAATCTACATTTTATCTATAGTTATCATTTAATTATTGCCAGCTCATAACTGTCTCAATTTTCAAAATTTAAATCTATGATCGCTTGGAACAGTGAATGCGTGTCAAATTTTCATTAATATTTGCTTTCATAACTAACTTAACTTTCATATAAATCGACACGCATTCAGTGCTTCATTTATTGTGATGCAGGAGTCTACAACTTCGCAAATGGCTGGCATATTAGTTGTAATAACTCCCAGTTTAGATATGTTTTGTATATATTAAATCTTAATGAATAATTCCATCAAATTACATTTCTTTGAGAGTCGCCAACGTTCTTTAGTAAATGTTGATAATGTCGGGCCGAATTAGAAATCCATTTAAATCTTATCATAATCGTTTATAAGTATACATGTGTTATGTTTTAGAGACGCGATGACCCATTCCGCTGTGAAATTTCCGGATTCTTCAGGGTTGAAATTAACCCCAGTCGTCCTACACAAGCGGGCATAATGGGTGCTCCCGTAGGACTTGACAACGTCATGCAGCCAGCCGGCAAAATTGCGACATGGACCGCTTGTCCCTGGTTATGCTTATGTGGCACCTTACTTCATCGGGTCGGGGCAGAGACCAGCCTGTCATTCTTATAAACCCATTCGCGGCATTGCAGTTTCAATATACTGCCATTCCATATCGCCTTTCTAAAGCGTACCACGTGTTCCTTTGCTCAGTTTTATTATTCTATATATCACTCCACCTCTGCATTATCTTCATAATTCACTCTCAAATAAATGTTTGCCCTTAGTTATAAATAAATATTTTAATTAAATAAATATATGTCTGCTGCCACTCTTAAATCTTACTTTAGACTCTTGCATTGCAAAGGTATAAATCCCTCCAGGCATGCATTAGAAATACTCACTCGAGAATTTTAGGTAGCTAGATTACGCCTTCAAATAAATGTATTCCTTCTGTAAACATTTCAGTATCGAAATACCGCTATTGAAATCCTCAATATAAAATAATGTCTAAATAAATAAATGTATTCTTTAAAATATAATCATGTCGCAAATTCCGCTACTGAAGCTTTGAATCCCTAAATATTATTAATAAATGTTTTATTAAAATGTATTAATAAATAATTTTAAACTATATGTCTGCAGTTACATTTCATTTAATCGATACCCATTCTATATAATATTTCCTCGATTATGTAAATATGAATGTTTAATTAATATTAGTTTGATTATTGGCTAACTCGAGAATAAAATCATGAATCTCTTGCATATCCCTGACCACCGTGCCTAAGGAAATATTTACTAATGTCGCATCAGATGCATTGTTTCGTGGATTGTATTGTGGAACCGATAAACTATGTTCGAACTCAGTACCACGGGTGGCTTCACTACTCGATGGTGCTGCTGTTCTGTATGGTGGTCGAATTCTGCACTATGTTTACGAGTCACATGTTTTCTGACCATTACATATATATATATATATATTATCATTTAAACAATCATTATTTAAAATTATCAATATAATTAAACAACATGGATTATATATTTTATAATCTGTATTAAAATGTGACATCTATAAAATAAAGCATTATTTATTACATATATATTATTTACATATGTATTATTTTTAACATTATATTTAAAATATTTTTAAAATATTACTTGCATATAGTTTTGATAATTATGCACATAATGATCAATCCAATATTTAAGACTTGACAATTTCAAATAATATTAGCATGATATTTATGTGAAAAACAATCAATAAAAAATAAAAAATATTTAATGAAGATTTACACATTTTTTTTGTCGTTTTAACTTGTTTACCATTAATGTTATTCAAAGTTATAATATAGCAGATGATTTCTATTACTATAACAGTGCTTCATTTAAAATATAGAAGATAGGCATAAACAAAGATGTAGAAAAAAATCATGATCTTACAGAAATTGATTATTATAAGGTCAATCTATTGATGATAAATGAAAACATGAAGAAGTAGACAGTCCATTTGAGTCTTGATTCCTAAATTCTTGAAATAAGAACTATTTATTTACAAGTTCATTTTGAGAGATTAAAATCGAATATTTTCCTTTCTAAAATTCAGCAGCTGATCTTTGTTCACATGATCAAACAGTTTTCATAATAAGAAATCATTTTTGCTACATGCAATAGAACTATAAATAAATAATGTTTCAGTCTATTTTAAAATTATTTAAAACTAATTGTCAATTTTTTAAAATTACTATTTTAAATTAAACAATTGATTTTCTTTTTTAATTATTGTTGAATAAAATCAATTTTTATTTATAAAAATAGTGTATAATGTCTTTCAAATAATAATAATAACACCTCAATACTTTAAAATATTAATGATGTCACACTTTTAAATTAATAAAATTTCTTTATATACTTTTACTCACTTTATACAGCAAATAAATATATTTCAAAGAAATATACTCTTTTTATATATATCAAATCTTAGGTGTTTTTAAAGTTTAGGTCTATATGTCAAGACTGAGTGTGACAATACATAATGTCTAAAAGCTTTTAATCAATCTTGTTCTCAGAAAAGATATTTTTAAAAAAGAACAGTGGAGGAATCAGAAGTATTTGAACCAACCCCATAGATAAGTATATGAAATTCCTACTGACTGTTGCCTTTGAACAGAATAGTCACTTGATTATCACATTAGCTTAAAATTTAATATTCAAGAATCTAAAAGTGTAAGTTCAATTCTTGTGTTAGTATTATTACTACTGGTCAGGCCAGCAACATCAGAAAAAGAGTGGAGAATAATATCACTTGAAATGTTATGTAATCTACTAACCTGTGTTTTCTAATAATGTTATTATTAACAGTTGTTTGTATGCAAAAATTTTAAATTAAGTTTAATATTATCTAAGCATTTAACATATAATAATAGATGATAGAAATAATCCAACATATTATCACATATTTAGTATATGTTTCATATATTTGTCTTCAGATTTGGATCTTTAATGCAATTTAAAGTTTCATATCATTTAAAGCAGTAAACATGTAAAGTAGATTGGCATTTTTCCTATTAATTGTGTTGCTATATTCTTTGGTTCTTTCATGTAATTGTTTTCCACTATGTCCAAAGTTAATCATATTACCATTGTTATGATTAATTTTTGTACTTTATGTTTTCTCTTATTTTATAATTAAATATTAATTTTTTCAGACTTCTACTATAAAAATAATAATTATAAAATAAGATATGATGTGAAATACAAAAAATAATCATATATAAAATTAACAATAACTAATTGTAATATAATTTAGTACAGATTCATCTTATATCATCTCTCATTTTATAATTATATATTATTTTTTTAGACTTTTACTATAAAAAAATGTAATTATATAATAAGATGTATAAAATACCAAGCAGAAATTATATATAACATTAATTGTAACAATTGCATCTGGAAAA
Organism: Epiperipatus broadwayi; assembly: GCA_028023455.1. Lineage (NCBI taxonomy): Eukaryota > Metazoa > Onychophora > Udeonychophora > Euonychophora > Peripatidae > Epiperipatus > Epiperipatus broadwayi. The sequence goes on from JAQFVV010006346.1 coordinate 2,682,941, forward strand.
CAGGCAGATAAAAGTGTAAAAAAAATTAGATTAATAGGAGAGATGATAAATCTGTTTTATACATTCATTACTTAACATGGGTATAAAAAATACATGGTATAAAAATTTTAGACTTTTAAATTTCATTAAATATCCAAAAAGAAGACAAATATATAAATCATATTCTACTAAACATAACATAAATAACTCTATGAATATTTATAAAACTTCCATAAATTTAGTTAATAACTGATCTGTTAAAAATGAATGAAAAACTTTATAATAAGGTAGTATATATAAAGTTGTGTAAAGTATGCCTTTATTTATTTTGTGCATTGCTATATCATATAGTTAATTTTTTTAAATTTTTAATGAATTTCTAACAATCCAGATTACTGTATCTTAATTTTATTATGCTTTGCTCATGTTTTATTCTATTATTGTTATTGTTGTTATTTTTACTTTTGCTTCAACCTGCAGATTTATGCGTTGTGAGAAATTGGTTAATATTTAAAATAAATGTTAACATTTAATAAGAGCATAAAATCATGTGCTGAGAAAGACTTTTGATATATATTGTACCATATTGTTCAAGTCTTCAGCACAATTTTTTTAACTTTATAGATTATTTATTTTATAAATTATTGATTAGTAAAATTGTCAAGTGTTATCTTATCTAATTTTAGCTTATTTTGTAAATATTGTAAAATAAAGCAATCTGTAATTTGTTTTCATTTTATTTTTTAAAATCATTCACAATCTGTTTTCTTATTTTGATAAAGTAGGATGATAAGTAAATTTTTTTGTGTTGAATTTAATTTCTCACTATAGAGTTATTAATAAATGTATATATATATTTAATATAAGATTTTAAAGAGATGAACAATATTACATTTTTACATGTATGTGTGTCTATATATGTGTGCACATATTGATTTTAAATTTACAAATGTTTTTGAAAATAAAGTTTGCTATTTAAAAAAAAGATAATGTTTGTAACAGTATTTTAAATAAATAAACATGATGTATTTTTTTATTTTAAAGAAAGAAGAAATTTAAAAGTTATTATTGTATTATTTTGAAAATGCTTTTGTTTTAAAAACTTGAAATTCAAAGAAAACATACTATCAAAAACACATGGCTGTGTTCAAGTGACCTCAATAATTACTCAATGAAAATAAAAGTGTAAATCCCAAGTGATGACCTCATTAATATATAGATAAAAAAATATATACAAGCCTGTGATTTCAAGTTGACTTTCATCTCTTATTTATTGTTTTCTCTATATGATGTATTTCTAACAGTTCAACTAATGTGATATATTAAGCTTTAAATATTTTGTTTAAAAGAGAAATGATATGTATATATTTAAAAATGTATATTATGGATAACTAGACAAAAAAGTTTGACATTTATTCTGAAGAATAAACATGTAAATCTAATGAAATTTTTGAGGCAACAACTGAAATATGTTTTGCTATAGTGTTTTGGAAATTTTTTAAGAGAAAATTTTAAAATGTTAGTTTAATGTTAAAGGGATATATATGCATACACATCTAATATATATGACTGCTAATGGATAAAATCAATAATTTTCCAAGGATTAAAAATAATAATGACTTGCTAGTGAAATAATTAAACATTATAAAATATTAATAAAGTGTTAAATTTTAATTGCTTTATATAGATGTCTACATACATTGTGTGCTTATGAATTATTGATGTGCTAAAGAAAAAAATGATAATTGTTTCAACAAATGGAAATTTTAATAGATGAAATGTTAATAAAATTTAACCATTGAAAATCAATATCTGCCTTCAATTCTGTTTTATATGTGTGTCAACAAAACCAGAATTTATAAAAACATATACCTTAAATGTTATGATAATTTTTAAAAGGAACAATATGTATTAACATCTTACTTGGTATTATTAGTAGTCAGTTTAATAAATTAACTACTAATATTAAAGTTTTTTTCTTATTGGATTATTGTTCTCTAAAAATATTGAATTCTCTTAATGGACTTTTTAGAACTTAATAAAAGGAATCTTAAAAAGTACTAGAACTTTTGGTGATGAACATTAATCGTCATTTACATGATATTTGGTTTACTCATAATTTTTATACATGTTTATTTGATTTAATATCACTATTATTTTAAAAAGTTATTTAACATTTATTTATTTATTTAATATTTAAATGGTTACTTAATCAAAATAAATCCATAATAATTTTAAATTTTATAATTAATAATCAAAATAGATTTTCTTAATAACTTCTTTTGGTTTCCTCATTGAATGTCCAGTAGGCAAACCATAACAAGATAGTATTTTATCATATAATTTGATATTGTTTATTTAAGATTAATATATAAATGCTATTTTCTTCTGGTTTCGGAAAGAATACTTTTTTTTTATCTAGCTCTACTTTGATAGTTCAAACAAATGCTATCTTATATAATATCTTAAATCTAAATTCTTGTAATAAATTACTATTGTTATTCTTATTATTAATTAAATCCAAATTCTGAGTTTCATTTAAATTAATAAATACAAGGTATAGCAATTACAATTTATATTTTTTTATTCTAAACCTGGATGTACATGATACTAATCTCTCCCTCTTATTCATTTTAAACCATTACAATATATAACAATTATATTTATTTTTGTTATTATAAATATATGTAGAGAGAATAAGATATATTTCATAATTAACTGTTGTACAAAAATTTTAATGTATATGTATATAAATAAATATTAATCAACATTGCATATACTTACCTTCATGTATTTTTTTGTTTAAAGCCTAAAATTTTGGCTATGTGATAATCTTCTTAGAATATAAAATATATAAATGCACATATTAACAAATTATATATAAATTTTTCTACAGTACAGGCTTTTTTATACCTGCACTCCAATATGCAATATATAGGGGGTTTGAAGTCAGACTTTCACACAACCCTCAACTATTCACGCTATCTCATACTGCTGATACATTTGATCACACACATGTCAAAAAAATAAATAATCACCAATATAGGTATTTCGTACTAAAACCAGCACTCCTCAGTTCCATCTCCATACATATATACAATGAATGCTCAGCTTATATTAATATAGCCAATATTTATACTTTAATGGACAGGCTATAATAAAGCTGAAAGATAAAAAAGAGAAACATTTATACAGATACTATGTATTACATGGTAAATGAAAATCTAGCTTTTGAAAGCTAAACAAAAAAAAAAAAAACTGGTAATATTCTGACTAATTAGTAAATTTATTATCGTCATAAGAAATATATTATCCATTAGTAATTATTATGCAAAAAAAAATTTTTAAGACCAATTCTATATACATTTAAAATGTTATAATAAACATTTTTTTTTATTAAAGTTGATTTATATTTCTAATTTGTTTATGAACGAATTTGCATATTTATGTTGAATAGCTGTGGGAAAAGAGGCAGTTGAGAAGGATTATCTGAACATGTCTTAGATAGAAAAGGTGAATATATATATAATAGGTAACAAGTGTGTCGTTATCTGAATTTTGAAAATTTATGAAAGAGTAACAATGTATAATGAATTATCCATTTCAAATATTATGTCAAAAATATCTAATTATTGTCTTGACTTGTTTAACTACAGAACAATCTAAATGCAAATTAAAGATTTATTTTTAATAGTCAAAACTAAATCTTGCTTTAAAATAAATCTTATAAAAATAACTTTGTATCTAGTTTATATGTTATCAACAATAATTTTATCTTACTTTCTTCTCTACTTTTTAAGCTACATTAAATTAAGAAGAGATTATTTTGTTTGAAAATGATATTACCTTAATGTGAAGTTCTTTTACTATGTTAAATTCAGTTTCTGATTTTATGATTTATTTGATTTTTCTTTTAAAGATTTAACTTAAAGAAAAGTTAAGCATTCTTTATTTTTTCTTTTGTAATTTTTAATCCTTAAATATGTTTCTGATAATAAAACATACACAATTATGCAAAGCCTATGAGTAGAAAACATTAGTAATGTTGAAATTTGCAATATTATCAGTTGAAATAATAAAAAAAAGTTGAAAGGCACATTTGATGTAGTTATTTTCGCGTTTATCTACCTTGGGGTTAAATTGGAACAAGTTCCAATTAAGCTAAGAATTATATATATATAGCATTTGAGACAATTTAACTATTCATTTACTTATGTATTGACTAATAATATTTTATCATTCTTACTAAAGGTAAACAGTAAGAGAAAAAAATCTAAATCTTCACTCTAGCTGGCTGTTCACTAGCCTTATGAATAACATTATTTTTCCTTTAGTACGATATTTGAAGATCCATGTCCAATTAGTATTGATTCTGGAAAACTCTTTGTCATGCAAGTGATCTATTTAAAGCTATCTAGTATTAGTTGATTAATAATTATCTTGTTTTATTTAGCTATAAAATAAAATAAATAACAGAATAATTTACATTAGTGACATGAATATCACTGTATTAGTATCAAAAGGGTCATTGTAGTATGAGCAACTTTTAGTCCATAAGAAGAATAATATATCTATGGATTCTGAATCTATTATTTGCTCTTATTTAAAAAAGAATAAAAGAAATCTAATAAAAGTGAGAACTCCAAATCTAAAAATATCATCATAAATAATATTACCAAAATATGAATCTAATTTTCATAAAAAAAACATTATTTCACAAACAAAAAATTATTTATTTAAAACACTTGATTTTTTTTAATTGATCCAGTAAATCAGGTTCTGCAAATTAAATCTTTTATTAAATCTTTTTTAAACATTACTTTAAAGTGTTTTTAAAAGATCATATAATAAAAATAGTGTCTAAATTGAAATTTCAATTCTACTCCTGACTGAAAATTTCAAATAGACTGAAACCAGTCAGATGATGTCAATATTCAAGCTTATGATAGATGATTCTGAAGTAAATTTATTATTGTCTCTACAAATACATGTTAAATATAAGCAGAGCTTGTATGATTTGATGCAATGATAAAATGGAAGATTCTAGAAATCAAGCTCCATGGATTGTGATCCAGTTCTGTCATTTATAGTGCTTGAAGTGTCAATAAACTCCAAGTAATAAATCATTCACTTATTTTTATTTTTCATGGTTTGATACAATAATAGAATGTCTGACTCTGGGGCTCAATACCCATGGATTATTGGTCTTTAACTTCTATTGTCCAAATTTCTTGTAAATTTTTGAACAATAAACCATTTGATTATTTTGTTTATCTAAGCAGAAAAATGTCATATGATGTTTCATTATTATTATTATTAAATATTTTGCTCTTTCATAATGCCAATAAACTCTTAAAAAATAATGAATTTTTTTATGACACTAATGATAAATTTAAAATAATAATATCTTAGTAATATATTTTTTAAAATTCACAACATAAAATATGAAAGGAATATAGGAAGACTCATCATACATAAATCTGGACTTATACAAGAAATTTTTTATATATATGCAGTACAAAAAAAATTTTTAAAAGTGATATATAAGTCAGCATAATCATCAATTCTTGTATTTTTTAAGTTATATAAACATTTTTATGATATGTATACAACAGTTTATTTATTTAAAAATATTTTGATATTCTGTATCATGCCTAATGGTACACTGTATTGGAAAAAGAACATTAGTTTTCATTAAAGAAACAAATTTACAAAAATTTTATATCATTTGATTCTTTTGAAATATACTGATGAAAATTGTTTAATATAGATGACATGTTTGCTATTAATAAAATATTATTAAAATCAGATTTAGATATATTACTTTTCTCAGATTGTTCTAAGACATATTTGACTATTGAGTCATGAATACTACAACCAATTTCAAAAATACAGATGACTCCCATTTCATTATCTAACATCAGTGATATGAAACATACACAATGGTAAGAGGTTTTTGATTGTGGCAAGTAAATGTTTAGATAAAGGACTTTTTCTCTGAAAGTAAATTGTCACAAATGCAAACTTTTTGTTTTTTGTGAAATGGTGAATGATCTCCTTCAGTTTTGATGAATTCAGCAAATATAAAATCACTTATTGAAATTGGTAATTTCTACAATAATTTGATTTTAATTTAAGAGTTTCTTGATAATGCTGGACATACATAATACATACTGTATCTGCCTGGTGGTGCATGTGCGCGTGCTACCGCTCACTCAATAACATCACTATTACGAATCTGCTGTGTTCTTGCATCCGGGGGATTACATAATGTTCTGTGAAGATAATTTCAAACACATACACACGTACGCTTTATTTATTTTATATGTAAATTCGGATTGAATCCAAGTAATAGGCACCAGGAGAACTTTTAGAAGAGTCCACCACGTATGTGCATAAGCTCACTCAACAATACCACAAAAATGCCCGTGCATCACTCCAGTCGGAAGCAAGAAACAAACACAGCCAATATTACCCTTCAAATTACATCGAATCTGTGATCTTTCACTCACGATCAATTACTTATTATAGGAGGGCCCGCCCTATATCCCACAGAACAAATTAATCAAACTTAATTTAATCTAAGAGAATGTAGCAAACATTTGCATAAATAAAATAAAATCCCAACACCAAAAATATCAAATGCATTCATTCATATACAAACAAATTTGATCGCTCTAGCACTTATTCCTATTATATAAATTTATGTTGAAATTCCAAGCAATTAATAACAAAAAATACTAGTTAAATAAATGTTTTATTTAATCTATTTACTAACAATTAATGCAGATATATGATCGGCAAGCTGAGATAATTAAATATAGATTTCAAGGTGACTTCGCACATATTTTAAAGAATGTTAATCTGTAGGCAAACTTATTTGGTTAGATTCTCGAATCGTTCATTAATGGTCAAGAGTAACTTTATCATTTTAGCTTAATGTTTTTTAATAGTTCTGATTATTAAAGTTATTTTATTTTGGTGCATAAGTGAATACGACAATTTAAAGATAGCTACCTGTGGAACGTAGAAAGACTGTAATGGGATCCTGAGCGATGGTTTCTTCTTTAACAAAGCATTCCAGCAATTGGCAAGGTCTCAAAAGCATGTGTGGTCCTTATGTGAAGTTTCTCCGGTGTTACGAGCATCCTATTGGCAATCAGCTGACCTGGACGCAGAGGTCCGGCGGTCAAGCCACAAATTTTATGTTCAGCAACGCATTTCTGTTAGATTTCAATAGTCTAATAATAATCAATAATAGTCTAATTCAATAGTAATAATAATAATCTGAAAAGTGCTGTCCGGCCTTTTTGATCTCTTCCTTCCCGCCCTCACACCTTGAATTTTTCTCACCCAATCACTCCCATGCACCTGTGAGTCCCTTCATCCTATAAGTCCATCGAGTGTTAACTCAATTCCATGATTTCTGGGATCGTTTACACCACTTTGGAATTTCACTCAATTTGACCATTATTTTCAGGTATTGTTTCGCTGGAGACAGAAGTCTGAGTTGTACAATAGCAGTGTACACTTTTTCTCACCTCTGTTTCTAAATTTGGCTTATTTTATCTAGGCGTACCAGCACATATCCTGCCTATTGTTTCAATTTCTCTAATTTTACATTTACTAATTACCCCTATTTAAAATAATTTTAGATCGCTTGGAATTTCAGAACATATTGCAAATTAATTTATTCATTTTTCCCCTTTTGTTCAAAATGATTTAAATGATTTAATAAAAGTCAAACTTGCATTCAATCATTCCTCTCTCTTTATTTAATTAAAAATGCAAAAAAAGACTACAACTAATGATTATAGATTTATTCTTAACAAACAAACACAAAATAATAAAAAAAAAACTTTTTTACTTTTTTATTTCAATAAATTTGACAGGTACTCTTATATAGCTGCGATCATGCTTTAGATTCGGCTGTTTCTCGTTTATTATTAAAGCAAGACCGCTTTTTTTAAAAGTTTTGTTCCTGTCATTCATTTCGTCAATTGATTATAGTTTAACATAACCTCATATGCCTGGGATCAAATCCCATGTAACGCTATTCCGTTACATATCTCCCTGCCCGGTGTAGAGTAAAATCCGAGGTTGCGGGTTTTAGCTCTGAGAAGGAGCCAAGTTATTCGGCCCTCTTCAGTGCCCTTGCATTGAAAGTCCCCTTAATCATTTTTCCTCGTGCCAGTACAAAGGCATTATTCCCGTATGCCCTGATGATCTCGTAGGGGCCATCGTAGAGGTCAAGGAACTTCTTAAATATGTTCTGGTCTGGCCGACTGACCGGATTTGATCTTTCCATAACTCTGTCTCCCACAGTGAAGGTGTTTTGGGTTGGCCTATCGGTCCGCCTTCGCTTTTCCCCCATATGTTCTAACCTCCGTAATGCTACCTGGTTATCATGTTTTCGGTCCACTCTCCCTGTCCGGATCGCAGGTCTATCATCGTAAGGATATGGTATCGGACATCCGTAATGAAGTCGACTTGGTTCCATCCCAGTGGACTCATTTTTTGAGGTATTGATCATATCAATGATCCAGGGAATTTCCCGAACCCATTTCTGCTGATCTCCCACAGTATACACACGGAATAGCCGCCCCAACTCATGCATAACCCACTCGCATGGGTTGCTTTGCAGATTCCGGATAGACATCATATGATGTTTGACCCCAATTCGGTTCACCCATTGTCTCCACATCTTTGATACAAAGGGCGTACCATGATCTGATAAAATGCACTTAGGCTTCCCGATGATGAGAAACTGTTTGGTTTCCAACAGTTTGATGGTCTGGTTCGCATTTTCCCGGGCCATAGGGTACTCCGTGACCATTTTGGAGCACAAATCATAAGTAACCAGTAAATATCTCTTCCCCCAAACATTGGCAACGGGCTGTAGTAATCAATAGCCAAAGTGTGGTTTGGCTCCTGGATGATAATCGGTATCAGCGATCCTTCATTTGATCGGTTTAATGGTTTTGTCCTCGCACAGACCTCACACTTCCGGAGTCTTCTGGCAATGTCTTGGGACATCCCTGGCCAATAAAACCAATTACTAAGGTACCCCTCAGTCTTGCTGGTTCCGTAATGGCCACGTTCCTGATGTGTCTTATCCACCAGTTGATCCCGCATTTCCTTCGGTATTACAATACGGGTTTGTTTCCCATTCCCGGTTTTCCTTTGGACTATCCCTTCCAGCATGATGCATCGGTCCCGATACTTCCATAACTGACCCCCAGTCTCTTCCTTTTTTTGATCTACCCCCACATTTTGCTTCCTTTCATGTATGTATCGGATTATTTGTTGACACTCTTCGTCCCCTTCCTGGCCCCTCCGAATGTTGTTCGCACTAAACTCACCCTCTTTGCTTCGCCGGGTAGTAGCGGCAATCTACGCAAATTCCTCAGCCTCAACATTTGGCTAATGTCCCACAGGGTAACGGCTCAGCGCATCCGCAACCACATTATCCTTCCCTTTGCAATATTCCACTTCGTACTGGAACTCCTGCAGGGCTAGGCTCCACCTCTCTAATCTATTGTTTGTCAAAAAACTTTTATTAAGAAATTTGAGGCTCCGATGGTCGGTGATTACTTTCACTTTGGATCCGACCAGGTATTGTCTGAATTTTTTGAACGCCCATACTATGGCGAGGGCTTCCCATTCTTTGACTGTGTATCTTCGTTCAGGGTCCTTGAGTAGTCAGCTGATGAAGGCCAACACCCTTTGTTCACCATCCAGTCCCTTTTGGTACAAAGTTGCTCCTAACCCGATGTCGCTACTGTCGGTCTGTACCCAAAATGTCTGGTCAAAGTCCGGGTACGCTAACATGGTCTGTTTTAAAAATCCTTCTTTCACCCTCTGGAAGATCCGTTCTCTTTTCTCATCCCATACCCACACTTGCTCCTTTCTTAATAATTGTAGTAGGGGTTCCATATCGTGGGAGAAGTTTTTATAAAATTTGTTGTAGAACGTGCACATCCCGAGGAATGCTTTAACATCTTTTTTCTTTTTCGGAACTGGAAATTCTTGGATGGTCTGAATCTTCTCGGGGTTAGGCCGTATCCCATCCTGGATTATGATGTGTCCCAAGAACTTAACTTCCTGGGTCACAAAGTGGCTTTTCTTTAGGTTTATTTTTATTCCCTTCTGTTTGCATTCATGGAGCAACATTTCTAAGTGCTGACAATGCTCCTCTATGTCCCCAGATGCTATGATGATATCATCTACGTACATGGTGACAAATTTCTTGACTTCATCTGATAGGGTTTGGTCCATGCACTGCACTAAACCTGCCCCACTATTCCTTAATCCGAAAGGCATGCGATTAAACTGGTACGCCCGTCCGTTATATTTGAATGCAGTGTATTTCCGATCATCCAGATGGAGGCTCATTTGCCAGTAACTATTTGTCAAATCCACAGTGGAAAAATTCTCTTGTTCTGAAATCTAGTCATCAGTTCGCTCATGATGGGTGGAGCGTTTGTATCCGGAATTGTCACCTTGTTCAGTTGCCTCGCATTGAGGCACAATCGGATCGATCCGTCACCTTTTTTTACGGCTAAGATTGGGTTGTTGTATGGTGAAGTACACTTTGAAATAACCCCCCACTCTATCATCTGCTCCAGCTGAGTTTCGATCTCCTTCCGGTATTGGAAAGGTATTGGATATGTTCTCGTTTGATATGGGTTGTTGGTGTTCAACCGGATCCGGTGTTCGTACCCATTGATTACTCCCGGCTTGTCCGAAAAAACACTCTCGTAGGTCTCCAGTATTCCTTGAATCTTCTCTCTTTGCCCTTTACTTGGTCCCATCATTTCATCAACTCTTTTCTCGATCACCCCCTTTACCATGATGCACTGCAGTTTCTTCTGCCCTTCTGGCTCTCTATTCATGGTTCCCCCAAAGGGCACAGTGACTCTCCCAATTCTTGCTTGTCCGGTCCCGTAATCAATGCTACATTTTGCCATCCTCATGAAGTCAGACCCTAACACCAAGTCATGTATCAGCCCCTCAAGTATTAGCACAATCTGGGTGAATTCCTGCCCTGCGATAACTATGTTCGCCCACACCTGTTTGGTCTGTATCTTTGCTCTTTTCCCATTGGCCAGTATGATCTGGGTCCCTTTCAACGGTAGGATTTTCATTTCTGTTGGCCCTTGGGCAATCCTGTCGAAGGTTTCCTGAGCCATTACAGTCACCTGACTCCCTGTATCCAGCAGCACCCTTGCATGAACCGTTTGGATTGATACCTCGATCTTTGGGCACTCTTGTTTTCCCCGAGGCCCTTCCCCCCTTTCATCCTGTGTTATATTAGCTATCCTAATTTCATCATTCCCTTCTTTGACAAAGTAGTCATCATTTTCAGCCACATCCAACACCTCCAATATTCGTTTTATTTCAGTTTCCCCCTCAATAATTTGTCTGATCTCCCTGGGCAGGTTGCACCCTGCTATCCTAATTTTCCGCTCTTCCGGTACTTGGTATTCGTTTATTTTTCTTAATCTCGCCATCTGTCGCTGTATGAAAGTACTGTACGTCTCATCCTCATCCCTTTTGCTTTGTTCGATTTCCCACTTTTCCCTTTCTTGTTGGGCTAGTCCCCAATATCTTCCCATTATGGCTCTTTGGTATTCTTCGAATGTTTCTGGTTTCTCTTTCATCGCCTCCCACCATTCCATTGCTTCCCCTTGGATGTGGCTGCATGCAATAGCTATCTTCGATTCTTTGCTAAACTGCCCGCATGAGAACAACCTCTTCAGACTTTCCACATGTCGACATGGGCTTTCATTTGCCTTCCCTTCGAACTGTTCGAGTTTAATCCACTTTCCCTCCATTCTGTTTGATGCCCAATTTGTAATTAATTATAATAATCCGTGGCTGGATACCTACTACTCCGCGGGTCCCACTGACTGTCTTATCCTATCCTCAGGTGCTCCTTGCCCTTCAAAATTCCCACAGCTCCTGTCCTTCCTCCAATTTGGTTTCTATCGCTCATACTATCCCAGGTCCCTCTGTTCCCTCCATTTCTATTCAGCAGCTATCGATTATATGTGCGGCTATATCTATTATGTGGTTATATGCGTCCTTATACATATATGCTATGTTGACCTCTTTCTTTAGTAAAACACAAAACTCCTAACAAGATCCCAGTTACAATACTTCCTTTGTGCAAGAATATAAATACGTCTTTTAACGATGTATATATATATATTTTTTTACGCTTACATTATTTGCATTTAATTTTAACATAGAAATTAATTTATGAATTTGCTTCCTTTTAATATACGATCTTTCTTCCACGGAATCCCGCTATTCCACAGCCTTCTACAACTATTAAGTATACTCGGATGCTTGACTATTTTAGTGCTAATAAAAGAACTAAATCCTTTTCCCACTCCCTTAAGCAACGTTTGATTTTATTTTATGGTGATTCTGAAAATTTCCCCCCGCTTTAATAGATAATTTATTCTGTTATTTCGAGCGCCCTCTCTTTTAGATTTGCTTTCGTTGTTCAAATTACATCGTATCCACGTCGGTCCCACCACTTGAAACAATAGTTTCAGGCCACGTTGATGCGCCAAATGTATCCGCTTGGTGGTGCGTGTGCGCGCACTACTGCTCACTCAATAACATCACTACTACGAATCTGCTGTGTTCTTGCGTCCGGGGGATTACATAATGTTCTGTGAAGATAATTTCAAACACATATACATGTACGCTTTATTTATTTTATACGTAAATTCGGATTGAATCCAAGTAATAGGTGCCAGGAGAACTTTTAGAAGAGTCCGCCACATATGTGCAGAAGCTCACTCAACTATATCACAAAACATGCCCGTGCATCACTCCAGTCGGAAGCAAGATTCGAACACAGCCAATATTACCCTTCAAATTACATCGAATCTGTGATCTTTCACTCACGATCAATTACTTATTATAGGAGGGCCCACCCTATATCCCACAGAACAAATTAATCAAACTTAATTTAATCTAAGAGAACGTAACAAACATAAGCATAAATAAAATAAAATCCCAACACCAAAAATATCAAATGCATTCATTCATATGCAAACAAATTTGATCGCTCTAGCACTCATTCCTATTATATAAATTTATGTTGAAATTCCAAGCAATTAATAACAAAAAATACTAGTTAAATAAATGTTTTATTTAATCTATTTACTAACAATTAATACAGGTATATGATCGGCAAGCCGAGATAATTAAATATAGATTTCAAGGTGACTTCGCACATATTTTAAAGAATGTTAATCTGTAGGCAAACTTATTTGGTTAGATTCTCGAATCATTCATTAATGGTCAAGAGTAACTTTATCATTTTAGCTTAATGTTTTTTAATAGTTCTGGTTATTAAAGTTATTTTATTTTGATGCATAAGTGAATACGACAATTTAAAGATAGCTACCTGTGGAACGTAGAAAGACTGTAATGGGATCCTGAGCGACGGTTTCTTCTTTAACGAAGCATTCCGGCAATTGGCAAGGTCTCAAAAGCGTGTGTGGTCCTTATGTGAAGTTTCTTCGGTGTTACGAGCATCCTATTGGCAATCAGCTGAGCTGGACGCGGAGGTCTGGCGGTCAAGCCGTGAATTTTATGTTCAGCAACACATCTCTGTTAGATTTCAATAGTTTAATAATAATCAATAATAGTCTAATTCAATAGTAATAATAATAATCTGAAAAGTGCTGTTCAGCCTTTTTGATCTCTTCCTTCCTGCCCTCACACCTTGAATTTTTCTCACCCAATCACTCCCATGCACCTGTGAGTCCCTTCATCCTATAAGTCCATCGAGTGTTAACTCAATTCCATGATTTCTGGGATCGTTTACACCACTTTGGAATTTCACTCAATTTGACCCTTATTTTCAGGTATTGTTTTGCTGGAGACAGAAGTCTGAGTTGTACAATAGCAGTGTACACTTTTTCTCACCTCTGTTTCTAAATTTGGCTTATTTTATCTAGGCGTACCAGCACATATCCTGCCTATTGTTTCAATTTCTCTAATTTTACATTTACTAATTACCCCTATTTAAAATAATTTTAGATCGCTTGGAATTTCAGAACATATTGCAAATTAATTTATTCATTTTTCCCCTTTTGTTCAAAATGATTTAAATGATTTAATAAAAGTCAAACTTGCGTTCAATCATTCCTCTCTCTTTATTTAATTAAAAATGCAAAAAAGACTACAACTAATGATTATAGATTTATTCTTAACAAACAAACACAAAATAATAAAAAAAAAACTCTTTTACTTTTTTATTTCAATAAATTTGACAGGTACTCTTATATAGCTGCGATCATGCTTTAGAAACGGCTGTTTCTCGTTTATTATTAAAGCAAGACCGCTTTTTTTAAAAGTTTTGTTCCTGTCATTCATTTTGTCAATTGATTATAGTTTAACATAACCTCATATGCCTGGGTTCAAATCCCATGTAACGCTATTCCGTTACAATACATAAATAAAATTATATAATTGTCAAACTTTAAAGAAAATCTTCAGTATATTTCATTTTAAATTAAAATATTTATTTGAAGTCAACAAAATAATATCTTTGGGAAACAAAAAAAAAGGGGGGGGAGTGAGAAAACTTTGCCCTCAATCAAGATAATCATTTATTTCATTTATAAATTTTTATAATGGACCAATTAAAAGATAATCATTATTCTTAATAGAAAATGTAACTTAATAATTGCATCTTAATTAAACTGATAAAAAGATAAATAGAATTAAAAACTGACAAAGATGTTTTCCATATATGTTATCACTATCTTTAGGAACACATATAAATCAGACAAATATAATTAATAGAAGTATTTAAATAAAGAAAAGAATAATTATCTAAATTTTCAACCAGTTCACAGATCTTTTTTAAATATTAAAAAAAAAGCAGCAGAAATTCACTGGAAATAAAATCAGTTTAAAGAAGGAAAATATAGGCTACTTTTATTTTTTTTCAATTTCTGTTACATTTTTGTTTCATTGTTACTTGCAACAAATTCATGCACATGTATTTTTTTTAATTCTTTAGATTTTTTTATGTCTTGACAGTTACATGCAAGACCAAATACA
Organism: Epiperipatus broadwayi; assembly: GCA_028023455.1. NCBI lineage: Eukaryota > Metazoa > Onychophora > Udeonychophora > Euonychophora > Peripatidae > Epiperipatus > Epiperipatus broadwayi. The sequence continues at coordinate 2,698,016 of JAQFVV010006346.1, forward strand.
TACGAATATATATATGTAATAATATTATAATTTGATGTCTGTACTTCTTCAAAGCAATATATGTAATTATATAATTAAATATTTATAAATACAGTAATCAGATATATTTTTAAAATTTTATCCATTTAGTAGTGCTTTTGACTAACCTTGTAATCTTTGTCAACTAACATTTTGAAAGACTAACCTTCCCACAATTCCATGATCTTAAGCAACAAATGTTAAGATCATGGAATTGTGGGAAGGTTAGCCTTTCAAAGTGTTAGTTGACAAAGACTACAAGGATATTCAAAAGCACTACTAAGTGGATAAAATTTTTAAAATATATCTGGCTTAGGCAGCAAATATTAAGATCACCGAATTGTAGGAAGGTTAGTCTTTCAAAGTGTTAGTTGATAAAGACTATAAGGATAGTCAAAAGTACTACTAAGTGGATAAAAATTTTAATATACATCTGATTACTGTATTTATAAATATTCAATTATATATATATATATATATAAGTATAATAAAAAATCCACTAGAATAAAGTTACAAAAATTTTAAAAATGCCTATATAAAATTGGAGATTAATATCCTTTGCTATAGCCAGCTTATGGCATATTCTTATTCAAGATGGTGGAATATGCTGTAAGCTGGCTATAGCAAAGGATATTAATCTTCAGTTTTATATAGGCATTTAAAATTTTTTTATAGTTTTATTCTAGTGAATTATATATATATATATATATATATATATATATATATATATATATATATATATATATATATATATATATATATATATATATATATATTATAAGTAAAATACAGTTTTGAATTAACTTACTGTATGGCAAAATCCTCCTCATGACACTCAATAAAAAAATTCACTTCCAAATGCCAAATAATGAGAGTTTTGAATAGTTTGGAAGAAAAGAAATTTGAACTAGATTAAAAAACATAAAAATATTCAGATTTTATTTAGTGATTCAAACTTGAGATCATGAAGCATAGAGATGAATACACTCACTTTAGCTAAAAAAAAAATTTTCAATATATAAATACTTTTGGGCTGATGGGTGGTTGTAATAGGATTGAGCTGAAGTAAAGGATGCATTAATATAAATATAGCTAACTTTTGGATATATATATATATATATATATATATATATATATTGGTATAAATATATATATATATATATATATATATATATATATATATATATTATACCAGGAATCTTTACTAAACCCCATTTACTAGATCATACTTGGCCAATAACATATAAAAATCAAGGCAGATATTTAATTAATATAATTAAATTATTATATAATAAAAACTATTTTTTTCATTTCATTCTGATGATATTGATTATTATCAGTACAACATGTGGTGTACAAAAATCAAAAAACAATATCAAGTTTGCAAACCACACATAATTATTTCAACCAATAATATAATCAAACATGTTCTAATCTGGGAACTCTTTATTATTACAAAAGAAATCAAACTCATCATTATTAACTATATTTCCTGATCTCTTTCTATCACTATCTCTAGAATGGTCTGCAAAGTTTATCCAAACAGGGTATTTTTGAAAGACCTAATTCAAACTTTCCCATTTGCTCTCTTTCCAAGAGAGGATATTCTCTTTTAGATTAGAATACTCAGTTACAGATCATATGGAAATTTAAAATTAAATTCCCAATATTGTAATCTCAATAATACATGTTTTTTCAGTACCTTTGAATTATCAGGGTAAGTGGCAAGATAATAAAATTAAAATTAATAATTTAAATTTGAATGAAGTGAGATATGGAGATCATTAAATACTTACTAAAATAGGTTTATAACTTAATATAATTTATTAATCCTGAATCCCATCACCAACATTTAAAGCATAAGAATAGTTAAACTAATATAAAAAAATAAAATAAATTATGTATTCATCTCATATAAATTAAATATCCCCTCATTCTTTTTCTTTGATTATACAAAAATATATATCTTCAGATATGTGTACACACACTTATTCGATAATGTAATTTGAAAAGATAAAAAATCAAAAGTTTAAATATTTTTCTATCAAAAATATATCTCATTAAATACACTAAAAGATTAAAAATATTTTGCTTAAAATTTACAAGCATAAATGTACATGTACAAGTATGTCCATATATGTATGTATTAAATCAAAGTTGCTATTTATCAATGTATATTAAAAAAATGTAAATAAACAATCTTACTTCTTGAATGTAGGGTTTTCTTTTATACTTAAAACTAAAAGAGTGAATCCACATCTAGAGATAGTCTACCTTAGAAGAGAAAGAAAAAACAACAAGTAAGTTTTAATTCACTCTTCTTTTACTTTTCTTACTGAGGACAGACTTAGGGCTTCAAAAATCCTCATATGCACCATAAAAATATGACAGGACTTCAAAGAATTCCCATATTTTCTTTTTTTTTTCTACTTTAAACTTTCTATATTATTTCTCATTTGGCAGCTGCATGTTACTTTGACATAGTTGTTCATGAATTGTGGCCATTGTATAATTTAAATGTCAAGCAGTAATAAATGTTATTGTCTGAGGTTGATTAATACACTAAGTTTTTAATTTTAAAATTGAAAGTTTTCCTCGGCATGGCTTCAACTTAGATTTTTACTTACATTTATTTTAAAAAGTTATTGTCAAGCTTCCTAAATACAACTTATCATTTTCTCTGGGGAAAATCACTCTGTCTGTAACAAAACCTTTTACAAAGCCATGATCCACTCTAGTTCAATTAACTCTTCTTTTTCCAACACACAAAAAAATTATATTTCAAAGATGCCACTAGTCTATTTTTTAAGTGACATGTCATTTGAGAAATTCAGTTGGTATATATTTCTATACCAATTTAATTACCAGAAAATATTTTTCTTAAATTAATCAATAACAAAAATGCTTTAGACAAATTATCTAATGTTTACTTGCTGTTTTTTATGACAAGATAAATAAATTAAAATTCCTTAATTTTTACTTTATTTTTCTAATTAAATGACATTTTTTTAATCTAATAAAAAAAAATTACAAAATGTAATTGTAGACTGAAGAAAAATACATTTTTCCCATTTTTATAAACAGCTAAAAATAAAAAATAAAATTCTGAGTAATAAACTAGTACATTAAATAATAATTTATTACCATTATATGGATGGTCTACTAATCTAACTCTATATTATTTTAAATTGTCCCTTCAATTCTTAAAACATAACCCACACAAAACAATAAACATCAAAAAATTATATGTACATTACATAATTTTATGAACAGGGTAAACTGTAACAAAATCTTATGGTGGGGCATAATCATGATTACCCCTGGAACAATATATATAATACTTAATGTTTTTATGGTTATATGATGTAAACACATCAGTTTTGAGGTTGAACTGTATGTTATTTTCGCCACTGTCATGGTTAACTTTAAAAAAAATAAACAATAGATCTCAAATAGTAATGAGATTTAGTGCAAGGTAAAGAATGAGACTGAGAATGAAGTGGTTGAGCATTCAGAATATGTGAATTAACAAATTATTTATTTTCTTCAGTTTCACTATTATTTGTTTTCAGATTTATATTAAAGAAAGAGATAAAATAAGTGATCTCCATAAGACTGGAATACATTGTGTTTCATCATCTCTTTTTAAATCAGTTGGTCTTTTTAATATTTTAATGGACCTCCTTTTAATGGACTCCCTCATGGTTCTCAAATCATACTTTTTCAAATTAAGCATTTTAGCATTAACAAAATCAGATATGTGACCAATTTTTAAAAAATGTAAAGTAAAAGCTAATGCATTTAACTTCTAATTAAAGGCATTTTATATTCATTAAATTTGACATTAATTTATTTATGAGAATGACCTACATACTTTTTGAGCACTATAAACATGGAAGTACTCTAAAAGCTTTGAGATAAATGCTTAGCAAGAGAAAGCATTTAAAATATCTCTATCTGAAAACCACCCCATCCCCTGACCAATGGTTTCATGCTTTTGGCACTCCTCAAGCATCCACCAAAATTGCTACAGAAAATATTTGCATGGGATGATGATGAGAATTAAAATTAAGATATCTGTTTGTATAGGTAGATTTTTTATAAACCAATATTGATAAGGAGTCATCAAATTTTCTTGTGATCAAAACATCTAGAAATGAAATATCTGAGCTAAATAGATAGTTTCATGAAAAGATCATCCAGGTAGTAGAGATCCCATAGAAAATCCTTTAATTTGTTTATACTTTTGGAAATCATGAATAAAAAAATGTATTTTCAAGGCAATGTTTTACTAATGGAATAATCAAACAAATCAGATTATTGTATTGAGCTATTATAGATAAAGCTTATGCAACAGGAATGCTAGTAAACATCGAAAAAATATTAAAAATAATCAATAAATGAGTTTTAGTTAGTTTTAAGTTTTTAATTATAGAAATAAATAACTTGAATTTTTAATTCTAGATGACATGTTATCTGTCAATGGTTGTAAGCATTGGGTTAAATATCTAACTGAAGAATGTGTGTGGAAGAACCTATAGCGCACACAATAAGCTGCAATGGTACCTCAGATTTATGAATTTTAAGCAAAACATAAAATTTAGGATATAATAAAGAACCCTCTCTTGGAGAAATTTTAATTTTTATATCCTCATCTATACTGAAACATTTTTATAAGACATTTTGTCTTTTTTTCTAAATATGTCAGAGAATCTCTAATAATCTTTTTTGTAAGTGCCATCATTTAATAAATTTAAAATTTTATTATTATAATCTAAAAGTTTAAGTACAAACTTTTATCTGCTGGAATAATTACAATGGAATCATCTTTTTTAAAAAAAAAAAAATTTGAAATGCAACAAATTCTCCTTTAGATAAATTACTTTTTGGTGGCACATGCTTTGGCTAGATATTTAGCCCAATGCTTACAACCATTGACAGATAATATTCTATCCAGAATTAAAATTTCAAGTCATTTATTTCTATAATTAAAAACTTAAAACTAACTAAAACTGATTTGTTGGTTAGTTTTGATATTTCTTCTATGATTACTAGTATTCCTGTTGAAGAAGCTTTATCTATAATAGTACAATACAATAATTTGCCTCATTTTGTTATTCCATTAGTAAAACATTGCCTTAAAAATACATTTTTTAATTCACCATTTTCAAAAGTATAAACAAATTAAAGGATTTTCTATGGGATCTCTACTATCACCTCTAATGGCTGATCTCTTCATGAATAATTTTGAAAGTTAAGTATTGAATGCAGCTACTAAGAAACCATCTATTTAGCTCAGATATGTGGATGATACATTTATTATATGGCAGCATGCTATTGATTGTTTGAACTCTTTTCTTGTTTTTCTTAATGATTGGCATCCTAATATTATGTTTATTATGAAAATTGAAAAAACAACCCTTTCATTTCTAGATGTTTTGATTGCAAGAAAATGTGATGACTCCTTATCAATATTGGTTTACAAAAAATCTACCTATACAAACAAATATCTTAATTTTAATTCTCATCATCATCTTGTGCAAATATTTTCTGTAGCAAAAAAATCCTTTGATGAGAGTTTGTAGTTCATCTGATAAATATCATTTTACTCAAAAAATAGAACAAAAAATATTTTAATTTCTAATGGTTGCAATAAAAACATCATATGTGTGACATTACATAGCATTGATACTAAAGAAAAGAAAGAGGATAAAATTGATAATTCATCTAGTTATAGAGTGGTTTTATCTTATATTAAAGGTCAGTGGAAGGCTAACTAATTTTAACATAAAGATTATTTTTTCCACTAGTAAAAAAATTGGTGATATTTTCTATAAACCTAAAAACAGAGTACTTTTATAAAATTCCATGTTTACAGTGCTCAAAAAGTATGTAGGTCATTCTCATAAATGAATTTATGTCAGAATTAATAAATATAAATACATTTTATCAGAAGTTAAATGCATTAGCTTTTACTTCACATTTTTTAGAAATTGGTCAAATATGTGATTTCGATAGTGCTAAAATACTTGCTCATTTGGAAAAGTATGATTTGAGAACCATGAGGATGTTGATTGAAATATTAAAAAGGCCAACTGGATTAAATAGAGCTGATGAAGCACAACATATTCCAGTCTTATGGAAACTACTTATTTTATCTCTTTCTTCTAATATAACCTTTGAAATCAATTAAAGATGAAACTGAAGAAATAAACATTGTGTTAATCCATATATTCTGAATATTCAACTACTTTATGCTCAATCTCATTCTTTACCTTGGTTTTCTTTGAAAAGTTAATCTTGGCAATAGTGGATGCTATTTTGTTGAAATGTTGGGAAGTAATTAAAAATAACATATGGTTTAACCCAAAGACTATTTATTTATATAATGCATAAATAATTTTTGAAGCACTCATAATATAAAAAGTTCAATCTGCCTTTTAACCACATTATTAATGAATTTTATGTAATAAAAGTAATTATTATTTTATTGCATAAAATGCAGTTACTAGAGAAATCAAATTGGTGAAGTTCCAGTAGAACACCTAAACAGTTTGAAAACTTATTTCCATCTTAATCTTATGTCCACAAATTAGAAATAGAATGCATCTACTTATATAGAGATGCTCACTCTTGTGAGCACTCTTTGATTAGAAAACAGTTTGGACATTTTGTTGAGGAACTTTTGGACTGAAGAATTCCAAGAGATCAGCCACTATTAGATAATACAAGAAATATTTAAAGCTGATATTGGAGAAAATTATTCACAGTCCTTTAGAAGTTAAAGTCATCAGACTAAGCACATTGGATGCCTGTAATATGATTAAAGATCAAATTATTCAAACAAATAAGCACAATATGCATTTCTAGATAAAGCAGATGCTCTTGCACATAGAAAAGAAGTCATTAAACAGAGGGAAGAATTATGAAATGCCAAAGTCATGAGTTTTCAAGTCAGCAAACATACAAAGTGAAAGTATTGGTATCAATTTTATGGAAATGAGAAAAAAGAGATAATAATAATTGGCCTATTGAGAAAGCACAGCTAGAGGAAGAACGAGCCAAAGTCCAGAACTGTATGTTGATAGAAAATAATAAAGCAGAAAACACAATCTAGTAGGTTATTAAAAATGAATCTCAACCACTATAACCAATATCTAGATGTAATAAAACATTTCCTGAGAATATTAGAAAAAAATGGAAAGGTGCCTTAGTAAGTTTTCCTGTATTTCAAATCTTTAAGACTGGCATAGAATAATCTCAGTATAATTAGCTAGATCGTGTGAATTAAGATAATTTTCTATGTATCAATCATTCATTATTAATTAATAAATCTATGGCAGCAGAATAATAATAGTTGCAATTGTTACTATAAAACGCACACACATATTATATAGCTACTTCTCAGATTAATAATAAAACAGGTATTAAAAACAAAACAAGAAATAGGGTGAGTAATTAGACAGATGTTTATCCCTATTTATAATATAAGATGCAATGAAATAAGACTAAGTTTTTTGGCTATTTCCGAATGTAGAGTTGTGTTTTCTTGGGGTTTTTTTTTTAATTTTTGTTGTTAAAAATGAAAGAGATTCTTGTAATTCCTTTGAGATATTTTAGTAGTCTGGATATTCTGTAGTGCTGTTGAAAGTTCTGCACTAATTCTCTCTATTTATAAAGTGAGAATTTTGGTTTAAATCCTCATCTTGCACTCATATAACAATCAAGGAATTTTGGCAGGTTGAAGGTTTTTTGGTGGTTAAATCGTATGTTTTATTGGAGCTAAATCCAACTTAATTCTCATATTAAGCTTGAGCATGGATTGTATCTATTTTGAGAATGTAGAGTCATGTAAACTATGATGGTTACCATATCCTTGATGAGTTGAATGTCTTTATGCTGATAATTAAGTCTTTGTTTTTTTCTAAAATAGTGGTCTTGCAATTGATTGACATATAAACTATTAGATAAATTTCGGTCACTCAAATAATAAGCAGAATATAACACTGGATTTTTTTTTACTTTATTTTGTTGAAAATTAATCTAAAAATGTTTAGCTTTTGAAATTCATTCATCTACGGTACCATTGTGCTAAGTTTTTTTTAATAAGGCATCATAAAATTATGAAGAGGAGAAACAAAAAAAGAAATCTAGTTCATATATTCATATCTTTATTTTAAATTAAATAAAATTAAATGGAATCATTAAAAAAGTTGCAGCCAACATGCTTAAATTTAAAAACCTCTTATTTGATTTTTTTATTATAAATAAAATATTTAAATTTGAATGTTTATGATGGAATTTATTCTATTTACGTAATTAAAAAATTAATTGTATTTCTTATTTTTTTTTGCTTTGATCTAACAATAATGTCATTTACGAAAAACTAATAATATATAAACACACACCCACGCATAAATTTTTTTGAACTTAATGCCATTAAAGTGAATTTTGTACACAAATGTATTTATGGGTGTGTGTGTATTATTTTCAAAGTTTTTAAAATAATCAAACAAGGTTAAAATTTTTTAAAACAAACTAGAAACATTTAAAATGAATCTTTGAAAAAGAAGTGTCTTCAAAACACAGATTCTTCTTTTTTATATATATTTTCCGATTTGATGGAATATTTTTGTAGATATTATTGAAATATATATATTATTTTCAATAGTTGATCAATAGTGTTTACTTTGATTTTAAATTTTGTCACTTGGATTAGAGCTTTTTTTTTTTTTTTCTATGCCTCAATCCTCTATATTTAAGAGAGAGAGAGAGAGAGCAGTTATTTTTTCTTCTCAAAACTAAATATGAGAATCATTTTTTCGTTTATTACATATGAAAACAACTTTGGATCGTTTGAGTTAGAATTTAATATATGTATATGTAAAAGCAAAATTTATTTTGAAACTTTTACATTGATTAAATTTTAAAAACCTGGTCGTTTGAGGTGATGATATTTGCTTTTTTTTTTTTTCCATGTGTCATAGCATCGGCCGGGACGCGAACCCACAACCGTCTGCAACCAACTACTTGCTTGCATGGCGGCTGCGATCCCTCTCGGCTAACAACGCAAGACATGATGATGATATTTGCTTTCAGAATAGCTATAAATGGTTATTATTATTAAAACATATTTTCTATAGGATCGTTTTACATTTTCCTTCTTACATTTGCTACAGGCTATTTTACACCTTACTAGTATTGATATAATAAAGCTTAGGTATACATTTATTTTTAAACATTAAAATATAAATGCGTTTGCGAAATTTTTGAACTAATTTTTTTTTTAAATTAAAAAATAATTTTATATTATAGATAAAATATCCTTTAACTACATAATTCAGAACAAAGGTCTTTTAAACGGCTTCTTTTAGAAAAACTGTGAAGGATAATACAATATTCATCGGGTTTGTCATTTGGAGGGTGGTACGCGTTTTAGCAAATTTTCATTCTTGTTTTAACCTTTAGTTAAAAATATCTAGAGGGCCATTTGCAGATTAATATTGGATGGTTTCCTGGTTCATCTATTATCTGTATGCACAAAAAAAATTCTAAATTTTCTTAGAATTTAGTTACCCGTATTGTATGACATGAGTACATATTGTAGCACATGGTAGAGAGAATCATTAGACATGCATACATAAAACTTGGCAACTTATTATCATCAAATAAATTTTGACCATGAATACATTCACAGGAACTGTGGTGAGCTGTGTGTTCTTAATATTCTTTTTATATAAAAAGCATAAATAAGCTGCATAATCTTCAAAGTTTTTTAAACAATCTACAGAAAGTTAAAATTTTCAAACAAATCTAGAGACGTTTAAAAAGAATAGTATCTTCAAGATGCAATTTTTGTTTTTAGTTCTCATGGATTTTTTGTAGTATTTTTGGAGATATTCTTATGTTCAAATTATAATATATTAGTAAATTGTACTACTGTATGTTAATATTGGGATCAGTATTTTTAATTTATATAAGCATAACTTTGAAAATTGAATTTGATTGGAACTTGGGAATTTTTACAGGTATACACCAATTTCTTTGTCTTTTTATCAAGCAACTTTGGCATTTTTTTCAAGTAATTGTCCCATAATTAACATGACAAGCCATAGAAGTATTAATTGATAAATAGACATTTAAATATTTTTTCCTAAGAAATAGTCCAAGAAAAAAAATTGATAAAACCTAAAGCTGACACTTAATTTTTTGATATTTTCATAATTTTCTGAAGGGAGATAATGGAGAAGTCTTATCCTGCTGGGTTTTTTTCTACTTTACATCTATAATCACATATTATCACTTGATATTTGATTTTATCATTATAAATCACAACAGTTGCATATTTGATGTTGCCTATTTTCTAAATTACAGATTGAACAAGGATTTTTTTCTGATAAGCAACATGAAATATTTTTTCAGAATGAAAATTTTCAAATGGTCTCTTGGCTACAATTTCATGATGTGTTCTATAACCAAATCAAAAGAGCAATGGTCTAGCAGTTAAGATAGTTAATGTATATTTTATGTTTCAAAATTAGAAATAAAATTATGTACTTTTATTAATCAACACATTAATCTTCCACTCACTTTACTAAATGTGATATATTTTAGAAGTATTTTATATTATTATAATATATATATTTGTCATACATACCATATGTAGTTTTAATTTATATAACATTGTGAACATGAAATTAAAATAGATAGATAGATAGATAGATAGATAGATAGATAGATAGATAGATAGATAGATAGATAGATAGATAGATAGATAGATAGATAGATAGATAGATAGATAGATAGATAGGTGGGTGGGTGGGTGGGTGGGTGGGTGGGTGGGTGGATGGATGGATGGATGGATGGATGGATGGATGGATGGATAGATAGATAGATAGATAGATAGATAGATAGATAGATAGATAGATAGATAGATAGATAGATAGATAGATAGATAGATAGATAGATAGATAGATAGATAGATAGATAGATAGATAGATAGATAGATAGATAGATAGATAGATAGATAGATAGATAGATAGATAGATAGATAGATAGACTGACAGATAGATAAGATGGAGAGATGTATAAATAGGTTATCAACATATAATAGGATAGATAAGAAGATAGTCAGATAGATAAAAAGAGACAGACAGATAAAAGATGCAGATATATATATATATATGCAGAGAGATGTATAAGTATCACTTTTTATATTGTATTAAATCACAAGTTTTGATCTTTATATATTAACAATTTGAGCATTTAATTCTATTTAATTTTATTTAATTCTCATGGATTATTTTGAAATCACTTTTAAATTGACTCTTCAACAATGATCAATCTCATGACATAAGGTTTAGGAAATCCATTTGCAATACTTACAACTTGGGATTTCAACAAAGGCTGGACTAACGTTGGGAAACATTTTTTGGATAAAAGCAGGTTTAGGATTTTTTGTTTTTCAGCTGGGAACCAATCTAATTAAGTATGTGATATAAATGACTATCTAGCTATTTACTACTAGCTAGAAAATAAAAACCCAAGTTGTTAAAATAAGTGTTAATACATTGCCATTAAAATAAAATATATATAATTTTAACAATGTGGTTTTCACCACAGGTGGTCATACCACCTATGAACGATAAGCCATATTTTGCATTTTTAATTATAAAGCAATAAAATAATTTTTCAAATACTTTTATTTTATTTCAGTAGCTTGATAAAAATAATATAATAAATGAACAAATAAATTTTTTTTTTCTTTAAAAATGAAAAAGTGATGCGAGAAATCTTTGAATCTGAACTTGAAATTAAAAATAAGAACTAAGTTAATTTACCAAAATGAATAGAGAAAAATCTAGATCCATTAATTTTTCAAAGGGATGAAGAACAAAAATGAAACCTTTAAATTTAATAGATAATAATTTAATGCTTATTATTTGATAAAATATATAATAAGTATTAATCTAGATTAATTAATTTATATTATTCCACATCTATTATTTACAAAATATGTGTTCAGATATGTTCAATTTTAAATCACAGAAATTTTATGCAATATGTGGTGATACATATTTGAAGTTTTTTACATATTTATAATAATCTTGATTTTAATTCTAAGATAACAAAATGATATAAAAAAAATTTTAATAGTTTTTTTTTTTTTCATGTATCATGGCATCGGACGGTAAGCGAACCCGCTTACCCGGGACAACTGCTTGTGAGACAACTGTTCTGACCTCTTGACCACCAACACTTTTTTAAATATTTAATATATCTTAAAAGAATTTTAAAACATTATTTCTTTTAAGACATTATTTGTTAAAAGAAATATCTAATTGGCATTTGTTTTGCTCTAATTTTAAATCCCAATCCAATTGTGAATTTTTAAAATGTTTAGATTTAATGATAACTATCAGAATTCTAGGTAAGATATGTAATAATTTAATATATCCAACACACAGTTCTTCTTTTCAAAATAGTTCATATATATCTAATATAGAAATAAAACAAACTAACTCCTTGGTTTTTAAAACTTGATTTATTATGACTATAATCATGAAAAAGGAATCCGACGTTTCGACTATTTTTTATAGTCTTTTTCAAGGCACACTAAAATAAAGTTGTGATTGTAATAGGTAAGGGGAGTGAGATAAGGTAATAAACAAAAAATTTTTGGTTATGGATATATTTTATATTTTGTAAATTTTAATTAATTTAATTTTTTTTTTTTTTTGGAATATGTGATATTTATTGTGTATATATATTTTATTTTAGTGTGCCTTGAAAAAGACTATAAAAAATAGTCTAAACGTCGGATTCCTTTTTCATGATTATAGTCATAATAAATCAAGTTTTAAAAAGAAGGAGTTAGTTTGTTTTATTTCTATATGTAAGATATGTAGTATAAAGCTTTTATCAGAACTTTAGCAAAATTTAAAATGATTTTAAGTTCACTATTGTTTTCTTTTTTTATTTCACGGATAAATGCTATACAGCACTAGAAACAAAAAATAGCAGAAATAAAATATAATAAAGTGTAATCGATGAAAGTGACAGATGTGATTATATCTAGAAGTGTTTGCTATGAATTAAAACTCAAAAATGAGTATTTATAATCATCTACAAAGAAGCAATATTCTGAACAACAATGTTTTCAAGTTTTCCTTTAGTCCAAAGAAAAGAATAAAGACCAAAGAATGCTATATGTTAATTCAAATCCCCCCGCACCGCAAAACAATCTATGTTTAGTTAAAACAATAATAATCATTGATGTGAAGAAATACATTTGAAAAACAATAGAATTAAAAAAACGTATTTCATTTGAAATCTATTCTGAGATCAAAAACAGTAGATAAAGTATATAACAAAGAATAGCTAATAATTCAGCAAGATTTAATTATAATTAAAAAAAAAAACATTTACAAGAATAACAAATACTTTCTTTTTTTGAAAATAATTATTTTATAATTGTTTTGTTTTATTTTGCTTTTGGCTAGTTTATTTAAAAACAATATCTTACATATACTTATATATATAGATCAGTATGCTTGTCTATCTGCGTATTATGTTTCATGTAGGTGAAACTTCTTTCGTAGATTCAAGACAAGCTTAGAATTTTTTTTTTAGATCGAATCTCATAAGCAATATATATATATATCCAATTATTGATCAGTAAATAAACTTCTAAATATTTGCAGCTAGAACTTAAAATAATGATAAAAAATATTTAAATCCTAATTGATAAACCCGATTAATATTGCTTTCTTTTTTATTTTTCTATCGGGGTTATTGGAGAGTTCTTTATCCCATCAGTAAGCTATTTAAAACCTCTTTTTTATGAGAAATTTACTAATAATTAATTAAATATAGGGGGTTCGAACTCAGACTTACATATAGACTGATTATGGATCAACTGATGAGTTGGTTTCGTACGAAACACGAATATTGGTGATTATTTATCATTTCTACATGTGTGTGGTCATGTGTATCAGTAGTATGAGATAATGTGGATAGTTGAAGGATGCTTGTAAGTCTGTGTTTAAATCCCCTGTATTTACAATTAAGCTCCAGGTATGTAACGAATGTCTGTATTTCAAATATTAACAATTAATTAATTATAACAAATCAAATTCTGAATTAGCACAACTTCACACCGTATAAAATTCGATTTAGTGTGAATAATAAACTGTCACTTGATGTTAATAAATGAATCAAAATACAAATAATAGTCTTTATTCCAAATTCTGTCAAAAATAATTATGGAATATCAATGCAGTTAAACATACCTGCATAGTTAAGGGCACTGAGTCAAAAATTAAATGTTTTTAAATCGAAGCTCAGTTCTGTTGTTTGAATTATGAAGATTCGATTAGTTTTATTTAGTCAAATTTTTTTTAAATATTTTAGCAAAATATAATAATATGTCCATTGATAAGCCAGTTTATGAAATAAAATGCCGTTGAAATCCTGACATAACGAAATAAAATGACTAAAATATATTTTTTTCGGTAAAATAAATATAAACAGTGATAGATAATGCAAACAGTTGCTACACTTTTAAAATTGATTGTGATCTTTTTCTAAAAATAATAAATTTATAAATTAATAGTTATAATTCATAAAATGCTAACAACTTTTTTTAATAGACAATATCATTTCAAGAATAATATAATTTGTTTAAAAAAACAACAACTTGTTTATAATGAAAAGCAATAAAGAGGACCACTATATTTATTATATTTTACCCTAAACCTCCCTCATGCACATTGTATATAAAAATAATAACTCCCATTTTGTTTGTATGCTTTGATTATAATACAATATATATTGTTTGATGTCTTGTAGATATATAATACTTTTCAACACACACACATACATATAAAGCACTATGATTCTGGCAGTAATCTGCTGAAAGCTCAAGACTTTTTTATTAGTTTTACTTTATCTTTTCATATTAACTTGAACAGTACAATGTTGGAAGAATTGCATAATTATGTAAATAATGTTTATACTATTGAGAATTATATAATAACATAGTAACTTATGTGTATATTCATTCTATGTCAATTAAGATTATAATATAAATAAAATTAAAATTGTATTAATAATAATGTCACTTAGTAATAAATTGAATGAGCACATTTACATATATATCTACTTGCATGTAAATATATATTCACTCAAAATAATACTAATAAACATGAAGGAGTCAGTCTCTTTTATATCCTTTAAGCTTTCTAACACAATATAATAAACATCTACCAGAAATGTTTACTGGTTTATATCTTTATTCATAAACTTAATGATGTACAAATAATTATGTTTTAAAGTAGTTGTAGCTTTAGTTATTTTAGGATGCAAACAGCTATAGGACAAATATGTTTTTTTTTTCTTTTTATTATTTTTTTAATAAATGATTTGATCTTTTTGAACATGTGGCCCACTTCTGAAAGTGATTTTTTTTTCACTATAAATTGATAACTTTTCTTTCACTGCTTATTAAAAAAAAGTACAAATTCTTTTAGAAAACTTTTTATCATGCAAAATATATACTATGCCAAATGTTTGGATGAAAAAAGTGTATGTTTCCAGCACATTTAACATATAGTTAATAAACAAAATTGCATTAACATTAGTGAGAGCGATGCAAAAACAAAAAATGTCTGCTGACTGGCATTATTAACTTTGTATATTTTAATGTTTTTATTTCTTGTTTTTAAATATTTTTTTTAGGAAAACATATAATTGAAGTAGTATATATTGATACAATGCAATCACTGTATTGGAGTGTTTTTTAATTTTTTTATATTGTTTTATTTTATAAATTTTAACCAGAAATATATTTTTATGCTTTTTTGATAATAGTATACTGTATATAATATAATAAATAATAAAAGTATTATACCTAAGACCTATAATGAATATTTTTGTCTGGGTAATATCAATTATATTTTGTGTATATAATAATAACAGCTTCTGATAATATAAATTTGAATAATGTTTATTAGATTTTCTTATGATTTATTACTTGTACCAATCAAATAATATAAATATGCATATTCTAAACATTATATGCTGAAGAATAGGTATGATAGGATTGAGTTAAGGTGGAAATATGCACCGATAAAAACAAAATCTTGAATATATAGAGTACTCTTTTTATTGGTACACCCTATCCAAAAAATAAAATTGGGAATAGACTGTATTGTATATAATTTTAAATTTTATAAAACAAAATTAAATATATTAATTTACTAAGCACAAGCAGATGATATAATAATAATGTGAAAGGCTGAAATTTTTAACAGAAGCACTTCAGCCTTTCATGTTATTATTAAAACAAAATTTAAAAAATAATAAGATTTACTTATTAAATTGTGAAAAATATCTGTATTTTAATTATCCTAGGATTTGAACTTGGACTTAATTAATTTAAACTAGTATAAAAGTTAAATTTTAAGATATTTATTTTTAAAGATATTTATATGATAAAATAATAAAAAAATTATAAATTAATAATAATTCATAATAAAGAATCATTTGATAGTAATTAAAATGATAAAAGAATTCAAGCCAATTGGATAAAGGAAAATATGCATTATATAGCTGAATAATTATGACTGTGAGAATTTGGGATTGTTTACCAATCATTGTTTCCAGTAAAAAAAATAGGTTAATTTCTCAAATAAATGTTTAACTTTCATTTTCCAAATTTTGTGATTAATTTTGAACTTAATCTGTATGAACAAAATAGAATGAAAATGATTTAAATTGTATTTTATTTAATTACTAAGAAGTATTGTTTTTTGTTACTACTAATAAATATTTTAAAAAGATAATATTTGTTTTTAAAAAGTAGGTCAGCTAATAGCAAATCATTAAATATTCAAAATCAAAGAAGGGGGGGAAATAACCAATGAGAATGCACAATTTGAAGTACATGAACAAGAAGATGATATTTTGTTGAAAAAGTTCTTTTTTTTTTTTTGAGAAAAAAAATCATATACAGATTGGAAAAATAGAGAAAACCCAAGTAACTGAGTTTTGTGTTGTTAAAAAAAATTTACTGAAGTTTTAAAACATTATTATTATTTTTTTAAAAAAAACAAGTAATTAAGAATGAGTAATTTAAGGACTTTAAATCCTATAGTAACAAGTTTTCAGTAAGATGAACAGCTAAATAAGGAGATCTCTGCTGGCTAGAAATGACAATCAATGAATTTGCAAGATTATTCTAAAATCATTATATTAAGAAAATAATAAACCAATAAAAAGAAAAAAAAATATATGCATACCACTACTTTATTAAGAAATATCAAAACAGACGGAACCAACTGTAAGTAATATATTAATATATAATTGTAGGAGTGGCGAGATCAAATGCGTAGGTTGGTTAAATGTCAACTTATTTATGAAAGACTAAAAAAGAATAAATACATAAATAATAGAAAAATCAGTTGTGACCAAGTTAAAGATATGATTATCAAGATAATTGAAATTAAGTTAAAAATAAACCTAAATGGAAATATTTATATATTAACCCTTAAACCGCTAATTTTATTATTGGTTGTATCAGATAAAAATCAAATCTTTTAATTGGCCAACTCACAAACTGAAGACAAAGCCTATTGTTAAAACATATTCGCCTATAATATTAAATTCAACTCAGATACGTTTATAAAAAGTTTTTTACTAATTTTTCAGGTTATGAAGAGAACGAAAGTTCTTTCAAAAATAAATTGCTATTTATTTATTCTAAAATATTCACTTTCGGCAACGTAAAAGCTATAATATAAACAAAAAGATCGACTTTTACGTTATAGAAAAGTAAATATTTCTTTTTACTAAATCTTCAACATTTTTACAAAAATCTTCGATATTTTTCGAAAATAATTTTGTTTTTTTAGTATATTTTTTAAAAAACTAGTTTAATTTCTTAAATTATATTTTTTTAATACTTAAAATTGGATTCGAAATGAAAATCTCAGCGTTTTTCTTTATTTTCTTTGATCAGGCAGTTTCTTTGTTCTTTCCAGCCAATCAGAATGTCTTTTTCGGCTGAGAGCTTGCTAAGAACCAATCACAAATAATGTTCTTTCTTTGTTTAGGTTTAAATGCGTTTTTTTTCTATTTTTTACTTGTAAAATAAATCGGAAGATGGCACCATCGTACAGAACTTTTAAAAACGCATTCAATACGTCTTTAACGAAAATTTTCGTATGAAAACGGGCTGAGTTAGAGTGATTTCAGATGTCGACGAGGAGCCTCGTCGGACACGGGAAAAGGGTTAAAATATGTAGCTAATCTTCAGTGAAGCTAACTTTTAAGTATAAGGAAATCTTTTATGATAAACTTTCTATAGAGTTCAATGGAAAAGAAAATTCTGACCAACGATTATATTTATAGAAAAAAATTATAACCATCTACTGGGAGACAGAAATATTTAATTATTAGTTCTGTCAATGGGGAAAAAACAATATGTAAAGAAAGAACAAAAGTAAAATAAATTGTAATCAGTGACATTAGCTTCCAGGAAAATCTAAACTCTGTTGAAAATAATTTCATTTTCATTATATTTAGGAAGAAGGTGCAATGTGAGATCTATTACACATGAATATTATTAAGGAATACATTGAGAGTGATATGAAAATCCAGATTATCCAAGTTGAAATGGAGATAAATAAAATATATTACATAGGGGAAAAGCAACCAGCGATCTTGAAAAAAAAAAAGGTAGATAAAATGAGAATGTAAAAAATTTCATAGTTTTACTAGTGCTCAAATAGATATCAAAGGATGAAATGTGATAACACATTGGTATGTGATAAGTTGGAAGCATGAAGAGGGAGAAGAACAATTGAGATATTAATATATATATATATATATATGTGTGTGTGTGTGTGTGTGTTTAAATTTGTAAGTTCAAAAGAAGAGAAAATGGGTAATGTAATGTTTGTATATCTAGTTAACTTTACATTTTAAAATAATAATTATTATTACACATTATTTGAGTTATAATAATTATTACTATAGGGGGAGGGAATAAATCAAGAGATGGGGAAATCAATAATTAACATAATTTGTTTCTTTATGCTATTAATTGAATATTCCTAATTATTAAAACAACTTTCTATATGTTATGAGATAATAAATTGCACACAAAAAATAGTAAAAAAGATATTAGAAGAAGGGGGGTGTCTCAGTGTTCCAGCATAATATTAAATAATAAATAATGATATTTAAAATTTGATCTGAGATTGGATTATTAATGCAGTAATAGCATTAGAATATAGTTAGAGAATTTTAATTTATAAGTTTTCATGAGCATTGTTTATAATACAGGTATAAGACAAATAGAAATTTGAAGTTGGAAAGTAAGACCTAAAGTATTAGAGTAGATTAAGATAAATATTTTATTTGATACAGTTAGCACTAGAGAATGACATATACATTCAGTAAATATTCTGAATGGAATTAAAGATTAGTACAAGGAGAGATAAATATCTATATTGGATATGATGATGGAAAAATGATTTATTGTTGTCTTATGATATCATTAAGTGATAAACCTATAAGAAAATTAAGAATAAGGTAAAAGGAGAGATCAAATGGCTAAGATTACAAAACAAACACAGATAAAACACAATCGGTCATAATATTATAATAGAAATATTTTACTTGAGACTAAAATATCAATCTATATTTTTTTTATTTTCTAGTGTTTATGGCAATCTATTAAGTTTAATTAATAAAAAAGGTGTTGTTATAATAAAAAAAGGGATTGATTGTTTAAGACACACATTATTTGATAATATAAGTAATAAAATTCAATATCATATAATATTTGATTGTATTATCAAGAAATTTTATGTGGAATAGCTCATTGCAAGTAAGGTGAATATAATTGTGTAAATTTTTTAAGTACACCTAGGTCTCATTTTATGCAGTAGATAGGTTCTGCAGAAAACCTGCATTAAAAAAATTGCCCAAAAATAGACTTAAGTTACCTTGAAAAATGGGGGATACGTTCTGTAATTTTCAGAAATCGCATAAAAGCAAAGAAACAAGGAAAAATTACTTTAAAATTCGTATAAAAAAATAACGAAATAAGATATGACTAATAAAAAATTTCAAATATTTGAAAAAAATTGAGGCAAAACAAACTTTTTTACTTTTTTTATTAACCACAGTATTTAATTTTACATTTTTTCATACATATTTCAATCATTATTGCTATTTGACAATATGCAGTTCATTTGTGAACTGGTAAGAAATCAGGTTTATCACAAAAGGAAATACAACTAGCTCCATCTTCAGTCTTGTGCTGTGTTAATGGTTTTCTGTTGACAATGTAATCGGTGATTAAACTTTGAAATGATGATTTTACTAATTGTTTATAAAGCTCGTGATATCCAGATTTACAACTATTTAGCTCTTGTTGAAATTTAAGAGGTTGTTCATTGCAGCAAACTCTCTCAGATTTTAGCATTTTCTGATGTTTTTCTTTGTCTCACATATCAATGTAAAATCTATGATTAAATGATTATTACTTATCTGAAAATAATAAATTTGTTTTCATTTGATAGATATTTTTGTTTACTGATGAAATAAATTTTAAATGTTTACATTTTGTTTCTATATTAAAAAAATGAGATTACAATCAAAACAAAAAGATTATACATTATCATTAGAAATATTACTTGGTGTTATTTTCAGTTTACAAAACCTTCATTATTTTTTATTTTTTTAAAAATCTAAAAGAATATTTATTGCTGTTATATCTAACAAAATATGTTTTTAAAGTTTAAAATTTTTGAATATTTATTGTGATATTTTATACTCATAAGTATAAATCTATTATTATTATTGTAAACAAAGGCAAAACTCTCCATACAGTAGGGCCACCCTGTGCCAAACAGAGTAATCAATGGATGCCAGAAGGCTTGTGCATAAAATTCTTATCTAGTGCCTACTCATCCAATATCTCCAGACTAGTTTCTGGCTTGTGGCCATCATCAGTGAGGAGCCTTGGATCTGAGAGCACTGCACCTAGATCTTAGTATAGAGATAGTGATCATGTGATGTTTAGTGGTTTATTATTATTATTATTATTATTATTATTTACTCATAAGTATAAGTAGGTTATTTACATAGAAGCTAAAATTTTAAATAGTTCCCGAACATATTCATGTTAGCTGCTAATATAATTTTATATTTTTGAAAAAAAAATATTTCAAGTAAAAATAAGTTATTAATAATTTAAATTTCTTGATATCTAATAAATATAGTGGTTTACACATAAAAGAAAACCCGCATAAAAAGATATTAAGAAGAAACATGAATCACATTACTTCAAAATCACATTTAAAAAATCCACATAAAACAAGATCCAGGTGTATATTGTTATATTATATTGTTATATAAATTTTTGTTGTCTTGTATTAATTTATCTATTAATTTTATGACATTATTAAGCTTTGTACATAAAATGTTATTAAATTTAATGTATCAAAAGTTGCACTAAGTGTCTAAAGTTGCATTTCTTTTGATAGAAAATCATCATCACTACATAATCACCAGAGGGTACTAATTATCATATGCATATTAACTAAAAATATGATTTGAAAATCTGAAGAATAATTGCTCTGGCATAAGATATTGTATCACAATTATTTAGGTAAATCTTTATTATATTGAATATTAAATTATTGTAAACTGCTTTGATCACATCAGTCATCCAGCAAATACCTTGCAAATG
Organism: Epiperipatus broadwayi; assembly: GCA_028023455.1. NCBI lineage: Eukaryota > Metazoa > Onychophora > Udeonychophora > Euonychophora > Peripatidae > Epiperipatus > Epiperipatus broadwayi. The sequence goes on from JAQFVV010006346.1 coordinate 2,719,797, forward strand.
TAGTAAAGTATATTTATTGTTAAGAAATCATCTTAGGAAGTAATTTTATTTAAAGCTTGACATGATGACTACAATTTAAATAAAATAGTAATATAGTTTTAATTATAAACAAATGTTATGAACCACTCTCAAATGACACAATACCTATATAGTTAAGTAAAATTCCTCTTGATATTTTGTAGGTACTATAAAGAATTACTTAAAATTAATGATAATCAGCAATCTCCTTAGAATAGTATTGTTATAATGGTTATTCTTAATGATATTGTTATAAAAGTAGTAATAATAAAATATTACTATGCAATAAAATAATACTACAATTCATTGAGTAAATTAATTTAAATTTAGTAAGTATTGATATTTTATTCTATCTATTCAAGCATTATCATTAGTCATGAGAGTATGTAGATACTGAATAAGGAGGAGTGTCTAAGTATTCTTATGCCATTGGATAAATACTTTAGTATTTATTTAATGTTAAAGGGTATGTAATCTTGTTAATAGGATATGTGAGTCTCACAATTGTTATTATTGATTAAATATAGTTTAAAAATGGTAAGAGTATTAAGTGATGCCAGATAAAGTCCTAGCATAGCCTAATGTAGGAATATTGTTTAACTGAATTGGTTATGCACCATTCTATCCCCCAAAAAGTCTGTTAAATAAATTTTGAGGTTACTTCATCTGGATTTATACCCAAATATATGCTGCTATTGCATTATGAAGTATTTCACACACACACACACACACACACACACATATATATATATATATATATATATGTGTGTGTGTGTGTGTGTGTGATAGTTTTACTGGTGAAGTGATTAATATATTTTTTGTCATGTACATAATCTAAAAGTAGAAATCTTAACTCTGACAAACATGAACATTTTTTTAGATTACAAACAAGCTTAAAATAATTCTGAGTTAATTATCTAATTGTTACCTTAATAATAGAAAATAAAACAAAAAAAGGAAAACTTTGAATCTCGATTTCCTGTTGCTGATTGGGTAAAATATTTTCACTATTACTAGTGAGAGATTGTTGGAATAATTTTTATATATATAATGGGATACTTAACCTATTCTGGTTTTAACTTTTCCCTTTCTATTTGTAAGACCTTAGTATGAATTTTGTATGTTATTTCCAACATTTTACTTTTACAATTAAAACTTTATTCTATATCACATACTGGTAATCTTTACAGAATTTATTACAAATGTAAGCTTTCAAATGGAAGACATTTTAAAGGTGAATATTTAAAATTGTAAAATAAAAATTGACATATACTTAAACAGATAACAATGACAATTTTCAATATTAGACATAATGTTATCTATTCATAAAAATTGTAGAATGAAATATTTATTTGAATTTCATTTTTAAAATAAAAACAAATTTTAGTTTAGATATTATTAAGGAATGAAAATATGTCTTAAAATTCAAAATTAAATTTGTTATTATTAAAATTGTATAAGAAATTTCTATACTAGTGTTTATAAAAGCCATTTTTGTTGGCTAGTAAAAATTGTTTCTGCTTTGCTATAACTAAGTTTTTATGACTTGTCTTCTTAAAAAAAAAAATATTTTCAAATAAAATTTAATTGTAGTTAAGTAGTTTTTTGATTTAAAATAAATATTATAAAAATATATTAGATAAATAAGTTTAAATATATAAATAAATTACTGAAAAACTACAATTTTTATTTTTAAAAAGACATTCGAAAAGGCCAAACAAGCTGCCAATCAGAAATTGTCATTTGTATTGAGATTCAAAAAGGATGTCTATCATCTTGTTTTTATGCAAATTAGCATTATAATTTTTTAGAGATCTGTATAATACTGACATTTTCAGAACTTTTTTTAAACTAATAATTTTAATTAATAATGTCTACACAAAAAATGCACATGGTAAACTAACATTATAGATAACTACAAAATAGCAAACAAAACCTGAAAGAAGTAGCAGTGCCATTGAACTACCCAAAAGAACTCAAAATAAGGAACTTTGTAGCTACTAAATAAGAATATGTTAAAGATTATTTTACTTTATATGTTACACATATATACATGTTTACACATACAAATATTGATTCATTTATCTTGGGACTGTCATTTCCATGATTGTATATAGCATTGTGTTTATGTTATAAAATTATCATTCAAAATATAGAATTGTATTAGTTTATCGTATTACATTTTTTTAAAATTTCTAACATCCAACAGTAAATAAAACAAAAATCATTAACCTGAATTCCAGGAAAATTTAATTGAATTAATATGAAATCGAAATTAAAAACAAACTACACAGTTATATATATATACAATCGCTTAAAAAAATATATTTTCTTTTCAAATCTTTGGTTGAAATGTAATAAGAAGCATTTAACATAGAAAACAATCAAATACTTTTTAAAGCCTTTTATTTACGGTAAGTTAATCAGTAATTTAGATTGATAAAATTCTATTGCTCAGTCTTGTAATAATTGGAAAAAATAATTCCGTTATCAGTTTGCCTTTCTGTTTATGTTAAATGGATTATTTGTACTTAGCTGTTTTCATTTAATTAAAGGCTTTCCTTCAAAATAGTAGTTATTTAACAAGTTTTAAAAGAAATCATAACTGAATGTGATTTTTGAAATGAAATATAAATTAATATATATATTTATTTTCTTATTTATTTTATTTCCTTGTGTTCAAAATGTTTTTGACTGGATCAATGTCAGCTTTAAGTGAAGAGGAATTTTTTTACTACTTTAGTGAGATCTAATTGAGTGAATTTGATATTAAATTCTTTCCATCTGTTGTTGATGAATCGCTGATATTTTTATTTGCCATTAAAAAAAAAAAAGAAAGTTGCAATTAGATTAAATAAAAAACTTCTCGCATTTGTTGTTTACAATTATTTTTATACTTCAATCAATTTATATTAATTTTTTTTAAAAAAAATGTTTTATTCAAATAGCTTTCCATCAAAATAGAATTCATAATAAAATAAAATTTTATTAACAAATTGAATCGTCGATAATTTTATAAAAATAAAATATTCATGCTTGACTTAATAATATCTAATTGGTATATTCAATAGGTTTTTTAAAAAAAAAAAAAAAAATTCTTTCAAATAAATCAGAAAGTTTGATCAAACATTCATCTAATGACCATATTTTAGAAAAATTGTTTTTATTTAAAAATTTTAGTGTATTTTATAAAGATAATATTTTCTAATTTATGTTTCACTTTTCATTTAATTTTTTAAAATATATATTTGACATATCTATGTTAGTAAAGGCTATAAAAATTTACATCCACATCTCTATCATCATCACTCCAATCAATCGAAAGAAATATATCTTATCCTAATTCAATTTCTTCAAACTTTTTAATTCTATTCTTTTTAATAAAAAAGATCTGGACTTAAACAATAAATTTATCTATTCTTGCAATGCACAAGTTTTAATGTGCAATTTTATACTGTATTGTACAATGTATATTCTTATTAATGACAATTATTATGTATATGTATAAAGACTGTAGAAGAGAAGCTGAAGATAGGAAAAGATGGATTGAACTTGGAGAGACCTTCATTCTGCAGTGGATTGATAATGATTGATGATGATGATGATGATTTACATTAGATATATTTAAGATGTATACTTCAATACACATTCTTGAAATACATGAATAAAGACAAATGGGAAATACAAATGAACCTCAAGATTCATTTCATCAGCACTCTTCATTTAACCCAGATCGAAATCTCTTAAACGTATTTTTATCCTTTATCAATACCAAGTTATTACAATTTGATTTATAAATGTTAAGCTTTCTGCTCCTACAATTGTGACGTCAACCATTTCAAATAAATACAATTATGATTACTACTAATTATATATTATTTGCAATCCAGATATAAATGTTAAACTCAGTCAAAGAACAATATATCTGCTTTTTAATTAAACACAAACATACGGATTAATTATTTCAACTTTATCTCTTTATTTCCGCACATAATATCTTTTTATCTACATGAAAAATATTTAGTAAAGTGGATAGTTTATATACACCTAAATAAATATTATACATAAAAAAAATTGGAAATACAGATCAACTAATTGCTGCAAGTGTTTTATGTTTAATTAAAAAGTAAGTATATCGATTTTTAACTGGGTTTAAACTTTATATTTGAACAATGATATGATAATGTCTATCCAATAAATAATTAAACATAAACAATATTAATTAATGCCTGATGTGGATGGCGTCACAGTTGAAAATGTAAAAAATGTAATACTTATAAATCAAATTATAATATATATATATTCTCCTGAACTGAATGATTTTAAAAGAAATACCATCAATGATATATATATATATATAATCACATGATAACAGCGCAAGCTTATATTAACCATGAATCTTTAATCTAGTATCAAAGCAACTTCTACGTTTCACTCCGTTTAAGATCTTAATATTGAAAAAAGAGTAGGCACATTTTTGACAGATTGAGATTTTATATTCCTTTTAAATATAATTTATTTAAGATTTCAGATATATTAGAAAATAAGTTTTTAAACAGTAAAATCTCAATATTTTATGCAAATAATGCCTACAATATATTGAGATTCACTTATCCCTGGCCCTTTTTTATTGATAATTTAAAATGATTTTTCCCACTAAAATGATTTTTTTAAACAATCACAATAGTGCTAAAAATTTCAAGATACCTTTGACAAAATGTTGCTATCTTTAAATGTTTTATAAGATTGAACCATTGATTGTTTTCTTCAAAGAAAACATTAATAAAAATTTTATTTTTAGAGCATGAAAGAACCATTAGATATGTTCTCACTATTTCAAAGATATAAATAGAAAATATGGAAAGGAATACAATTTATTGTTTGTTTGTTTTTTTTAAATAACGATTTATTTAAATGATTTATACAATTTTATACAATGATGATTACATGAATACCAAGCAATGTCCATAGCTAAATGAGAAGTGGATATATACATGAATGTTGGATCAACACTTCAGTAGTATTCTAGATTGTTCCATACTTTGTCCCAGTTGAACAATTATGTATGCCTCATTGACCATTGAAAGGCACGTCCAAATTTATAATGAGTATAGGTTTAAAGTAAAGATGTGAAGCAGAGGCTAAATGGGCTGGGAGAACATTGACAAGGTCATTTATTCACTCCCAATCCATCAGTCCGAGCCCAAGCATCCCGAGATCTGTCTGTCACTTTCTTATAAGTTAAGCCATTCAGTTCATGATTAAATTTGTTAACTTTTATTGTTGAGGTAGATGGTGTGATCAATCCACTAATTGGTAGTCTTTAGATAGTATGGTAGAGTTCCCATATATATGACTGAGCTCATTTTGGTATTGCATTGATGAGGTGAGACTCATATTTGATCATTGATATCTTTGCAATAATCAGTGCACTAGCATGGAAGTGCCAGCCCAGGTTTGTTGATACAGTCAATCTGGAGCAAGCATTTTATCTCTGATGATATTACTCTTGATGAGTGTTTTAAATACTTGAAGGATACTGGTGTTCGCATTGCCCAGAACAAAACTGCCTCTCATTAGCCAGATGGTGAAGGATAGGAAAATTGCTAATCTAATATTAGCAAAATTGCCAGCTTTAATTGCTTGCTGGATTAGGAATGTGTCTGTAGAATAGTATTTTACCTTTTTGTCAATGAAAGACCCAAGAATGCTGAGTGATGGACAATCTAGGAAAATGTGATGAATTGTTTCCTCATCCCTCTGACAGAGTTGACATTGAGAGCTAATTTTGTTAAAACCCCTCCTCATTACGAGGAACTGATTAGTGGGTAGTGATGAGAGGTTTAATTTCAGAAGAAAATCAATAAATTTGGGTTCCAGAAACCAATGTTTGGCTTTTTTGATCAATAATTTGTTGTTTAATCCAAGAGCATTATGGAGAGCTGAGGGACAATTTTTCTTTAGCCTATAAGTTTCCCAGTAGGACTTTTTTTCATTGAAGATGTTTGGAGTTCAAGTTAATATAGCCATTGACATGTGTCCAGATGTCAGTCAACCATCCTTTACTATGGGGAGGTGGCGTATCAGTAGGTTGAAATTCTTGGATTAAAATTGTATAGTCCATTTCCAGTGAATGGTTGTGTAGCAGATTTAGTGATTTTTGCAAGTATAATGTAGCAACCAAGTGTAGACTAAGACCATTCAGTTCTCTAGGCATTTGGGCCTTTGCCAAGCTTATGGCCACAACCTTCCTTTTCCACAATAGCTTAGTACATAATGAGCCTATTTGTTTACCGAAGATTTTAGTAGGCTTGATGATTGGTAGATAGTAATTGAGTCTTGAAAACACTAGCATGTTAAGGAGTGCAATTTTACCAAGAATTGAAAGTGAAATACTAGAGAGAGTGTTGATTTGTTTTATTGGTTTTTTGAAGGATTGAATTTTGAATTTCTCTAGTCATGATAGTTTTTGTTTTTGCCATGGGGAATCCTTAAAAAAGAGGTGGCTTGGCTGTGAATCTGTATGGAATTGTTGTTCCTGTTTTAATTCTCCAGATGGAAGATTTGTTATTGTTAATTTGTAAGTTTGATATTTTGGCATGCTTGTCAATAATTTTGAACAACTTATTGTTGAAACCAATATATAAAAGGAAGTGTAATTTAGACATTGTGATAAAGGAAACAAGAAATTGGAATGTTGAAAATATGAATGGTATTTATAGAATTGAGTGTTTAGATTGTAAAAAAAGATAATAGAAATGTGTCCTATATAGGTACAAAGAATAAATTAGAGATAAAGTTGAAACAACATTTAAGTGATAAAAATTCAAATGTTAACATACACAGTAAGGAATTTGGTCATATAGATTTTAAGATAAGAATGTTGGAAAAAATAAGATTATATAGAGAGAAAATGGTAAAGGAGAGTTTATATATAAAAAGGAATAAACCTGTTCTGAATAGAATAAATTGTGAAAATGATGTTTTAAATAAAAAATAAATTTGTAAATAAAGGTATTGTTTTAAAATAATTACTTAAGAGGTATAAAAAGAAACTGGAAATGTTTATGATTGTTTAGAAAAAGAAATGTATATGTAAAAAAAGGAAAATGTTTGGGGAAAAGGAAGCAAGTAAGTGTAGTGTATATATAATGTAGTAAATGTAAAAAAAAGATATGTTGGTAAATGAAAGGAAAATAGTGTTTATGATAGGGATAGATACATTTTTATGTTTTATTTTATTTTTTAATTGTATTTGTAATTATAAAGATGTAAATATGTATTGTGTAGATTCTTGAAAATAACTACAAATAACATGGTTGAAATGTTGGATGTGGTAAACAAATAAATGTGTATATATATGGTGATGGAAAAAATAAAGTTTATATATATAATATATAAAGAGCCTGCTACTAGCTCTAAACGAGCTTTTTTTTTTGATAAATGCTACAAGAGAAAATACATGAAGCTTTTATCTATGATGGTCCCCATCCCCAGACCGGTTTCGAGTTATGGCTCTCATCAGTGAGGAGCTAGGACATAAGATTCAAAATATTAACTCAAGCCAAGCATTTATCTAATTCTTAAATATTAAGAAAAAGATCCAAATCTTCAGGCACCTGCATGTCTTCAAACTAAATTCAGAGATCCCATATATTAGTAGGCTTAGCAATTTAATATAGCCAAAGCCCTAATAGCAAAATTATAATAGTAAAAATCAGTCATATATCACATGACCTATATAGCTTGTATTACCAATATGTAATATATAAAGAGCCTGCTACTAGCTCTAAATAAGCTTTTTTTTTTATAAATACTACAAGAGAAAATACATGAAGCTTTTATCTATGATGGTCCCCATCCCCAGACCGGTTTCAAGCTATATTAAATTGCTAAGCCTACTAATATATGGGATCTCTGAATTTAGTTCAGGCTCATATAGTTTCTTTGGTTAAAGAGCTGAGTTTGAAGACATGTAGGTGTCTGAAGATTTGGATCTTTTTCTTAATATTTAAGAATTAGATAAATGCTTGGCTTGAGTTAATATTTTGAATCTTATGTTCTAGCTCCTCACTGATGAGAGCCATATCTCGAAACCGGTCTGGGGATGGGGACCATCATAGATAAAAGCTTCATGTATTTTCTCTTGTGTTTGGCAATGACAAAAGAAACTAATCCATGAAACACAAATCCACCCACATATAAAATATATTTCTTCCATTAACTGTTTATTTGAAATTTTACAGTGTTGTCATTTAATTTCTTCAGTAGACAACTTTTCTTTCTGAAATACTTCAATATTATATATAAATTATAGCCACCCAATGTATATCTTCCCAATAGAAACAATTAAACTTGAATCTCTTTACAATGCTTTGATATAATCTTGACAATGTAAACAGGATTAATCTTTCCCACAAAAAGCATGTAAAACATAAAATACTCTTTCAATAATTCTTGCATTATTCATTTGTTCGCATGTCCATTCCAATGAAGATATGATTTTACAATAATATATCCTATGTTTTTGCCAATATATTTTAAATATTTTATGGAGCATTCCTAAATGAAACTTTCTAAAGACATTATATTGGGTGATATGGAGTTTAAGTTTCATTTGTATACAATGAATTAGGTAAAATAAATCTCTATATACAGCTACTTTACTTTCAATCATTATTTTCTTTATGTTGGAATGCAGCTTTTACTTTGTTAAAAGCATCAACAGCATATTGAAATCTGTGATGCATCTCAAAATCTAACTTCATCTTTCTACTTATAAAACTACTGAGACATTACATTCTTAAGTTGACAACCATCAAAGATAAAAGTTGTTGAAAATTTTTCTTGAGTGTTTTGAGCATGAATTATTTAGATTATTTTTTAATTATACAAAAATAGCAAAATCATCAATGTATTGTAAATCCGTAATCCAAAAAGGTGAAGTACTTGTTTTCTTTTTTAGTCATTGTATGACCTCTTGTTTCATATTTCATTAAAATGAGTTTCAAAAACCACTATCTTAAAATTTATAAACAATGTTGGAGTTTGTATATATCCTTGTTTACCATCAGTTTCATATCAAATGCCTGTTTTTCACTTGTAATTAAGATTTCCTCTTACTGTGTCATGTAGAAGTTATATAATATGAATAAACTTTAGTGCATAACCAATGAATTTCAAACAATCCCATAAACTTGTTTGATTAATGAGTCATATACTTTTGTTTCTGATACTTGCCTTGCATTTTTCTGGCAACAAATACTATAATTATAGTATTTTTTGATTCTCTAAAACCATACTGAGTCTCGGTAATCATTCATATATGGCTGGAAGTAATTTATTTTTAAAATCTTTGAAATTACAATTTTGTTGTGGATAATAACGATATTACTGTAATCTTTTCTGTCTTTTTTCCATTTTTCTTTTTAAAAATTGAAACAATAAAAGCATTTTTAAGATTAGATGTCAAAACTTCTTGGGCCCATATATTTCTAAATAATTCTAATATTTTTGAAACCGAATATATCAATATATTATTTTAATACTTTTCCAGGTATTACATCAAGAACAGTAACCTTTTCATTTTTACAATTACAAAAAAACTGTTTTGACTTCAGTAAACTGAATATCTTTGTCTAAATCTAAATGAATTGATAAAATGGGCATTTTATTAAAAGTTGTCATTTCAATTCTTGTATCATTAATCAAAAATGATCAAAACCTTCTTCTGCCTATTCAAAATATCATTGATATCATATAGAACAGCATTATTGTTTATATTTAATAGTATTATAGTACCATTTTTCAAATTAATATGTTGTGTTCAGTACATAAAAAAAGATTTAGAATAACCACAATAGGTCTTTCTAGTTTTAATTGACCAATCATTTTAAGTCTTTTTGTCAGTTTTTAAATTTCTGCCTTTAAGTCTCTACATTTATTATGAGATTCCACATTTAATGTATTATTCTATCAGAAAATGCCATGTTTTTTTAATATAATTACTAATAAAAAGATAACTGTCAAAAAATCCTGTTATGAATCTTTTTTTGTTTGAATCCAAACATAGATTTTAGTATTAAACTCAGGAAAATTATATGCTTTAGTAACTAGACAATATTGAATGTCCAAACAAGCATTTTATCATTTAATAGCTTTTAAAATTCTAAAGAATAAAATGAAGTTTTTTTAAATATGGTTGAAATAAGTCTTATTTTTTAATACAACTATTATTTTAATCTTGGAGCTTATTAATCTATGATCAATTCAACAATTTGCATTTGTTAAGGGTTCATGTAAAATAAATTTTCTTTGTATTGTGCCTCTTAAGAAATAATGTAATTTATAGAATGCCATTGACTTGTGCATGAAAGCATACATCAATATTTCATTATAATGATTTTTTGCCTAATTAAACTGTTTAGAATAGCCAATCCATGTATTGTATAAAAATTCAATAAAAACAGATTATTTGAATTTGCACCTCCAATACTATTATTTTAACAACTTTTGGCTAAAGTATGTTCTTTTTCTCAATATGTGAATCGGAATTCTATTAAAATAGACAAAACTGTCTATATGCATTGCCACTCAATGCAAGCCAGAGTAATCAATGGATTCCAGAAGGCTTGTGCATAGAATCCCCATCTAGTGCCTACTCATCCAATATCTCCAGACTAGTTTCTGGCTTGTGACCTTCATCAGTGAGGAGCCTTGAATCTGAGAGCACTGCACCTAGATCTTAGGATCTAATGCAATCCTCCAACAGCCACCTTTTATCTCTACTTAACTACAAAACCATGAGTCTTAAATTGAAAACTCTATTATAATATTTTTAATTTAAGCTCATTAGCTTATATAGTCATATATGTCTGAACTCAGTTCAGTACCTATACATTTTGGTGACTTTCGTTCTTTAATAATCATAGCCACCACTATCCTATTAGGTAGGATTGATTTTAAGCCAATGAACATTGTATGATCACCATTTCTTATACTTGCTTATAACTGTTATTAAAACAGGCAAAAATTCTTTATATGTATTGCCACTCAATGCAAGCCAGAGGTTAATCAATGAATGCCAAAAGGCTTGTGCATAAAATCCCCATCTAGTGCCAACTCATCCAATATCCTCAGACTAGTTTCTGGCTTGTGGCCTTCATTAGAATAAGCTAATGAGCTTGGATTGAAAATATTATAGAGTTTTCAATTTAAGATTTATGGTTTTGTAGTTAGTTAGAGGTAAAAGGTGGCTGCTTGAGGGTTGCATTAGATCCTAAGATCTAGGTGCAGTGCTCTCAGATCCAAGGCTTCTCGTTGATAAAGGTCACAAGTCAGAAACTAGTCTGGGGATATTGGTTGAGTACACACTAGATGGGATTATATGCCCAAACCTTCTGGCTACCATTGATTACTCTGGTTTGCATTGAGTGGCAATATGTATAAAGAGTTTTGCCTGTTTTAATAACAGTTATAAGCAAGCATAGGAAATGATGATCATGTGATGTTTATTGAATTAGAATTTTTCCAATAATAAAAAAAATCATCTTAATGGTATTGCAAGGAATAGAAGCTTTCTTTCTCTGAATTTTTGTGAATCTAACATAGAGTATAGACATTATTAAAATAACTACAGATATCATTGTGCAATTCAAAATTTAAAACTAACTATTAGCCTTTCATTAATGCAACAAGAAATTTAAAAAATAAAAGATATTAAACCACTAAACATCGCATGATCACCATTTCTTATGCTATCACATAACTGTTATTAAACAGGAAAAACTCTCCATACACTAGTGCCACCCTGTGCCAACAAGAGTAATCAATGGATGCCAGAAAGCTTGTGCCTAAAATCCCTGGTATCCATTGATTACTCTGGTTGGCACAGGGTGGCACTACTATATGGAGAGTTTTTGCCTATTTAACTATGTCTTTTTCTTTTACTGGATGATATGCCCTTCAAGAATATTTAGCTATTTACTTGTTTACTTAAACTTTTTTTTTTGGGAAGATGAATTTCACTAAGAGGAACTACATTATCATAAATCTTTAACTTCTTAATCAACAGTTTTGTCATTTCATTCTGATTTTGAAGAAATTGTATGAAGTAAAGTGTGTGTATTATAAGTATCTATATTTAGTAAATAATTAGAAATATTATTTATTTCTAGTATTACCACTGTCCCATGCTTTATCATTACTATTTGATGATATTAATATAACTATTGTTTTAACAACTAATCTGCCAGGTATATCTTAGATAAACTATGTGAAAGAGGCCATTTTACAACCATATTTTTAGGTCTTTTCTATCTACTTCCATGGTAGGCAGTAGGATTCTTAAATAGAGCTGCTTAAACAAAAATGTTTTCCAGTTGAAACTCCTATCTCAAATCCAGTTGCAAATGGACTCGTAATTGTGTTTTCTTAAATAAAGATCACAACTAAATAATTGTCAATCTACTACATCTGTTTCCATCATTGTTTTTTTAATTCTTAAAAGCTTGGGTTAAAAAATAATAAATTCAGAATTATTGAGGGTATTGTTTAAATAAGAAAATGTGGTGAGCAAACACACAATATCATAGTGACAGTTATTTTAAAGTGATGATTTCTTGGAATGAGGGGCTCATAATGATTAATGCCCTAACTAACTGAATGAGGAAAAGAGGAAAGCAAGAAGTACTTTTGGTCAGAAAATATTTATTTGTTATTCATTGTAAGCTTTTATATTTGAAAGGCATGTCATTATTTGTTATGTGAATCCTGTTGATAGCCTAGACTTAGCATTTAATATATATATATATATGTGTGTGTGTGCAATATATAGAGTAAACATCTGAAATGCTAATTTTATAAATGCAACGTGCACTCTCTTCAATGTTCAATATGCTTAGATGAAAAATAAATCCACCTTATCTTAATATCTTAAGATCTACATAAATATATAATGGTCTCTCATTGCTGTATTTAAATTGGCTTAAATTTAAATTTTCAAGAAGAATTAATATATATTTATTTTAATACATTTGCAAGTAAACTACCAAATATCAAATATATTATGATAGAATATTCTCTTGCTGATAAACATTGCGTTAAATATTTAATAGTTGAAAGTTTATTCACAATAGTGTTAAAATAAGCAGTTGAGTTTAAAAATTTTGTTATATGATGTCTAGGAATAAAGTTTGCTATTCGACATTGTTATAATTAGTCTCCTGTCGTAAAATTATTATGCACATCTTCAATATGTAATTTCATGACATTAATAACAAAAAATAGCTGTATAAACCTCATCATTATATTGTCTGGAATTGTTTCACTGATACTGGCTTGTCAATCAATACTTATGATATATGATCATATTATAACAAGCTTCTTTTAACCGAGAAATGTATTAAGCATAATATTATATATAAAAATTCATTTATTTTTTTTAAAAAATGAATTAATTTATAAATAGATGTTAAAAAAGATATATATAAAGATATAATGTTCTCCTTGGATGTTAATAATATTGTATGTTTTTATGTGTGTAATTTTTGTTTTTGCATTCATTTATCATAACATTTGCGATTTATCAGGAGCAGGTGTGTACTGGTCTTATCTTTTACGTAAAATAATCTTATATGATAATCTTATTTAGAGGTAATTTAAATATCTTATTTATTATGTTTCCTTTTTTATATGGAAATATCATATATTTTATTATAAAAGAATTTTAAATTATTATTCTTTTTAATTCTCTTTACTCATGCTTGACTTCTGCTGCAGATTATTTTTAACAGGATGCAAAAATTTGGTTTAAAAAAAAAAGTTGATTTTTTTTCCATCCTCAATTTTTTTTTTATCAAACATATTATTAAAATAAAAGTTTAATAATGTAATGACATTACGGTATAATTAAAAAATGAAAATATATTTTTCTTTCTATATATACAACATATATATAAAATAAAAAATTGTGAATAAAGATCAAGAGAAAGTCATAACAGCAAGTAGTTAAAAATAGTATCGAAAGATATGAGACAACAAAGGATTTGCAGAGATATATTTTTAACCATAAAACGTTACGCTATAAAATGTATTATCATTCTTATATGAAAGACAAAGTAAAAAAACAAACAAAACATAAAAACTTTTACCAATGAAGGCAGTATATTAACATGATGAACAATGTCTAAGATTGATTTACTGCAGAGTGAAGGCTTCTCCAAAGTTATTCCATTTTCTCTAATCCATAGCTTTTTTTCCCAAAGCAAAGTTTCTTATTTTGTCCATTCATCTCACATATCTTCATATTCTAGATGTTTTTTAATAATCTTTTGAGACCTAGTTAAAGAATTCAACTTTTCATTTATTGTCATATTTTTAGAAATATAATTAGCTCAGTTCCATTTTAGCCTCTTAATTCTTTTAATGATATCTATCAACGACATACCCACATATTTTGCTTTTAATCTCCTTATCACTCCCAACATACGCTTATTAAGCTCATTCATTGGATAGTCTGAAGTCTGTATAATGCTTTTTTATTATGTATCCAAATTTCAAATCCATATTTGAAAATTGGTAAAACACATCTATTAAAAAATCCCCCTTTTTAACACACAGACATATTTTCTTAAAATATTAAGTTGACTGTATTATAAACATCCATCCAAGTTTAATTCTATAGTTAATTTCATCCATTATGTTTTTATTTATATTAGTAGTGTGATAAAGATAAATTTCTTGTGATCACCAGTTTTTTTCTTTTGTTTAAAACTATGTATAGGTGCGCTTGGATGTATGTATTTAAATGGTCTCGTGCGGCTGTTGCACTGTTTTTGTAAAGTAATAGTGAAAATAAGATGACTTAAAAAGTTTTTCTTGTTATGTTTTTATTTTTTAAAAAAAAAAATATGAAAATTTCAATAATTACAGAAGATAACAGGAAACCCATTTTATTAAGAGAAAAAAAAATGAATAAAAGTAATGGGAAAGCAACACTCTTTCTATACTAGCAGTCATTGCAAAAGTCTAAAAACACATTAACTTGAGGAAAATTAATGATAGTTTATCAAAATATTGGCTGATAATTTTGTAGCTGTAATTTTTGCACAACTTTTTTTAAATCTTTGGATCAGATATTTATAGATGCATAACAAACAATTGGATTAATTTTGTTATTCCCATGAAATTTTTTCCCATTCTCAATGGCTTCTTTCTGTATTCTCCAAAGCTCATAGTTATATATATATATTAGTAAGCGTTGAGATACAAGTATCAAATTTTCTGCACTCACAACCCTTTTACATAAATTAATTAATGATTATTCCTAAATATTTTATTAAACTAGAGATAATCTCTAGTCAAAAAATATACTGTAAATATCAATTAAAGATTAATATATAAGTTTTTCAATTAAACATAAATACATGGAATAACTCAAGTTAATATCTTATTGTATGTGTAATATTTATCATAGATTGTTCCACTCTACCATTTGTTTTTAAAACAGTGGGTCTACTAAAGAATGTTGGTTCAACATGAAATGTGTATTTTGAAGGTCAGATCTTTTTCAAATGATTATTTTTAAGGCTAAATCATAAGTTGCAAAATGGAAGTTTTAAACATATAGATACATAAATTAATATAAAAAAATTGGAATTAATTTTATAAAATAATTAATATATCATTATTAATTTTATAAGTCAATATTAAACTAGAGCATCATTTTCAATAGCATATAAAGATTTTATTTTATAAATAAAACTTAAATATGAACTAGCTTTTATTTAGCTTTAATTCTTATTTAATACTCATGCAGTTCAAAGTATTTGCCACAAAATTATCAAAATATTTATTAAATAGACTTCTTCAATTTGGTTTTTAAAATAATTTAGAAAATGAAGTAGTCTTCATCAAAACAAATTTATAACATTATAAGTCATTGCATATTATACAAAACCTGATCTGCTTCATATGTTCACATTATTAGAATCCCATAATTTTCTATAAAACAATTTATGCTCATGTACAACATTTAAACACATCATCCAACCCTGCACATATATAAATATACAAGACCATATGCATTCCACATAGTTAAAAAACTTAACATGTTAAAAAGTCTTTTAAATGGCCAATTTCAAGGCAAAACTCCTCTTCAATGTCTCCTAATAGAAAAATACTGAAATATAAAGCAGTATCCATTAGGCACTTGCTAATTGAGAATAGTAAAGTCGGACTAATATTAATTAGATATTCACTTACCAATAAATATTTGTTTAGCTATTGTGATAATAAATTTGTTTCACCAGTTCTTTGTAATTAATGCAATAGGCTTCAATATATAAAGGCAAAATTTTTAAATTCTAAATTTTAATATTGGCTAAGTACTTTCAGAGTCTGTTTACTCCATATTTGTAGCCTTAATATGTGTTAAACTCATTGTATGCAAATTTATGCAAAACAATTCAGACCATCCATTTTTTTTGGAATTGTGAAACATGTGTCTTTTCTATTTATAGCATTCATGTCACTAGCAATGACGTAAGCCTCCTTGATTTTCCTTTTGGCATCATTTTTCTCAGTACACACTATTTGAGTCCTGGGGGGTTCAAATACATGATTAACTAACTGTCTTTTGGTAATCAAAAAATATAGAATTGTTTTTGTTTTTGTTTAGCAATATGTTTTATGAATACTTATGCTAAGACAATCTGTTACTGATTGTGCCTCGAGTTGCACCATAAAATATTGTACTGCATCCTGCTTTAAGGCATGCAATCTTGTATACCAACTGTGGCATTGATTTTAGGTTTATTTTATCAATAGTTTTATTAATTATTCTGTTTGCTATGTCAGAGATTTGATAAGTGTAGGATTCAACATAGAACAATTGCTAATAGAATTGAGCTCTTCTACAAAAACGTAACTCAGAATAACAACAAAGAAGATAAACAATGCCTAAGTTTACCTTACATCCCCAGTGTGTTGAAAAACTTTGTCAAAAAATTACATAATGAATTTAAAGTAGGATTTAGAACTCCACCAAACACTAACACCAATATACTAATTAATATATAACATAGCCTTTTTGCTTTTGTAAATATTATTCTTTAAAGTTAGTTGCATGTTCAAAACTATATAAAAATGTGTGAAAACAATTAATAAATATAGTCCATAATTTTATTATTTACTTAAAATAATGATATTCATTTTTATCATTTTTCTTGTAGTTATTTACATGTGTATACATTTAATATGTTTAAAATATTTTTAGACAACATTTAACAAATCGTTGGCATGTAACTCAATCATTTTTATATTTACATACCTATCATGTCTTATGATTACACAATTTGTTAAAATACTAATAACTTCCACTAAATAATAGTATCATTTAGTGCAAGCCTTAATAATAAATGAAATTTGAATGTTTATAAATCAAAATCCTGGTCTTGTTCCTACTCATACAACATTGCCAGCCTAGTTTCTAGCTTATAGTTTTTATCAGTAAAGATCCTTAAATCTGACAACAATGCACCCAGATCTTTGGATCTAACACATTCCTGAAGCAGATACCTTTTGCCTAAAAAGCTATAAAACCAAACTGAAAGCACAATATTTTCAATCTAAGCTAATTTGTTTGTATAATCATGCAATGTTTTTTTAATAAACATAGTCACCAATATCCTTTGAGTAAGATTGATCATTAATTCACTAAAATATTACATAAACATTATATTTTAATCTTACCTAATCTGTTAAAACAGTAGCAACTCTCTCCATACAATAGTAGCACCTAGTTCAAGCCTTGGTAATTAATGGAGGCTAGAAAGTTTATACATCAAAATCTTTATTGAATGCCTACTCAGACAATATCCTCAAACTAGTTTTTATCTTATAGTTTTCATCATTGCATTGGTGACACTACTATATCAAGAGAATTGTTACAAATTTAACAGATTGTTTAAACATAAGAAATGGTAGTCATTTGATATATTAATCATTTAATACCAATGTAGTCAAAAGATGTTGATGGCTATAGTCATTAAAAAACCAAAGATATCAAAACACACACACATATATATATATATACTAAACTGGGTTCAAATCTTTATGACTATACAAGCAAATTAGCTAAGATTGAAAACATTTGGGTGTTTTCAATTTGGGATCATAGCTTTATAGTTAACTAAAAAAGTAAAAGATCACTTCTGGATAGGATACATTATATCAAAAAATCTAATCATTGCTCTCAAATCCAAGATTCTTACTGATAAAATCCATAAACTAAAAACTAGTCTGGTAATATTGGATGAGTAGGCATTAGGTTGGATTTTAATGCATAAATCTTCTAGCATTAATTCATTACTATGGCTTGTACTAGATGGCTCTACTGTATGGAGAGATTTGCTACAATTTATATTTATAATAAGACATTTCCAAAATAAAATGTTCTGATTTCTCTAAATTTTGAGAAGTAAAAGTTTTTAAAATAGATCAATAAAGTTTCCAATTACTAAGCTTTTATAAACAATATATATTCAATTGTATTATATTTTTTTAACATTATATCAAAATGAGACTAGACCCAGGCTATACAAAGCCCAATGTTTTTTTTTAATTGGTTGCTTTAACTTTTTTTTTTAGATTTAATGCAAATTAAACAAGATATTTTAATATTATACATTAAAAATAAGAAATGTAACTCACCAGAGGACTGTCATTTTATCTTCAATTATATGCTAGCCAAAACTTTTTAAGATTTAATGTAAAATGAACAAAAAAAATTAGTATTTATATATTACACATGAAAAATACAGCTGACCTGAAAGATCAATGTTTTGACTTTAATTATATGCTAATAAAAACTAAATTTAAATATGGTACTAAAACATCTTTTTTTACTCTTACTATATATATATATATATCTCACTTCAACATAAATTTATGTACTGCAATCACATTTTCTTTCTGATTTAAATGCTATATCTCTGTAGTTTAACCTTTCCGTAGTGTACTTCACTATTGGCCAAAAGAGGTAAAACTCTGAAAGTTTTAATTGGTCAAATGACAAACTCTTTGATTGAAATATTTTCATCTTTTAATATATATTAATTTTAGTTTCATTTTCAAAAAGTATATTAATTATTTGTAATGTTAGGAAAGTAAATGAAAGTTATTTCAAAAATATATTTTTATTTGTATTTTATAGAAATATTCAAACGTGGAAAAATCAAAGAAAACATTATGAACAAATTACAAGCAAAGTAAACGTCATTTATATCCCTCCCAGATTTATCGTTACAAATTTTTAAAGAATTTTTTAGTAAAATTTTCAATTTACAATCGCATAAAGTATATAATTTTATATTAAAACCTTACTACTTTTGTAAAATAACTATATTTTCAGCATATAATCTATAATATGTATGAAAAATAATAAAAAAAACACTCTAAAACATATATTTTTATTTTCAGCGGTGAAAACATATTTATTGAAATCATCAGCCAATAAGAATTGAGAATAGATTATCCAATCAATCAGCATTGGCCTTCCTCTTTTGTTTAACTTAAAACCTTCCTAATATTGATTTTTTACTTGTAAAATAATACAAGAGATGGCAGCATCTTATGAAACTTTTTCTAAAGTTTCCAACGCATATAAATACGTCATCACAGCTCGAAAATAACCAATTTAGAGCGATCCAAAGTTTTTGACACATTGTTTTTTATTAATTATTTGCATAAATGTAATAATACCCTAACCAAAATGTACATATGTTATTAAAGCATCTATCCCCCCTCACTAAATATCACATTTCGAACATAAATTTATGTAACATAATCATATTTTCTTTACAATTTAAATATTGTATGACTGTAATTAAAAGCATGTTTTTTTTCTGAGTGCTTTTTTAATGGTGCAGACCATCATTACAATGGAATTAGTTCCTTTATCAATTTTTTAAAGATTTAATGTGAATTAAACAAAACATTTTAATATTATATAAATAAATTTTCAAATTTTAATAAAGCTAAATTAAAATTTACATTTTTAAATATATCTATTATATTTTCTATTTTTACAACTGCAAATATATATTTACTGGAGTGCCCTCTGAATAATTGTTTTTTTCAATACTGTTAATTAATGTTGGAACTTGATCTTGTAAAGGCCCATGGTTTTTTTTAATTGATTGCTCTAACAATTTTTTTATAAGATTTAATAGAAATTAAACAAAACATTTTAATATTATATAAATAAATTTCCAAATTTTAATAAAGCTAAATTAAAATTTACATTTTTAAATATATCTGTTATATTTTCTATTTTTACAACTGCAAATATATATTTACTGGAGTGCCCTCTGAATATTTTTTTTCCAATACTGTTAATTAATGTTGGAACTTGATCTTGTAAAGGCCCATGATTTTTTTTAATTGATTGCTCTAACAATTATTTATAAGATTTAATAGAAATTAAACAAAACATTTTAATATTATATAAATAAATTTCCAAATTTTAATAAAGTTAAATTAAAATTTAATTTTTAAATATATCTCTTATATTTGGTAGCTTTACAGCTTGCTAGAGTTCCCTCTGAATTAAAAGTTACCATTTATTAATCAAAAGACTGTTTCTTACGAAGCTCCTCGTAGACATCTGACATCATTCTAACTCTGCTAGTTCTTATGCTAAAATATTCGTTTTACAGGTATTGAATAGATTTTTAAAAGTTCTGTAAGATGGTGACCTCTTCCAATTTATTTTACAAGTAAAAAATAAAAAAAAACGCATTTAAACCTAAACAAAGAAAGAACATGAGTTTTGATTGGTTCTTAGCATGCTCTCAGCTGAAAAAGACATTCTGATTGGCTGGAAAGAACAAAGAAACCGCCTGATCAAAGAAAATAAAGAAAAATGCTGAGATTTTCATTTCGAATATAATTTTAAAGAATATTAAGTATATATTCAATAATTACAAATGATTTTCAGAGAGAATAATAAAAAAACAAAATTATTTTCGAAAAATATTGAAGATTTTAGTAAAAATATTAAAGAAATATTTAAAAGAAATATTTACTTTTCTATAACGTAAAAGTCGACCTTTTTGTTTATATTACAGCTTTTATGTTGCCGAAATTGAATATTTTAGAATAAATAAATAGCAATTTATTTTTGAAAGAACTTTCGTTCTCTTCATAACCTGAAAAAATAGTAATATACTTTTTATAAACGTATCTGAGTTGAATTTAATATTATAGGCGAATATGTTTTAACAATAGGCTTTGTCTTCAGTTTGTGAGTTGGCCAATTAAAAGATTTGATTTTTACCTCATACAACCAATAATATAATTAGCAGTTAAAAGGTTAAGCAATTGACAAATCATGAAAGCATGGAGTGCCTTAACATTGAATTATTAATCAGCATTTATGGTTGCTTTCTGCAGTTGGCTCAGATAAAAAACAAAAACACTCATCATTTTTATATTTTTTATAAAATATAATCTTTGTAATATTTGTTTTAATTGGTTGTTTTAACAATTTTTTTAAGATTTAATGTAAATACATTTTTTATTAAACATTGCTAATTTATAAAAATTGGTTAACATTGCTATGCATGTCATTTGTCTGAACTATATTAGGAAATTGACAGATTGTGAAAGCACAGAATGCCTTAATACCAGATTATGAATTGGTGTTTTTGGTTGTTCCTACAACTGGATGGGAACCTTCACCATGAAATCTATATTATATCTCTCTAATTAAGAGTAACTTGTACTGATTTTCCCCCAGTGTTTTTTATTTAATGGAGAAATTTCTTACTTTGCATGAACATAGAAATTGTGATATTATTAGACAAACATTCATTCACCAATCAGACAACAGAGAAATTACAGATTTTATATATAAGATTTCTGCTTAAAATTTCTTAGAATTATGTCTTTTTCAAATCTTTAATTTTATAATTTTATTCAATTAATTTTTAAGGCATTAGACAATAACTGGAGTATAATAATAAATATATATATATTTTTTTCAATACTACATTGTTTACACTCTTCTTTTTATGATTTGATAACATATAGTTATATACTATAGGTGTGACAGGTAATTGCATAGACCAGCATTTTTGAATACTTTTAAATTCTCACCTGTAGATATCAATACATGTTTATAAATAAATATTTAAGCTATGTATTTCTTTTTATGTAAAGCTTGGATTAATTATTTTCTATTTATAAATTTCAGTTATATATTTTATTGATATTAAATAATCTGACCAAATAGCAAAAAATCACCTACATTTAGTATAATACTGAGATTACTATATAGGCACTTTTCTGGTGACAAATTTAGGTGGCTTCTAGATAAATAAGTAATTTCTGGATTAAAAACATTAATCATCACTGATAAAAGCCAAATTCATACAGCAATATATCATTCAGTATCAATTAAATCATTCAAGAAAACAGAATAGCTTTTAAATATAGTGAAGAGACTTGCTCTCCAAAGGGTATGTGAAACAGTAATGATGTTAGGAAGAAATTCAATATCTTGATAGATATTAGAGTTTTTCTATTTGATATGTTCCAGAGAAATGTGTGATTATTTCAAATGCATAATATTTACCAAAGTCAAAGGGATAGTAATCAGTTTAATTGATATTAATAGAGAGAGTAAATTATGCTGGTTTTTTGTATATAAAGATAATATAAATATTTACTATTCTTCAAGAAATCATCATTTTAGTATTAAAATCCCAGTATAATAAAAATTTAAAGGAAATGTGTTTTACTTAATGTAATACTTGTAAAACAAAATAAATTGTGCCCTTGAAAAGTAATATGTAACACACATGTATTAGTAAATAATAATATTAAGTAGTTTTAAGTTTTCTTTTGCACAAGCATTCATAGTTGTGGTTATATAAAAGAGTGCACATCATGTAAACTCAAATATTTCATTAAGCCAATAGTATTAGACTATATATTTAATTAACTCTCACATTTTATCATTGTATATGTCAAGTCATAAAAGTAAATGATGGTACCATATCATTCAGCTGACATTAATACTTGTTGTCAACATTATGCTAACATTGTAGCCAATCAATCAGAAAAATAATAGTTTACATTAATGTCGTATTAAAATTATATACTTGACAACAACATTTCCACAAAATTTCCACCAAATTCTAATATAGAGTAGTATGCTGTTGGTTACATAATATTTTAAATAAACAAGCTAATGTACATTTTATGATTTCTAGCATTTACAAGTTTTAAAAATTGTGTTTATAAAATGGTTGATCTCATTATTAACCAATGATAACTCTAGTAATATATTGCTGATGGAACTTTTATGAAAAATTCTGTTTCATTGTTAAAGTAAACTATTACAATTGGTTTAACTGATTAGAATGTGTGATTGACAAATGTCAGTCTTGTTTTTTTTTTATTTATTAAATTAATGATATTTTATTATCATCATTTGTTTGTTTTTAAATGTTACTAAATTATTTCTGTTATTTATAATTCTAGATGATTTTTTAAACTAAAAACAATTATTCCTGCATGACATCATAGCATATTCTGTACTTATGGTATATTTATTTAAATAGAATTTGAATTTAGTTTGATTTATTAATATATTTACTCTTACATATGCAGATGTTTTTTATATATAATTTTTTATTCTATTTTCTGGTTGTATGTTAAATAGTGAATATATAGACCTAACTTGTTATCACTTTATTAATTGCTCTATTATGCTTTTTTATTTCTTCTAGTCATTTTGCTGTGTGTCTTATCCAAACCATATTACAACTTCCACAATTAATTTTATAAATTGCATCTTTTTTATTATTTACTTCAAATTTTATTTTACTTTTAGATATTAATGTTTCTAGTTTTTTTATAGTTTGATCATCCAATATTTATGTCTTCATTTATATAATTTTTTATTAATGTTTTATGAATTATTGTAATGTAATACATTTTTAACCATTTATTTTTCCTATGAATGTTTATTGTTATTAGAATTATGTGAAAAAATATTATAATTTATATTATCATTTGCTATAGATTTTTTTATTATTAAAGAATATATTTTTAATAGTTTGGAATTATATTCATAATTTTTTAATACATCAATAAACTATTCATTTTGTAATTTATCTACATTTATGTCAATATTATATTAATTATTTTTGTATTTATAACTTTTAATAGCTGTATCTTTTATATTTGTGCTTGTCATGATTAATTTGTCTTTTTTAATAAAATCTTTTGCATGAGGTTTGTCACCATTACTATCTTTATAAATTTCAATATCTAAATATTTTAAGTATTAATAATCATAAGGAAATCACACTGACACATGAACTGTTTGAATTTATAAAGTTGAGGAATACACTCACTTTATTCACAAGATAGAATGTTTGAAAAGATAAAAATGAATCCATCTTTTTTTTTTACCTAAATTCATGTATATAAGCCAAGCTAAAACATTTAAAAATGAGAGCTGAAGGTCTTAATCAATCACTTTATTCACTATATATTAATAAATGAGATTTGCCTATATATGTAAATTTAAATAAAAAAGATAAGATAGATTCATTCTTATCCTTTCAAAAATTCTATCTTGTGTTTAGAGTGAAATTCATATAACACATCTATTGCAGTGATTCCCTATTACAAATAAATACAGCTCTAGATAAAAAATAATAATTAGTTATTAATATCATTGTAAATTTTATTCATTGTTTTGTTGTTTTAAATTATTAGAATATCATCTACATATTTAAAATAATAGATTGTTTTATTATTCTTTTTTTTAATTATATTTTCTAATTAATTTATAAACTTTGAAAGTATTAAGCTCCTTAATTGCACATCTCATTATCAGCCCTTTATCTTTATTCTAATAATTATTATTATATTTAAAGTACAAAATATTATATATTAATATTAAACTTTCTTGTACCCTATTTATTATGTTTTAATTATGCACATATTGATTTAGTTTTTTTTATTATTAAGATTTATATATATATTGTAATCTTGGTATACTTGAGTGCAAGTTTTTGGTATTGGCTATAATTAGATCACAGGTTTTTTTTCAAATTTATATTATTTAATTTATTTATAATATAAACTATATTACTTATACAATAATTTCCATATCTTATAATATCTGTTATCCATTTATATAAATACATAAAGAATTTCTGTAGAAAAAAATCACTAAAATTAAATTGATTTTTAAAGCAAAGTTTAATCTTAATAATAAAAAAATAATTTTTTTATCTTGTATTTATTATTTTCCTCTTTTTAAATTTTATTTAATAAAACTATATATTTTGTTTTGATTAAATTAATAGTTCTTTTATTATTTGTCTTATATTTTTGTCATTTATTTTATCATTTTTTCTCTGCTAACATAGTCATTAGAATACATAGCAAACTATATTTTACTCTTATCTTTATTATATTTTATCATCTTCTTATACTGTAGTCCGGAGAAGACGACTTAACGAACGCTCGGGGCGCCTCTAGGCATTTGAACCTAGAAAATTTTAAAGTGGCAGATCGTAAGTCAAAAAAAAAAATTTTTTTTTTAATATTTTGGTTCCGGTCGTTGCCCATGTCACTAGCTCAGTGGAATAGCAGAGACTAAATAATATAAGATCTTATCTAATTAGATTTCAACATTAAAAAATAAATAAAATAAGCCACTGCCAGAAATTAACACACAAAGTTTTATTTATGCACCTATATATAAGATTTAACATTATTTTAGTATTAGTTTTACATTTTAACATTATTTTTAACTTTACCTTAGATTTTAATTTACAATTTAATTTCTATTATATTATAAGTTTACATTTTAATTAAGTTCGCACAGATGGGATTATAAAGCTTGTTATAATAGTTGCTATAGATCGGTTACATAGATTACACGGTTAAAAAATTCCAAAGTAAACATAGCGATCAAAATATAAAATTATTGATTACTGACAATTGCGGAGGGAAATTTATATGTAACCCAATAATATTCACCATAAGATACTTGCATTGTCACCAATACTTAAAAGACATCCGAATAAATACATTTTAGATACTCACCGTAAGGTATCATTATTTATCGAATGTCTATATATTTTGATCAAATATGAAAAAAAACATAGTTAACCGATAAACAATCCATGCAAGCGTCTATAAACAACTTAAATTTATGCTTTTTATTTAGGGTCGAGTATGAATACTACATAGATTTGCATTGAAATTAAAATATTCTATCCCTATTTACCTTAGGCTAAAATTGCAGTCAAACTGGCATCAATCCTCTGATCATCGATGTATTCAATGAATATGAAATACGGCCCAAAAGAATTAAGAAAAGACAGCTCTCAATCAGATAGGAATATTACATCTATCTAACGAGAAGAACAATAAAAAAAACTCCATAGAAAGGAACTGCGTTCTCCGTCTTATAATTCCTTCCATAGGCAAACGGGTGAGTGTGGCGTATATATAAACGATTCTGCCCGTAGCGAATCTCCGATTACATCTACTAACTACATCAATATATCCAATCCATTGACCCAATCTAACAACGACATAAATAACCTAAGATTACCCTCCCCTAATATAACTTTACGAATCTATACAGCCATTCACGCCCGACTTAAGTTTAACATTTTTATAATTAATTTAACAGAAACAAAAATCATAATAAAACTTAAAAGAACAAAAAATAAATAAATGGAAATGATTTTACAAAATAAATACATTAAATAAAATTATAACTAATTAATAAATAGTATTGGTCAGATAGAATAATATTGCAATTATTTAAATCTGGAAAGTTTTAATTTACTGTTCATAAATTTTAAAGTTCTTACGGTTATTTAAATAGTTCATCTTCATATATTCCTTGCCGTTTGACGTGAATTCCCACGTCGTCCGAAGATTGGTATCCTGTTGGCCGATTTATTTATCCATCCGGAGATTTTTTAGTGTAGTTGGTCCTCAATGTAGAAACGATGGCTCATTTTTCTTCCTTTCTTAGCAGAACTGAAGGGATTGAAGCTGTGCGTCTTTTTCAATCCCCTCAGCACTAACACCTAGCTGTTACATCGTAATAATCATCAATAACTAGTCACCGATTAATAATTTCCAAATTTTCCTTTTATATTAATGTGAAGGATTGAATTTACATTACGTCACCGATGCGATGGTCCTTTCGCTGCGGTCCGATTCCATAGGGATTTCTTCTTATTTGCTAACAGTTTCTATTGTTTTCTTATCTGACCGGTGTTTTTACATTTAAATGCCGAAGGCTAGTTTGCATTTAACTAATTAACAATCATTTCCATTTCTGATTAATTAACCTGTTTTCCAAATCAAAAATATATTTAAAGATATAATTTCATCTCCAAATCTTTTTAAAATTTAGTTTTAAAATACTTTTTCTTTAATAAAGTTTTATTTTAATAATTTTTCATTATCTGTGCGATTTAATTAATATATAAGAGTTTAAGATGATATTTAATTTCAATTTTTAATTCTTAAAGAAAATTTTTAAATGCGAACTTTTTAATTTACTTTCATGTTTAATAAATTTAAAAAAAAAAACAATGTAACGAACGTCTATGCTCGTTACAATACTTTAAATTTTTTTAATTTTCTTATCGTGTCTTAAACATTTAATATTACATCCTAAAACCTTAGGAATTAACCCTTTCATTTGTGAGCTTTTTTAGTTTCCCATATCAATAATTAAGTTATTATTAAACATTAGATTTTAGTACTTAACCAGTATTTACATTAAAATTCAATAATTTGGATTTAATTTGTTAGAAATATAAGTTTATAAATGACAAACATCTACAATATTCATATTTTAACTTTGTAAATATAATAGAAAAATAAAATGAAATATATAATAACAATTTTTCTCATTTTATGATTATAACAAAGCTGGTAAAAAAAATATTTATTGATTAAACTTCATTTCTAAACTCAAATGTATTATTCTTAAGCCATCATAAAGCTATAAAATTCTCATCCAAAATTTAAAATTGCATTTATAATTATTAAAATATTACCAAAAAATCTATATTACACATTTTCTAAAAGGGTTATTAATCATAATTTTATTTTTACCATTAGTATATCTTAACTAGCAATTTTGAAAATAAAACATATTTGAATAAAATCTAAATATAATCATAGAAGTATTTGTTAAATATTTACTATACAAATACCTAAAAATAATTATAAATATTTAAATAAACCAAAGAAAGTATAATTTTTATTCCACATTTGTAAAAACAGTATGAGATAATTACAGGTATTCTCACAAATGATTTAAGATCAATAACAAAAAATCTATCAATCAGTAGTGCTGTAATATGGTTCTTGGCTTATTTATAGTATATTTTCTAAGGAATACTGTTATCATCAGATTTATTTTGAAATAAATTATTTTTTACCATTAAATGAATACAAAACAGCACTACAGGTAGTTAGTTACAAGAGAAAGCCAAAAGTCCACCAGCATTTTCTCCTACTGAATTATGTCACTTATAATAATGAGAATATTTACCATCTGTATTCCATATCAGTTTTTCAAATATGTAAATTTTAAGTATGTTAAATATGAAACTAATTATGTATGACAGATTCCTCTTGTATTCCAACTCCACCCCCAGAAAGTTAATGTTGTTCTAAATATATATAATCATATTTTATTAACTATTAAATAGAGATTCCAATCAAAATATATATTTACTTGTGGCTTTATTACAGTTATAAACTATGAAGTTGATAGTTTGTGTTTGTCTATCCATATCATAAAGATCTACAAAGATCATGGTTGTTTTTGAATGAGTTAATTAGGCCATATCCATCTGAATTTACTATTGGATCTGGAAAAATAAATTTGTGTGCCATAAGAAATCCATTTTTATGCCATAATTTTTTGGTTGTTTAAAAGAAT
Organism: Epiperipatus broadwayi; assembly: GCA_028023455.1. Lineage (NCBI taxonomy): Eukaryota > Metazoa > Onychophora > Udeonychophora > Euonychophora > Peripatidae > Epiperipatus > Epiperipatus broadwayi. The sequence goes on from JAQFVV010006346.1 coordinate 2,748,826, forward strand.
TTTTGACTGAATATCCAAAAGAGATATCTTGATTTGAATCTCAAGTAATAATATTATATCTGATCTATGTAATTATCTGATGTAAGAATATATATGAAAAAGAAAAAAAAGTCATTGCAAGAAAGAAAACTTAAGAATTAGGATACCTTGAAAGTTTCAAGCTTTTAGCTAGAAAAGTGGAATTAATGGTAACTTTTAAAAGCATAACTGCATTCTGAGCCTCAATTATAAGGAAACTGATCTGGTTGGATATTTAAATGAATTATCATCTAATAATCACTGATTATTCAATCTTAATGTAAATAGCACTAGAATAAAGAGCTACTTAGGTTTTATGATGTATTGTGTAAGGAATTAGTTGCTAAGAACCAAATAAATGGAAATAAGGAGATTGATATGTTTATAATAAGACAGTATGATGACTTGAAATCAACAAATTTACTAAAAATTTTCTTTTTCATTTTTATTTTTTCAAAATATACAAATTAATTAGGAGCACTAAGGTAATCAAGCAGATGTCAAGTTTTTATGAAAAGATTTGATATTTGGGAAGAAAATTATAAACTTTATCCCAAATATTGTACACATAGTCATGATTACAACATTTAACATATCTTAAATCTAATCCATGCTCATTAAAATTATAATGATAATCGAGGTTAAAGTATCACTATGCAATAAAATAGAATGAGAGAACTAAAGATAATTAAATTATATTCTTCAATTCATTTTTTTTACTATCATTTGTTTTATGTTACATATAATTTTTTTGCAAGACTGAAATACTTAATTTTAAATCAGTTATTTTAAATATATATTTATTTTTCATGCATTACAGTAAAGTATATACCAGTAGCATTTTATATGGATTTAAGTTTCAAACATTTTATTGTTAAACTGATTTTAAAATAAGGAGTCAAGCATTGGTGGTCAAGAGGTCAGCGACAGCTCTTTACAAGCAGTTGTCCCGGGTTAGCGGGTTCGCTTCCCGGCTGATGCTATGACACATGAGAAAAAAAAAATTTATTCTATATATATAGCAAAATAAATAAATAACATTTAATTCTGAAGATGGCAATAAGTTTGGTTGTAAACATAATTGTGGTTGTGAAAAAAAAATTCCATTAAAAAAAACAAATATTTAATTCTTGTCTTTATATTTATAATTTATGATTATTTATTTATATTCTTAATGCTAGGAGTATTAATGATTTACATCTAACATAAATGTTCTTATATATATATATATATATATGTGTGTGTGTGTGTGTGTGTGTGTGTGTGTCAAAATTCAAGCATATATATGCATTAAATTTAAAAAAATTGTTAGGGTTTTTTATTTTATGCATTATAATTTTGTAAAGCATGTCTCTATATGCGTGCCTGAATTTTGTTACATTTATACTAAAGAAAGTTTTTGTCATAATTATATATATTGTAACAGGATAAAAAGTTATTATATTTTTGAAAAGCATTTTATAACTGATATGAAGAGATGATGAGGAAATACTATTTATTATCACCCTTAAATTTAGGACACCATCTGTAATAGACTAAAATGAGGATATATTCTTCTTTTATGGGAACAATTTGTAACAGATTGGATATGACAAGGCTTTGATAAAGTGATCTTGTTTAATTATGTCCTGCAAATTGTAGCACCATTCTCGGTTATAGCCTGAATAAAATATATGTAACCCAATTACTGGACACCCTATGCAATAAAATAAAAATGAGCACTGAAATTGGACATCATTTGTAACTGAATAAAATATAAATCAAAGAAAAATAAGACTAATTTTATAATACCCATATATAATAGTATCATTCATAATAGAATGGACATAATAAATCATGCTGAATGAATACCAATCAATAAAAAATTATTCAGTATTTAAAATAATTCTTTATCTAATTCATATCTGACTGTTAAGTATACTAAAACAAAACAATGATGATGATCTTTATTATATCATCATGAGTTCAAATAGTATTTAGAATAAACAAGAGTGCAACTGAAAATAATATGAGCTTTATTAGCACTAACAAAATATGCTAATTGTTAGTGTAAAGTCATGGCAGTACACTATACATGGCTTTATACAAAAATACATTATAAATAAATACACATTTGGGATAATAGGGCAAAGCAAATGGCAAGTGATGACATGAACTAAAGAAACAATGCCACTCCATTTGAAGGCAATATATAAGCTAAGAAGTTATCTCTAGACATGTAAATAATGAGGCTGAACCATCAAAAATACAATAAGAATAATAATAATTGCCTTAAATAAAGCATTTTATGCTTAAGCATGAAACAGAATAATATAATTCATGGAACATATCATGACATAAGAGAATGACAAAGCTACCATCTCTTTGAAATCACTGGGAATATAGAAATGTACATCAAAAAGAAGAGAGAAAATAAAGCCACAATCTCTTAAATAATATAACAAATTGATGTGTACAGCCAATAATGTAAATAATTATTGCTAAATATAATTAATAAAATAAATTGTGGCATGAAAATAAGCAATAAAATATACATCAGCTTTCATTATGTTTATCATTAGCATATACATTTAAATAAATGACTTCATAAAAAGAGATTAAATATATGCTTTAAAACACAATATGATAAAATATAAATATTCTGAGAACTTTTGGATAAATGCAGATTATAACAATTTATAAGATTATACCAAATAACAATGCATAAAATAAATATATAGCATAATACAATATCACAAATATTAAAACTTTAACTAAATAAAAATTCTTCATTCTTGATGTTCTAACCATTCAACTGGAGACAGTCGTAGTAAATGCCATTCTAAAAACATTGAAGATTTATCCAACTTAATTAAATACAGAAGAATTGAAGTTGCACATGAATCACTTTTACATGAATATTAAGCAATAAAACTTCATATAAACATTAGTACAAGAATATATGTATGGCATTTAACTTTCACAAAATATATTTCAAAATAATACAAATAAAAATGCATCTTTACTTTATTATACAATATTATATTAACTTCTTATTATATTTTTAGAAAGCACATATTGGCAATAAAACTGAGGAGGATTTATTCCTTTGAGAAATAATGTATTCCATAATAGAGCAGATTCTTGACTAATAATTATGACAAGATAGAAGTATAGACATTTATAATAAAGCAGGATAATTTTCTAATACTTTAATAAAATTAATTTAGGAGCACTCATGTTACAATTATCTGCAATATAACTTATTTTAATTGCTGCAGAAAACAAATAATTTAAAGATAGTAATAATAAATCTGAATACATTGTTCATTATTATCCAGGAATATTATCTTTCCATTGTATATTATAAGCAAATAAACTTCTATTAACATCACATGATCACCATTTCTTATGCTTGCTTATAACTATTATTAAAACAGGCTCCTCACTGATGAAAGCCACAAGCCAAAAACTAGTCTGAGGATATTGGATGAGTAGGCACTAGATGGGGATTTTATGCACAAGCCTTCTGGCATCCATTGATTACTCTGGCTTGCAATGAGTGGTAATATGTATAGAGTTTTGCCTGGTTCTTCTATAAAATAACAAAAGTTAATAAATTTAATTTTATTAATTCAGGAAAATAATTTTCTTTGTTCAATATGCTAATAATCTTCAGTGAGTAAATAGCTTCTACCCTGCCAATATCAATAGTAGAAAACATCATTTTTAAATGTAATCACATTTATAATAATTCATTTTGTTAACAAAATGAATATTATCCTTTCAAAATCAATGTATTTGAATAATAAAATGTACATAATAATAATTTTAAAAAGTTATTAATTGTTAATGTATATTTAAAATACGTTTTAATGATTTAAAGAAATGTCAATTTAGACTAAATTAAATATTTCCTCATCAAAGCATAATTAAATGTAATTAATGCACTTATAAATTTCTTCTATTATAAGGCAGGTTCTACAACTGGTTTTTAATAGTCTATCATTTCAAAATGATAAATCCAAAAAATTCTTCTTTTAAAATACAAACATTTTAATCAAAAGCATTTTTCTTTTAAAGAAAAACTGCTAAAAAATACTTAAATAGTCTAAAGATTTAAACAGTCTAGATATTTCCATATAGAATAAATTTAACTTATAATACTGTTTATTTCTAACAAGTAAATTAGAATCAATAAAAGTTCTTACCAACAATGATGCTTTATGCAGAAACCCATTGAAGTATATAAGTCATATAAAAATAATTTAATTATTATTAAATACTTTGTTAATCTTTTCATTGTATTTCCCTGCAATTCAAATTCTAAGTATTGGAAGTTTCAGTTTAAATCTTCTGAGTATGGATGAAATTATTTGGAAATTCATATTTTAACTTTTTACAACAAACAAAAATTTATTAAAAGCAATTAAAACAATAAAATTTAACAAGTAAATGAACAAAGAAGTAGCTGAAAAACAAGTATGCAAATGTGAATTAATTTATTCACTAATTCTATTTATAAGATATATCATGTGATGATTTTTAACAAATGAAATTGACATCCTGTCTACTCATTTTTGTTCTCCAATTATTAAACTTTACAAATTAATTAGTATCATGGTAAAAATTATTAAAAATAAACTAATTTACATCTGTGTCTAGACATTAATTAATTATTACAACTTTAAAATAAATTATTTAGAAAAACTAAGAATATATTATAATAAAATAAAATATTACATAATATATATTCTTTGCCAGTACTTCAGATTTGCTCATATATAAGTGTTTGAATTATAGGAATAAGAAGATTCCTTTTATTCCTGCATAAATACTATATCTTGTATTGGTAAGAAAGTATTCATTTATTATTAACACTCGCAAAGCATATGCATAATTAGCATGAAAGGCTATTTGAATGTAATACAATTGTTTACATATGCTATATAAAATAAATGTTTATTTACATATTATTAAGTTTCAGTTGGAATGATGTTTAGTAAATTCTAGATAATTTCACCGACATCATTCATTCAGACATCATATATAGTAATTTAAAGTGACTGTTCCATCATCATGCTTTCTTTGCCAGTACTTTAGATTTGCTCATATATAAGCATTTGAGTCATAGGAATAAGAGGATTCCTTTTATTCCTGCATAAATACTATATCTTGTATTGGTGAGAAAGTGTTAATTTATTATTAACACTCGCAAAGCGTATGCACAATTAGCATGAAAGGCTGATATTTGAATACAATATATTACATTATTTCAAATATAGTATTATTATTCATTATTCCTTTAAACATATTTACATTCTTTAACTGAATTAAGCTCCCAGAACATTTTTAACATTCTACTAACAAAGAAGTTAAGATAAAAAATTACACCTTATGCATTCTCACACCATAATGCATTCTTTTATTTAAAATCACTTAATTATTTTAATGAATTATTTATTTGCTTCAATTATCTAGTTTGAAAATTATTTAATTAAACTAATTTTTATCACAATTACCATTTAATAAGGCATACTTCTTATTAACAAATTTTTGAAATAAAATGTACTTTTATTAACAAATAATTTAAATATTAATAACTTAATATTACAGATTTAAAATTATTTTTAGATTTTAATTCCAATATTGACTTTTTTAGCACACTAATAGTCGGATTAAAGTAGTTTGTACTCTTAATGTTTTTACAATTAACTTACTAACATTTCAGATAATGATATCCCTAAACAAAGCATTTTAAAATCAGACACAATTACTTATGAGTTTAAAGCATTACCCATGAACTATTGAAATAACTTTTAAAGCTATTAAGAATTATAATAGTTGTTATAAATTGGCTCATATGATATATTAACATGTAAGTATTAAGCAATAATACAGTTACCTTACTACAAAAATTAAACTGTGGGAAAAAAGTATTTTTAATACTAAGCAACTATATAACTGGATATAACTAAAAGTCATAATATATACAATAAAATTATAGTTACATATAAGTATCATTTTTGTCTGTCTATTTCTTGATTTTTTTTCAAATAACATTGAATTAGCTAGTTATAATGGGCATAGTATAATAATAATAATAATAATAATAATAATAATAATAATAATAATAATAATAATAATAATAATAATAATAATAATAATAATAATAATAATAATAATAATAATAATAATAATAATAATAATAATAATAATAATAATAATAATAATAATAATAATAATAATAATAATTCAGAAGTCATATTCTTATAGAATCATTTAATAAGCTAATTTACAAGATTAAAAATATTTCTCATAAATTATTATGATTATTATAGTTATTCTATTAATAAAATTATATATTTTTTGCAATTCATAATTATTAGTCACCATTTATTTATATGTACATCAAAATTATTAAAATATACATATATTTGTATGGGTGAGATTTTCTCTGTAAGAAATATCATAATACTAAATTCATCAAATACATCATTTTTATAAATTTCTGATATGTAATTCATTCACATTCTTTCAATATTTTAAAATATGATTATAAACATTTTTATCTTGAAATAAGAATGTCTGAACTTCATAATAATTTATAAAAATCTAATCTTCGTAAATGTGGGATTTCAATATCTTTTTAATTCTTTATATAAACTCTTGAAATCTAAAAATAATCATTGTAAACATTAAATTAATAGAATTTAATATATATATTGCAACCTTTTGATTAAACATACGTCTGAAGGAAATTATTTTTATGGTTAATTTGTAATATATATATATATATATATATATTTGCGCAGTACAATTTTACTTATATCTTTTCATTTATAATGGTATATAAGTTGGATCCTTATATCATTATTGTTCGAAAGATATGTTTCAATCTTATAACTGAAATAAAATTTAAATATTTAAGCTGCATATTATAAGCAAAACTTATAATCAAAAGTTAAAATAGAATCAATATTATAATTTTATACTTCAACAGTAATTTTGTAAATCAAGTAATAGGTAATAATACTAAGATAAGTTAGTCTATAATATTATAAGTCAAATTAAAGTTAAGTATGTATTGTTGATTAAATAATTTAGTAATAAATTATAACTTATTTTATCATATTAAATGAATCTAATTTTATAAAATTTAAAATATTATAATAGAGATTTTAAGTAATTGAAGATAAAGTAAAGCCACTAAACATCAATGTTACTTTAAACACATGTGCGAGTATGTATTTGAATGATTTATAGAATAAATGTTTCACTTCCTTGTTCAAGAATGATTTTATTATAAGTGTTTGGAAGTTAATAAAGTAATTTTACTATAATATTTAAAATTTTGAAATAAAGAAAATGAGAACATAGTATATAAAACTATATTTAATGTAATCTGGTATATTTATTAAAGAAAAATAAATAAATAATTTATGGATAAAATATTTTTTAAATATTAGGTAACTTTGTTATTTTACACTAATTAAATAATATAATTAATTACTTTCTTTTAAAACAATTTTATCTTAATTAATCAATAAGAATTGATTGGTTCTCAATTTGTTAGACATCACATGAAAAATTTGCTAAAAGGTGAAGCCAGGTGTGGCTAGATACTCCTGGACTTTGGGACTCTCACACTTGTTTTTATTATTATTATTTTAATTTTTTTTTGGACACTGAACAATCTGAAATTTTTTAAATTGTCTGACTCTGGCTAAATTGAATTAATTTTGCTAATTAAGTTCCTCACTGATGAAGGCCTCAAGCCAGAAACTAGTCTGAGGATATTGGATGAGTAGGCACTAGATAGGGATTTTATGCACAAGCCTTCTGGCATCCATTGATTACTCTAGCTTGCACTGAGTGGCAGTACTGTATGGAGAGTTTTGTCTGTTTAGTAACAGTTGTGAGCAAGCATAGAAATGGTGATTATGTGATGTTCAGTCATTTAACACACTTTACACATTATAATTCTTAGTTCAGAGTTATGTATATCACTTATTTTTTGTCTTTTTGGTTATAGGAGTATAACTTTTCACCCTCAAGAATGTCTGTTATAGATTAATAGAAAACTGAGATGATAAGGCAAAGCAAATAGGTAATTTATCAGTATAATCAAGTATTTTTGTTCTTAATATGTGTGAGATCCAAAGTGGTGGATAGTGTATGTAATAAGTAAAAATGATTTTAAGTAGGGCATGTCTTCAACATACATGCTAATTAAAGTCTTTGGTAGAATGTTATATAAGTCATATAACAAAGTAAGAGAACTAAAGGTTATATACTTTCATATTAGTTAATAGCATTGTTATATTACTTCTGGAAATGAGGAATTCCAGAAATTATTTTATGATCTCTGGGATAATCTAATATATCATTCATTTAAGATATTTATGGTTATTTATTGTAACTTTTATATAGAGTATTCCAAGATATTCCGAATAATTGCAAAAATTTTATTAGGCTAATGTAGATTTTGTAATCTTGGAAACGTTAATTTCTAATTAACATTACTAGCAAGCTAAAGTTATATTTTTCAAATTTATAAGGGAGATGGAATATGTAAATACTTTGCTCCCAACTTATATATTTTTTGATAACTTTACAAAAAAAGTTATAATTTTTGTGCTATCAAATGTCTGAAATAAAATATATAATGTATAATTTTAAATGCTGTGAAAATAAATTCTTATATTTTGCATCTTAGTTCTCATGTCCCATCATTTCTTATTTGTTATTTTGTTGTCATTGTTTCAGTCAAAAACACATGATTATTATAAATTTTGATTTTAACCTAATAAATAAACTAATATTATGGAAGAGTAAAACACTGATCTAACTTATTATTTGTTAATGATTCAAATGTTGCCACACATTGTAAAGATACACTTAATTTGAAATATTTTAAAAAGTCGTGATTGCTTTAATATTAGACAATTTATTCCTCTAAGAGTATACCTAGTAGTACATCACATATGATGAGAGATTATTATTATTGTTGTTTATTATTATTTTTAAGATATAGAATAAAGTTTCAAAACATCACTTAAATGTTTTTTAGTACTATTTAATTTAGTATTTGAACCCGTTGTACTTATTCTGAGATGTAAGTGAGCTTTTACATGGTTATAACCACCAACATCAATGATTCAAATATTATTATTATTTTATTATATCATCTTAAAAGTTGATTTATTATTAGCATTATTAATATTATTAAAATATGATTTATCCTTGTTGTCATTAATAGTTTAAATACAATTCATTATGTAAGAATGGGCTATTCTATAACTTCTGGATGGTTGGATACTAAAAAAATCCTTTTTCTATTCAATTATCTGGTTATCAATTATTATTTTAGTGATCGATAATTTATCCTGAGAAATTAGCTAAAAGAAATCATAAAGAATTATAATTAGTTATGGTTATTAAAATTTATATTCCAATATTATTATAACATTATTACTTTCCCAAATTAGAAATTATTTTATAATAAAGTAAACAAATTTTCATTATCATTATTGTTAGTCATTGAGTTATTATTTAGGATTCAAAGTGTATTTTAAAATTCATTGTTATTGGAATATTATCATGACTCAATGCAATTGGATCTGCGCTTTCGAGATGCTTAATTTTAAAACATAATTACATGTAACCAAAACACAATCTCATAATTAGTTAAATTTCATTATAGCAAAAGTTTATTATTTGAATATTTTATTAATTATTATTGTTATTTTATATAACAGATTGAGCTTGGCTTTTTAATGATAGCATAATATACATCTTAATTCTTATTCTTACATTTAGCTTTAAGTATCGTTGGGTTCCCATTACCAACAGCATCCTTTTATTCACCCTTCATCTTTAAGTCTTTCTGCCTCAGTCTATTACTAAAATGTTCTGTTACAAAGAGTCAAGAATAGAATGGTTGCTATTAATTTAGTAATTATTAATGCAATAGTTTTACATGACTGATATATTAAGTTCATTTTGTATTTCCTTCAATATTGGCAAAGATAAGTTATAAAGAAATCAAAAGTTTAAAATATAGATGGATTTACTCTATCCTTTATTTTTTGTCAGAAAAATATAACTAATAAAAATCACAGCATTTCTCATATGAGTTTCACTCTTTCTAAGTCAATTGCCCTACTTAAAAACATTTAAGATCAATTCCTTTCATCATGTATGCATTTCTTAGAAAAACACTTTCAAACACAGGCAAAAAAAAATTTGAATGTAAGAATTTTTTCATCATAAACACAGTCCAATATTTTTTATTTAAATAGCATGATTGTAAACTTGTGGATGTTTTATCGTGAATCTTTTGATACAATATTATAATCGAATGGGTGGACATTATTTCTATCCACATTAAGCGCCTCAAAAATATTATTCATAACACTATATATATATATATATATTATCATAACAAAAACAAATGCTCTCGTTGGAAATTTATTTCGACAAAATGTACGTGCAATGAGAACAAAGGGGAATTTTTTCATTAAGTTGATCACTTAAAAGAGATTGGAATGCTGTGATTTAATATAAGTTTGGAGGGACAAACTAAATTGTAGAATTAACTCAAATCAGCTGACTAATTAGAATTTTGTCTATGAAATCAATCGTACAGAGATTATATAATTTTTATAAAATAATGCTTTAATTTGTGAGATAGATTCCTTTTGATTTTACATTTTACAGATGTAAAGCATGAAAGTACTGTTTTACTTTTAAAAAATACAATACTAATTTAATTAATTGTATATGAATGATATAGTAAAGAATACCTGGTGTGAGGATTAGCATATCTTCTTATAATGACTATTACCTGAGTTTGAATTAGATTATGGAAAGCTTAGAACCTTTTTTAAGTTAATAGTTTATAGCTAATATAAATAACTATGAGTTACTGGTAGATAAAAGGAAATCTAATTATTCTTAGCGAAAGAATATGACCAAAAAGAAAAAATCAAAATCATTCCACTTAATATGTGATTAATTTCACTTTTTTCTCTGTGTAATAACAATATATCAGCTGCTAAAGATTGCATTATCTTTTACTTGTATATTATATAAATATTTAGAATTTAATTAGACTAATCATAAATATATTTCTATTACTATATGTTGAAAAGTTTAAGCTGCAATTCATTATTAATTTGTTCTTACATTTTATTAGCTGTTATTGATCATCTGGAGATGAAAAATAATATTTACATAGATAAATAATAATAAAATAGCTTTATAAAAATAAATCTTTTTGGGACTCTCTATTAGTTCTTGATAGAGAAGCAGTCTAGGAAAAAACATTATTCATCAGATTTGGCACTTCTGGGCGACTGTTTTATTCTTGAAATAATATTAAATAGATATCCATTTATTATCAATGCTGGATTATCTGAGTTGGCAGTCTAAGAGAAAAATCCTATTTTTTTTTAAAAGAAAACATTCAGCCCGAATTCAAACCCGAGATTATAGACATGGCAAACACATGAGCTATCTTTTTACTATGAGATCCTTTATATAAAATTACATAATAGTGATTTTCTCATGCTAATTTTAATAAAAAATATGGATGTTTTAGCCATACATTTTTTAAATTTTGATTAAAAAATTAAGTATTTTATTATCTTTTCAAAATTGGCCCATGTTTGTTTATAACTATTATTTTACAGGTCTGATATCAGTGGTTATATATATTCTTTTAACATTTATTTGATTTTTACTCTTATTATTATTTTACTATGGTAAGTGAAAAAATGAACCAATTGATTGATTGTAATGTTGCGAGTCTTTAGGTTAACTTCTTCTCTAGATGTTAGTGAACGCTGAGATAAAGAAAACATCATTAGAGTTTTTCTTCATTGGAGAGAAAAAAGCTCCATTCTGTCTCCCTGAGTTGCATCAAGCAGAAATAGATGATGAGATCACAGAGGTCAAAAAAGAAAGAATTTTTTTTTTATTTATTAATCTAAAATGCTACTATAGGTTAACTGTTTATGACGAACAAACAATTATAGAAAACAAATATATAAGGTATTTATTTTAAAATATTACATTTCGAAGTCGATTTTTTAAATTTTATTTATTAACAAAACATGTTAAAATATAGTGGCTGCCAAGTCTCATTCATTTTTTTTTTTTTGATAATCAATACTGTCACTATAATATATATATATATAACTACGCGTTAAGGTATATATAATATTATGATGAAAGCTAATGGATTATATGTATATAAGTATTGTTGCAGACTGTTGCGGGAATGAAGATTTATTTTTAGTGATAATAGATAATGACTAAATCCAGATCACTGTTTGGTATACTGTTTTGTATGCAACTAAATAAATATTGAAATAGTTATGAAAAGATGACACATATATAACTGTGTTTTTTCAATGGGTGACAATAACGATGATGATTATCTAAAATGCAATCACCTAAAGTATAAATAACAACAGTGATCACAATAATCACAATAACAACAAAGAGGAATGTGTTCGTTTATAGCTAGATTACTGTATACGTCTTACACACTTGAAAAAAAAAGTGAAGTGGATGTCTCAGAAATGCATCCAGAGTGAGAGACGTTGGTCTGACGTCTGAACTGATGGCTGGTTGTGATGTTATTAAGCTAAGATAAAAAATACACTGAGTTATGAATAAAATTTGAAAATACATATATAATAACAGGAATCGCATAACCTCTTATGCACACTTGCTGTAAGGTACATGGATTTCACATGCTAGGGTTAATAGTTGCTAAGTTTGATCAAGTTGGGTATATGTAGTATAACCATCCTAACTGATTATGATAATCAGACTAGGTCTTTGATATATATTTATTTAGTAAGAAAATCAAACCAGTCATATAAATCAGGTTAAATCAGACAGAGGGTCCACCCTTGGTTACTATATATATTCTTACTTGCAATAGATCTGCCATTACAATAGACTAGGATATCAGTTCTATAATGAGGAACATCCATAGGATGGGTTCAAATCCTCCTTCACTTGTTTGATGTTAAATTTCTCCATTTATCCACAATTAGCTCAGGTGAATATGATCATAATTCTAAGGTCATCAATTTGGTTAATTCAATGAACATGAATAATTCTTTATTTTCAGTCAAAGAAAATCTATCTTAGAACTGCAATTATATAGATAGTTATGCAAGAACATAATATAATAAAGACTAGGGACTATTTTAAATGAATTAGCAAACTAATTTTATTATATTCACATGATTTAAATCAGTGTATATATTTACATAATACTTTTACAATATAATAGTTATTATCCTGAAGAAATTTGATTAACCAGTCAGACATTTGTATAGTTTTTAATTTTTTGTTTATGATAGTAATTTGCATATTTGATCTAAATTAAGATCTTGACTTCAAGGTTCATCTAAACCATGATACATTAATAAAAATAATAAAAGTAATAAAAAATTTAAATATTTGATGCGTATTTGTAATATATATATATATATATATATATATATTAACACTTACAGAAATATAATATGATTAAATTTTGGTTAATGATAATATTTTATATTTTTTGTTATTATATTTTATAGTATTTTATATTTTAGATCTAATAAAACAAATAATAATAACAAAGTCTTACCCATTCCTTAATTGTCTTTGTGATCACATTCATTTTCTTCTTTGAAATTTTTAATTTGAGCTCGTATATTTGATGTTCTGATTTCATTTGGCTTCATACTTATTAAATTATTTAGTATGGCTAGTTTCTTGGTTCACTAGATCACACATATTATAAAAGTTAGGTTATTACCAGGAATATATTTATTCATTAGACTAGAGATTACCATATAATACTATATCAACCATGCACTTTACTATTGTTATACAATGCTTTATTTACCATCCTCTTTTACAGTTTACAGTTTTGATTGCCCCAGCAATCTTTTTCAGAACATTATTTAATGAATAATATTTCTGTAGTTTAATTTTTACTATACCATTTTCCCACAGGATAGGAACAGGTTTCTGTCCACTTTTGGTACATTGTGGAGGGGTGTAATCATAAACATATGACTAAAGACATGTGGAAAATATGTATGATCCACAAGTTGCATATCTCATGCTGAACCAGAACTGATTAGTTTGCCCAGATCTCATTTTACTACATATATTTTTATAATTGTTCAATATATAGGGAATTATTACAGTTTACTCGATAAAGCTCAAACTTTCTGCCTTCACAACTTTGACACAAATTACTTTGTAGAAGTATATTAATAATTTTTAATAGTTATTCATTAGACTAGAGATTATCCATTTAATGAATAATATTTCTGTAGTTTAATTTTCATTACATCAATCTCATGCAAGGTAGTAAGGATTGGTTTCTAAACCAGTCACTATCTTGCATGAGAGTGGTGTAATGAAAAATAAAGTAGAGAAATATTATTCATTAAAATGTTATCACTGGGTTCTTGATTTTTATGTAGCTTCAAATTAAAATCATCAAGTTTGGTCAGTTTTCTGGCTCACTTTTACTTTGCATGCCTTCGAAAACTGAATGATTAATACAGGAACTTTAATTTTATTCTTATATCAGCTGGATTCATTGCATTTTATTAATTTTTATTTTCTTAGAATGGTCAGAGCACCAATGTTATTCTCTCTTTTGTTTTATTCTACATATGTATTTTTTACTTTCATAATATTTTTCAGCATATAAGTTTCTGGTAGATGTATGTCATTATGACAGCAAGTGTCTTTCAATAGTGAAGTCTTGTTTTCATATTTTATATCATTTTAGGGCAGTATTTATGGTAATTTGTTTCTACTTAATTGCTACATTCTGGAAAGGTCTCCCCATTTTTACAGATATTTTATATAATAATTACTGTCCTTTGTATGTTGACTTTCAGCAATGCTGGTTTCTTAATATTTTGCCTGCTGGTGTTTCTATTCCTTATTTAAAAAGAAAATAAGAAAAGATTCTATACAAATGATTTTATTCCTTTTATATTTTGCCTCATCACTGATTTTGAAAGATATTTCTTAATCATCCATACATAATTCAACATTTATCTCATACATAAATTCTTGGTGTATTGGGTCTGTTGAATATTACTTTCTTTAATGAGTTTTTCATTCTATAAAAAAACCTTAATTACAATATTAATAGTTACTAATCCTATCATACAAAAAATGTGCAATTAATTAAATTTTTGAAATATCAAAATATTCAGGACTAATTAGACTTCTTTTTGTAATTCCATTTATTTAATTAAATAAATCTGTATTTTCTGTTTAATTTATTTTAGCTTAGAATTTTGGGTACTTATGTAGTATGTCTGCCTATTGATTAAGTCATGATTATATTTATATATTAGCATAGCTTCCATTATTTTCTTTTTATTGTTATTTCTTTCAGTTTGCAATATTTTTACATTATTATAATTGAAATTAAAACTATATACACATGATTTATTATCGTTGTAAAAAATGGAAGCTGATACATTATTATTACCTTTGCAATTTTATTTCATATTTTGAACCCTATTTAATAACAGCAAGTGCTCTTTTTTCTTTTCTCCAATGTACATCTTGATTCCCCTATATATCCACTACCACACCTATGTATCCATTTATAAATGATGCAATTTTTATTTATAAATGATATTTTATCTTTAGAATTATTTATTAATTTATTTAATGTAGGAGGTGCATAAAATGCCATGTCACATATACCTTTATAAATTTTCTTTATGAAATTTGCTTGTTGATTCGAAATATATGGTATTGATGTCCAAAGTTTTTTATTAGTAGAAAAATCAACCTTATTATTAATATTTTTTTTTATTTTTATATTTTGTATTAAAATTTTTAATAGTATAATAAATATGATTGTAATTATAGCCATATTTAACAATTCATTAGAATACAACTCAATATTTTTGCTTTTATCTGATTATCATTTCTAAATAAAGATTTTTGTACTTTTCAAAATTTTTGATTACTGTATTTACTAATATTTAATTATAACATTACACACACACACACACACACACACACACATATATATATATATATATATATATATATGTGTCAAATCCCATATATATATATATATATATATGGGATTTGACTAATGCTGTATATATTGATAATTGAAGTATTATTATTTGATGTTTAGCTTGATATTGTTGGTTTATTTTCAGTCATAAATTTCCTATGGCTTCATTTTTATAATGATTTCTTTTTTGTAGTAAATACTTTCTTGAGCATGACGGTATTTTTATAAATATGACTATAATAATGAATGAGTATTTAAATATTATATATATGAAGTTTTAAGAATAGTTGCTGTTTCTATGCCATTACTTAGAATATTATAGTAGTGAATTAACCTTATACATAACAGGCATTTCACCTATTGCTTAGTCTTATAGCCCTCAGTATATAGGTTATTGTGTAGATTAAAATGGTGGGTTTTGGCAATGTCTCAGATTGTTGATCATGCATGCTTTTGTTGATTTTGATATATGAATTTAAATATTGGTAACTATTACAATGACATTATTTTTATTCTATTTTTTTAATGAATTATTTGGTTTAATAATAAATTATTTTGTTTCTGTTATTATTCATTATTACTTGAATGATAAAATATAAAATATTGATATGCCAAATTAATAGTTGTTCAAATATAACTCATGCTGGGTAAATTTATCTTTTTACTTCAAGATTTATTATTAATTAGAAGAATTTCATTTTATAATTTTTAGCTTCTCAACATTTTTCTGTAAGTGCGACTTTGCTAGTAAACTTAACTTCTTTCTTTGATATTTTTTTTATATTAGTTAACAATATTAAATTACAATTTGATATAGGAAACAAGGCTAGATATATTATCTAGTAAGATCTTCTACTAAAGTTACTTATGGAACTATTTCTTCATTACAACATATATATATATACGTGTGTGTGTGTATTTGTGGATAGCTTCAATGCACATTACAATATATATATATAAACATTAAATTAAACATAGTTCAATGTACATAAGTGATAAAAGGAGTAAATCAGCGTTTCTCTGACTATGAATTTAAAATATTCTCAATGTTGGGCAAAGAGTAAAGAATAGAATAAATTCAATATAGAAATAAAACAAACTATTTTGAAAAGAACTGTGTGCTTGATATATTAAATTATTAGAATAAATTCCCCTTTTCGGGATCACCTATTCTTGGAACTCTGGTGTTTATATGCATAATTTTGTCAACATTGTTACTAATTCAGAATTAAATTACTATTTCATCCAGATGGAATATGGTACTTAATATTTACTAAACTAATAATTTATCATAGAAGGCTCCCTTTGATTACATATATGCATTTAATTTAACATTTACATATTAAATCTTATTTAATTACTATAATCAAGATGTAATAAGAGATTATGTTTCCAGCCATGTATAATTGTTTATTAGTTTAATAAATATTAAGTACCTGATTCTATTTGGCTGATATATTAATTTCCCTCTGAATTACCAATGGTGTTGATAAAGGTATGCTTATAAACATTAGAGCTTCAAGAATAGATAGATTCATTTTATTCTTGATCCTTTGTTCACATTCAGAATTCTTTTGGGTTCATAGCCTGATGGAGGGTGATTTACTCCATTTTTGTTTATATATATATATATTCTAACCTGGTCTGTTTGCATCCTCACTTTCGGGAAGTATATTTTATTAAATAAAACAGGTTCTAGCTCAGTTAATAATTAATAAATAAAATATTCTGCATTAATTCTAAATGTTTCACTAGCTCAAATTTTAAATACGAATAAGGTTCAGTTTATAAAAGATAAATTAAATAAATATTTAATATTTTCATGAGACTTGGAAGTGAAAATACAGATGACAAGATAGATTACATTGAGCCAATATCCTACAGGATACTACCTCAATGGCATAAGAACACTATCCCCCTTTATTACTATTTCAAATAAATAAACTTATAGTATTCTTACAACTTTAATAATTTTACTCACTAATATTAAACTAATAATTAAATCTTAATCTTCTATTCATAATAATTTATCTCTACAAAATCTCAGGTTCATAAAATTTATTCTAAGTTAATAAAAATTACGGTAGTAAAACATGAGAAGGGATTTTATGTCATAATCTACTACACTTAAACTAATAATAATAAATAATAATAATATTCTTCATTGTATAACTAATTCTGTATATCTTTTCTTTTCACTATATTTTTATTACCATAATAAAATAATAAAATAATTTAATATAATATTTTATCTTCATCTAATAATGTAAGAAAAATGTAGTAGCATTTGATAATCTGACAAACAAAGGTGTGTGGCAACGGATAGCATATAATTCAATGTATTATTATGATAACTAATTTATGACCATAAGATAATGTAAATGTGATTACTTAATAAATAATCCAATTCTTAAAATAATTCTTTATTTATTTCTGTGCAAAAAATATTGTGCTTAATTTTATTAACTCTGTGTTCAAATTCATGACGATGGGAAAAAACAATAAACCAACATACAAATTTTGAGAAAAACAAATTTTAACAAAGTTTATTATAATATTAACAACATAACAATTTATTTACAATATGTACATTAAAAAAAAAAACATCTTAAAGATTGGTACCATTATACATTCTTTATATTCGAACCTCATTAAGTCTTTACTCTGAGTTAAATAAAAAAAAAAAAATATTACAATATTATTAATCCCTGTTTGATCAATCTTATATAAAAATTACATTTATCTAATGCTTACTCAAAATTATATTTTACATCCTTTAGCTATTATTCAAGTATGCTTCCTCTTTTATTTGAACAGCTATAGAAAGCATAGTGTGGATAAATATAAAATAATACTAATCGAAAACATGGATATCCTTTTTTATACTAGACAATTTCACTTTAGCAATATTATTGATATCATGTAAAATATTTATTGATAATTTATTTTTAAATTATGAATACTATTGTTCACAACACTATATTAATTAACTATAATATATTCCATTATAACAATATTATTGTATTATATAATTATAACCACTGATACATTTTCTATTATTGAATAAATATAAATTGTACCTAAACTTATTGTGTAGATCGTTTTTTTTTACTTTATAGCATTATATTAAAAATATGCAGTACTCATTTTTAAAAAAAATTGAAATAAATATTCTAATATTATTTAGTATTTTAAAAGCAACTTTGCTTTACATATTTTATTCTTAAGATCTTATATTTATTTCCAAAATAAAATAAATCTATAACATATTTTATGATTCTTTCATTTGAAGTCCATTGGATTTTCAATTCATACAAATTCTATTTCTTCATCCAAGTAAATGAACTCATCTCATTCCAAATAATTGCATATTCTTAACTCTAAATCATCTATTATTTTCTTTTAAATATATCTTACTGTACGATGTAGCTACTTTTTGGAAAAATAGATAGCGAATAGATTTATAAGATGGGAAAGAAAACTAGAATACAACACATAACTCATATTGAAATATCATGGCACAATGTAATTATAAAACTGTCTAATGTCCTCAAATACTATGAACGATGTCAAGCTATTCCTTTAGCTTTATTGAACACCAATCAATACTTCAAGACAAATAAGCACTGTCCAAAATAAATATACAATTACAGGGCTTTGTTAACTGCATCGCACATTTACAAATATTATAAAATACTATCCATATTTCCCAAATATCCTAACTTAATAATCTCCTGGACATGTTAACCATATTACTAATACCAGGTCACTATCTTATTCTTATTTCCTAAGATTTACCAGGTCTTACATCAACAAATTTACTAGCTTGCATATTCAAATAATAAATAAGATTCAACTGTAATTAGAGCAATCTTACTAAACCATAAGAAAAGTTTGCTTTACTTTTCATTCTAAACTAAACACATAATATTTGATCATCCAATAATATGAAAGTTCTTTAAAAAAAAATCACATAAATATTTATTATCATGTTGGGTTATATTAACATTATAAAATCATAGTATGCATATACCAAATAAATCCTGATCTCACAATGTTTTAAAATGTGTTGTATAATGCATATTTTAACATTCATACATCAAACATTGTTACATAGGCAATCTGTAAAAAAGAAAAACAAGAAAATACATCATAATAAATATTAATAATTCATTAGTTGTTACCAAGTGACATTAGCTGATCGGTATCACTTTTGCAGTCTTCTTTTATCCAACTAGATATAACATCTCATAGATAAAATACACATCCATGCTTCTATTTAAAATATTTTAAATTAAGCTATTAAATATTATACTATAGGATTCTATAATAATTAATATTCATGTTCCTATACTTCTTAATCAAAAATTTACATTTAACTAAGTTAATAAATAAAAAAATCAATCAAAACTATAATTACATGTATCTTCAATTAAATCTTCAATTGACAAAGTTCTTGATAAAGTTCAAAAATGTTTATTATTTTCTCGAGAGTTTTTTTTTTCAAAAAAAAAAAATGTTCTCCTCAAAAGCACTTCATTTCTTCAAGAGCAGTCACCTTCCCCCATTGCTATTGACAACGAATAAGACAATATATTTCCGGTATTGTCCAAATTTCCGGTATACACAATAGCAGATTCAAAAAAAAATGAATAATAAAAAATTTTATGTCTTTTTAAATCTTGAAAATTAAACAAAATAATTATCAATCCGTCCTATAAGAGTTTATAGATTAATGGTTTATGGATTCCTTAGTCCAGAAAGATAATTATTGAAATTATAATACTATAATAATCATGTGAAGCTTCTTAATTTTCCATATCGGAGTAGAAATACATTATATTCCATTTGGTTTAGCTTAATCTATCCTATAAACTTTTTGCAAAATATTTGTTTTTCCATAGATTCATCCTTCTATTTAATCATATATTTACTTTCTTTATAGGTTTCTTTCTTAGTGAATTTATTTCCATTTAGTACTTATTTCCATCAGTTTTAAAACTCCAAGTTTTTTTTTTTTTTTAAATCTTTTCTAAATATGTTTAATCCTTTTAAGACTGTAGGTTTTTTTTATATCAAAATGCTTTAGTAAAAAATTTCCACGAGGCATTTCTTTAATTTCTTGCAAAATATTTTTTAAAAAATGTTTCCTTCACAAAGGATATAACATTTTACTCTTTTAATATATTTTTATCAATTATCATAAAGTAGACTTGTAATATTGTTTCTTAATCTTGGACAAGCTTATTTTACTATATAAAATAATGTGTCTTAACTTTTTAGATGGCAAATAGCTTTTCCATTTGAGTTTCTTGTATAGTATCCATTCTACTATTTTATTCATTAGAACATTTCTCTTGTTCAGCATTATTAAAATGGTATTAACAAATATTATATACCTTTTTATAATATCATAAATTGAATATATTTTACTTTTTAGTATATCCATTTATTATTGCGAAGTTCTGAATTAGACTTTGATAAAATACCACCAGCAAAGGAACTTTAAAACTTTAGCAAAACATTTTAACAAAGTTACTAAATATATTATAGTTTAACTCTCTTTTGCAAATACTTTTTAAAATATCAATTAGTTTTGCAAATAAAATTGTACAAGAGTACAAAATTGACTAAATAATAAAAATTTAAATTTTATTATCACCTTGATAGCTTCTGATATACTTTAATCTGACCCCTTTATTGCCCTTGTGCAATGGTATTTATATTCCAGAAAATACATCCTTTGATTGGTTGATTCTCACTTTTCATTTGAGATCAAATTTACATATTGCTACATTTTACACAATTAAATTTGAAAAATAAAATTATGACATAATATAACCTAAAAAATATTACTTAATTATACTTTTAAATCAATTATTGTTTTACTAAATTGATTAAATATCTTTAAAATAACTTTTAAAACAATATTCAATGAATTTATCCTACCTTTAATATTTAATTTATCTATTTTTATTTTAACAAAAATATTAACTTTTTTATTAACTGTACTCATTTTTATTACATCGTTTAAACATGTTATAATGACAGTTAACTTAATATTTATTATTAGCTTTATGCTAGGTCATAATTACATCCAACTCTATAATGCAATTTTTACAATATTTTGAACTTGACTAATCTAAATTCTAGCAAGCAAGTGTGTGCAACTCTGTATTACACAAATCACATGACTAATATAACTAATATAACCTAGACAGATAATCCGATTTTCTGTCTGGAAATAAATAAATTACTACATTTATTGTATTACATAAAATAACACAATCAAATAAAATTTGGAAATATAGAACTAGATATAACTTTCACTACCATAAAACTTACTTTTTAAAATATACGAGATTAATTATAATTATTAAATATGATTTATAAATTTAAATATAACATTTACTTAATTATAAATTTAAAACTATTAAAATTTAACTTTTAGACATACTTTTAAATATTTATAGCTGAGTTATTTATTATGGCCAGCTTTTGCAACCATATGAAATAATATTTTTAACTTTATTTAACTATTCTTAAGTGATTCATTATAATATTATATACACTACGTATTTTACTTAACTTCAGATTGTACTTTATAATATTATTAACAAATTATAATCAACTTATTAAAAGAACATATTCTAAAATTTAAAATTTTTAGTAATTGACTGTGATGGACTATTACTGACCTATAGAAAAGGACCCAATATATATATATATATATTGAAAAAAGGATTATATATATATATATATTGAAAAAAGGATTGTTTTTTTTATTCCATGGTATATATAGAAAGTAAACACACACTGGGAGATAGCTACATTTTTCTTCTCATCACCAACCAGAACAATTATTTTCAGTGGCAAAGACATTGTTGGATAGAACTAATAGACTTTCTGATGACAACATACTACTAAAAAATGCTTCTTCATAATGGTTTTAATCACAGGATTATTAATAGGGTTTTTTTTTATATAATAAGAAAAAAGATTTTGATACTTTAAAAATTAAGATTGTTCTACCATATATAAACAGAGTAACTGTTAATGTTTTAAAGAAAAATAATATTCACACAATTTATATTACATTTAAAAAAATTAATGAAGTGTTTTCACACCCTAAAGAGAAAATTCCTTTGGAGTGTTATGGTGTATATGAAATTCCATGTGAAGCTTGTTTACATTCATACCTTGGACAGATCAATTATAAAATAATCATAAGAAAGGAAGAACATATTTTGACAGAGAAAAATTTAATTCATCAGCCATTTATTCACCCATTAAATTAACTAACCACAACATCAATTTTAATAAACACATTTTCTGGCAAAAAATGAACAATATGTCCACAGATTGCTAAGGGAAGCTATAGAGATTTTTAAAAGGTCCAAGATCATAAATGAAAAGTGTGAATTAAAGAAAATTAACAATAGTTGGAAAAAGCTATTGAAGGATAAAATATTTTTTAAACTACTCAATCAATAGAATTTAAGAATGAGGAGAAAATAATAAAAGCAAAAAATAATGATTTTAAATCTTACCACACATATTCTTATCATTTGAAAAACAAGCTGAGGAAAGTACTTGTTACTGTACTATCTAATACATTTTTATTTCACAGAGGCTCCCAGAAATAATACTATGAATTCATTTATCTGTGAAAATATTAGAATACACACATGTATATAGATATAACATTTGAAATTAAAACTTATAACACTGTACTATAAATATTTTAAAATACTCTTTAATCTATCATAAGTCAATATTTAGCAGGGATAAAACAGCCATTTATTATCATGCCTCATTTATTAATATAGAAGCTAGACTAAAACACTTTGAGTTAAATATTTATTCTTTTTACCCAAAGTGTTTTAGTCAAGCTTCTATATTAATCAATGAGGAATGAGAATAAGTGATTGCTTTATTCTTGTTAAATATTAATTTATGCTTGGTTAGAAAATATTTTAAAATGTTTATTATGCAGTGTTATGAATCTTGAATATTATATATCTCAGTCTATAATTTATTTTAAAAGTATAGTAATTGCCAATAGTAAAGCAAATTCAGGATTCATAAATTGGATTAAGACTAGCCAAAAGGATTTAAAAATATTGTAGAATGCAACCAATTGTTTTTCTGTCAAAGCAAACTTATCAAGTGCAGAGAAATGTGACACACATCAACAAATATATATTAATTGCCTTTCCCACAATTTACAATTACATTTCACACACCATTGATATTAAAAGAACTTTTAAATAAATGAATTGTTTCAGTATCATAATTTTTTAATAATAAAAAGCCAATTCTTTTTTATTTAATTTCTTTCAAAGAAGACAACTTTATTCTCCTCAAATATAATATTATAACCAATGCAGAATAAAGATGTTTATTTATAACCACACTTTTATAATTTTTTATTTTTTCATTAAAATTCAAGCTACTTTGATCTATGTGTTCCTTTTTACAAAAACAAGGGATAATATATACTATTCCAGGCATAGAATTCCTATCAAAAATCTTCTTTATGTTATGCAATAAGTTATTTAAAGTAATACCTCTCTTCCGAGCAATTTTCTTATTACCATAAAATTAATGTTCTTTTTTTAAATTTTATAAAGAGGTTTTAAAAAGCGAATAAGTTAAAATATCATTTTTCTTTAACCTTCACATTTTTATAATTATTAACAGAACTATACTTGCTAATAAATAATAGCCTCTTAATGAAATTATAAGTCAACAATCAAATAATCTTTATAAAACTGGCTTTTTTGAAGCAGAGCATATTACTTATTAGAACTATTTAATCTATTATTTAGATTGATAGTTATTAGGTTTAATTATAGATACTAAATTGTTATTTTTAATATAATGATTATATACCAAACAATTATTTTTTGAATCTTATATCACTAATAAATCAAATCTCTTTTCTTTGGTTAAATATATTTTTATAGTAGAATGTTTTTATAGTAGGATCAAAACTTTTAAATTTATTTAAATAATATTTATTTTATAAAGTGCAAACAGTATTGAAATTAAACTGAGAGACTACAAACTTCTCAAATGCTTATAACTATCAATAGCCAATCAGATCATAAACACTGAGACAGAGAATTTAACAAAAAAGGGCAGTTCCACCCTCTTCTTTACTTGTCTTTCTATATATCCAAGCCAGTCTAAAGTACTTAGATCTGAAAGCATGAATCTTAAATATCTTCACACTCAACTCACTGAATTCAAATTACAAACATATAGCATGAAATCTTTTGATGTTATAACTTGCAGCAACATATGTAAATAATATTTATTTTATAAAGCACAAACAGTATTGAAATTAAATTGAGAGACTGCAAACTTCTCAAGCACTTATAACTATCAACAGCCAATCAGATTGTAAACACTGAGACAGAGAATTTAACAAAAAAGGGTGGTTCCACCCTCTTCTTTACTGTTTGTGCTTTATAAAATAAATATTATTTACATATGTTGCTGCAAGTTATAACATTGAAAAACTATTGCGTAGTAAATCGAAAGATTTCACACTGTATGTTTGTAATTTGAACTTAGTGAGTTGAGTGTGAAGATATTTAAGATTCATGCTTTCAGATCTAAGTACTTTAGACTGGCTTGGATATATAGAAAGACAAGTAAAGAAGAGGGTGGAACCACCCTTTTCTTGTTAAATTCTCTGTCTCAGTGTTTATGATCCGATTGGCTCTTGATAGTTATAAGCACTTGAGAAGTTTGCAGTCTCTCAGTTTAATTTTACATTTATTTAACAATTTTTATAACTTATCATTTTAAAATACAAACAAATAATTATGACCATGTCATAATTAATAATTTTTTCTTCCAAATAAAAGTTATTAAATTGTTTATCTTATTATTGAACCATTCTATGTATTTTACTTATAATTGTAAGTTTTATAGGATTAGAGAAGGTTGGATAATAGATTATATTACTTTTAATTTAATTTGTTCAGCTTATATTAATTATTTGGAAGAGCAAATTATTAATTACAATTGTACACATATTGGGTTTTTTTTTAATGTGTTGATGGTTGTTTCTTGAAAATGCTAAATTGCAAGAATTGTTAAATAAATTTAATAATTTTTGATATTTTACAAGAGAGTTAGATGTTATTAGTTTAAAATTTTTAGATTGCTGAAACAGCCTTATAAAAATTTCATTTGTAATTATTAAGAAGTAGTTTTTTATTTTAATTATTTAATTAATTATGCTCTGTTGTGTATTCAAAAGCATTTTTTTTGATTTTATAATAATTTAAGTTTTCTATATAAAATTAGAACTCTATATAAAACCAAATTATAAGGCTTACTAATCATCATTAGTAAATAAGATACACATTTTTATATGATACAAAATTGAGGCACAATGCATGACAATGTATATATTTTTAATATATGAAGGCTGGAAACTACTTTCTTTTTTTCTTTACCTGGATTATGTCTTACAACTCGCACCCACAGGTATGCAACGGGTTACCCAAAAGTAACCAGAATTTTATTTTTAAAAAAACTATTTAAATAAGCAAACTTTTCCTAAAATAATATCATTCAGTGCAAGCCAAAGTAAATAATGGATGCAAAAAGGTCTGTGCATAAAATCCTTATCTAGTGCCTATGTCATCCAATATTCCCAGATGTGTTTCTAACTTGTGATTTTCATCAGTGATGAGCCTTGGATATAAGAGCACTGCACCTAGATCTTAGGATCTAATAAAACCTCCAACAGCCACTTTTTACCTTTTTAATTAACTATTATAGCAAGCTATGAGTCCAAAATTAAAACTCAGTAATGTTTTCAATACAAGCTCCTTCATTTGTATAGTCATATATCTGAACCCAATTCAGTATCTACACATTTTGATGTTTTTGGTTTTTCAGCAATCATAGTCACCATCATCCTTTGGGCAGAATTATTATTAAACCACTAAACATCACATGATTACCATTTCCAATACTTACACAAAGCTATGAAAAAACAGGAAAACTCTCCATAAAGTAGTATCATTCAGTGCAAACCAGAATAAGCAATGAATGCAAGATTTGTGGACAAATCTTTATCTAGCACTTACTCATCCAATATCTCCAGACTCATGGCTTTCATATCCAAGCCTCCTCACTGATGAAAGTAACAAGCTAGAAACTAGTCCAGCAAATCTTTATCTAGCACTTACTCATTCAATATCTCTGGACTAGTTTCTAGTTTGTTACTTTCATCAGTGAGGAGGCTTGGATATGAAAACCACAAGTCTGGAGATATTGGATGAGTATGTACTAAATAAGGATTTTATGCACAATCTATTGATTACTCTAGCTTGCACTGTGTAGCACTATTGCATAGAGAGTTTATCTATTTTAACAGTTTTGGGTAAGTGTAGGAAATGATGATCATGTGATGTTTAGTGATTTACAAACCTGTTTCTATACTTTTTAAATGTTATAAATTTAATCACATTCAAACTACTGTACATTTGATATAATATATTAGCCTAAACATGTTTTTCACTTTTCAATGTAATCAGAAAACACATGTGAAGTGATGCCTTTTAATGCTTGCATCATTTTTTTCATCTCTTTTAAGTCCTGAAAAATTATGTATTTTTTCATTTGAATGAATAAAAAAAAAGTTGCACAAAGTGAGAATGAGAAAATATGTAGGATAGATAAACTACGTTATGCTTAATTTAATTAAAAATCATTTCACACTTAATGCTTTGTATGCTGATGCTTTGTCTAGTGAAACATGCACTCCTCACTTCACCACAAAATGGAAAATTTGCATTTTACTAAATCACGTAAACATTTCAGAACTTGTAGATAAAACACATGACCATTATAAACTAATTCTGAGAAAAATAAAACAGCATTATTTTGACATTGGACTTCACTGATTATGCTTTTTAGGAATGTGTTGAATTTGACACTTTCCTTAAACCACTCATAAACTTGTGTTTTTCTGAGGTCAGCTTGCTTGTAATTTGTGTTAAGCATTAAAAACTATTTTCCCTATTATTTTTCTTAAAAGAAAACATAATTTCATGTTGTTCTAACTTTTCAGTGAATACAAAAATTGACAAATATGTGAAATGCACACTTAAATAAATCCTAAAATATATGCAGTATGATATCAAGACAAAGATTTCAGTTAAATTGTAAATGAAATCTTACTGACTAATTGAAATGTTACCTTGACAACAGAGTGTTACATTTTATTGGTTTATTTAAACTTCAGGCTGTGGTGTGTGATTTATATATATTAAATTTTATTAAAATAAATCAATAGGATTTAAGAATTTTACAAAGTTTTAATAAAATAAATCGATGTGAATTAAAATAAAATACATATAATGTAAATCAATTCTACTTGGAAACGAGTGTATGTGTGTAAACTAAATAATCAATGTAATTGAATAAAGCTTAAATTTTGCTTTTTAAAAAGAAAATAGAAAAAATAATGTTTGGAGTATTTTCCTTTTTTAAATACATTTATTGTGAAAAATTTAAAAAAATATTTATTTTAATATTTTCTTCAGTTATTTTTTTGTACTATTGTTATAATCCCCATTTAATGTTCCCTGATCAATATAATCAAGAAAAGAAACGTTTGCCAATGACTAACCTGCAACTAGATCAAGTCCTAAATGAGAAGAGCAAAATAATAATAAAATTCTATCATTGGTAGTAAATAAATTAAAGTAAAAATATTATTAAAATAATTTTAATATTTTATATAATTTTTATAATCAACTAAAATACAATGGATTTTACAATCGCTCCTTGCTGTTGATTTTAACAACCAGTTGTTGTAATAAACAGCGTTCACCGTGTATATTATGAATATAATGCATGAATACTTTTTGATAGAAAACTTTTTTTCTTCATTTAAAAAAAATAGTACACTGAAACTCCAACCATACCTAATGCAAGCAGTTTTAAAACTGTTTTTTATTTCTTTGTGCAGTCTGCACTTTGCAAAAAATCTAATGCCTTTATTTAATTGGATAATAGACACATAAATACACAAAAATTTAAATATTAATTATCTAAGATATTTTTTATAGTACGGAAAATTTTTTAGACAGTTATTATATAGTAAAATTTTTTACTATGCCTCTTATCATTTGCTAATCAGTAAATTATTTAGATAAAGATGGTATCTGTGCCTGAAGTTCATAGAAGATTTCTCTTTTTGAAATTGCTCATTTTGGAGACCCCTGATATCAGGATGTCTTATATTGAGATCATCATATGCTTAATTAAGATTATTAACTTTGACATATGCTACAATCAAAGAGGAATAGCATTTTGTAGTTGTAGCTTACACAAGAACTAATTGTAGCATTAATTCTCATTTTATTTAATGCATTTCTGCTTGTGAAAAAATAAGGTATTATAGTAGCATTCTAGTTATATGTATACATAACCATATGTAGTTAACAGAATTATATTCCATGCCCATGACCAGGTGTTTAAAATTGAACATTTTTGGGGTTCTAACTCAATTTAAGTTTTGTTTTTTAGATTGTCAGCTTATGATTATTCAAACTTGTTAGTAAACAGATATGTATTCTTATCTGAAAAAATAAAATAATTAGAATCTATAAAAACTATCATCAACTGGTAGTAAAAAATCTTGTAAGTAATCCCTTTTTCTTTACTGTTTTAAAGAAAGTATTCAAGTGGTCTTTGTCCTGCAGTAGCTATTACAGTCTGTTTTACTTCATATATATATAGAATTTATATAAATTTATAATACATATAATATATACTAATTCTATTACAGTCTGTTTTACTTCATATATATATAGAATTTATATAAATTTATAATACATTCAATTCAATAATAGATCTCAGATAGGTAAATGCTATTATTAGAAAAAATATATTCTTCATGTTATAATTGTATAGAGTATGCCAACTCTAATCCAGTACTATTAAGAGTTTTCAACCTAAATAGTTTTTGAAGTAATAAATATCCAATTGTAATGCTAGTTGAGGTTATTAGTGAATGATGTTGGGAAAAGTCAGTGCAATAACAAAATGTTTTTAGTTGACATTCTAATGTAATGTGAATAACATATAATTGGTTCTAAATTATATTTCTTTAGTTTATTTTGACAAAACTTCACAATAAAATTTTTAGAAACATCTTCTTGTAAAGTATAAAATTAAACACAGTGATGATATCTCTTTTCCAGTCTGTATTAATAATAGGCAGCCATATTTTTATGGGGCTATTGTAACCATATACTATTGCCAATTTTGATAAATGGTCAGTGTTACTTGCAGTTAATTTTCTAATGTCAGATATATAAATTTGGATGTAAAACTATTAATTTAAACTTACAGCCTTCTGACTTTAGTAGGAGTGCAAGGAAAAAGTGGCTTTCAAATAGAAATTTGTATTTGAAGAACTTTTTATTAATATAAAACAAAGCAACTAAAAACTAGTTATAAAATTCAGCTGGTCTTAATCATTCTTTAATTGTGGCTTCTGATGTCAGAAATGTCATTACTACTATATAATTAATGCTTTCTTTGAATTTCTGTTACTTGTTTTTTTTTCTCATGTGTCATAGCATCAGCCAGGAAGTGAACCCACAATCCCAGGACAACTGCTTGTAAAACAGCCGTCACTGACCTCTCGACCATCAATGCTTGACTACTTGTTTATTTTATCTTTCTTTTCCTTAAAGTAGATTGAATACTCTGATACTACATGCACAAATTGCTCAACCTATTAAATCAAAATGTCTAACCTTATATTTATTTATATTAGACATATAAATAATGGAAATAAATCAATTTATCTTGAGATAAAAAATTAAATGCCGTTTAAATGTTGAATAAAGTGTTTTTAATTTCATAATCTGAGATAGAATGACTTACTCCCTTTATTCGCATACATACATTAGCTATGTTTAATTTAATATTTACATTTTAAATCGCATTCCATGTGTATTTATGTATTAATATGTGTTAATATATAATTTAACATTAAAAATATAAAATCTGAAAGTAAATTGCATGATTCCTAAGAGATATGATTTTATTCTACCAAATTTGATTATCTGTAAATTTTGCGATTAGTTTTATAGCAGAGTTTTGCAATTCAAGGGATTTTTGTAATTTTCTCATAAGTGTCATTGTACACCATCTACCATCTGTATGTAAGAGATGGGAAGAGTTACATGGAATTGAAGAGCTGGCAATGAAGTGATTGGAGTGAAGCAATGGATGAATTGGTGATGTGATTGCTCTCTGGACTTACCAATAGGACAAAATTCTATTGATTCATTGAAGAAAAAGAAGAAGAGGAGGAAGAAGAAGAAGAAGAAGAAGAAGAAGAAAAAGAAGAAGAAGAAGAAGAAGAAGAAGAAGGAGAAGGAGAAGAAGAAGAAAGAAGAAGAAGAAGAAGAAGAAGAGAAGAAGAAGAAGAAGAAGAAGAAGAAGAAGAAGAAGAAGAGAAGAAGAAGAAGAAGAAGAAGAAGAAGAAGAAGAAGAAGAAGAAGAAGAAGAAGAAGAGAAGAAGAAGAAGAAGAAGAAGAAGAAGAAGAAGAAGAAGAAGAAGAAGAAGAAGAAGAAGAAGAAGAAGAAGAAGAAGAGAGAAGAAGAAGAAGAAGAAGAAGAAGAAGAGAGAAGAAGAAGAAGAAGAAGAAGAAGAAGAGAAGAAGAAGAAGAAGAAGAAGAAGAAGAAGAAGAAGAAGAGAAGAAGAAGAAGAAGAAGAAGAAGAAGAAGAAGAAGAAGAAGAAGAAGAAGAAGAAGAAGAAGAAGAAGAAGAAGAAGAAGAAGAAGAAGAAGAAGAAGAAGAAGAAGAAGAAGAAGAAGAAGAAGAAGAAGAAGAAGAAGAAGAAGAAGAAGAAGAAGAAGAAGAAGAAGAAGAAGAAGAAGAAGAAGAAGAAGAAGAAGAAGAAGAAGATGATCAACTATTACATATAATATTAATTTATTATCAAAAAATGCAATATATAACAAAAAATCAGTATAAAATATAAATTTCAGGTAAAAGAATGAAAATGTCTTGTTGAAGTTTCGCACTGCATGCTATCCTCCAATCTTGAATATCTTGGCACATAATTATTACTTGTTACTCTTGTACAGGATTCTGTAAGACAGGAATGGAATTTTGACTACAATTATGTTCATTGTTAAAAATGTAAATTTACATGTGAAGGTGAATTAATTGTAATTTTTTTATTTAAAATTTGAATACTTTTCTTCATATAGTCAGCTCCATAAATGATTTTTAGATTCTAATCTGTGTGTTTTTAAAATTGTCTCATTTTGTAGAGAAGAATTTCATTTTCCTCCCCAGATAAAGAAAATACATTGTTTATATTTTCAATCTCTTGTTCTACATCAACATTGCTAAATGGATACTCATGAAGGAAGGTATTAGCTCTAGTCTGAGAAATTCTTAAGAAACATCTTTCAAAATCTAAATAAAGAATTATTATTTTTTCATAGCATTTATCTTTGTCAAATGTATTTTAATTTTTTGACAATTCGACAAAAGTATTTTTGAAATTTTAAATTCATTCTTTATCAGCTGAGCAAATTAAAACCTTTAAATTATTTTTATTAGTAGTAATATTTATTCATTTCAGCTATTGTTTTATTTATTTCTTGCAATTATAAATTCATTTTACAAGATGGTATGTTATCTTGGCAATAAAAGCTAAATTTGTCAACTAAACATCATCACTAAATTCTTGTACATGTCATCTCTTAACTTGTACAAAATCTTTTATCTCTTGTAGTAGGCCCTGAATCTTCATAAAAATATTTTTTGAATTAACCAATGAACTTAACAATTTACCAAACTCAGATTCATTTTCTTTTACTTGAGGCCAAAATATTCTTTTCTAATGATTTTATCTTGAATGGAGTACAAAATTTCCATGCTGATTCCCACAAAAGTGACAAGTATTTAAAATTTTACAAGAGAAAGCCTGCTAAAGAATAAAGCAATATTATAAGTCTGAAAAATCATCATCATCTTTCATACACCTAACCAAAAATCCATTGATTGTTTTAATGACTGATGGCATGTTTTAATCAATATAATTTTATAATTTGGAATTTTTTTTCTTTTATATATTTTTAAACATCTTTATCTCATATTTTCTTCTTTTAATATTGTTAATAACGTTTTTTCATACTTATAGATTTAAAATCCATTCTTATAAAAATACTAAGCTGAAAAATATCAAGTATGTTGAGAAATTCATTAAACTGCAAAGGAAAACAAATTCAGTTAATCATATCTTCAGTTAGTTGTTCAACCAGATCAGAATTCATATTTCTGTATGATGTGTTCCAATCCTACAAAAAGTTGTACATCTTTAATGATGGAAATAATTATATTTTTGATTTTAAATGAGCCAAATATTGAATTCCTAGCCTTTAGAAATATTATTTTTAACATTTCCCCAACTTCAAAAGATTTCTAAAGTTCTGTTAACACATAACTCTGACAAAATGGCAGTGACTGTTGCAGATTTAGATTTAATAATGGATTTAATAAAATATGATTGTTAGCTAGTTAATTGTTTGTTTAATTCACATCAAAACCTTTATGCATTATTTTGAAATACTTTTCAATGTTTTCTTCTATTTTTTTTTTTGGGGGGGGGGGGTATGTACATTTTACATTCATTACTGCAAAACAAATCTGTTCTTTTATTCTGTATTAAAAATGTGTGTTTTTTTATCTTTGCATTTGTATATCACTCTTTTAAAATATGATAAAATACTTTTTTAACCAGAAACTATTTAAATATATGCACCTGTCACAATAAAAAAACATGGTTATCAGCTTTGTGACTGGCTAAATATTTCTAATGCAACACTTTGTAACTTTGGGTTGCTAAGTAAACCTATTCAAGCAGATGAATTTGTAATTGATATACACACTATTATAATATTAAATGAAGGCATTAACTTGCCAACTGTATACAGCCATGTCAATTGTGAAGACCAATTCTTACCTTTAATAGCTATAAGTGTGTAATGCTCCCCCCAAAATTTGATGAAAGGCCAACAGTGGACAATGGTCAACATATTGCCTCTACATGGTTTAGAGTTATTCTAGTATTATACTAAATAATAACAACATCCCATGTATTACTTCAGTGTTTATGCTTTTTAGTTTATTAGTGTAATAGTTCTCAGAAGAAGATAATCAAGCTTGTGAATGATAAATTATATATTAACAACTACAAACATGATGGCTGATGTTAATTATAGAACAAAACTTGAATGGAGTGTTTTTGTAGAAATAATTTATTATTAAAAAGAAAATATGGCCATATGTTTGAAAAAAAGATTTTAATAGATATATTTTTCTAAAGTTTTGAGATGATAGTGTTCTAGATGTAGTAATATGTTTGACTATTTCCATCATCTATCACTGAAGGCTATAATAATACACAAGTAGACAACACACATTAGTGGATTACACAACAGTTTGAGTGTTTATTCTCCACTCTTTTTCAGATGTTGCTGGTTGGACCAATAAGAAACATTGTATAATCTAGTAGTCTGTGTTACTTATTTATGTGTTATTACCAACAGTTGTTATTATTCGAAAAGTTTAAGCAAAATTTAAAATTTTCTGACATTTAGCATTTAATGATAAATGATGGAAATAGTCCAACATATTATCACATTTTTAATAAATACATTTTTCATGTTTTTAATTATAATCTGAGACTTGAACACTTAACAAAAGAGTAATATTGAGACCTCCAACCCTAAATGGAGAGATATACTATTGAGAGTATCACAAGGAATCAAAAGTGAAACTTCGATGAGAGAACAAACAAGTATCACTGATGTCATTGAAAAAAAGTAAAAGGTTTGAATGAGGCTAAGCTGATCATATTGCTAGAAGAAATTATAATAGATAAGTAGTTGAAATCTTAAACTGTAACCCAAGAGATTATAAAAGCTTTAAACTACTTTTGAGGTAGATAATTTGTTGATGTGACGTAATAAAGTGAAAATGTGAATGGAAGAAGTTGGATTAATCGTTGACATTTTTACTCTGCAGTGGTCGATATTGCTTAAAAAATATGACAGTGGTGAATATTTGTATAGGCATTATGTGTGTTTGCCTTTTTTTTAAAAAAAAAAAAAAATATTTATATTTTCAGGTGCAAAAAGCTCATTAAGTGATATTTCTTCATTTACTGAACTTTCAAAACATTTGATTATTTGTACCCATATGTGAATCGATAATTAAATATTTCAACTCTCTTTCCATATAATGATTATTTCATAAGAAAGGCCTTGTGGTGTAAGTGAAACAGCAGTTTAATGGATAATTGAAAAGGAAGTCGCAGTCGGAGGATCATGAACTATGACAAATTAAAAAGAAAAGCTTTTAAAGAAAGCTGTAAATCCTCACCTGCTTGCAAATAGTTGTCATTCAAGTAGATTGATTTGTGATTAAGATAGCTTGCAGAGTTTAAATTTTGAAATAATATATATATGTTGAGCTTTAAAAATTAGATTAAGAATTTATTACATTTTTACATCAGACAAATTTGAATAATTTATTCTTACTTATTTAAATATGCATACATGTATATATAAAGCCAATCTAGCAAATCATCCGAAAGTGATTGGCAATTGGATATCTATCTCGTGATTCTTAGTTAAAAGGGAAAATAAATTTCATCAAACGTGGTAATTACTGCTTCTTTTTTAGTTCTTCATTGGTCTGCTGGAATAGCGTTTATCATGCATTTGGTTAGTTAAAAGTTGTTTTTATATTTTACTTATATATAAAATGAATCCTAAGCGATTGTAAAAGATTTTTAAAAAGATCATGTAAGAAATAAAATGATGATTAAAAGGCCAATAAATAATTTTGTAGAGAAGAAAAACTATGGAGTGAAAAATCTGATTAATTTTAGAGCGATATTCATGACTGTGGTGTGTCGATAAAACTTGCTCTAAATAGTTAAGTAAAGTGGTAGAGTGGGGTCTCTGAAGCTCAAGGTACATATATTTGCATCCAATTCTGTCATTTCCGGTGCTCAAACTTCTTATAAATACTGAGCAGTAAACTATTTAATTTTTTTAAAAATTAATTGCTTGGAAATCATGTGATATTTGGTCACCATTGTTGCTCCATACAATTAAATTAAGTTGATTTTTTATTATATAAGAATAAGTTCTGGGACTTTTAAATTGAAATCCAACATTATCACTGTGATAAATCAAACAGATCATAAGTATCCTTTAACTTTTTCTAAATGAATTATTAAAAAAAAATGTTTCACATAGCTTTATCAATCATTTATGTGATTTCATTTCAAACATGCTATAGTTCTGAAAACTTTCTTTTACAGTTCTTCCGTAATTTATTCTAGGTCTGCCTTTATGTCAGTATCCCTCTTAGTATCCAATCTATATATTTCATTGTAATATTTTCTGTTTGAACTTGTCCATTCACTGCCATTTTTGACACCAAAAGTAGTAGTTTATGCATTATTTTCTTTTAAACATGCATCTGCTGATACATATTTATTAATTGTGAATTAACTCAATCCGATTATTTTAAAAGAAACTATTTTATATTAGTCTCAAGATTAAACATTTTGTTTAATTTTTAGCTCTGAATACTTCCATATCTGCTGTTAACTAATAAACATAATCTTTAATGTTGTGTTTTCAACATTTTTTTCTGTATGTTTTTATTCGTATAGTAAAACTTACTACATAATAAAATCTGTACATGTTTTTATTACCACTTATCAATTTTAAATTGTAAATTGAAATTGTGTGTGAATGGGTGGGTGAACATGTTTAAATTATAGATCAAAAATACAATGAAAATAATAATTGTAATTGCAGGAAACTACCTACTAATATATCATTTAAAATCATTGTTCCTCCTTTTAGATTCTTAATATTCTGTTGGGGACTCTTTTGACATTTTCATATCATTTTCTAAACTTTCGTAGATAGTGAAGTAATCATATTTTAAAAATCTAAAAATAAAATCAGTGATTTTTAATATATTAGTAAAAGAAATCTGCGCCTTCTTACAGTTATAATTAATTATTTCCATTTAATAACAAAACTTGGTTCTACATTACAAATGTACTAACATGGCTTTTAATATATATTTATATAAACAAATATGGATAAATGTTAAATCCAATCAGAATGTGTGAAACATTCATTGTTCAATCGTCACACCATGAAAAAAATCTGACCAATCACACTAGCTTTTACCCATGGATTATTTTACAAAAAGCTTTCTCATCAGTCAGCTGCCTTGAGAACTAACAATCCTTTATATAAATATAGGAAATATAAATGTAGCAACCATTCTTTTTATATTAATAAGAATCAACTGAAGGAACTTTGAAGTGATAATAACCAATGCAACAGTCTTCTTTAAGTCATTTTATTTCTTAAGACAATTATTTATTTGAAAATGAGTGAAATTTAAATTTAAAAAATATAAAATAAAAGAATGTTAATCAAACAAAAAGTTATAAAGTATTCCGTTGCTGGTAGAAGTATCAATAAGCAATCTACAATAAAATTCCAATAGTTATGCAGGTTTACTAATAGTATATTACTTTGATCATTGAAGTTAAATTTAAAAATAGATTACAAATTAAGAAGACAGTGTAATAATTAAAAACGAAAAAAATATTGGAGATGTAAAAATATGAATTTAGGGAAGGGGGATGAAAAAGATAAAGTTAGACATAAAAAATACTGAAAGAAAAAAACATGGGTAAAGGAAATTATAAATAAAACTTAATAGTTTATATATGCATGCATTTAGAAATAAAAAAAATATTGATGACAATATAGGAAAAAACAAGGATCATATATGAAAAAAAGCAAAAAAAAAAAAAAAAAAAGATACTTTTAATGTGAAAGATAATCATGTATATTTTGAGGCTGAAAAAAGTGATAGTAGTAGCTAAAAGGATATGATCTAAAATAATGTATAAATATTAAGCAGTTTGAATAATATAATCTGAAATTATGACTAAATGACATAATCAGTGAATTGAATGTTATAATTTAACACAGAGCACGGTTTGTTACAAAGGAAAGATGAATAATTCTTCAAATTAACTATAGTATAGCACTGCTTTCAGCTGGGCTAAAAGAAAGAAAGTTAATAGATTATATTTATAGAATTTATTTCTAGATGCATGCTTGTGGAAACTTGAAGTATAATTTTGTCAAGTAGAATGAATTACTAAGAGTTTGTTTTATAAGACGCTAATGATTATATATATATATATAATTAGAGATAATCTTTTAATTTAAATTTGCTGTGATATTTTAGTGTAGTTAAATATGAGGGTCAATTTTCTTTGATTAGTTATAATGATTTTGGAATAATTTAGAGAATAGATGGACCCAGTCTACATTTACGATTACTGACAGTTAGTGCACATCACTTAATGGTGAAATATTGACACGTGCCATTTGAAAGGCTATATACGAATAACTAAACAAACCTGGTTGAATCAAAAATATATTTTAAAAATCCACTGTATATTAAAATATTATTATTTCTAGAAATATAAAACTTTTTATGAATAGAAAAAAATGAATAATTAAAAAATAAAAATTGTAATGCTCCTGTATAAAAAGCTTTAGTTGTTAGCCGAGATGTCATCGCAGCAGCCTTGCAAGCAAGTAGTTGGTTGCAGACGGTTGTGGGTTCGCGTCCTTGCCGATGCTATGACATATGAAAATATATATATTATTAATTATATTTAAAGCCGATTAATATGGTTTGTAATTTAATTAATAAAGATTAGTGATAGACTTCACTGATACGCAATTACAATGAATAAATACTTTCTAAAAATTCACTTTAAAAACAGTTTAATGGATAGTTTCCCAGGAGATTACATACCATTCAAGTACAAGAAGTAAAAGATTGAGCTTTGGTCCAGGGACTTTAATTTCTGAATCTGTAGTTCAATTACTGTTCTAAATAATCCAGTACAATACATACTAAAAATTTTGGTAGCGTATATAATTACATATATATATAATACAAACAGTATTTTTGAACCAATGAAAGAAGTATTGTTTAAAATAAAAGTGTTTGATTTCTAATTTGTTTACAAATGATGTGAATCGTTATTAGTTTGCTAATTATTGCTTCTAAGCATATGTAGAAATAATTACATCTCCTAATGAAAGATGATGAGCTTAACACATGCTAATTAACATCTTATTTGTTTTTTTAAAACAGCTCTTTTCTGAATTTTTTGTTACATTATATAATACAGAATAAAAAATATATGTGCGCAGCCAAAACATTTTAAACCAAACAAATATTAATATTTTGGCATGCAAATATGTGAGGAGAAATAAATAGACTTTGAAAACGTGTATCATTTCTGAATTCAAGATTATTAATACTGATTAAATCTATTTTGTCTTATAGTAATATTAAATAATTATTGATATAATAAAAAAATATTTTTGTTTCATGCAATCTGGTCTGCTAGTTGAAAACAATTAAGCAAACTCGTACAAGTATATTTATATATAGTGACCAAAATTATGCAAGAATATTATTTATGTCGTTATAAATTTGAGATGTTACAATAATAGTAACTTGTGGAAGGTGATGGAAACTAATTACTTGGTCATAGTCTATTACCACAATTAGTCTTTAATCAGAGAATTTAATATATATATATTTGTAGTAGATGAAACCATGGTTGTGTAAGGATTTTGGTAAAATTTTTAAAATTTAATCTAGTATTGTATTGTTTTATGGTTTTGCATTTATATATATATGAAATATAACTAACTAAAGTAATCAATAAAGCAAGTCATATATAGTGTGACATTGCTTTTATAAGCTTGTATTTACAAATGTGTAAGATAAAGGGCGTACCAATAGCTTGAACAATCTCTTAATTCATAAGTGTAGTAAGAGAAAATATTTAAAATCTCTATCCGGAAAGTTATTATCCCAGACCAATTGTTTTTGAGCTTATGGC
This sequence comes from Epiperipatus broadwayi, assembly GCA_028023455.1. Taxonomy (NCBI): domain Eukaryota; kingdom Metazoa; phylum Onychophora; class Udeonychophora; order Euonychophora; family Peripatidae; genus Epiperipatus; species Epiperipatus broadwayi. The sequence continues at coordinate 2,788,964 of JAQFVV010006346.1, forward strand.
TGACCTCAGTGAGGAGCTAGAACATCCAGACCAATAGTTCGAACAAGCTCTTAATTCATAAGTGTGGTAAGAGAAAATATTTAAAATCTCTATCTGTTAATGTTCTAGCTCCTCATTGAGGTGAGCCCCAAGCTTGAAAACAATTAGTTTAGCGATAGGAACATTCCATATAGAGAGAGATTTTAAATATTTTCTCTTACTGCACTTATGAATTAAGAACTTGTTTGAGCTATTGGTACCACTCTCTATCTTACATAATTAACTAAAGGAATTATAAAAATAAAAAAACAACATTAATTTTCTTCACAGCTGCTTTAATATTTTAATCAAGACTGATTTTAATCATAAATTACAGCAAAATGGATTCCTCAAAAACTTAAAACATTAAAAATCATTTGCATATATATATGATTATTCAGTGAAAAATATTTGATTTATTGTTTAAAACTATCTTGATTAGATTTACCAAATGTATCACATACAATAATAGAAAAGTTTTTAATCAGATCACAAAGCATAGTAAGGCAATGGAGTTGATCAACATTTCTTTAGCATTTGGTAAGCCTAATCAAGATAATTTTGTCATATATATGAAGTGTTCATTAACTAGTAAAAAACAAAAATCTTTTATCCATGAAAATTGTATGTATATACATATATTAAAAAGAAACTCTAGTTTAATAAATGATTAGTAATAATCATTATTGTATTTATATGAAAAGTTGATGTTAAAGTTGTGAGTGCAGAAAATTTGAAACTTAATCAAATTGTAATAATTTTCTATCTAAAAACATTAAACAAATGACAAAATCATATGTAAGAAATTAGAATCTGTACCAACTGATGAATGCTTGTACAGCATAAAATGCACATTTTGGCAGTCATTTGTCTTCTTTTTGATATGTCTTTATTAATATGCTTTAGTATTCTATAAAGGAATGGAAGTTTTAAATATATCTAGAAAAAATATATCTAAGAAGTTAAGTTGTCGCATATATTTATGCTTAAATTAAATGAAAAGTGATTCCAAAATACATGCATAATGAGAAAAAGTGATCTATATTTTTTGTGTGTGTGGATGAAAAGTTGTGATATGATAGAATTGAGATGAGAAAAGTACTTTTATGATAATTTTATAGAAAACTCTTTGATGCATGATTTAAAACTATCTTCATTAGACTTATTAAATGCAACATTTACTTTAATTGAAAAAAAATTGATCGTTGATATGGCAAAGTGATAAAACAGATCCGACAATTTCTTTCAAGAATTTGTTAAGAATAATTAAAATAGTTTTAAATCATCTATATGGAGTTTCCATCAAATAATCAAAATCAATATTTTTTATCAGTGAAACTATTTGTATATTTATATAAAATAAAATTTATTTTTAAATGATATATATATATATATATAAATAAAATAACTACATTTCCATATTAGTTCTCACTGTGCTCTCCTCACAGTTTGCATTAATTGCCAATATTTTTGGATCTATCAAAAAGAAAGTTTTTAATCAGTTAAATTTCTTGCACATTAGTTCTACTTATAAATGTTTTTATTGATTTATTCAACAATGTATGGTATTCTTTTTTCTGAATATTTCCTAAAGAAACATATTTGTGGAAATAGGTTAATGTTCTCTATCTTAGAGTGAAATAGACAGTAGTATAATGTGCATACAATTTTGAACTTTTTTATTTTTTATTATTTTGTTTTTACACTTTTTAACTCTCATTACAGAAAATTTAATTATGGTTTATTTAAAGTCTTGTTACCATGTATTTTATATTGTCTTACATTTTATTATGATATAAATTTTTCAATTTTTATTACAATGTATTTAAATCATGTTTATTATTACCATAGTATATTTGAGCATTTTTTTTTACAGTTGTGACTGCAATTTTGCTTATATATCAATTAATAATTATAAACACCTTAGATTATTTATAATAATTAAATGAATATTCAAAATACATTATGTTTTAAATTTATCTCTAGAGAACATGATATATATATATATACTATATAAATGTATCTCTATTATATATTTAAATTTATCTCTAGAGAACATGATATATATATATATACTATTAAATGTATTTTATTATATATTATAAATATATTTTCAGCAAAAATTTATTTATAATAATTGACCTTCAATAAATACATAAATGATTATTAATTATTTTTATTAGGTCAGAAATGTTAGATATACATGTGAAATTTATTAAAGATCAAATATATATTTTTTTTTACTTTAAAAACAAATTTTATTAGGTCTAATAAAGGTTATATTTTGAATAAAGGAACATAGTTAAAGGAATGAAAAAAAAAAAAAAAAACACATTTGTTGTTTTACCATAGCTTATGTTTGCTGCTATTATGTTATTGTCATGGTAGATTATGCTGAATTTGTTTAGAGGTTGTTGGCTGTTTATCACTATGCCAACTCCACCAGCAGCTGTGTAGTTGATTATGAGTTTTGTGAAACCAAGACCTTCAAGCACCTCCAAAATCTTCTGGTTGGACTCTGAGTGGAACTTGGTTTCACCAAGGAATAAAATGTGGGGAGAGTGGATTTGGGACTGATGCCTTATGGCATATATTCTGGAAGGGATGTTTATTCCCCTGACATTCATGCCAACAATCTTACATTTCATAAATGTGGTTAATTGTAGCACTATTATCTACCGCAGTCGGATTTTTTCCTGGTTCATGAGATATATCTATATTTATTGGCAGTGAGTCTTGTAATAGGTTATCAGTGCAGAATGGAGGGTATAGTCTTTGTTCTGAATCTGGCTTATCTTTGTTGTTATGGTGGAGAAAGGTAGTTTTCAGCTGTTGCTTTTCTATGCTTTTTCTCTGCAGCTGACACTTTCCATATGAGTTTGTGTTGTGTGATGCATCTTGATTTTGTGCATTTGTTGGTATGTGTTTTATTTGTGTATCATCTTCTGAACTAACTTTCTTTATTCCTGAAGATTTTCTTTTTTTATTTTGGGGGTTTTGATTTAAAGTATCCATTTCTGTTTCTTCATCTGTTAGGCTGGGTTTGTTGGTTTGTTCTCTGTTGTATTTATTTGTGTTGTCTGATTTTGGTTATTAGACAGACCAGGGTCTTGACTATGCTTGTGTTTAGGAATAGGGATTGCTTTTGTTATTTTAGTAGGATCAGATTCAGTTTCAAATGATCTGTTTTGGATAGTATTTGTGGGAGATTTGTTGTCTGTTTCATGATTAGTTTTATTTGAGGTGGTTTGTTTATTTATGTTTTGATTGGAGTTTGTATTGTAGTTATTTTTATTTTGTTGTTTTGGAGCATTTGAGTGAGTTTGAAGTGATTTCTGATAGGATTTCTTGGATGGTTTTTGAGTAATTCTGTATTGTTCATTCATTTGATTAAATTGTTCTGTTGCTGTTGACTGTTTGGGTGATTGTTTGGTCTGATTAGCCACACTTGTTGCATTGTATTTAATCTGCTGGCTGCATTTGTGATATCTGTTCTTTTTGATGCCACATAGTTCACAGAACCTTGCAACACAATCTCTGATAAAGTGTGTTCTTAGACCACAGTAGAAGCATTGAGGCCTTATGCCTAAAAACGTTAGGATCATTGGTTGTCCCATGCATTTAACCACTGTTTGAATATCACTTGGGTTACTGCCTTGTTTCAGGTGTAGTTCAAATGAGGCTATATTTGAAAAAATCTGTAACCCAGCTTTGTCTTGTGGCAGGTATTTGAAACTGTTGACCTTACCAAAGAGTGACAGTATTTCTTGTAGTCTATTCTCATCTAAGCCATGTATGCAGTTCTTGATTCTGCCAGACAGACATTAGCCCGGTTTAAGTCTATATAATAAATGAATAGGTTATTAAAAGTTTTAGGCGTGTCTTTAAATACATTTCTATTCACCCAGCTGGTGAATTCTATGGCGATGTATCTATCATTTGGATGATTAGATATCTTGTAGATTGTATCTGCTATGCTTGAATTCTTGATCATGTTACGCAGGTCATCAAATGGGAATTTAATGGGAGAGCAACTGCTGTCAGTGACAGCCAGAATCAGACTTTTATCACTGCTGTAGTAAGCTAGCAATTTGAGCAAGTTGTTTGGTATAGTCTGATTGAATCTGTATGTCAGGCCACTGTATTGCTCCTCATCAAAGTTTTGCATGTTGAATATTTCATCATCATGGCTACAATGACTTTGCATTTGGGTAAAATCAATAGATTGTTCCATCAGATCAATCATCATGTAGTTTGGGTCAGAATTAATTTCTGTATCTGAGTCCATATTTTGTTCATAAGTTGGCGATGTGTTACTCTTAAGAAAGTTTCGGTTTGCATTTACCTGCGATATGCTATTATTTTTGGCAATATTGGTGTATGATTGTTTCTTTGTGGTGTTAGTATTCTGTTGTGGTTTGTTTGGTGTGTTGTTTTGGTTTAGTGATGGGAAATTGATGTTGTAGTTCCTTTCCCAACCTAGATTTTTATTATTATCGCTGATTTTGGCTATTTCAAGTGAGTGTCCATTTTTCGCCTCTGGTGAGAGTTTTTGACTTTCAAATGTACAGTTATCTGTATTTAATGTAGGATTTTTGGGGGTTGATACAGGGAGACCTGTATTGTAATATGAGATGTTTTTTGCCTTCAGATGATCAATATCAGAGTCAGAATTAATTTCTGAAGATTTGTGTGTTCGATTTATGATATAACCAAAGTAGTTTCCATTTGTTGCTGTATTTGAGGGGAGATTTTCATCATTTACACCAGAATTAAGTTCTAAAGTATGACGTATCTCAATTGCTATATCACTATGCTGGAAAGATGCTGATTCATTGTTGTTGTTAGCTCTGCAATCAGGAGTAATTTCTGATTGAGTGGAATTATTTTCAGCTTTACCTACCATTTGTTTTTTATGTTTATTATCTGTATTTTTGCTAATTGAAGCTTTTTTTTTTGGATAGTAATATTTTGGAGTTTTATTATTATTTTTATTCAATTTATTATATGAACATATGCTGTTTCTGTATTAATTTTGTTTTAAGGTCAATGGCTTCATAGGCCTCATTGTCTGATTCAAACTCTGAGCTGGAATATCTAGAACTTTCTATATCACTATTGGAGATAGGTTTTACTTTAAACATTGTTTTTTTTTGTGTTTCAATTTGTTTTTTTTTTTTTAGTTTTTAAATTGCATTATTGTATCTTGTGCTATTTTCGGCTGTTTATATTTTGTTTGAGGGCTTGATTCTGTAGATCTCCGTGGACCCAATGAGCCATGTTCGGTATGAATGTAATTGTCCATTTGGCCAGTGTTGAGGTTTAGGCTCCGGACTTTTTTATTTTTTGATTCTTTACTATTTGTGGATTTTTTAACTTTATTCTGTTTAATATTATTTGCTTTTTTGTTATGAACATGTTGTAAGTATTTTTTATTAATAGATATTTGTTTTTGAGGATCAGAGTCTTTTGATTCATATGTTATGGTAGAATAAAAATCATCGCTTTCCGTACTTGTCATATTTTTATCGGTATCGGAGTTAAGATTTTTTTTTTTAACATTTTTGGTTCTGGGAGAAACACATTTTGGGGAACAATTACTTTTATACTTAAAGCTACCACATATTTCATTAGGCTTATTATATTCAGGGGGGTCTATTGTTATTACTGTATCACCTTGAGTTTCGTGATGTTGTGAACTAATGTAAGCTTTGTTCCACGTTATGTTTAAATGCCCGCATTTGACTCGTATTTGAGTTTTGCATTAAGATTTGATTTAATGGATTGTTTTGAGAATGTTCGAACATGCATTGCTCATTATTGGTATTTTGTTCTAAAGTATCTTGTGCTAGAGTAATTATAGGATTGTTATGGGATTGATCTGACATATCACACTCAGACTCGGTAATTTCAGTGTCTAGTTCTGGGCTCATGAGAACGTTTGTTTGCTTGTTTGGCAAAACGGACTTATTTGGTGAAATATTAGTAGGAGTTTGTGGAAAAGAGTTATAATTTTCATTAGATTGATCAGATATAGCCTGAATTATTTCATTTGAGATATTTGATTCCTTTTTTTTTTATTTTTTTGGGTCAGCTTGAGTTACGCTATGTTTTATCATAATGGGCAAATTAGCATTTGCATTTTTTTTGAATTAGATGAAATCCTGGATTTACTTCTCAAATCCATGCAATAAGATTTAAAAAAAAAAAAAATAAGTACTTACCTTAACTGTCTATGTAATATTTGCCTTGTTTTAAGAATTCAACCATTATTTAAATACCTTTTCACAAGAGCTCTGTGGTCACAAGCTGCAAGACTAAAATCAAAATAACAGATTCAGAAATATAGAGCATTGAAATTTTGTTATGAAAAAAAAAGCAAGATCAAATATATTTGTAACTCTTTGATATGTGTTAGACAATTTTGCTCTCCCAACAGCCATATTTTAAAATAAAAAAACATTAAATAATCTAGTTTTAAAATGTAAATATTTATTATGGTTCTAGAAATATATACATAACACATGATTATAAATGACTGATTTGTATTATAGGGGAATGATTCCCTAATGACTGTTATAATTAAAACATGGCACTAGATAAATAAATAACCTCTTCATATATATATATATATATAGATATATATATCAAAACTACCCCAAATCTAAAATTAAACCAGACCAGCATAAATATAATATTAAAACACAACCTAAGGTTTCACTGCTACAAGCAGACTTCTCAAGTGTAAAGAACTACAAAAAAACCACACATTATATATACTATTAAAAACTACCCACAAATCCATTCACTTCCCATCCACCCTTAATATTAAAAGAACTCTTAAATAAGTTAATTGCTTCAGAATAACAAATTTTCAATAATAAAGACTCTTTAATTCTTCTTTTGATTTCATTTCAATCAAAAGAAGAATTAAAGAGTCTTTATTATTGAAAATTTGTTATTCTGAAACAATTAACTTATTTAAGAGTTCTTTTAATATTAAGGGTGGATGGGAAGTGAATGGATTTGTGGGTAGTTTTTAATAGTATATATAATGTGTGGTTTTTTTGTAGTTCTTTACACTTGAGAAGTCTGCTTGTAGCAGTGAAACCTTAGGTTGTGTTTTAATATTATTTTTATGCTGGTCTGGTTTAATTTTAGATTTGAGGTAGTTTTGATTTTATATTGACTAGTTTAGCTTTATGCTTGTAATGTTTATATATATATATATATATATATATTGAAGCAGTCGGATCTGAGTTCGATCCTAGCTTCATGTTATTTACCCTAATACTAACCTTAAATTTCCGATGCAATGGGGCGTTATACGTTCAATCCACGCTAATTTCCATAATGAATAACTTGTTTCAAATAAGTAGTAAAATTAATTAGTTTAGTTTAAATTTGATCAATTCTCTAAATAAATTCATGATAAAATATTCATGAATTTATATATATTAAATTGCGTGGATTGTGCGTATATATGTTTGTAAATATTAAATATATATAATTGTTCGAAAGTTTCATTGCGTCGGGAATACTTGTTTTTTTTTTACTTTTAAATAATTTGTAAAGTTTTGTGATTAAAAGCTACATTCCTTCCAAAGGCTTTCAAATTCTCAAAAACAACAGTAAAGTTTTATTAATAAAAAAAAAGATAAGAATTCAATTTTTAATTAAAATCATTTCAGACTTTAAGAATTCATTTTCTAATTAGGAAAGGAATTCAAAAATTAGTTTGAAAGCCTTATCGAAGGAATGTTTCTGAAAACAACTAATTATAAAAAAAAAACAGATTGATAATAAAATGAGCGCTAGCCGGAGGCATCAGTGAACAGTAGATATATAGCCCTGAAAAGTAAAGAAAAAGACTAGTTTTGGTTGTAGAGTAGTGCAGTGAACTCTGTGTGTATAAAAATTGTATTTCATCATGATAGAGGGCTAGAACATCAGGGATCTGGCTACGGTTCCTAAAGTCCTGAGAAATCTTCAATGGAGCTGCTGAACCTTTTTCCGGACCGATCATTCTGCTAAAATTATGAAAGCTACTAAAATACTGTTCCAGTAGTCAACCAATAATGCCTATGTTTTCAACAACTTGGAGGTGTAACTTAAGGACCAGCGGAAGGGGTAATATATTTCTATAATGAACGTTAAACTTTCTGGCCAGTTCGAACTTTATTTTACACTCCTCCTATTTAAGAGCTCTTTATTATTTAATGTAAAAATCTTTATAAAATGCTACTATAAATTTATATTGTAATTCTTTCAATCTCTAGTCTTTAAACTTTTTCTTTTCTTACCTGGCGGTTCGTTTAACATATATATATATATATGTATTTATCGTGTGATTTATTAATGCTATTTAAAAATTATATGCCAATAATCTTTCAACTCGATGAGCTCCTCTGTTCTATTTGCCTCATGCAAATATTATAATATTAATTTCAAATAGTAATTCTCGCCCATTAGAACTAAATTTGAAAGTTCTATTAATCATCGAGTCGAAAGAAAATATTACATGTTTATTATTTTTATAATTGGCTAATAATAAACTATTAGCTCTGTTTTTCACCTATGTCCCCAGCTCCTAAGTTACAAGTGTTTATATATATTCGTATAATGTTAAAATGGTATTTTCTTGCTTCACTAATGTTGATTTATTTATCTATATATATATTTAAAATGTTTTTGCAAAAGGGTCGATAAAGGGTTAAATATATGTCAATTCAACTTTTGTTATTTTATATTAATATTCAGGAAGGGCACGATATTAGGGCATAATTAATATAGTTTATAAATGTTTTAAAATAGTTCGATAAACGCTCGTTTGACTTTAATTAATTGGTCAAGTCATCACGTAGAGCATTCTACATGGGTTTTATTTTTCAACGATGACTATCAAGTCATCATCATCAAACGTTGCTGACGCAGGGCAATCTTCCGCTCCGTTAGGCTGGTCGGTGATCATATTCTCTTATTTAAATTTCTCAAGGAAGAAAGTACTTCCTTTCCTATTCATTAGTCAAAGGGCGTAAGACTTGTTAGATGCAAGCCGCCATAGGACTTCGATCATCGACTAGCGATCATATTTCAATTTTACTCTCTGCCTCGTAAGCCGCCAGTACCGTTGCATTTTTGTTCCGGTAAAACCCGCTCCATGCTCGTAATTCGTTGTGAAGTGATTTAAATTAAAGTCGAACAAATTCTCAAATATATTATTTAGTTTAAATCAGTTTTCAAATCAAGATTAAAGTTATGCCTTAAAATACGTTTTGCTCTTCATGAATAGATTTCCGAATGTGAAAATAAATCTCACATTCCACCGTAATAAAATTAGAACAATCATTTCCGTTCTTAATGAATACCTTTATCTGCCTTTATATTTCTCGTTGGGGGCATAGACATAGAATCCCATGTTGTGTAATACTTGTTGGCATATGATAAGGACCACCACTCTTATTATATTTATAAATTCTTTTAAAGACTAGAGGTAACTAATGCAATCTATATTTTAGTGAACAAAGCAAATTATTATTATTATTAAATATTTTCTAACATACTTGGTTTCTTAGTTCATCATTCTTTTTATAATTATTTAAATGTTAATACCCGCTGTCTGTGTTGGCAACCCGAACATACATATGATTTGATTTAAAAAGTATTCAAAGTAATTAATTATTAGATATTCATGTCAGTGCAAGGGTCTCTAGTCCTCACCAACCGTTGAACTAGTTCTTGGTGCATAGCACTGTGCCGTCGATTTTTGCTATCTGAGCTGTTAAGTTGGGTTTGAATTCAGTTTTGGTTAAGCTGAGTTTGAATCTGATTTGACTTGCAGTGGTGGTGGTTTTCGACCGGTATAATATATATATATATATCATCATCATCATTATCAACCATTATCAATCCACTGCAGGATGAAGGTCTCTCCAAGTTTAATCCATCTTCTCCGATCTTTAGCTTCTCTTCTCCACATCACCCCTACACATTTTCTTATTTCATCCATCCATCTTACATGTGGTCTCCTTCTGGGTCTTTTACAATCTCTTGGAATCCAGTTTAAAATTTCAATTGTCCATCTATTATCATCTCTTCTAGCAATATGTCCAGCCCAACTCCACTTCAATCTTTTAATTTTTTCAATGAGGTCAGTAACACCTGTTTGTTCTCTTACCCATACATTGCGTTTTCGATCTCTTCTTGTTACTCCCAACATACATCTCTCCATACTTCTTTGAGTGGTCTGAAGTCTCTGTATTGATTTTCTATTAAGTGTCCAAGTCTCAGATCCATAAGTAAGAACTGGTAAAACACATTTGTTAAAAACCTTTCTTTTCAAACACATAGGCATATTTCCTTTTAATATCAAGTTATTTCTACCAAAAGGACTCCAACCAAGTTTAATTCTATAATTAATTTCCTCTATTATGTTTCCATCTGTATTAATAATCTGACCAAGGTATTTGTAACTCTTAACTTCTTCTAATTCATCATAATCAATCTTTATTTTTATATTTGGAGCAAATCGATTAAACATTACTTTAGTCTTTTTAACATTTATCTTTAGTCCTACTTTCCTCTGATAACTTTCATCTGATAACTCCTGCAACATTTCCTGCAGCTCGGAAGTATTATTTGCAAAAACAACTACATCATCTGCGAAATCTAAATGACTTAAATAATCTCCATTTACTTTCACTCCTTTAGTTTCCCATTTTAATGCACAAAATACTTCTTGCTCACCAACACGCATTAGCCAGCATGGTGAGTTTATTGGCTTTTTACCTCTGAGTTTAAGATCAAGAAACACCATGGTCTTTCTTCTCAGTGCCTGATAAGGCAGAATGAATGTTTGTGTAAATGATAAAGATTTTTCCCAATTATATATATATATATATATATATATATATATATATAACAATATATATATATATATATATATATATTGAAGCAGTCAATGTCTAATCATCATTGAGCTTCATGCTTAACCATCTACACTAACCTCCTATGGGGCCTGAAATGCAGACCCCACTGTAAATATATGCCATTCACCCACACACTGTATGCATAATGATCCAAAAACATTAATAAGATATTTAGCAAAGTAAAACAGTAGGGTGAGTGGTGCATATATATATATGAACGAAGCAATAATTTTATTTATTGCTGAATATTAGATGTTTTCTTTATATAATTGTAAATATCTTTTTATATATGTGTATTTAATTAAACTAGTGGAATGTAATGACAAAGAAAGATGGGGAGGGCTTGAAATACTGAAATTATCTTTATCTATAGTCAGATTGTTTTCATTAATTAAAATTATAAATCTTAATTAAAATTCTCTTTTAGTTGTTTTCAAATCTCTAAAAATAGCTAAAATGGTATTTCCAGCCTTATCTGTTTTAGTTTGTTAATTAAATATTTTACTAATCAAACATGTTTTTTTTTAATTAATAGATAGCTGTAGGCAACTGAGATTGCATTCTTGGTGGGATTAAGGTGGATAAAAAAAGGCCCATAGAACAAAAGAGTTTTTTTTTTAGTTGAGATTTGAGTCAGTTGAGTTGAGTTCTTTTTCAGTCAGTTACTTTGAAGGGTTTCAAGACCGTAACATTTTAAGAAGTCAAGAGAAGTTCGGTGCTATGAATTGTGAGTAGAAAAGAAGCACCTTTTTTCCTTCTTCTCTCGAAGAACTGTCTGCCTGCCACTGCCATGTTCCATCTAGTTGACCATACAACATGATTACTTCTGACTGCTGATTGCTAATGATGCCGCTATGCTGTTTTTTTTTTTAGGTAACCTTTTAACGTAGAACTGCCTTCATAAGTCAATACTTTTGTAATTTGTAATCTATAGTTCAACCTTCATATCTTAATTTGTATATTATTTTATAAGCTTCTGCTAAATTTTGCTTTTAAACTCTCTCTCAGTAATCTTTTATTAATATCATGTATTTTAACTTACCTTTCATGCTTAATTAAATTATATATATAAATATGGGTGATTCCATTAAGATGTTATGTATTTTGTTTAATGTATAAATATAATCTATTTTCTTTAATATGCCAAAATCACTAAATTCGTGAGTAAGGGGGAAAATAATTGTTTTACTTGAAAAAAGGGTGGGCTTTATTTAAAACTTATCAATAAAGTTTTCTTTATATTAAATAGAAATTGCTCGCGAGTTTGGTTTCATTTTAAATTCATTATTCTTAAAGTAAATTAAAAACTTTTACTGTGGATGAATTTTGCTAAATTGGCTGCTTTGAATTTGTCTTTAAATTTCTATTTTAAAAAAATCGTGAACCTTCACATAATTAATCCAATTCTTTTTTTTTTGCTGGTGCCTGAAGGGCGAATTCTACCAGTTAATACGTATTTGGGAATCGATTCTTTAAATATAAATGTTGTTATTCATTATGATTAGTTAAATGACTCAGAATTGAAAAATAGATTATTGCGCAAGAGGTTAGACCATTTCCAAACTTTAAATAATATTATAAAATTATATAAACGTTGCTGGCATACCTTTTCCTTTATTCTGATATTTTATCTTTTTCATTTCTTGATCATTTTGTTATTGGAGACATCGAAAGCTTGAAGCTCCTGTCCTACTTTTCGAAATCGTTCGTAATCAGAGACTCTCTGTGGAACGTAAAGTTTAGGAGGGTTATGATATTATGTGCTGCAGAATACAGTGCATCCAGATTCTGGGCTCTCAAACCCAGACCCTCTTTCAATATCGCTCGCCAGATTGCGCGGACATATCAACTCTAAGTTCGTTTTTCAAATATGCTTTAAAATGATAAAATATCCACAATCGCCATGAAGGCCAGATTTCTTTAACGTATGCTAGTACCATTACTCTGCTCTTTAATTTGATCGCCGTCCATCTAATCTTAGTAAGTCGCAATGATGTGTTAAAGATAATGATTCATTTTGTAAAATACGTTCAGTATGTTGATCTTAAAACCGCTTTCGTTTAAAAAAAGCATTATCGATTCCCAGAGACGTAAATCAATTGGTATAATTTATTCTTGTAAATATTGCGCATTGTTTGTTTTTTATGTATACTTATTCTAAAGACGCTATGTCCTAACAATGCCTATCAAACATATGTAATGATTTTAAGATTGTAAATAAATGATTGAGACCATACATTTATATTTATTTGTCAAAATAATATGAAATTGTATCTGTACAATTATATTTATTAAATGAGTGATAGAGGGGATTTTATACAACAAAGTCCCAAGTCTTGTAAATAAATGATATTGTCCCAAGCGTGAAACTGGTTGGTAAAATATACATGCGTTTTTTAATCTTTTGTAATATACATATGCGTTTGTGTAAGATTTATTAAAAATATCTATTTCATGTAAATCCTGGTTTGTCGTTTTTGAAGTATTATTTTCTAGTTAATATTTAGAACTATTTTCTTTAGCTAAGAGCTTACATCAATAAATAACTATAATAAATGTAATTCCTGGGCTACTCCAATCTCGATCATCACCATCAGTCTGATCTTATGCTCTACCGCTTTGCTTATGGGCACGGATTTAAAATAATTTTACTGTGTCATCAGAATTGTTGTTCATTGGGTCAGAGATCCGAAGAATAGGCAAATAGGTTAGAATTCAGGATTGCTCCAGACCTATATATCTCGAGCATGATCGGATTCGAGGTACTTTTGCTTAAGATTTGAATCTTGTTAAGTGAGCATACTATTTTGACCGGTACAGTGGATTTTTTTTTTCCGGGCTTGGCTGCCCAAGTGAGGCTTTGATATAAACACCCACATACCCTGAGAACTGAATTCTGTTTATATGTATGTTTTAAAAAAGGTTGTAAGAGATCATTGATGATAGACATGTATATTTCCTTCCTACCCGAGTTTGTTTTCCGATTTTATATATATATAAAATGTGAAAATTTTGTATTAAAACCAATGTCCATGCATTGCAACCATAAATGTAAATGGTTTTTGTTGTATCTGGTTTTGCAATTATAAAAAAATATTGTTTTCCATGTTGATAGCCACAAATGTAAAAATCTTGTTTTAAAAATGAAAAAAATTTCGATACCCATGTGTTACAACCATAAGTGATTTTTTTTCTGTATCTGGTTTTATAACCATATAAAATGTTATTTCTTGTATTATATACATGAAAATGAAAATGTTTACAAATAAAACCCATGTACTTCAGCCATAAGTTATAAACCTTGAAATTATAACAAGGTGCACTTCATGTGTCATTTATTTTCTGTACATTATATATGTAATAGAGTTTATAATATGTAACATACTTATTTATATTTACTAGTTGAGTAGCCCAGATGTATTTGGAATTGTTTTTTTTTTGTTATGTCCTGTTGGCTGTCGCCATATAAATGTGCCAACAGTAATATAATAAAATACGTGTCAAAATGAGTTCAAACCAGGATATTAGGGGTTTGAGAGAGAGTTAAATTATATTTCCACTGTTTTTCTATGTATAATTGTCATGAGCAGAACATTATATTGTAGAAACAAATAACTAATCATTTTTTTTGTAAGAGTCTATTATAAGTGCAGAAAAACAACCAAAAGTCAAGCAGCAAGGCAGTTGAATTTCAATAGGTCATACACATACATGTTATGATCAAATATTTTTTTCCGGTTATAAGCAGCAGTCCTCAGCAAAAAAAAAAAAATGGCAGAATGGAGACAGTTGAAGAGAGGAGGAAAAGAGGTGTATAATTTATGAAGAAATAATATAAAAAGGAAATCAGAAAGTATAGCAACCAAAATTTCATGCTTAAAGAATTCTTTAAAAAAGTAGAGGGAAATTTTAGTAAATAAAATGAGGTATCAGGAACTACCCATCACTGGACAATTTATGCAGATCCAGATCTTCGGTGGTGAACCACAGGAGAGTCCACAGGAACATATGGAAAATCTGAAGGCAATATTTTCACTCTATGCACTGAGCAGTGGGGAACAAATGGCCATAGCTAGCCAGCATTTGGAGGCAACTGCTAAAGACTGGTGGCGATCATTGACACACAAACCAAGAGATCTCGAAGAATACTGCCGGGCACTATGCAAGATTTTTTGGAGTGAAGAAAGACAGGAGTATATTTTGCACACTATAATTAATGAAAAATTTCCAACTAATCACCAAGAAACGTATGCACAATTCTTTTTAAAGCATGCCACAAGACTCAGATCTCTACCAGATATCACATGGTCAGAATCACATATTATCCATACCATATGACAGAACATGCCGATGAAGGTGCAGGAAATGATGATCATAAGCCAGATCAACAAGATAAATGAAATGACTGAGTTTTTGGTTTCAATAGACTATGGATTCAGGAATCCAGAAACAGATGGAACCCCAAAATTGAACCCAGAACAAAGGAAGGGGGACATACAGGAATGCCCAGAATATTTTAAAAGACAACGGAATCAGTTTAAACCAGATGGTAGCCAGATGACTAACATAATATGGGAAAAAGAAAGCATTGAGAATGTTACAACCACAAGCTTGTGTCCTATTATTGAAGTGATGATAGAATCCACCAAGGTATTAGCACTAGTGGATTCAGGAAGCCAAACATCGATCGTATCAAAGGCATGGATTAAAAGTATAGAGAGAGAAGGGGAGATCATGCAATTGCCAACATGTCCCATCCAGTTGACCTTGGCTAATGGGAAAAGAATCATGAGCGAGAACAGTCAAATCTGAATAGAGGTGAAGATTAATGAGAGATTGATGGGCCATACATTCTTGATTGTATCTGAACTAATCTATGATGTGGTGTTGGGTTCCAACTTTCTAACCCAAAATCATGGAATTATCGATTTCTTCGGAAGAAAATGCCTGTTCGACAATGAATCAACACATTTCAAAGTGACCCACCAAGCCATACCTGAGAAGCAAAGCTGCTTGATCCAGCCTGTTGATTCAGCATTGATTGAAAAAAAGGTCCGTGACTCAGCTATTACAGGGTCCAAAGATAAAAGAAGTATCCAAAGCATATTAGAAAATTATGCTCAGGTGTTTGCCCAGACTACTGAAAAAATAAATGGGTATACTCATAGAATTCGAGTGAAGGAGGAATCGTACACCCAATCCAAAACATACCCATCCTATTCCAATACCGGATTGAGGTGGAAAAGCAGATTCAACAGATGATCGAGTGGGATATTATTGAGCGGAGCCCATCTCCTTATAACAGTCCGCTGGTTGTGGTGAAAAAAAAATGGAGATTTGCCGCTATGTTTGGACGCACAGAAATTAAACAGCATGACCCTCCCTGAGAGAGACATCCTGCCACCGATCCAGGAAGTTGTCCAGTTGGCAGGGCAGATGATCTTTTCTACCTTAGATCTTACCACCAGTTATTGGCAGATGGCCCTAGACCCTCGTGACCGAAAGTATACCGCATTTCACTATGGAGGACATACCCATGTGTTTAAGCGAGTCCTCTTTGGACTCATTAATAGTGGGGCAGGACTGATGCGATGTTTAAAACAAGTCCTATCCAAAGAGGTACAGAAAAATATGGTCTGCTATGTGGACGATATAGACGATATAGTAATTGCATCGAAAAACATCACTGAACATTTGAAATGCCTGGAACAATTTTTCCGTGAATGTGCCCAAGAAAACATAACTATTAACTTGGAAAAGTCACTTTGTGGTAAAAGAAATTACATTCCTTGGGCATGTTGTAACTGAGTATGGGGTCAAAGTCCACCCTGAGAAAGTAGAAGCCATCGAGCACTTCCCCAAACCAAAAACTCGGAAACAGGTCCGATCTTTCCTAGGGCTTTGTAACTTCTATCACCGGTTTTACCCAAATTTTGCTCATGAGACAGGAAAGCTGATAGAGTTACTAAAGAAAGATCATAAATGGGAATGGACCGAAGCACATGACAAAGATTTTGAGAACATAAAAAAACATTTCCTTAAAGCTGTAATGTTGTGTCACCCTGATTTTACAAGGACCTTTTACGTCCAGACTGATAGTAGCAAGCAGGGATTGGAGGCTGTGTTATTCCAAATTAATAAAGAAGGAAAGCATCAGGTGCTCTATTTTTCTAACCGCTCCTTAAAGAGAGCCGAAGTACACTATACCACCACAGAACAAGAAACCCTAGCAATCGTTTGGGCCTGCCAGAAATTCTGGCAATTTCTCCTGGGGTCTGACGTGGTCATAGTGACCGATCACAAATGTTGGGAATTCTTGAATAAGAGTTTCCTTACTAATGATAGATTGATCCGGTGGAGCCTCGCCCTTCAACAGTTCCAATACAAAGTGGCTTACTGCCCAGGGCGTGAGAACATTGTGGCAGATATCCTAAGCCGCCATCCTGTTCCTGCCAGTATCCAAAATCCCCAACTGAGTGACCAGGCCCTCAGAATCATGGCCACGACCATGAAGACACCTATGGAAACTGATTTGACAAATCTACGATATTGGCAAGATGACCAATATGCTAACATTATTTCCAACCTGGGAACTAATCACCTAATGTGTACAAATAAAAGAAATATACAGCAATACTCCCAATTCCGCTTAAAAGATGGGATCCTGCAATGTAAAACAAAAGACATGGAGAACCCATGGAAAATCATGACGCCAGATAAGATTAGGATGCTACTGGTCGAACACGTCCACAAAACCTTGGGACATTATGGGCCATGGAAAACTGAGGAAGCCTTGAGACGCCAATTTTACTGTCCAGGTATGTACACACAGATTCTCACAGTGTTACGGAAATGCGCAACATGTGCCCGGACTAAGTTTCCGAACAAGTCTTATGCTGGAACTGTGAAACCCATAACTGCATCAAGGCCCAATGAGCTAGTTGCAATTGACCACTACGGCCTATTGCCCAAATTTAGAAAGTTCCAATATTTACTCGTGACCTATGATGTTTTTTCCAAATATGTACGAGCATATCCTGTCCGAGCTGCAGACTCAAGGAATACGATTCGGACCCTCCAAGATAAACAATTCCCTGAGGTGGGAAAACCTAATTCTATTCTATCAGATCATGGTTCAGCCTTCACCTCTAAGGAATGGAAAAGCTGGCTTTTGAAGCAACAACTCACTCATCGGTTGACATCGATTAGGAATCCCCAATCGAACCCATGTGAAAGAGTCATGAGAGAACTCAATCATCTCTTTCGCACCTACATATCAACCAACCACCGGGATTGGGTAAATAAAACCCCCGAAATAGTTAACTGTATAAACCAGACGATAAATGAATCTACCGGTTTTACTCCCGAACGCCTTCACTATGGGAAGCCATGTCGCAACTTATTTCCGAACCTGGTGCCACTAGATGAAATAGTTATTGATCCTATTCATGACCAAGAAGCTGCTAGAAGATGGTTGGCCCAGGCAGCTGAAAATCGCATAAAGAGGGGACGGATGCAATGTCACCAATTTCAGGAAGGTGATCAAGTATGGTTGAGATCTCCCAAGACTAGCAGTGTAGTAAAAAAGAAGTTTAAAAATTTTTTTCCCTTGTATAGTGGACCATACTTTGTTCGGAGAAGATGTCATGAAAATGCTTTTCTATTGGAAGGAGAAAATGGGTTTAATGGCATCTATAATGCACGACAATTGAAACCATACACACCACCTGATCCTCATACCAAATATTTCAGTTAATGAAAAAAACAGCAAGAAGTTGAAATAAAAATATAAAAAGGAATGAAAGATTCTTTATTCTCCATACTAAAAACTTGATTCAAATAAGAAGGCAGTTTTGTTTTTTTTTGTCCACAAGGAGCAAAGTTTTCATGCTCATTTAGTAAGGTTGTTTTTCTCACCAACATTATATTAGACTCCAACAAAGGTATTTTTTTATTGATTTTTTTTTTGATCACTTTAAGTGGGGAAGAATGAAGCAGTCAATGTCTAATCATCATTGAGCTTCATGCTTAACCATCTACACTAACCTCCTATGGGACCTGCAATGCAGACCCCACTGTAAATATATGCCAGTCACCCACACACTGTATGCATAATGATCCAAAAACATTAATAAGATATTTAGCAAAGTAAAACAGTAGGGTGAGTGATGTGTATATATATATATATATATGAATGAAGCAATAATTTTATTTATTGCTGAATATTAGATGTTTTCTTTATATAATTGTAAATATCTTTTTATATATGTGTATTTAATTAAACTAGTGGAATGTAATGACAAAGAAAGATGGGGAGGGCTTGAAATACTGAAATTATCTTTATCTATAGTCAGATTGTTTTCATTAATTAAAATTATAAATCTTAATTAAAATTCTCTTTTAGTTGTTTTCAAATCTCTAAAAATAGCTAAAATGATATTTCCAGCCTTATCTGTTTTAGTTTGTTAATTAAATATTTTACTAATCAAACATGTTTTTTTTTAATTAAGAGATAGCTGTGGGCAACTGAGATTGCATTCTTGGTGGGATTAAGGTGGATAAAAAAAGGCCCATAGAACAAAAAAGTTTTTTTTTGAGTTGAGATTTGAGTCAGTTGAGTTGAGTTCTTTTTCAGTCAGTTACTTTGAAGGGTTTCAAGACCGTAACATTTTAAGAAGTCAAGAGAAGTTCGGTGCTATGAATTGTGAGTAGAAAAGAAGCACCTTTTTTCTTCTTCTCTCGAAGAACTGTCTGCCTGCCACTGCCATGTTCCATCTACCTGATCATACAACATGATTACTTCTGACTGCTGATTGCTAATGATGCTGCTATGCTGTTTTTTTTCTTAGGTAACCTTTTAACGTAGAACTGCCTTCATAAGTCAATACTTTTGTAATTTGTAATCTATAGTTCAACCTTCATATCTTAATTTATATATTATTTTATAAGCTTCTGCTAAATTTTGCTTTTAAACTCTCTCTCAGTAATCTTTTATTAGTATCATGTATTTTAACTTACCTTTCACACTTAATTAAATTATATATATAAATATGGGCGATTCCATTAAGATGTTATGTATTTTGTTTAATGTATAAATATCTATTTTCTTTAATATGCCAAAATCGCTAAATTCACGAGTAAGGGGGAAAATAATTGTTTTACTTGGAAAAGGGGTGGGCTTTATTTAAAACTTATCAATAAAGTTTTCTTTATATTGAAATTGCTCGCGAGTTTGGTTTCATTTTAAATTCATTATTCTTAAAGTAAATTAAAAACTTTTACTGTGGATGAATTTTGCTAAATTGGCTGCTTTGAATTTGTCTTTAAATTTCTATTTTAAAAAAATCGTGAACCTTCACATAATTAATCCAATTCTTTTTTTTTGCTGGTGCCTGAAGGGCGAATTCTACCAGTTAATACGTATTTGGGAATCGATTCTTTAAATATAAATGTTGTTATTCATTATGATTAGTTAAATGACTCAGAATTGAAAAATAGATTATTGCGCAAGAGGTTAGACCATTTCCAAACTTTAAATAATATTATAAAATTATATAAAACGTTGCTGGCATACCTTTTCCTTTATTCTGATATTTTATCTTTTCCATTTCTTGATCGTTTTGTTATTGGAGACATCGAAAGCTTGAAGCTCCTGTCCTACTTTTCGAAATCGTTCATAATCAGAGACTCTCTGTGGAATGTAAAGTTTAGGAGGGTTATGATATTATGTGCTGCAGAATACAGTGCATCCAGATTCTGGGCTCTCAAACCCAGACCCTCTTTCGATATCGCTCTGCCAGAATGCATGGACATATCAACTCTAAGTTCGTTTTTCAAATATGCTTTAAAATGATAAAATATCCACAATCGCCATGAAGGCCAGATTTCTTTAACGTATGCTAGTATCATTACTCTGCTCTTTAATTTGATCGCCGTCTGTCTAATCTTAGTAAGTCGCAATGATGTGTTTCAAATATGTTTTAAAATGATAAAATATCCACAATCGCCATGAAGGCCAGATTTCTTTAATGTATGCTAGTACCATTACTCTGCTCTTTAATTTGATCGCCGTCCGTCTAATCTTAGTAAGTCGCAATGATGTGTTAAAGATAATGATTCATTTTGTAAAATACGTTCAGTATGTTGATCTTAAAACCGCTTTCGTTTAAAAAAAGCATTATCGATTCCCAGAGACGTAAATCAATTGGTATAATTTATTCTTGTAAATATTGCGCATTGTTTGTTTTTTATGTATACTTATTCTAAAGACGCTATGTCCTAACAATGCCTATCAAACATATGTAATGATTTTAAGATTGTAAATAAATGATTGAGACCATACATTTATATTTATTTGTCAAAATAATATGAAATTGTATCTGTACAATTATATTTATTAAATGAGTGATAGAGAGGATTTGATACAACAAAGTCCCAAGTCTTGTAAATAAACGATATTGTCCCAAGCGTGAAACTGGTTGGTAAAATATACATGCGTTTTTTAATCTTTTGTAATATACATATGCGTTTGTGTAAGATTTATTAAAAATATCTATTTCATGTAAATCCTGGTTTGTCGTTTTTGAAGTATTATTTTCTAGTTAATATTTAGAACTATTTTCTTTAGCTAAGAGCTTAGCATCAATAAATAACTATAATAAATGTAATTCCTGGGCTACTCCAATCTCGATCATCACCATCAGTCTGATCTTATGCTCTACCGCTTTGCTTATGGGCACAGATTTAAAATAATTTTACTGTGTCATCAGAATTGTTGTTCATTGGGTCAGAGATTCGAAGAATAGGCAAATAGGTTAGAATTCAGGATTGCTCCAGACCTGTGTATCTCGAGCATGATCGGATTCGAGGTACTTTTGCTTAAGATTTGAATCTTGTTAAGTGAGCATACTATTTTGACCGTACAATATATATATATCATATGCAGTAAATTGTAAAAAAAAATTATAGACATTTATTAATATCTAATGAATGGAATTAAATGATTAATTAAGATCTTCATGTTCTCATTTTTAAATGCTTAAAATTTGCCTATACATATAAATTTAGGTAAAAAAGATAAGGTAGATTCATCTTATCTTTATCTTATGTTTATAAAATGAGAGAATTCCTCAAACATTATAAATTTCATACAATGCATGTGTAGGGAGGATGGGGGTGATTCCCTAATGATTGATATAAATAAAACATGGTAGTAGATAAATAAATAACTTTGTTATATATATATATTTACTTTATTGCAAAGATACTTGTATTTTTTACATAGAAAAAGTAGATAGGTAAAAGTTGAAACTGCAAGGCAATGAATTTTTTAATAATTACTCATAGAGAAAAATGAAGAAAAAAACATTACTGATCAAAATTAACAATTTTTAAGTGATGTAAGTTTAATTATTCTCTCCCATTTTGTTTTGCTTTGTAGCTAAAAATAATTAAATGTCTATTTATTGATCAATATTATATGGTTATGTAGGGTGTTTATGGATTAGTTACCTGAAAGTATAATCATAAACTGGATTGAAATATTGAAAAAGTTTTAAGAATTATCTAACCCAGATTCAAACTCATGTCATAGTAATGACACTATGGTATCACTACACCATAATCTTATTCAATATTAATTTTTATATAAATCAAACTGTAACTTCCAAATTAATCAAAGTATTCAGAGTATAAATTAGTTGTCTAGCCATGTAAATTATGACTCTATGGCATATAGACTTTTCATAATAAATCTAAAGTATTTTAACATAGCTGAAACTTATAAGTATGAAATACAATTCATTTTTTACATCTCTAGGGGAACTAAATATAACTATGTTAAACTATTATAAATAAAAAAAGTCAAATATGATGGGAAAAGTTATCAAATATGATTCTTTGTTCACTCTCTTAAAAAATCACATATGGAAATCATGCTATTTAAATTGATAATCATATTTATTTTAAAAAGTTCATTATTGAAAATACTGGGGTTTATATATATTTATAACAAAATTTCTGCTTTGATTATTAATTTTGTCTTAGAATTGAGGTGTTGCAAATTAATTGTGTTAATATAAATGTCAAACTACTATAGTAATAAGTTACATTTCAGGTTTCCCAAAGTTAAAAAAATGATCATTCTTATTATGTTTTTCAGTTTATTACTTTTTTTATATTTTCAAAATTGATATACTATTTTTCTGTCTTATCCTAACTTCTTCAGTCATTCTAAATTAATTATTGAATGTGTAGATTACTAATATGCTTTCCAGTTAAATTAGACAGCTGAAGAAATGTTTTACTTTGTAGGAGGTAGTAAAAATAATTGATTAAAAACCCAAAATCTAATATTATCTTTGAACAAGTTTATTTTTAATATTAAAAATAAGTGCAATTTTCCTTAACAGAAATAAAAATTGAAACATTAATGAATTATATCTCTGAAGCAATACAAGGCATATTACCAAATGCCATTCTATAATGCTGTGTACAGGATATTCAACATATTATTATCTGCCAACTAAACAACTTATATTAATGGATTTCAAGAGTGGCACAGATGATACTTCTATGTGACTATCTAAGAATGAACATATTACTTAATATTATTTACAAACAAAAATATAGATATTTTTTAGAATATAAATTATATAATATTCTTCCTGAAGTTAGATGAAATTTTTTAGACAATAGAATAATAAAAGATCATTAGTCATTGCTTATACACATTAACACAGTTTATTTTATTATCCCAATCTATCAAACTAATAAAGTTTAAACTAATCCTCATATTTTTAAATGGCATAATTTTTTTATGCCTTTTTGCTGCAGTTTTTACATTCAATTAAAAATTTACTTTTATTTTTATGTTATATTTATATAAATTCTATCTAATATTTTAATAAAAAGGGAAACTTGAAGCTGATTTTGACTAAAATAATTAAAAATTGCTTATCTAAAATCATAAAAAGAGCCTTGCTTAGTATTTATAAATATGTAAATGTTTTTTTCCTATTTACAATATTGCTAATATTATTGATGGGATTGAATTGAAATTGAGACATTTGTTGAGTTTAAAATTCAGTTTTAATTTAGCTTTTAGATCAAGACTTCTCACTAATGACAGCCTTAAACTAGAAATTATTCTGGCATTATTAGATGAGTAGGTAGGTACTAGATTGGGGTGGTATCTGTTGATTATTATAGCATGCATTAGTTTACACTATTGTATGAAATGAGTTGCTCTGTTATATTTGGATATTTACTTGTATTGTTATTTTGCTTTTTTTATGTTGTTTTTTACTTTTTTTTCTTTATAGTATTTATAATTACACTGGAAATATTTTTACAAAGATAGATATTTTTAAAAACTTATATATTGGCATATAGTTGCTTTGCATTTATAATTTTTATCCCCTTTTTTCAAGCTAATTACATCAATGAAAAATCTTTTTTAAAGCTTGCAAATAGTATTACATCTTATATTTATTCTTTATATGAATGTATCAATCATTCATTTTTAATATGCTCATAAATTTCAGTATTCTGCTGCAAAGAACTAATATAAAAGACACAACCACGATATGCTCAAATACTTATAAGTATGTTACTTTATCTGCCACTAAAACGTTTTTCATAATAAGTGCATGTGAAAATTGTTTGGCCTTTTTATTTGTCTTTAATATTTTTTCTGTATCTTAGATCCAAAAAGATTGAGAACCTTATGAGCACAGATATGTTAAGTCATGATTTTGACATTACTCAACTTCAGGCTATTTCATGCTTTCTTTTTTTGCTAGCGGCTTTCTCACACAGATATATATTTATTTTTACATCAAGAAAAATTTAAGTATTTGACTTTAGAAATGAAGTAGTTAAATATTTTTTACAATGTCAAACTGTACTAGTTGTTTTTTATTCAAATATCAATCTGTAATTCTTGACTAAGAGATCCCTAACTATAATGCTAGGAGATATTTTTCTCTTTAAGAAAGATTATATTTTCTCAAGGTATTACAAAGCAATAGTTGCTAAGCAACTTCAAAACTACTTAATATTTTTTCTTTCCTTTAAGCCCATCTATATTAGACAATGTGGGATCCAACTTAGTGTATATATCACAAACAAATTCACATCAAATAAAAAATATTTAATTATAATTATAGTTATTTACTTACAATGGTAATTATTACTAAAATTCATGAAAATGATGTGATGTCTGGTTTGTAAATAATTCCAAAAAGTGGAATATACCTTGTATTAAAACATTTAATAAGAAACATTATTGTTTTATAAAGGAGCTGTAAATTTGAATTGGTAAAATAAATTTCATTAAGAGAATGACAATCAATAGTATATTATCACTAATTATGATCAACTGTTATTTGATGATAATGGTATTTTATCTAATTATACCAACCTGATTTTGAATAAAAGAATTTATGTATTCAAAAACTGTTTTATATTATATATAATTTAGATGGAAGCAAACTACCTCATATAACATAGGTTATCAATATTCAGTACCCCCCATCAATAAATATTTTTAAAATGCAGGAGCTCATCTATATTTAGAGCTCAAGTTTTAAATAAACCAACATTCACTGATAGTGCTAGAATTGAAGCATTGTCAATAAATGTTGATTTATTGGATGTAAGTTCTAAATATGGGTGGCTGTCTGTATTTTTAAAATATTTATTGTTGGAGAATGCTGACAATTTATAGCACGTGTGTGAAAGACAGTTTGCTTTTATCTAAATTATATATATATCTAAAAATATTGCTATTTAATATTTATATATTATATAAATGTAATTAGATAGATAGATAAATTAAGCTAGGTATAATAGTTTTTTAAATAGTCAATAGTAAACCAAAATTCTTTCAATAGCTCTTAAATGATAAATGATTACAGAAAATGATTGTAATCAAGTGTCGAACAGATTTCTGTCCATGTTTTATCCTCTAGTTAAAGAATATCTAGATTCCTATTTATTAACTAATACTGTATAGTTGAATGTGTTGGTTATACCTGAAAGAAAAAGACTAAACCGTATAGTAGAACCTAAAAAAATTTCAAAATCTAATCTTACCCTTGATTCCAATTTTTTTCGATAAACCTAGCAACGAATGACCTATTTATAATTCCACCATGATGCATCTTTTACATAGATATATTTAATTATTTTTTCAACTTAAAAGTGCATTTAGTTTTTTTCCCCCTTATTAGAGAAGCAAAACGTACAATTTGAAATGATAAATTTAAAAACTTAATGAAGTAAGTCGTTTTATTTTTATTTATAGCTTATATCATAAATTTAACTGTTTTCAGTATAAATCTTATTGCGAAGAATTTAAAATAAATTTTATTTACATATATTTTTGAGAGCAACTTTTTAATGATTTTTCTTCCTTGTGTACTTCATATTTATTAGATAACTAAAAGCAGCCTTAAATTGGAATAATTATTTTAATATATTTGTGGAGCACTAATGGAAGCCATAACTTATGAAGTAGATGCGGTAACGGCTAGAAATGGTGAATTAATAATACTTTTATTTTGTTAAATATATTCATGAATATTTTAAGAAGGTGAAACGCAAATGGAAAATTCAAAAGATCACTTATCAAAATTTTCACACTCTTGTTAAAATGTGTCTGTAATAATTAGATGCATCAGACGATTCATTATTCAGAAATGAATTACAGTTAAGTAAAAATTCATTAAGTAACAAATAAAACTATTAAACGAAAACTTTGAAATATAATTTGTTTATATATGCATTCAGAGACTTTCAAAATTATGCATACATGTTTTAAAAATTTATATATTTATGAACAACGTACTTTGCGCTATTTTAATTTTATTTATTAAAGGTGAGAGAGGTGAATAAGTTTTTTTTATTTAGTTGAACAATTTAAACTGCTCATATCAGAATGAATTTATGGATGATATTCTCACTAAGTGAAAGACATAAGATAGAGGGAATTGCTTCCAGAAAAATGATCATCCATATTTCCTGGCGTGTTTACAATCTGCATACCTAAAATATAATTTTGAAAGTTTCTGTAATGCATACAAATTCAAAGAAATAATATCTGGAATATTTAGCAAAAACCCTTCCTCCTTTGTCAACTTATTTAATGGAAATTCTTTGCCAGAATAATCCAGCACTGCTATTTGTTAATAGCGAAAGGGTGTAAAAGATTGTCATCTATTTCAGTTTAAAATATAGAAAAATTTATGTATGTGCATTATTTGTGAAATGTGAAATTTTAAAATGTATACACTTGATTTTATCGGTAAAATTAATGGTGCAAATTTAGTACGCGATCTCCGCCATTTTTAATTTCATAATCGACCAAAAACATCGTCTGACACATCTAAGTGATAAAAAAGTACGTGAAACGCAAAAAAAAAAAAAAAACGAAAACCTTACAAAATAGATGTGAGATCACATATTATAAAAAAGTAAGACCAAAACTTAAAAAATCGAAGGTATATATATATATATAAAAGTCAAACTAAAACTTAATTCATTTTACAATTAATTGTATTTTTTCTTACCAGAGGTTGTTCCTTTTGTTGCAAAATTTCAGATTCTGTATCTCATTTTAAATTATAAATCAAATAATTTATATAGAGAGAGAGCAAGATTACAAATAGAATAGTTTTAAACCTTAATGTTAGCCATCCTTCCTTAAATTTAATACATATTTCTTAGAATCTAAACAATATGCTTTGATATGATGGGGAGGGAGGGGGTAAGAAAAGAAACTTTACACTTTTTAAATCTTGTTATTGTTGAGTTTAAAATCTAAGAGGTTTTGCTCTGCTCTCCCTCCAGAGGGGAAAACAAACAATTTAATTTCCCTCTTCATTCAAAGTAAATTATAAAAAATCATTTTATAACTTTTTATAGATTCTAAATATACAGCCTAGTTTGCAAAAATAATATTAATTTCAGCTAATTTATTAAAGATTATTTAGTTTTCATATGAATACCACTATTATAGACTGCTTACTTGTACACAAACATATATAGAAATTAATATTATTTTTGTAAACTAGGCTGTATATATATATTTACTGGCTTAACTTTAATTCACTAATTTTAGAATCTATAAAAAGTTATAAAAAGATTTTTTATAGTTTACTTTGAATGATGAGGGAAATTAAATTGTTTGTTTCCCCCTCTCGTGGGAGTGCAGAGCAAAACCTCTTAGATTTTAAACTCAGCAATAACAATATTTTTTTTTAAAGTCTCTTTTCTTACCTCCCCCCTCCCCATCATATCAAAGCATATTGTTTGGATTCTAAAAAATAATTATTAAATTTAACGAAGGATGGCTAAAATTTATTGATTAAGGTTTTTTACTGTGTACTTTTTTATCACTTAGATGTGTCAGACGATGTTTTTGGTCGATTTTGAAATTCAAAATGGCGAAGATCGGGTACTAAATTTGTTTATTTGATTGTAATATTTTTTATATAAATGTTTTTTTGTTCAAAAATAAGTGACTAGTCTAATGAAATGTATTCCTTGATACTTGCAGTGTCTGTGTTTAAAGAAACTTTTTTTTTATTAAGGAAAATACACATACAATTACAATATAAATCTTGTTAGTATACATTTGTTTGGATTTGTTACACATATTATAACAATCATTAGTAAAAAAAATTTCAAATTAGAAAATATACTCATTTGATACATTAGTTATTATTGTGACAAATTAATTTCATGATCAGAGCAAGAATCTCATCGTTCAAACTTAGTCTATAATTATTGTGTACTAGTTTTATGTCAGAACAACTGGCTCTTCATTTAGTGACTTAGCCAATGATTATGCAGTCCATATTTTGATTGGCAGTGATCCTTTGTCATTTTCCATCTAACTGAACCATTTTTAAATCTTGGAATTAATTTTTAATTTGCATGCCTGAGGATAGGCTCTTCATCCAGTGGCCTAAGTTGCCCCCAAGTGTTCCCAAAGAGCTTTTCTGGCATTAATAAGCGATCCCTAAACATAGTCCTTCAAATAAATTTTTACACACCTCCCATGGTTCTTTACTTTTTCGTTTAAAAATGAAATAATTCCTCATTAACCACACAGCATGAAACAGGAAGATTCCCATTCTAATTGCTGCAAAGACACCACTCTTTATAGCATCCCTGATTCTTAGAATTTTCATGTTAGCTGGCAGTACTCTGGTTATGATATTTTGTCTAGCAGGACTCAAAAATGGGCAAGCAGTAAAAATACGTTTAATAATTTCATCCATCACTTTACATAAGTTACATAGTGGTTCTATTTTTGAGAAATTTCTATGATTTACCAAAAAATTATTGATTGGCAACGCTTTCAAATTAAATTTTATGATAAAGTCAATATGTTTGGCTTCTAAGTAGCAACATTTTAATTTCCTGATTAGTAATTTGGTAGATATATTAAGCTCAGTAGTTAATTCAGTAATGTTTGCATGCATGTATTTGTAAACTTGCCAGTAAGTGTTAGTGTTGTCAATAATTAATGCCATAACTTTGAAAAATTTGTTGGCATATGCTAGCAGCTCCATGGCCTATTTACTTTGTATGGGTGGTGGCATGTCAGAAGGTTCAATCTCATCCTGTACTGAGTCCACTGGCAATCTTGGATTCTTTGCCTTAAGCATTGATAGGGATTCCTGTATGAAGAAGGTGTTGAGATCATGCAATCCGAGCCCGTTCAGTTCTTTCAGTCTCTACATCTTGGCTAAACTGATGGTTACTGTTTTCCTCTTCCACAAGATGCCAATGCAGACTGAGCTTATTGCATTCTGAAAGGACCTGGTTGGTTTAAGAAGTGGCATGAAGTAATTAATTCGTGGAAGCACCAACATGTTAATCAGTGCTGCCTTACCCGGGAGTGATAAGTAGATCCCTGAAAGAGCAGTTGGAACCTTTTTGGTTTTTTTTTCTAGAATGCTGTTTTGCAGTGCTCTTCTCATAGCTGACCTGGATAGCACCTTGGGAAATCCAAGAAAGTTTTGAGGTTTCACCGAGAATCTTTAAGAAATTGCTGTCGCCCGATGGATCTTCCAGGTAGCAAATTTCTCAGAGTTTATTTTTAGCCCATATCTCTCAGTGTATTCATCCAGCAGTTTATATAGTTTGGGAAAGTATTTATGTGAGGGGAAGAAGACTGTAATGTCATCAACATATATGTGATGAACTTCCTCCCCTAGCACTGGGACAAATACTCCAGGAAGATATTTCTCAATAGCTGTTAATAGAGGGTTTACATATGCTATGAAACACAAGGTGCTAAGAGCTGACCCTTGGGGTATTGATAGATGTGTTTTAAACCCTGGGGCCAAAGAGCCATCCAATAATGTATATATTGATCTATTTAGCAGCAGATTTGCTATGATTCTGATGTAAACTTTGGGTACTGCTCCAAAATTGAGAATAATTTTGCAGGCACCACAGAGTCAAATGCTGCTGCAAAGTCCACATGCACCACAATAGGTCCTGATGTCTTTTTAGTCAGGCAAATTTCCTTACTTCCTCAATAATGGATGATCTCTTGTGGGCAAATTGGTGCAAGGAAATTTTACTGAGCAGCTGCTGTTGGATCTTATCCTTAACAAGTGATTCAATGGGTCTTAAATTAGTTAATGGAGATGGATTCAATGGATTTTTGAGAAAAGGTACAAGTGCAATAGGGTACAGGTTGGGGATGATCTGAAATTCCCCGGCCAGCACACCAATGACTTGATGGATTATTTTAACTGTGAAATTACTCAGGTGTAACAAGACAAATTGTGGTGTCCCATGAACGCCAGGATGTACATGTTCTGGATAAGACCTCAGCCAATAGAGAATTTACTGCTCAGTAATGGCATGATCTTGCGACACTTGGTCACCTTGCCAAACATTTCCAATCTCGTAACTGGAATTTTGCAACTGTTTCCTGAAATGATCAGCTATTTTCTCCAACATAGTGCTTCCTATGTAGTTACAATTATGGACAGCATTGAAGGTATGGGTCTTCTCTGAGCACCAATGGCCCACATCAGGTAGCTTCGCATCCAATTGTTCTTTGTGGATAAATAGATCTTGGCTCTTTTTACTGCAATATAATTTGCAAGCATCTTCTGTTTGTCTCTGTATTGCTTTTTGAGGCTAAGGATCTCTTCCACTCCAGCCTCCATAGTTGTTAACTCATTGACTCTTTCCACTATGGTATCCATCTCCTTTAGCAGTCTTGTGGGCCCCTTGATTCTCCTGCTGAAGGTGTTGATCAGAGAACCTAAGATTCCCACAACATGCAGAACTTTTTGGGATCATTTGACAAATTCTGAGATTCAGTTTCATTGTTTAGTTATCCATCTTTATTCCAGAATTATGTCCAACCAATTCCAAATAATCTTCTAATGTTTTCAATATGGTCAGTAATAGCATTTGTTCTCTCTGATATTATTTTTCTATTTAGTTATCCATCTTTATTCTAGAATTATGTCCAACCAATTCCAAATAATCTTCTAATGTTTTCAATAGGGTCAGTAATAGCATTTGTTTTCTCTGATATTATTTTTCTATCAGATATTAGATAATTCTTTTTGGCTTTATTTTATTCTCTTTTAACATTCAATATCAAACGTTATTCTTCAAGGAGGAACCTCTTTGCAATAATACAAATCCCACATTCTTAATTCAAAATGATAAATGAACATTAATTTTTCAGCAAATAAAATAATAATGAACATGCAGACTAATAATGGATGATTATCTTTCAATTAAGAATATAAACAGTAATATAAAAATATAAATCACATTAAAATTAGTAAACATTTTTATACACTACCAGATTTCTTTTTGATTAATACAAATATCTTTCAAATGACTACTACTACTACTACTACTACTACTACTACTACTACTACTACTACTACTACTACTACTACTACTACTACTACTACTACTACTACTACTACTACTACTGCTACTGCTGCTGCTACTGCTGCTGCTGCTGCTGCTGCTGCTACTGCTACTACTACTGCTACTACTGCTGCTACTGCTAGCTGCTACTGCTACTGCTGCTACTGCTGCTGCTACTACTACTACTACTACTACTACTACTGCTACTACTGCTACTACTACTACTACTACTACTACTACTACTACTACTACTACTACTACTACTACTACTACTACTACTACTACTACTACTACTACTACTACTACTACTACTACTACTACTACTACTACTACTACTACTACTACTACTACTACTACTACTACTACTACTACTACTACTACTACTACTACTACTACTACTACTACTACTACTACTACTACTACTACTACTACTACTACTACTACTACTACTACTACTACTACTACTACTACTACTACTACTACTACTACTACTACTACTACTACTACTACTACTACTACTACTACTACTACTACTACTACTACTACTACTACTACTACTACTACTACTACTACTACTAGTACTAGTACTACTACTACTACTACTACTACTACTACTACTACTACTACTACTACTACTACTACTACTACTACTACTACTACTACTACTACTACTACTACTAATAATAATAATAATAATAATAATAATAATAATAATAATAATAATAATGAGTTGCCATGCTAACAACACATTTTTTATTTCATAAAAGACTATATCTACCCATTGTTCCCTTCTGTGGACTGTGTCACCTGAGAAGAGGAGACCCTACACCACCTCATATACCAGTGTGTGACTTTAAACCAAACATGACAGATTATGTGTAATACATACAGAAATCCTGGTACTACAATCAATCAAATACTTGTCACTTTCTGGGAGAAATCAATACCCAGCATGTGTACCAGATGCACTTTCTTGATTGGAAAAAATCTAGACACCACCCATCTATATTTAAAAACAAATTAGTATGCATTCAAAATAGAGACAGGCTAATAACCTGTCCACTTTTATATGCAGCAACTTGGTTTCTCTTGAAACAGCCATCAATGTTGTAAGTATATCACACACTCAGCTAAAACAATATCAGTGCAATACACAACTTTTTTATCAATTTAATTAAAACAAGAGGGAGGCATTAAAATGAACTATAGTGACATATGCAAGAATTAATGAACAATCCCTCCAAATTGGACCATACACAACCACAATGATTTATAATTAGAAGAAATTGCACATTAGCATAAAGATAAAGATCTATGTTCTCACTTAGATCTCTATAATCAGAAAAAATTCAAAACATTGCACACTTACATAAAGAAAATGGACTATATTCTCGCTTGAAATAGAACTCTCACAACTAAATTAACTAATTAATAATGGACAATGCTTTTTCAGTTGAAACATCCATTTCTGGAGCAACTTGATATATGTAATAATGCCAAATAATTACAATGTAAAACAATTAATATATATATATATGTGCTCTGCGCATAGATAATGAAGCTATTAATTGTCAGTGTAAAACAAGCAAACAATGTAAAGTTTCTTTGAGTTAATAAAGCACCTTTTGAAACATTATAATAATAATAATAATAATAATAATAATAATAAGTAAGTAGTAGTAGTAGTAGTAGTAGTAGTAGTAGTAGTAGTAGTAGTAGTAGTAGCAGCAGTTGTAGCAGCAGCAGCAGTAGCAGTAGCAGCAGCAGCAACAACAGCAGCAGCAGCAATAATAATAATAATAATAATAATAATAGTAGTAGTAGTAATAATAATAATAATAATTTCAATTTCAATTCAATTTATTCTATGAAATAAAACAAAGTACATCACAAATATTTAAAAACTCCAAACAAGAAAAATCTTGTGTGTGGAATTTACATGTAAAAATAAATTAAATAAAAATACAATCAAAAACTCAAAAGAACAGTTTAGGAAATAAATAAAATTAATTAAATAAATAAAATAAATGCCAAAATTAATACATACTACACAACCATTGACACAAATATTTTTTGAATGATATATAAGAAATATTATTCAGATCAATTGAACATTCATATACAAATTTATTAAACAACTTTGACCCAGAATAAACATATTGTCTTCTACTAGATTCCTTAAAAAATTTTGGTAAAGGTAATTGAAATTTATTAGAAATACGAGTATTTAGAACATAAACTCTAGAATTCAGAAAAGGTTTAGCACAAAAAATATCAAAAATAACTCTATATTGATATAAGTGATTTACATCAAATAAACCAAATGCAATATAAATATCTCGAACAGAAGAGGAACGAGATCTACCAAAAATAATGCGCAAAGTATAATTTTGCAAAACACGCAAAGAAGATAAAATATGTGGAGAAGCATTACCCCAAATAATGATATTGTAAGATAAAATACTCTGATAACAGGCAATGTAAATAAAAATGAGAGCAGACCTAGGAAGAAATTTAACTAAATAATAAAACATATAGTTTAAATTACGCAACCGTTGACAAAGATAGGTAATGTGATTTGTCCAGGACAATCTGGAGTCAATATATATTCCCAAATAACAATAATTATCTACCAAAGGAATATTCTCACAAGTACATATACTATTATAATGCAAAATATACTTACAGCAAATATTAATCTTAAGAGAAAAAAAAGTACGCTTGTAAGAAAAAAGAATAGCTTTTGTTTTATCTAAATTGACCAACAATGAATTATATGCCAACCATTTACCAATTGAGTCCAAATCCTCATTCACTAATTTTTCAAGAAGATTATAAGAAACAGCATTGCAAGATAAAGCAATATCATCAGCAAAAACAAAAATCTTAGAATGTAACTTCAATGAAAATAAATCATTAATATAAATTAAAAACAATAGAGGACCAAGTACTGAACCTTGCGGAACTCCAGAATTAATCAAGACAACATCACTGATAGTACCATAAATATTAGTAAACTGTTTTCTATCATTTAAATAACTCTCCAACCAACTACCAATAGATCCACGAAAACCATACAAGTAGCAACGCTTAATCAAAATATTATGATTAACAGAATCAAATGCTTTAGATAAATCAAGATAAATAGCCAATGTTTTAAGTTCCTGATCCAATGAAGATGTTAAATACTGAACATGATGTTTTAAAGCATCTAATGTACTTCTGCCAGGAAGAAAACCATATTGATAGTCAGATAAAATTTTATTTTTAAACAGAAATGACATTTGATCCCTAACAATCATTTCCAATAATTTAGAAAAAACAGAAATAATAGCAATTGGCCTATAATTGACCATAAGAGTAGAATCACCCTTTTTATAAACAGGAGTAATAACATTAACTTTCAGACATTCTGGAAATGATCCAGACTGCAAAGATAAATTAAATAAATGAACTAAAATAGGCAAAAATGCAACCTTATTTTCTTTAAGCATCTTAGGTGTTATACCATCTAGTCCAAAAGAAGTGACATTTTTTAAACTATCAATTGCTACAGACAACTGAGATTCAGAAACATCAGAATATAAAAAAGAATTCAAACTTGAATAAGAAGACAAAATCTGCTCAGGCACATCACGCATCGATAAATTTACAAAATACTTATTAAACCGATCAGCTAAATATTTTTCATTATTCTGTAACTCAATTAAACTTTCATTATATTTAATACATTTAATACGATCAGGAGAAGATTTTTTAATCAAAGAATTTATTGTTCTCCATTTCAAAGAAACATTTTTATCACTAAGAAATTCTTGATAATATCTAAACTTCAACTTTCTAATATCAGACTTAATTTCAACATTAAGTTTTTTTAAAACATCTGATGAGCCATCCAAAGATTTTAATACATTTCTCTGATTAATTTTACATACCAGCGCATCTGTCACCCAAAGAGATCTTCTTCTATTCTTACTTGTCAATTTTAAATGAAACTTTGCTTTAGCAATTAAATCTAAACAAATAGCTTGGAACCCCAAAAATGCATCATTTACATTATCTATCATAAAAATCTCATCCCAATTCTGAACAGATAATAAATAATTCAATTTAGAAAAAGATAATTTCTCAACATATGCACAAACATTAATATTATCCATACAATTCAATATTTTTAATTCAGTAGCAAAATGATCTGTAAGAAATAATTTAGAAAGAGACGAATCAGAAAATAAACTGCGGCTTAATCTAACAAAAATATGATCTAAAAGAGATTGAGATATAGGAGTAGTACGCGTAGGTGAATAGTAATAGTAGTAATAATAATAATAATAATAATAATAATAATAATAGTAGTAGTAGTAGTAGTAGTAGTAGTAGTAGTAGTAGTAGTAGTAGTAGTAGTAGTAGTAGTAGTAGTAGTAGTAGTAGTAGTAATAGAATGGCTTATTTAGGAGTGCGTAAGAATTTTGAGCACTAGAAATAATAGAAAGTGATAAAATATACCTATAAACTATAGTCTTTGAATTCTAGAATTTTCCACTCTATCACTGCCCAGCACCACACAGAGTAATGAATAATTGAAAGTATACTATCCAGATGTTCATAAGAAATTTGACTATCAGAATTTGAATCATAGACCTGCACATATATAATGTAATATAAGGTATTCAAACTCAGACTTTCACACAGCCCTCCACTCTCCAGCTTGTCTGCCCATCCCTCACATATGTATGTAAATGGATTATTCTCCAGTACAACACGAATGGTCAGAATGACCAAAGAGTCAACATGGGTAGGATGACAACCTTGGCACTAGCATGGTCTTGACTGAAGAGTTGTGGGTTGGAGTAGTTTGAAGTCTGTCCATTAAAATATGAAGATTGGCTATCTTAATATAAAACTAAGCACTGATTGTATATATGTGTGAGGATAGTAATCTGGACCAACTGATGATTATTGGTTTAACATGAAATACGTATATTGGTGATTATTTATCTTTTCAACATATGTATGATCAGGTAAGTCAGCAATATGAGATGACATGGAGAGTTGAGGGTTGTGTGAATGTCTGAGTTCGAATCCCTTATATTAATTACAATATTATATGATTTACTTAATGAATTTTAAATTACATAATTGCGAGTCTAATATGTATAATCAAGTTGTGTAGACAGACACTGTTGTATTTTGTATAATGATACTTATATGTATAATAAATATATATTGTATCAGTACTTTGAAATCTCAGTTTGTCATTATTCTGAATATCTAACATAAATCACTTTTATTAATTATTAGATTTTATGAATTTAAACTCATTCCTTTTTATGTTGCCATGAAGTTATTATCATTATTGCAGTTCAAATTAATCAAATCTTCAACTTATTTAAATTATCAATCAATGTCAGATATACTCCACACCATTCTGTAATTGTAATAAATTTAGATAGGTATTAATTAATGAAATGCAAATCTGTTGTATTAAGTCGCATGTGAACCCTAAACTCTAGTTGGGATGGAGTGAGAATGAAACTCACTAGTATCATCAAAAGCATTGTTCATGTAATCATAGTCTCTCGAGCACTAGTAAATAGGTTGGTATTTGGTATTGTTCCTGACTTATGTATCTTGCACATACTAGATGGATATACCTTTGCTTGGATTCTAGGTCTTGTTGAATGAACACATGATTTTGACCAGTAAAATATATATATGAAGCAATGGTTATGTATTTATATCATTCAAATATTGTAGCTCAAATGAAGACTGCTGGATAATCGAAACTGTCAGAAAAATAAAGATTTATTTAGAAAAAATTTTTGAATTAAACTGTATATGAAAAAAGTTATTATAAACAATATATATATAATTAAAAATAACTAAATACACATTAATAGAAAAAATATGATAGACAGATGAGCTGTCTATGGTGGGAATATTTGAAAGAAAAATCATAAGGCTAAATATAATTTTTTTATCCATTTGGGATTCAAATCTCAGTTGTTGGCATGGCAAATGAAAGATCTATCACTATTTAATAAAGCTTTTATGATGATTAAAAGAATAATAAATACTGTTGCTTTAAGAACTGATGTGGTGTTATTCAAATATTTATCAACCAATGTGTTAAATTTAACACCATCTCTCACATTACATAAAAGAAAAATTAAGTTAAAAATTATATGAATTTTTATTTCTGGCATTTTAAAACAATTTAAAAAAATTTTAAATGTAGTTTCACTTTTTGATAAGTTTATAATATAACAATAATAGTCATATCCATAAATATTAAACAAATGAATAAACCATTAAAGGAAACATTTCTTATTTAAATATGTCATATGTGTCATTGGTTTTTATTTCCCATTACAATGTAATAAAGAGTTAAAATATGACATTGTTACATGGTTGGGGTTTTTTTATTTTAAAAGGATTATAAACAATCCTTGATAGAAATGTATGCTTTTATAGCACATGGTAGTCATTGTGATTAAAAGTATAAGCTTTTAGCACTTATTAATTTAAACATTCATCTTACATTTTTATCATTAGAAAGACATTCATTTTTTGATTAAAATATTCTAATTATTATAAATTTTTTATTTTCAATTTCATTATTTTTATTATCAGATCTATTTATTTATCTGATTGTGGTATACTGTCTTGATTTAATAGTACAAACTGGACACTGTTTTGTTATATTTTGAGTGCTTATTGATTAAAGTTTACTGAAGTGTTAAAATAAATTTGTTCAGACTAAACGGTCATTATGTTTCAATGATTATTAATTAAATAACGTAAATTTATAAAAAATAAATGAACATTAAACTTTTCAGAATAAAGCTATATATGATGGTCTAAACATAGTTCTGTTCCCCTAATCTTATATGATGTCAAATCAAAATTGACATAAAAATGACTTGCACAATTTTGAGTAACTTAATTCATTTGGACAGTGATGTAAGATTTACCTCAGGAAATTGTTTGAAGTCAAAAAAAGAATGTATAAATAATCAAGTCGCTATGTTTGCTGCTGTACATCATATAAAAATAATATGTATCTATATTTGTAAAACTTCCAAGCACTATCTATATTAATTAATAAATCAAATGTACCATTGTATCTGCTTGTATTAATTTAATTGTGCTTGAAAGTTTATTTTTCTAATTATTAAATATTATTTTATGGTGTGTGTGTATATATATATATATATATATATATATATATATACACCATAAAATAATATATATATATATATATATAAGTTATAATATTTAGGAATCAGTAGAAAAAACTTTTAAAAAATTTAAATTGTAGTGCAAATGCATACCTGATGAATACTCATCATTGGTTATAGGGTAATAAGATATTAGAGAAATTACTCCAACCACTTTGAATTAAAGGTAAGAAACAGTAGTAAATTCTCCATACAGTAGTACCATCCAGTACAATCCATAGTAATCAATAGTTACTAAAAGGTTTGAGCATAAAATCCAATCTCGTACTCATCAAATATCCCTAAACTAGTTTTTAACTGGTAGTTTTCATCATTGATGAACATTGGATCAGAGACAGCACTGTCCCTATGACTTTGAATACAATAAAATCCACCAGAAGACATATTTTACAAAACTATGAGCCAAAATAAAACAATAATGCATTCAACCAAGCTAATTCAGTTGTATCTGAACCCAGTTCAGTATCAATACCCTTTGGTATCTTTAGTTTTTTATTAATGATAGCCATCGTCATCCTATTAGACCATTACATAATCTGTTAAAACAGTAGAAATCTTTCCAGACAGATGTGGCTCCCAGCACACACCATAGTAATCAATCCATGCTAGAAGGTTTGTGAATCAAATCCCTACCTAGTATTACCCTGTATTTCTAGACTAGTTTCTTATTGATGAAGGGCACAAGATAAAAACTAATATGGAGATATTGAATGGGTAGGCTCTAATCTGAGGATATTGGATTAATATACTTTAGATATGGATTTGATGCACACACCTTCTAGCATTCATTGATTACTATGGCTTGCACTGAGTGACACTATTATCTGGAGAATTTACTACTGTTTTATCAGTTTGTGTAAGCATAGGAAACGATAGTTATGAGATGTTTCAGTGGTTCAATAAAGATAAATCAAAATCTCTTGCCCTTCTTAAACTAAAATGTTATAAATATTTAGAGAGTTTTAATTTTTAGAGATGTGCTAAGTAAGAAATGGAAGTACAAATTTTAGAAAATAAAAAAAAAAAACATTAAAATACTGCAATTATCACACGACTATTCCTATAGATAAATAATAAAACATTTCGAAAGTATGATAAGATTATTTTAAAAAAAACATTATAATTGATGCAAGTTTTAATGGTTATTTTCCTGAATCTAAATGTCATTTAATTTTGCTATGAAAACGTCATTAAAAAATTACTTTATTATTTCAGCATCACTTTAAACAATTTTTTTATAAATTATTTTTAATTCAATAACGACTTGTTTCATAAAAGTGAAAAAAGAAAAATATTGCTAGTTCAATTCAAATAAAATCTTTCTAAAAGAGTCAACGATTCTGTCAGTTTGCAATCTGTTATAATTTGTCAAACAAAGTAGTTTTGCGTCTTAAATGACTTTTCATTTCTCCAATAGTAATCAATACTTTTTATCAACAAAAAACCTCCTCAGACATAATTAAAATATTCATTTTCTTTTTTGTATTATTATAAAAGTTGGATTGTCACGTTCATTAATAAAAATTTTTACAAATGCCATTACGTTTGTTAAAAAAAAAAACTACAGATGTTTTTTGTTGTTGTTTATTTTGAAATGGACCAGTTCTCTCGTTTAGTTATGATGTTAAACTTTCGATAAAATTTATCTTTTATAATTCACTTTAAAACTTTTATAAAAAAAATCTAGTTCAGAGAAAAAAGTTTTCTGCACTTTAAATTATTGTATTTAAATTATAAGTTGAAATCCATTAGCGAATCATGACATCAGTTTTAGTAAGATGTATCAAATGTTTTATTTAATGAAATAAAATAAAGTATAAAAATAAAAATTGACGCTAATAAATTTAAAAAACTACAAATACATCAGTCAGATTCTTAATATAGATAAAAATATAATGGATGAAATTAATCATAGAATTAAACTTGGATGGAGTGCTTTTGATGGAAATAACTTAATATTAAAAGAAAATATATCTTTCTGCTTAAAAAGTAAATTTTTAACTGAGATGTTATACCATTGTCAAGCGTCGTTAGCCTAGAGGTCATCGCAGCCGCCTTGCAAAGCAAGTAGTTGGTTGCAGGCGGTTGTGGGTTCGCGTGCCGGCCGATGCTATAACATAAGGAAAAAAAATGTTATACCATTGTTTAATTTTAGATCCAGTACTTGAAGATTATTGGAGGAACAATATATAAGTGCAACCTCCATGTAAAGTTAGTGAGATGTATATTAACAAGAAGAGATCAAAAATGAAATACATGGATGAGAAAACATTTATTTACTAACATTATTGAAAGAATTAAAGGCTGAAATAAAGTTAAACTAAACATGTCATTGGTACATATTTAACTTGATCCCAAATGATTGTAAAAAGTTTTGAAAAATGCTATTGACAGAGAAAAAAATAATTAGACTCAGAGAATTGTCTACAATGAATTGATAATAATTAAAATTGATGATGTTAGTTATTCATTCAATCAATAATTAAATATCTAAATACTATTATTACTATCATTGTCATTGTAGCTATGACTACACTACCACTACTGCTACTACTACTGTGTAAAGGATTAAACAAGTAACAAAGATTAAAATTTTTATTCCTTGATTAATGCAATAAGCAATATTTTCACTTTCCCATCTCTAAGAGTAAATGCTACAGAAATCTTTATTTACAATGGACTAATTTTCTTTATATCTACTTTAAAATAGATTTTACAGATTTTGTACTTTTAAAACCATTTTAATTGACTTTGTGCAAGTTTTCAAATCTTATTATAAAATTTAAATAGGTACACTAACAAAATATTATTGTATTCTCATTATTGTGTTAAATGTCACTTCCAGTTCATAATGGCCGGTCATACAAGGTCTTTACCTGCTTAAATTTGACGAGAATTAGGCGATATGAATCAAAATAAAAGATAGGGAGGAAGAGTCAAAAAAAAAACAGAAGTCAAAGTGAGTATTACTAATGATAAAGATAATCTAAAGGATTTAGTTGATAGTAATTTGGAAGAAAATAAAAATGGCAAAGATAAAATGTCCGATAAGCCTAGGTTAAATGAATGTAAATTAGAAAAAATTAATGGCGATACTGAATTAAATAAATTTAGAGATGAAAGTGATGGTAATAGTATTAACGTTAAACTGCAACCATTGCAAACAAAAAATTATGGGAGTAAGACTTCAGGCATTGATAGAGAAAATACTAGAATAATACTTTACGGTGGCTCACATAATAACATTGGATTAGAAAGATCAGAGCGGGAAATATTAAAACATAGTAAGAGAAGGAAAATGGGATAATGATGAAAGTTATGACTCATCGGTTGAGAAGAGTACACAAACTACTTCAATAAAACAAATTTGTTCTTTATATCCAGTGCTAAAGTTAAGGACTCATTTATTGATAACTCTTTGGTAGCCTTCTTGGGCCACTTAAGAATACTTCTCCAGATAAAGAATTATAGTTTAGTTAAAAATAAAAGATATGTCTTTACTATAAAGAAGAACATTAGGAATCAGATTTTCCTTTTGGTTGATCAGATTTCTAACATTATCATTGTGTCGAATTATTACAATCGGATTTCAAACCTGCCTCCATGTATTGCTTGGCATAAATTCAATAAATTTATTTCAGACTTGTGCTCTGATAGTTCGAATAATATGATGTCCCAAAATCAAATGAAAAATAGAATTATAGAGATTAATAAAACAATGAGTGTCATTTCTGAATTGGGTGAAAATAAAGACCTGGTTGGTAAACTACAACAAGAATATAATAATATATATAGGAAAATGCATGAAGATACATATACATTAAGACTAAGAAAATTAATTCCGGGGCTTGGACAAATATTAAAACCAACCATTAATTATGCAAACATTTATATACCTCACACAGATGGTATAGCATCTATGAAGACAATAGAAGATTCTCTAATATCAAGTGATGAGGTTGATGAATATATGGTTGAAAGACTGAAACAGACCATGGGTAATTGGGACATTGATGGTCATCAATATAGGATAATGACAAAGTAAACAGGGAAGGAATATATTTCATGTCAAGAAATTACAAATGAAATTAATAGATTGAAAATGCAAAGAGTATTGGCTAATGATGTGATCCCAACATCAGTTTATAAACAAATCACTTATCTTATGATAGGACCTATGTTAAAATATTTTAATCAGATGTGCTCACAAAGATTTGAATGGCCCAGCATAAATAAAAGAGTAATCTTTAGTGTTAAAAAAAGAAAGGAACACATTAATACCTAATTTGAAGACCTAAGAAATATATCGATTGAGGATATAGATTCTAAAATACTGGCTAGAATCCTACAAAGAAAATTGTTTAAAAGTGTCAGTGATAAAATTTCAACAGCGCATCATGCTGTGAAAGGTAAGAGAGCGATAAATGCAGCTTTTAAAATACAAGAAGCTATCAAGTACGCCAAGGCCTTGAATCTGACTCAGTACTTTGCATTGAAAATTGACTTTAAATCTGCATTTGACTTGGTTGACTGGGCTTATCTATTTAATGCCCTAAATGGGCTGATAAAAGATGATCAATATTTAATAAATGCAATAATTAATTATATTATATAATAAAATTTTTTATAA
Source organism: Epiperipatus broadwayi (assembly GCA_028023455.1). NCBI lineage: Eukaryota > Metazoa > Onychophora > Udeonychophora > Euonychophora > Peripatidae > Epiperipatus > Epiperipatus broadwayi. The sequence goes on from JAQFVV010006346.1 coordinate 2,832,706, forward strand.
AAACTTTATGAGGAGGTCGGACATCTTTATCCCTAGTAAAGGTATCCCACATGGTTCTCCATTGGCAGCACTCTTATTTGCTATTTATGTGGACCCTATGGTAAAAGAAATAGAAAAAATAATTAATGGAATCTACCTGCCCCATTTGGGAGTTTCAATAAAAGTAATGGCCTTTATAGATGACATAATAATAATTTTTGAAAACAGCTATAATATTGATATAGTTATAAATAAGGTTAGAAAATTCCAACAGGATACAGGATCAGTAGTACAGTTTGCTAACTCAGCAGCTTGGCAATTGGCAACAAAGAAAAGAATACCAAGTGAGTTTTTAGCTCAGCCTAAGTCTTTTCTTGGCCTCCCCCTTTACTTATCCAAAACTAAAATGAATAGTCAGTTAAATCAACTCATAACAAAAAAAATAGAAGAAAGAATTAATAGTTTTTTATATTTTAAATTCTATGAAGTGACTAGAACCGAGATTTTTAATGCAATTGCAATAGGAGTACTTAGTTATTATGGACCTTGGTTGAAACTTTACAACAAAACTATCCAAAAGATTATACAGATGGCAAAGAAGTTCATATGGGGGAAGAAATCTAGCCTCCTCTCAACCTCTGTACTCCAGCAACCAATAGATAAAGGTGGGATTAACTTAATTGATCCAAAAGCTTATGTTAATTCTATTACTGCCAGGGCATATTTGAATGTAATGAAGGATCAGTCCTTTAGTCCTCCAATGGGAGATATAAAATTTACAATGAAATAGGAGCTGAGAGAAGATCACATCTTGTGGACATGTTTATAACATACAAAGATTTACAAGATGATCTAAATGTCCAAAGTCTGGAATAAAATATAAAGATTTAACAAAAGGAGATTAGCAAAACGAAAATGCATGGTTGGGCTGTTCACTGAAAAGTGTTCCTAAAAAATTCCACTCAATATATATGCCTCAATCATCCATGAAGTTTATTTTTAATCTGTTAAATGGAATCCTGCTGACTATGGACTACCTTAATAAAAGGCTGGGGATGGGGTTGGATGATGTGTGTGTGTTTTGTAAGAAAAGAAAAGAAACATCTACGCACCTGCTTGAGGAATGCCAGGCATTCAGGGATATGAGATCACAAGTCTTTCATATACCACTAATAGACCTAAAGGATCTGATAAAAAAAATATGTGATTAGGTTTAATCTGCATAATGCTATGGTTATAATCCATGCATTAAAAACAATATGGATAATTAGATGTTCTTTGGTATTTGACAATAAAAAATTCAACTGGCTGAGAAAGCTGGAGAGAGATTGGAGTGATAACCTATGTTTAAAATATTGGCCAAAGAATACTGTAGAATCGGTGTGGGGAGGGTCTGCTCTATCCACATGTGAAATATGGTAGGTAAACATCATTTCCAGTCTAAGAATGTATTAGTAAGGTAAAGAAAGACAACATGTAAATCACTGAGGTAAATACCCTGAGTATTATGACAGTAGTTGAAGAAATGTTGTTAGAGGAACTTAATAAACCTTTGTAATTATGTAAATTTTTTTGGTTTTTTAATAAAGAATATTACTTTAAATAAAAAAAAAAATTATTGTGTTAAATGTGTTGGAGTTTTTAATGGATGAGGCTGTGTTCTAATTTTATTGATCAGTGTCAATGAAACTGATTAAATTAACATATTTTATATACAATAATTTACTAAAATTTTATTGTTGGATTGTTTATTAATGAATTAATCTAAGATGTTTTTTTATTGTGATTATAATTAAATATTGATTTTAAATGCATGTATCTGAGTGTTTTTTGTTAAATCATAACTAATAATCAAGATTTTCAAATTGTCCTTTTATACTAGATTATATTTTATCTTGTCTCTTTTAACAATCTTTCATTACTAATATGCTAAAATTAATAGCGTTATGGTGAAACTTTTAAGTTTATTAATTAGTAGGCTTTTTTTATCCATTCTATCTTTTAGACTTAGCGCTTTCTGAGCCCTTGCAGCTCCATATTCATAGTTCTTTTCATATTGTTAACTATATGCAAATGCATGCAAATTGCTTATATCATCCATTTTTTCAAAATTGTGAAGCATGTGTCCTTTCTGTTTATTGCTCTGGCACCACTGGTGATGAAACATGCTTCTTTGACCTTCCTCTTAACATCGTCTCTTTCTGTGCATACGATGTCAGCCTTAGAGGGCTCAAATTTGTGGTTGTGCTTTATGAAAGTTTGTCTTTTTTTCTTTTATCTTTATTGTTTTCTTTTATCTTACTTTTTTATCTATTTTTTTTATATTAACGTCAGCAACAGTATAAGGTTGTTAGTCACAAGCATGGTAACAGAAATCATCAATTCAAATTGCATGGTTTAGATATTCCAACAAATATTTACCTTATAATTTAAAGATGAAATATATAAAATGTCTTAGTCATGTTTATGGGATTAATAGTTAGTGGTAAAGTATTTATATGTTAAGACTAAAACATTTAAAAATATCAACATGAGAAGCATAATACAACATTATTCAGATGATATAGTAACAATTTAAACAAAGTTTACAGGCTGAAATCAACTATTAAAAATAAAAAAGAGACAATTAAACACATGAATAAAATATCTCAAGAAAAGCATATACATCTGGTTACAAAATGACAAATCATAAAATATAAGAGATCACTCACATAAAAGTTCTATGATTTTTTATAAATACAAACTTGCAAGTCATGAATCATTTTTGGTCAGAAACAACCAATTACCAAATATGATTATAAGAATCACTAAACATCACATGATCACCATTCTTTATGCTTACACAAGCTGTTTATACAAAGGCTAAACTCTCTATACAGTAGCACCATTCAGTGCAAGCCAGAGTAATCAATGTAAACAGCTTATGTAAGCATAAACATTGGTGTTGATGTGATATTTAGTTATTTAATACCAATCCTTCCCAATACAATTATGATGTCTCTTGTTATTAAAAAACCAAAGACACCAAAAAATATGGATGGTGAACTGAGTTCAGATCAATACAACTATACAAGCTAATGAGCTTGAATTGAAAACATCATTGTGTTTTTATTTTGGACTTAAAGCTTTATAGTTAGTTAATAAGGCAAAAGGTGGCTGCTGGAGGGTTGGATTAGATCCTAAGATCTAAGTGCAGTGCTCTCTAATCCAAGGCTCCTCACTGATAAAAGCCACAAGTTAGAAACTCGTCTAGGGATATTGGATGAGTAGGCACTAGATGGGGATTTTATGCACAAACCTTCCATCCTTTGATTATTCTGACTTGCACTAAGTGGCACTACAGTATGGAGAATTTAGCCTCTATGATTATAAGAAGAGAGAAAATATTGAAATATTCATTGAGAGATTATTCCCAGTAAAATATAACAAAAAGGAAGTGGGTTAAAAAAATTATAAATGCGAAAAATAATATAAATAAAACAAAACTCAAGGGAAATATAAAAATTCGTGGAGTTCTTTGCTTTATATCCATACCAAAAAGAAAATCAATGAATTTGCAAAGATAAATTTAATATTTGATTTAAGTCAGTGATAGGTTTAAACAAACAAATAATTTCAAATAAACTGTAATAATTATTCAAATATTGAATATACAAGGAATATAAATGCTTGATTCCATTCTTCCATTTATAAAGATGTGGAAAATAAAAAATAAATTTCAATCATGCAGTATTCAAGCATGTGTACATCATCAATATAAAAATGTTAATAAGAAGATGAAAGATAATTGTATATTCATAAACCATGAGCAAGCAACAAATCATGATTTTGATCCAGAAAATTCTAAATGCAAATAGGAAAAATAAGAGACTTTTCAAGTTTCACAGCTTAGAATGGGAATAAATAAAAATATAGACACTTCAATTTTAGTGCTAATTCAAAATTATTAATCCCATAGTTATGGTATTTTAATATATTGAAAGCCAACTCAGTTGAAAATAAAATTTGTTAACTTGAGAAATAATTTCTGTGCAAAAATTATAACTGCATATGTGAAATAAAAACAGAAGCATATCAGTAAGCTACCATTATGAATAAATACATACACCTATCTTTTTTATATCTGAATACCATAAAGAATATAATAAATAATGTACTTCTTAAGCTTTACTTATTAATAAAATTTGACTTTCTGATAGTGTTGAATTTTAAAAATGGAAATCATATCTAAACCAAGTGTAAAACGGCATTATCAATTTTGAAATCATAATCACTTTATTCACAGGTAGCAAGAGACTGGACTGCTTTTATTTCTATTTCATTTTTTGTTTAAAATTGTATTTGTTATTTTTTACAAAAATATAAATATATGCACACACGCATACAATATTCAAATTCAAATCCTAAGGCTATTGTTTTTTAATGCCTGCAGCAGTAAAATAGGCTTTGAGAAATAATATATAGTTAGCTGAAAGATTCTCTTGGGTTATGAGATGAGCAGATGGAAAATATTTTATTTTACCTTTTATTCAATAAAATAAAAACAGTCCGTATGGGAATAAAAAATAAAATATTTATCATTTTTTCCCAACTACAGGTTTTTAAGAAATACAAACACAACACAAAGAAATACATCAGTAAGCTACCATTATGAATAAATACATACACCTATCTTTTTTATATCTGAATATCATAAAGAATATAATAAATAATGTACTTCTTAAGCTTTACTTATTAATAAAATTTGACTTTCTGATAGTGTTGAATTTTAAAAATGGAAATCATATCTAAACCAAGTGTAAAACGGCATTATCAATTTTGAAATCATAATCACTTTATTCACAGGTAGCAAGAGACTGGACTGCTTTTATTTCTATTTCATTTTTTGTTTAAAATTGTATTTGTTATTTTTTACAAAAATATAAATATATGCACACACGCATACAATATTCAAATTCAAATCCTAAGGCTATTGTTTTTTAATGCCTGCAGCAGTAAAATAGGCTTTGAGAAATAATATATAGTTAGCTGAAAGATTCTCTTGGGTTATGAGATGAGCAGATGGAAAATATTTTATTTTACCTTTTATTCAATAAAATAAAAACAGTCCGTATGGGAATAAAAAATAAAATATTTATCATTTTTTCCCAACTACAGGTTTTTAAGAAATACAAACACAACACAAAGAAATACATTATATGCTATACTAGTATTGTGAAATATTTTAAAAGTTTCAGCTGTTAAATGTCATTTCAGAATAGAAACTAGTAGAATAAATGCTTTTTACAATTAGTTCTCCAAAAGTTTAATTCAAATATTTAGGAACTATTTTTATGACTGAAGATCAGATTTCATGGGTATGATAGTTCTAATAGAAGTGTCACTATTTTATATAATCATATAACAAGTATTCATCTTCTTTCAAATGCAATTTGATATGTGAAAGTTATAAAATATACAGAATTTTTAACTACTTTCATATTTACAGAGAATGACATATTGATGATTTTGGATTTAAGTCTTAAGCTGTTTGAAAGTCATTAGTCCTTGCTTATAACTATTTCTTACCTAAATAAAGATAAAATAATGAAAAAAAATCATATAAATCTATAGATATTAATTCTATTATCAATAAAGGTATCTGTGACTAGTTTACAGTTTATATTGAAATGACATCCTTTATGTTAGATAATGTTTAGATAGATATGGGAAAATATTGAACACTTATGTTTGAAATGTAGTATAATATGGGGACAGGATGAGTTGCATAAAGAATAGAAAAAATTAAAGGTAAAGGGAATGATGGTGGTAGTAACTGTATGAATTTTTTTTTGTGTGTAAGATTTTGTAACAAAATTGGGATATGTGAAAAAGAGTAGCTGAGCTAACAAAAAAGCTTTTATTAAAGTAATTTGAATAGAAAAAATTAAATAAATCAAAGCTGCAAAAATAATTGGACAATAAGAAGTAAGAAATTTCAGTTTGACATATCAGTTGTTGAGGAAGGAAATGTTTAACTTGGTTAACACAATTTTTTCTAAAGACTTTATCTACAGAAATTTTAAAATCTTATAATAAACTAGATTTATCAAGTAAGCATCTATGTAACAATAGTAAAAGTTAAAAATAAGACTGTAATATGATGCAGTCTTTACTACTGGGGGGGGGGGTGACTGTTGTCATCTCTGGATTATGGTTACTTTTATTTTTTATTTATTCCTTTAGACACTGTATTAATAAATTTATGTATATATTTCATAGTTTATATATATAAATTAGGTATGTTAAGTTAATATTTAAGAACCAAAAAAACAGTAATAGTATTTTATATGACTATATTCAGAGATATAACTAAATAATTCACCAGAGGACAGTAACTTAGATTCATTGTTTGAATATACTATAAGAGTGACAAAATATATAATTATGGTGTTATGTAATTTGTTAAACATGGTTTCAGATAAAAGATCTAAGTATGATGACAAGGAATTTGAGAAATTTTTAGATGTGTGATAAATGTTTGATGCTTCATAAATAAAAAGAAGTATGTGGAATTTTAAGAAAATTGAAAAGCAATTATATTTTAATGACTTTAACTATATAAATTAAGAGATTCCTTATAATATAATGAAATTTTAAAAAAATATATTGTTGAAGAAATAGAATTATAAATAGATTAACAGCTGAGGTTGGAAAGTTGTTAAATATGATAAAAAATATGGAGAGTTTTAAGAAGAAATAAAAGCAAATTAATTTTGAATAGTTAGGGTTTAGTAACTGTTGACAAAATAATACATTTAATTGGAAAAATAAACATAGATTGAAGATAAATTTGACTTGAAGATTAATTCTTAGAAGAAATGATTAATTCCACAGCAGAATATTGGGAGTAAAGATAAATTTGTCATAAATTATAACTGATATGAAACTTGTCAAATTAGAATTAAAAAATATGCTTGTAAATAATGTTAATGAAATTGGAAATTTATTCTAGACTATGAAATAGACTTTCAAAAGATGTTATGCAAAATGTCAAGTTAGGAGAAGAGAAAAGTTGTTTGAAAAATAGAGTTAAATATATTATTGAGCAATTTATTATTTAGACATTGTGGAATACAATAACAATGAAAGATAAAATAAAGCATAAGTGATGTTCATTTTTAACATCTTTAGATACTTAAAATGAATGAGCAAAATTAATTGAAAAGAATTAATAATGTTGTTTTATTAATTAAGACTAATGATATTGTAAAATAAAATATTGGAGTAACTATAAAATGTATTGGAAAACTAATTGTAGGTTTGATTAGGTGGATGTGGCAGATGTAGTGAAGTTCTACCAAAGTTGGAACTAATATATGAAGAAAAATTATTTGTATAAGAAGAATAGTACAAATTTCTAGGTGCTTAATGTATTTTAATAAAAGCATGAATTTATTTGAGTATATGGAATGAATTTATCACATAAAAATGATAAAAAGTTAGACAATTTAATTTATTCATTAACTTAAAGAAGAGAGTGGTATATATATAAAAGAACAAAGATGTTCAAAGTAAAAATTAGAAGAAAAGATGTGTTAGTGCATAAGAAGAATAAAATACTATTGATTAGAGAAGAATGGAGGTAAAAAAAGGGTAATGAATGATATAATGCCATAAAGAAATAGTTTAAGAATGATGTTTGAGAGTAGTTATATGAAGAAAATATTTAAAAATAAAATCAAAAATGGAAACAGTTGTAAAATTAAAACTTCTGCAAAGTGGAATGACATGATAAAAAAGTTGTATGTTTACAATCAGCAAAATTATTAGACAAAGATAGTACAAATATACTTAAAAATATGTAAAAGGAAAAAAAAATGTGAATAGAAAATATAAAAAAAAACTATTTAGAAAATGCAATATATGAAGATATAGAGATTAAATAAAATAAATATTGCCTAGAATACAATTAAAGTGAAATGAATATTTAGAAAAAACATAGAAATTAACAATGCAGGAAAAAATAATATACAAATTTCTGAAAATGTATCGAAAAAGAAATAAGAAAAAAATGCTAGGCAAGTTACTGAACACATAAGAGTAAGAATATAAAGATGGTAGATTTTTTTAATAAATGATTACAAAGTGCTTAATATAAAAATTGGGTAATGAGTGTTGTAAAGTGAATTTGCATTTTTAGGAAAACCAATTCAAAAGAAGATACATTAATAGAAATAAATAGAGCAATACCTGGATTTAAAAAGAAAAAGCATGAGAAATAAATGATTTTAGCAATGGAAATGTTCATTGATATGTAAATATATAATAGATTTGGTTTTTAAAATAATCTTTAACAAAATTATAAATAATAATATAATTCCAGAGAAAATGAAAGATAGATTATTAATTAGCAATAAAACAGTAATAATTTATAATTTTAAATAGGATTAGAGTTTGAATGCAAAAATATATAATTTTTGGAAAAATCAGAAATAACTATATTTGGAAAAATAAATGGAAGAAAATATATTTAGTGAAAATAAACAATTACTTATAATATATTTAGAGTAAATAGAAACAGTTTGGTGAGAAGTTTGAAACTTTATTTATTTTCTAATATATATATATATATATATATATATATATATATATATATATATTATAAATATATATATATATATATATATATATATATATATATATATAAAATCAAAATATTCTAAAATAACAATACAAAATTTAAATATGCCTAAATAAAATTAATCATAAAATCTTTGCTATAGCTAGCTATACATAAATATTAACAGTTCAGTGCTACTTAAGATGGTGTAAAATTCCATAAGTTTGATACAGTGAAGATTTTATGTTTAATTTTACATAAGTGTATTCCAATTTTGTAGTATTATTTTAGAATATTTTGATTATTATATTTATTTCATTTGATATTACATATATGTGAATGTTGTTAAATAATATTTAAAACTCCTTACAAAAATAATATGGAAAATGCCATCTAAGTGAAAGAAAATTGATAAAAGTTAAGTGTGAAATAGATTTGGAACAGAGAAGCCATCTTTATTATTCAGTTTGTTTTTCAACACAACCTAAGATATAAAGGGTTATGATAGGAATGAAAACCAGTTTCATTTTTGCAGACAATATTTTACTTTGTAAATAGTGAGAAGAATATATGAATATTATTAGTGAAATGAACACAAATAAAGAAATATAATTATATTTAAAATGCTTAATGAATAGTGTCTAATAAAAAAAAATATGAAGAATGATAAATGAAAGATATATATTTTAGAAAAGTATGTGAATATAGGAGTTCTTAGATTTTTTTATTGCAGGAGGGTAACATCTATGAAAAAAAAAGTACTTCTAAGGATAATTGGAAATTAGAGTTGAAATATAATAAAAACAAATAAAATATTATAGCTGAAACAAAAAAAAAAATAAAGTAGAATGGGAATAATAAAGAAATAATTGTTTATTACAATACATATATAAAATATAGAATACTTTGGGAAAATCATTTTGCATTAATCAGATGAATCTATCATTTTAAATAGAATTCAAAAGGAGATAGAAAGATAAGCATTGGATTATAGAGAGAAACTGTGTAGACTTGTCTAGTACTATGGAAATTAAAAGCATATTTGAAATATTTAATACATTACAATATATGAACAAATAGAATAGTGAAGACTATGTTTACTTACATTACATAGAGAGAATAATAAATTCAATGGATTTCTTTCTACGTACTCATATAAGAAATGAGAAGGATGTGTAATGATTATCCTTCCTTGGAATATAGAATTATGATAAATGATAAAACATATTAAAAGGCCTGATCCTGTTCAACATATTCCATCATCATCTCTATATCTTAACTGCAAGAATAGGATGATGTGTTTGTGCACATGCATAGCGATTTTGACTATATTTTTGTTTGTTTTCTGACTATTTATTGCTTATCTTTCTTCTTTACTTTTTATTGTGTCATTAGAGTGATCATACTTGTTTCACAGTGGCTGCTAATGAGATTGAAACTCATGAATGATGAAAAAAAGGAAATAGATTCCTCAGAGACAAATTAGAATTATGGAAAATGATTGTGAATAAATAAATAAATTAGATTTGGGCATGAATAAAATATATGTAAACTTTGAACTTGTTTTTTTTATTGCAAAGCCAAAAATTTAATAACAAAGAAAAGAAATCAGAAATAAACAACATTTTTGATTGTACATTTAAATGACAAAGAAATGAGAAAGAGAAAATATAGAATAGTTATTTTTTAGTATGTACAGTTAAGTTGTTGGAAGAGGAAAAATCATTTGAATGGGAAATGAAAAAATATTAAAAATTATAGATTTCTTTGTTTTGTTTAGGATTTTGTAAGGAGAATGATAATATGATAAAAGAAAGTTAGAAATTAATAAAACAACTATTTTTACAACTGAACCAAATAAAAGAGATTGTGTTATTTGTTAATAGAAAGATTTCGTAATAGTAGATTGGAAGAATGTTATAGGTGGCAGAAATAGATGGGATTCTGAAGGTTGTGAAAATCTAGAAAATGAAAGCTGTTTGTCTTAGCTAACAGGATTGCTAGTCTTCTATGTTTAAAATCCGATATCATGTAAAAAAGATATTTTACAATCAATCCAATGTATATATTTATATAAATAAAAAAAGATAAAACTGCATTTAAATAGCCAAATTTAGGGCAAACGCTTCCTCCTGGAGAAACAATGAGATAAATCATATTTCTGAATGGTAAAGTTTTAAGTAATTTTTTCATTTTGTTTTACCTAAAAGGTAAAATAGTTAGATAACTTTTTTAAACAATAAAAATTAATGATTGATTGTGATGCCTATAGGTTCAGCTAAGCCAAAAAAAAATCTAAATCTAATTAAAATATGAATTAAAAAAAAATACACAGCCAAATTTGAATCCAGCTTCTAGGCATGGTAAGCCGACTTATGTCGAATATATTAGAAACTATAAATCATTATATATATATATATATATACAAAGCTGCATGGCACGTGACTATCTTGTGACGCTGTTTTATTGATATTCATTTTAAATGTAGCGGAAAAATATATTAAAGAATAAAATTATAAATTTTACAGCAGATTGAGTTTTATTTTGAATAGAATTACCTGTTAAAATATGTAATAAAAACTCATAGACGTTTTTTAAATGCACTAATTAGAAAATTATGCATATTAATTAACAAAAAAAGACATTTAAAATTAATTTTAAAGTAGTTTAATATATATATATTTGAAAAAGTGAATTCTTTGTGCCAATTATTATTTAGTTTTTAGTATTACGGTATATAAGTAATTTTATTAATTACAATTATTAATACTCAATTAAACAAGATTTTGTTTTCTAATCACAGAAGTGAAAGAAATAGAATAATTAGTTGATTAAATAACTGAAAATTAACCTTCATTAAATAATTTAAAATATATTGAAGAATCTTTAATTATATTTAAAATAATAATAATTAAGTACAAAAATTAATGATGGGTAAACAATAAAATAGAATGCAAATAAAATCAAAACAAATAATTTATATATTTGCTTTTAAAAGCTTTAATAAGTGTTTTTTTTTTTTACCTATCTTTAGTACAAACTCAATTCATCTTGCAAGCTGAACATTCTTTTCTCTCTCTTTTTTTTCTCCTATGAAGAAATTCTAAAAAAAATTAAACATGATTAATTTGAATTATATGGTTTTACCTTAATTGCATATAGTTAATATTAGAAAAAAGATTCTTTCAAATATCTGAAGATTTTAACATTTGCAGATCAGTCGATCCTTCTGGGACTAAGTGATAAAAATCTAGAAAATGCCCCATCACATTGGTTTTCACCTCTGAAGCACATAATCATATGATTATAAATATTTAATAAAGAAAATATTTAAAAAAAAAAAAACTTTTTTTTTTTTAAAAATGAGAACAGCAAGCATATTATATGATAGATCAAAAATAATATTTGACTATACTTAAGTAGTATATGATTATTATTAAATTATAATTGATTTATTGTACATTTTTTCCTGTTACACACATCTTTTTATTATTACTTTCAGTTTTTTTTTTTTTTGTCATATATAAAAAAATAGCTGTCACTATTGCCTTATACTGCCATGGCTAGCAAAAACATTGCCTATGTTTTTCTAACCATTTATCTTTAACTTTAAGCAGAAATGACAGTACTGCTGATCATTATTATATTTATCTTTGTTAATGTATTTATTTTTATTTTATAAGGAATTTTTTTGGTAATAATGTTATCACTAATAATCTAAATTTTGGTTCTTTTAAAGCATCGAATTTCAAAAAATTTTTATAAAATAGTAAAGTTATCATTGAAAAGTTGGTATCTACAAACTAATAAAAACAATTAGAAAACAATTTATATATATAATATAGCAAAACGTGAAAATTAACTATATTACTTTTAATACACCTATGTATATTGTAACAGCTAGAAGTGGGAGTAGGCAAGATATGATTATAGACTTGGTTAGAATATCTACTTCTTATTAATGAGCCTAAACAAAAGAGATCGACATGATAAATCAACAGTCTATATTGCCTAAGAAACAGAAACTCTACTAAATTTAATTGAAATTAGATGAACTGGAACTTAACTCCATCATTCACAAATAACACAATTTGAACATAATTGATTGATTAAGTTGCTAGTCTTTATGAATAGGCCAGGCATCAATTGGTAAGTTCTAAATAATATTAATTACATGAAATACCTATACTGATGTTGCACTATTTGCAAGTTAAAATTTACTTATCTAGATCTATTTGCAAAGTATAAGAAATAAAACAAATCAATGTTATGATTCTTAATTCAATAAATAATAATGGTAATTTATTTAAATTTCATAAATAAGATCTAAGTAACTTAATACATCTATCAAAATAAAATTTGAGACATAATGTCAGAGCTTGTTTATACTATGAATGTTGGTAAACAATAGATCTATTTTAGATTGGAAGAAAATGCACATTTAGCCCAATTTTGCTAATAATGATTTAATAAAGAAATTTAAGCTTATTACAATATGTATAAAAACATCAGAGCTAAATAAGCTATTCTTATGAACTTCATTCAATGATTGATTATACTTTAACAAATTAATTTGTGTCCTCCAAGCAATATACACCCATGATCATTTTTTACTATATGTAAACATAACAAAATTAAATAATACTGAATGTTTTATATTTGTATTGGAAAACTTGATGCTCAAGGTTTACCACACTTGGTCAGGAAATAAAATTTGATGTAATCCTGCAGATATCCAATGAACAGCAAAACAATAATAATACCTAAAAAAAAATTAAGAGTTGTTCATAGAATAGACTAATATAATTACCATGAGAGTGATGAGTCAGTCTAATTCCTTTTGGCAATTAAGGTGACCTATAGTTATGTAATCCAATTATTTCAACATGTGTTAGTTTCTATAGGATTTATCAGATGATATTATCATAATCCTTTTTAATTTTAACCATTGGTTTATTCATTCATTTATTATATTATCCATAAACATTACAGCATGTATATTAATAATGTTGATGTGCATGCAACATAGATCTAAAGTAAAATGTGTGAAATAAGCTGCCACTGATACATGGCATCATGAAATTGTGGTTTAAGAAACTGGTATATTAAGATTTAGCATTTTAAATTTCTTTTCTTCTCTTCTCCTTTTTTTTTTTTGAATAATCTCTGTTATAGAATGTTCATATTTGATTTATTTTTTCTAACCACTGATGTTTTATCTTATTCATGATGGTTAATATTTTGTTCCTGGTAAATGTACATATATGTTTTCTTGAAATTCAAACAGTCACTTTAAACATATTTGATGAAAGCAATTTCAGTTGTTATTTAAATTTAATCCATATTTGTGTCCTCAGAAATAGATGCCAACTTTTTTTTTTAATAATACATGTTATATCTTTCTCATGATAAAAAATTTTATGCATCTGTATAAAATATTGATTGAAACACTTTCTTTCAGAATAGGTAAGAAAATCTCATAGTCATGTACAATTTAAAAAGGAACAAAATATAAAACAAAGAATAATACAAGAACGTCTTTCATTAGTATAGACTTCTATATCTCATTTATTTTCTTTAAAAAAAGATCTCTTCTCGCTGATTGCTATTATACTTGCTCAAGGGTTTTGCTCATTAATTTCTTTAAATGATTATTGTAATAATAGGTTCATCAAACTTCCAATATACATAGATACATGTATGTGAATTAGTACATGTAAAATGCAACACATGTCAGTTATCTATTATATGCAAATGAGTAGTGTTATTTTATTAAAAATAATATCCTTAAAATTAAAGTGTTCTCATTTTTGTCAGTGTCCTAAAACAAGTCAAAATTTTGCTGATTTAATTTTAAATGACATTTATTATTTATCAATTGGATCCTGACATTTATTTAAAAGGTACATACATATTGTCTTGTTTATATCAAAGATTTAAAAAAATATGTTTTCTTCTTTTTCAAATTATGAATAACTTTAGATCCTTCAAAGAATTTAGTGTTGCATTACTTTCTAAACATGAAAGAAAAATGTAGACAAATATTAATCTAGATTTTATGAAAGACAATATATTTCTAAATGAGGTGGGATATCAGCTGGAAATTTTAATAATCAATAATCCCAAATTAAGATAATAGGTTAAAATTCACACAAAAATTTTTTTTAACACTATACATATATAATCACATATGGTGGGAATACCCCAGATAGCACTATATATATATATATATATATATATATATATATATATATATATATATATATATATATATATATATATATATATAACAAGCTATAGCTGACTTATGACATGATTGCTAACTCCAATAGCATTAACAATTAAAATTTAAAAATTAAAATGTCATTAAAATTATACGATATTGGTATTTAAATGAAAATGCCAACTTCCAATAATTTGTGTATATTTACACAATTATATTATTGTTTAGTGGATTATTCACATATTTATAAAATATTTTCTTAATTTTTTCCCATAATTCTTTTTTACATGCAAAAGAAAAGAGTTGTCATATATATATATATATATATATATGACAACTCTATTTCTATTTATATATATTCAATTATTTGCAATATATATATATATATATATATATATATATATTGCAAATAATTGAATATTCTACAAATACAGATTTAAATTAATCCACAAATTATTAAATAAGCAATATAATTATATAAATACACAAAAATTATGAAAAATTTACCATTCACATTGAAACCATTACAATGTGTGATTTTAATGAAAAGTTGATTTTTAAATTTCAATTACACAGGCTAGAAATAGCAGTCATACCATAAGCAGCAGCGGATGTTATTCATTTATTTATAGTTGGGGTTATTGAAGACTATAAAGTTAATCCACTATTTTGTTTTATTATATATTGTTGTGTTGAATAATAAATATATGTAATAATTATTAATAAAGTTATTTTTAAACACTTATGAAATTATGTGAAAGGAAACTAATCATCACACATGTACAATAAATATCATATTTTAAAATCATGGGTGATCCCTCATACCTAAAGCTTATTCTTAAATAAACTAATATTCATTGACCATGCTAGAAATGAGACTTGATGTTATTAAGAGCCATATTTTTAAAACAACATATTATATATACTACTTCAAATTATATATCTCAGGAAAGAGAAAGATTCTCCTTTTTAACTATTTGTGATGATGAAGTACATTAGTTTGTATAGATGTAATAATTAATAATATAGCAATTTTAAATGCATATGAAATTATGTGAAGGGAGACCAAAATTCACATATACATTATAAATAGCATGCACTCTTCCAGGAATATATATGATAGTTAACAGTTTCATTATAGAATAAAACAACCAAATAAAGGTTCCATCTCATCTAAGAATAATCTAGTGTATGCATATATAACTTCATCCTCTGCTTGATTATTTAATTTTGAAATAAAATTTTTAATTATTACTTATATATGTGCATGGTCACATATGAAATGTTTTTTCAAGATACTTTTACATATAAGAACAAGCAAAAAGCGTTCATGTAGATAAATAGCAGTAAATACATAATTCTGTCATTTTTGAGGCTTTTAAAATTTTACAAATATTTACTCTTTGAATAATTATTAGTTAAAAAAATCCCATTGAATTATAAAAACAAAATATTATTAAAATTATGAAAGAATGTTGTCATTGTTTTACAAAAAAATTATTTGTTGGGGAATAGTTCTGTTCAATTTAGGATAGTGATAAACTTGAGTTAAAAGTGTTTGGATTCAAGATCAAACTGTAAATTCTAATGCTTAAAAACTATTTGATCTCCTATGATTTTCTGAGCAACTAACCATTATTTAATAAAAAATAAAATGATTCCTCCATCTTTTGTATAACTATTTTTAATTATTTTGGTATATCATTAGCTTAGGGATTTTATAATAAAAATTATATTTTCTTTCTGAATGTCTCAAAACAATCAATATTTCTTTAAAAAAAATTAAAAACAATCAATTCATAAACACATTATGTAAACAGAATAGTGTTTTGTACAAAATTGTTGCTAAAAAAATTTAGTTTGCATAACTGTAGAAGAATAAAAGGGTTAAATTGGCAAGATAATATTAACAATGTAGTAATGCTTATAAAACAATAGAAAAAACCTGGGAAGATTATAAAAAGGAGTTACATTGGTCATGTAGGTTGAAGTAGAGAAAATATAAAGTGATCTTTAAAACAATATAAAAGATAAAAAGAATAGAGAGAAAGAATAAGGCAGTTAAATGATGATCTTAAGGAGTAAGGATTCAAGAAGAACAGCAAGAAAATAAAGACTTGGACAAGATACTCTGATCTGTGTACAAGACTTGATTTATTGGACGTTTTATGATGTTGATGATATTCTTTTGTAATTATTACAATATAAAGATGTGAAAAGTTATTAGTTATTTAAATTTCTGGATTCTTAAATAATTGTAGGTTTAAATTCTTTCACATCATAATATAAATAGTTAATAAATTGATGTGTTTAGCAAGTGCTTTTTTTCTAATGAAAGAACTTTATTCACAAAATAATGAACACTAAAAATAAAAAAAGATTAAAATACATATATTATATTTGATATTAATACCTTTCAAGAATTGTATTCTCTGCAAAATTTTGTGCAGAGGTAGAGTTATAAAATCAAGAGTGGTAATCTCTGAATTGCAACTTAATCATGCACTAGTAATACTCGAGCAATATATGATCTCTAAAGTATCAAACAAATTGATTGAAGAATGAAGAGATTATCTACATCAAAATGCAAAATGAAAGTATTCTTAGAAGCAGTAGAATTAATAAAATAATTGAAATTATAGTCACATTTGTAGAGTGATAATTGGGCAAAAAAAATAATGATAACAAAATTACTGAAGAAAAGAAATTAAAAAAATGAATACTTGATTTATTGAATAATTATTAAGATGGCCACTCTTGTCTTTATAAAAAAAGTTGCTATCTTCTGTCATGGTTTGGAAGGTTCTCTCTATCGGCAAAATATGCTTGACTATTACGAGTTTTAAAGCTCATTGAATACAAGTTAAAGCCTGTTAAAGTATTTACATATGCTTTCTGTGCACTCAATAAATTAATTACTACTCTTCTTTAGATGAATATAAAGATTCCATTCAATGAAAAGTCAAATTCTGATTTTAATTTCAATAAGAGTTACTAAATTGAACCTGTTTTTCATTCAGTTCCCACTATTCATTCACATAGTGCTCTTCTGACAAATCTTCAAAATGTAAACCCAAGCCAATTAGTCTATATAATTGCATGGCTATACCAGTAAGTAGGTTATGATATATTTTCATTTTAGACCAACTACTTGCACCTTCATCCTGCAGTGGATTGGTAGTGGTTGATGTTGATGATGACTCACACCTTTAAGTAGGAAAAACTGAAAAATATTTTAATACATAATACAAGATTTTCAAAACAAATGACATAATTTAATAAAGATTGTAAATGTTGAAAAACGTGTAATTGTTTTATAATTAAAAGGATGAATATTTAATAAAACAATTACAATTACTTTTTTTTAAAAGCACCATCAAATAAAATATTATTTTAAAAAGCATTTATTGCAGATATAAAAAATTTAATTATTTTTATTAAATTATCTAATTAGTAGTTATTTCTCACTATGTTAAAAAATATTCTGCATAATTTTAAGCAGCAAGAGTGTGATTAGCACGAGATCAAAAGATTACGGGTTGAAATTTTATTTGTGACTTATTGATACTCTAATATCACATGATTTTCCAAGTAACTATTCCTACAAATGCTTTTTACCCTCAATAATAGTCTTGATCAAACTATAGTCCATTCTAAATTGGATTCAGAATAATATGGTTGAATAATAAAATAATAACAATGAAACAACTAGCCAATAGCAGAGGCATGTTTATTAAATAAATATGCATGGTTGGGGAGCAGGCTATAAAAGTGATGTCTTTTTGAGAGAGAAAAAACTAAAATCATTTGTTATATTACTCTAGTAGTTTAAACAGGCAAAACTCTATATACGTATTGCCACTCAATGCAAACCAGAGTAATCAATGGATGCCAGAAGATTTATGCATAAAATCCTCATCTAGTGCCTACTCATCCAATATCTCAGACTAGTTTCTGGCTTGTGGCCTTTGTCAGTGAGGAGTCTTGGATCTGAGGGCACTGCCCTAGATCTTAAGATCTAATGTTACCCTCCAGCAGCCACCTTTTATCTTTACTTAACTACAAAACTATGAGTCATAAATTGAAAACACTATAATATTTTTAATCCAAGTTCATTAGCCTAATAGCTCATTAACCTAATAGGATAGTGGTGATTATGGTTATTCAAAAACCAAAGACACCAAAATGTATAGGTATTGAACTGAGTTAAGACCTATATGACTATATAAGCTAATGAGCTTGGATTGAAAATAGGGTTGCATTTGATCCTAATATCTAGGTGCAGTGCTCTCAGATCCAAGACTCCTCACTGACAAGGGCCACAAGCCAGAAACTAGTCTGGGGATATTGGATGAGTAGGCACTAGATGAGGATTTTATATACAAGCCTTCTGGCATCTATTGATTACTCTGGCTTGCATTGAGTGGCAATATATATAGAGAGTTTTGCCTGTTTTAATAACAGTTATAAGCAAGCATAAGAAATGGTGATCATGTAATGTTTATTCTAATAGTTATACATCATCCCAGTGTTTGCGAAAGACAGGTATGCTCAAGTTTAGAGAAGAATGTTGTTATTGGCAAATAGATTCAGATAGTTATTGGATAACATAATGTGACTGGAATCACAGGTTTACATCCATAACTAATATGCATATATTACCTCACTAACTGGAATGAGCATAAAACATTTTGACTATTGTAAAAATACTATTACTGTATACACAAAGATGCAATAAGTGTTTTGACATCACTTTAATTACATCTCAGTTATTTATTAGATGGAAAATATTTTCTGATAGCAAAATGTAAACACAACAATATATATTTTATGTTAAATATGCTTTTATTAAGTATTTAATGTTTACTGCTAATTTTGAAGTGAAAATGAATTAAATTTGCTCTGTATAGTTTATTCTAGTGATACAGTGTCAGATTCTGGAGTATAAAATCTTTCTGATGAATTCCAGTTCTGGAATTTTGTGCTAAAATTTTCCTAGAACTTCTGAACTATAAAGTTATTTGATGTTTTTTATTAATTATTTTTACTGCAGATTCAAAATGTGAAATAAACTTTGAATATTCATAAAAAAGTTTTTTTTTTAAAAAAAAACAAAGCCAATTAATTAATAAACATTTTACTAAGTATATATATATATTTACTGTGTGTAAATTTATATATATAATTATTGCTTTCAATAATTATTTTGCATTTACAGCCATTATTTTAAAATTATTTACACCAACATAAAATTATTATATTTTTTCATCTTTTGTGCATTTTCTTAAAAAAAAATATAAACAAAAAGATTGTATATTAGCTTTATTGTTATTTAGAAATATTTCTGCCATGATGTACATATATCTAATGCACAATACATTTATTTATTAATAACATAATTATATTTAACATTACATAAATACAAAACTACTTCTGTTAAGCAATAAAACTTATCCAATTAAATGATCAGCAATTTCAATAGATAATAAAGCATAACAGGAAAAAAATAGAATGAAAGAAATATACTAAATCCTTTTATTAATCCCTGATATATATATATATATATATATATCAGGGATATATATATATATATATATATATGAAGATAGCTAATATATATATATATATATATATATATATATTAGCTTTCTTCATGATATTACTCAAGTAAAAACTATCAAATATTTTAAAATCAATTAAGTACAATAAAGCAAATTCCAAAAAAAAAAAAAAGAGTGAGAGAAAAAATCATGCAAGATTCATCAATATTAATGCAATATCTTAAGTAGCAAATCAACTTTCAAATTTATATATATATAGATATAATAGATTAAAGTTAAACAATAAAGATATTCCTGAATTCTTTGTTTTAGAGCTCTAATATTTATCCTGATTGTTGACTTCAAATCTTAAAAAATTATAATGTAGTTAATAATTAAAATATATTTAAATAATATTTTTATAATATAGTAATATATAAATTATCAACACCAGTTAAAAATGACCATTGAACATATTTTTATGAACAATGCTGTATGTCAAATAAAATGTTTTTAATTTAAATACCTTAAAATTTAAATTCTTTATGGAATAGATAAATTAATTAAATTTTATTTTTGCCATACTCACATGTTAAAATATTAAAGCCATTTTAAAACTTAGTTTGTCATGTGTACCGATCAAAAGCATGTATCCATTCAACAAAACCCAGAACCCAAGCAAAAGTACCTATAGTCCAATCAAGCACAAGATACGTAAGTCAGGGGCAATTGCAGACTCCTACCTATTTGTATGAATTCCCAAGTTTCCAACTAATAAATAATGTTTTTGATGATATCAGTAATACCTCTTTCCTTTATTCTGGCCCAGCTGAGATCACAGTTCACAAGAGACTGAGTAATAGAATATTAAAAGACACATGAGAAATTAGTACTTAAATAATAATCATTCATTGTGAATGATTGAGGACTAATTAAGTAGCAATTAATAAATTGGATATGTAATAATAATAATGACATTCCTGACCGATTTTATATATGATGAATTCAATATTCATAATACCTCAATCAATAGAGTAATTTATACTAGAGATTCAGAATAACATAAATGAAAGGCAATCTAAATTAAATCAAAAAGATTTATTAAATTATCAAATGATAGATTTTAAAATGATTGAAAATTTGTTTATGCAACTTATACAACTTGGGACTTTCGATCGTTTGATTTGCAATTACTGACAATTGATTATATAATTTAACATATGAAACATAAAATATTTAATGTTTGAGTGTGAGGTTGAGTACATACAATAGATTTATAAGACATTTGTAATTAAGGTACCAAGAACAAAATAATACCAAATAAAAGTTAGTCCTCTTTGACATTCAAATTTAAAAGAATAAATATCATTAGATACACATAATTAATTTAGAATTGTATTAGTATAGAATTTTTATCTAATAAGTTATGTGAAAGCAAAATAGTTCATTTCCAATAATGATCAATTATTTACTTAATTATCGAAATTAATTATAAACGAGTACAGACGTTCGATTTCAAAAGAGCATTTTAAAATGTCAAACTAAAAGAATTTATTTTAATAAGGGAAATGGTATGACTTTACAAGTACAATAAACTAAGGTAATCATTATTATCTTTGAATTATGCTTTGCATAACTGATACAAACCATATATATATATATATATATAATGTATAAAACATGTGGTCCTCTAAATGTTTTATACTACAATAGAAAAAATATACAGTGAAGACATGCCAATTCTCTAATTAAAACATATCGTTCACATATAGGGACTTTCACGTACTAGGTGATCTAGATATGCTTCAGTAGGATAGGACAACCAAGATCTACGAGCAGGGAATTCATCGACTTTCATATGTGAATCAAGACTTTAAGGTTGATTTATTTCAAAACCTCTTAAGGTAAGAAAGCAAAGAAGGTATGGAAGCAATAATTGCACCTATAACAAATATAACGCCTAAGAAAGATAAAGTTTGTGTCATCAATGATCACAACATATTAATTCCTGATTCAATAAAATGGCTCTTTTGCAACAGAATGTCCATAACAACAAAAGAAAGAAATGGGTCTTTAATAAATACATAACAAAGAGGGATGCTTTAAGAAAGAAGCTTGCTTCCACATTTTAAAATCTTTATGGTTCCAAAAACATTGAGTTAGTCATATATCAAAGAAAACACAGTTTTATTTAATATTATTTAAAATTTGCGATCATTTGATGATATAATGGTTTACAAGTATTATATATATATAAAAGATCTTAAAATACGACAGAGATTACATAAACTGATAGATATACATACAGATATAATATACACGTTGAGACTATTTCATTTAAATAATTAGATATTTTCTGATACGTTTCTAAATAATTTGCAGACATAAATTTTAACAGTATTCATAAAATGTGGTCATATGATGACCACTATTAATTTAAATTAATTGGTAATTAAATGTAGATTTTAATTGCCGTATACATATCAGTTATATTATAAAATCCAAACAAGCATTATAATAACCTTTAAAGATATTTATGTCTCTAATATCAACACATGGAAAATATTACAAACAAAAGGTGAAACTTGTTTAGATAAAAAAAAAAAAAATATCAAACAATCTAATTTCTAAATAAAGTATTTAATTTATAAGATTTAATCATTTTTAAATAAAAGGAAGCATTTAAAACATAAAAAAAGTGAAAATTTAAAGACAGAGATTATAAATATATTCTGTTAAAGTTGTATAAACATTACAAATCTATACTTTGAGATTTTAAAATAAAAGATCGAAAGTTACAATTTAAAATTGTTGGCTTGTTAAATGCGTTTATCTCACTACCAATCGGCAAATGATCCATTCTTGAAAGCAGACTTGATTAAATCTAGTTTTCATCTTTTTAGACTTTCTGGATACAGTTTATTAGTACCGGGCATGATGTTATGGCCTTGCATAGCATGATGACAACTTGCCGACATATTTGGAACGAACAATCTATTTTTCTTTACTCTTCTCGAAGTAAGTTAAAATAATCAATTTTAAATGTTTTGGGGCTATTTATCTAATCCCAAAATTATCTATAGGATCCATCTAACTTTGACAACTACCAATTGCAATTGCTCTAAGATGTTCACTGTGGTTGGTGTTGATGATGATTTCCTGCTATTGGGTGGCTCATATCAAAATGGCAAATCCAAACTTCCCCATGGCTATTAAAAGAAATAAAGAAAACACAAAACATAGCAAAATTTTTAATTAAATTTTTATAATGAGTCCTGAAAGCCCTAATCTCAATTCACAATATAGAGCTTATTTAATTGGATTGGAGATTAGCAAAGAATTTAACCAGCAATAACAAAAAAAAAAAAAACTTTAATCCTGAAATTCTTAGAATTTTGTTATACTTTATAAATTATGATAATTAATGACTCTCACAATTAATAATACTAAAATTGACTGATTTAAGTAAATCATATTTGAGGTATTTTCTTTTAGACTAATAAATATAAATGGTACTGTGGTGTTAGAGCTGAGACATGAAGAAATATAATCGTTTAATCATTAAATTAATTAGGTTATTAAATCAAAAACATATTTTAAAATCTACATTAAAAAAAACAATTTAACAAAAAAAAATAGGAAAAGCATTAATGTAAAGAATAGTTAAAATGCGTGTTTAAATCAAATTGAGTATGTGTTTGCACGTGCATATTCTGCATAATCTATTTTAATACATTGTACAGGCTTAACCCTGCATTTATATATGTAATATATGCGGGATTTGAACTCAGGCTTTCACACGACCTACAACTCTCAATGCCATCTTATATTGCTGACTCACCTGATCACACACATGTTGAAAAGATAAATAATCACCAATATTCGTATTTTGTGCTAAACCAGCACTCATCAGTTGGTTCATATTACCATCTCCACACATATATACAATTAATACTCATCTTTATATTAAGATAACCAATCTTCATACTTTAATGAGTGCTGGTTTAGCACAAAATACATGTATTTATGATTATTTATCTTTTCAACATGTGTGTGATTAGGTGAGTCAGCAATATAAGATGACACTGAGAGTTGTAGGTTGTGTGAAATTCTGAGTTCGAACCCCACTATATTCCATATATAAATGCAGGTGTAAACCTGTACAATGTATTAAAATAGATTATGCAGAATATGCACGTGCAAACACACACTCAATTTGATTTAAACATTCATTTTAACTATTCTTCACATTAATGCTTTTCGTATTTTTTTTGTTAAATTGTTTTTTTTAAATGTAGATTTTAAAATATGTTTTTAATTTAATAACCTAATTAATTTAATGATTAAGCGATTATAATTCTTCATGTCGCAGCTCTAATACCACAGTACCGTATAAATATTACAAAGTGAAATAATTAGTACAAATTTTTAACAAAACTATTTGAACTATATGTAACACTTATATGTTTAATAATTTACTTTTAAATTTGTAATATTCAAGTTTAGTAATAATTTAAAGTATAACTGTAAATGATAAAATATTAGATAAATTTTCACATGAATACAAATTACAAACACATATTATACAATAATGAAGATTATTCCATGTGCATGTATGTGCACACTCGTACATATATGGTGATACAAATAAAAAATATAATGTTAGATTATGACATGATAATTATTAGTATACATAGTTGCCTAATGCTAGAGAAGGCAGCCATAAGGCATATAATGGTTCAAACCCTATACTAGTGCTGCTACCATTTGCTTTAAATGAAGTGTAAATATGAATAGGATATTTACAGCTTCACATGTGAGAAATCTATTTAAAATGAAATCCTAAATGTTAATCAAATTCAATAGTTTAACTTATCATAAATGATAATGCTGCTTCTATGGCTTAAATAATTACGTAATATTTCCCTGCTAATAGTGAGGATTTCAATGCATTTTTATGTTGCAAATAATATTATATAAATTATTAATAACAATATAACAATAAATATAACTTTATTATAAAATTTGAAGATGTTCATATTTTTTTAATATTTACATACAAATGTGAAAATAATAATTTTTATCGTAAAAAAAATGTGAAAATAATACATGATTGCATGCTATAACATTAATCAGTGTTACTCTTCTTTTTTTGCTTTATGATGTCATTGCAAACTTTGACACATTATTATATTGCAAATTACCAAAGTTTTTAAACAATTAAGTACCACAAAGCAAAAATTCATAGCTATAAAATTATCTACATACAAAAAAGAAAATCATGCAAGATTCATCATGATTGGTGCAATATTTGTTGACTTATAAAGTACTAAACAAATTAAATAAACAAACTTTTACATTTGTAGATATCTATATACAAATTTCAATGCATTTTTACATTGCAAATAATCAATATTTTTAAAACAATTAAGTATTATATAGGGTATATGAGCACAGACTTTCACATGACCCACCACTCTCCACACCATCTCATAACACTGATACACTCGAACACACATATGTTGAAAAGATAAATAATCACCAATATATGTATTTCATGCTAAACCAGCAATCATCAGTTGGTCCAGATTACCATCTCTACACATATATGCTATAAGTGTTCAGATATATATTAAGATAGCCAAACCTCATACTTCAATAGACAGGCTTCAGTCCACTCCACACTCCAACTCTTCAACCATCAATCCAATTGAAAATCTGATGATGGAATGCTCAAAGGCCACCCTGAGACCAAGATTCTTGTCACTCCCATGTTGACCTAAGGTCAGTCTGACCCCTCATGTACAGGACATAATTCATTTAATACACATAGAAGGGATGGGCAAACATCTCTACTTATGTAATAGCTGAATCACACAGGCTTATATGTATCTGTATCTATATATATATAATATAGGGTATATGAGCACAGACTTTCACATGACCTACCACTCTTCACACCATTTCATAACACTGATACACTCCACACATATGTTGAAAAGATAAATAATCACCAATACACGTATTATAAAGCAAAAATTCACAACCTCTAAAAACTCTCTCAATTTATGAAGATTGATGCAATATTTGTGAGTTACAAAGTAATATACAAATAAATTTTCACATCTGTAGATTAATATGGATATAGTAATTAATGGTGATTTAGTCATCCACTCTATCATATTACCAATACACATGTATTTCATCAGTTGGTCCAGATCATCATCTCCCACATATATATATATAATATGTGCTCAATTTATATTAAGATAGAAAATATACACATTTTGATAGACAGGCTTTAATCCTCTCCATTCTCCAACTCTTCAGCCATCCATATCATCAAAAATATGATGATGCCAATATTATAGTAATATTCATGTTGACCTTAAGTTAATATGATCTCTCATATGTATAAATATATAAAAACAAAATGACCATAGATTTATTATTGGTACCAATAGATAGAAATTGATTAGAAATTGATTTAACATTAGATTTGCATTGAATGTGTAGATGATTCCAGTGATATAAATTGTCGCTTTGCTTCTTGCATACTGTATATGATTTTTTAATGTTCAATGTGATTATTAATCGGCCCTTCAAACTAACTTTAGAACAATCATTTACTTAAGTCCATGGCTATAAGAATTATTAAAAAAAGTGTTTTTTTTTTAAGATAATACCTGAATAATATAATCCAAATAAAATAAGAAAAAAATTGTAATAATATTTCAAATTATAATGAATTTTCTCCGATTTCAGTAGAAGAAAAATTTAAATTGTCTTTTTTAGAAAAAGATATATTGTCATAATGTTTAAGACAAAGATAAAATATTGCATTATGGGGTATTTTTCGTTAATGTAAATAAATTTTTTTTTTTTACTTTATGAGATGGTTTGGTCTTTGATTTATGAATATGTTTTAAAAAATAAAATGTCAAATACTTTTATCAATATTTATATATTGAAGAAAAATGTCAGCTAAAATAAAAATAAAATTGATAAACTATGAATAGCTTATACTGTAATATATGATATTAATTATATCATCAGATCAAATTAATCACTGTAAGACAAATCTCATTCAGGGATGAGATTTTTATATGGGCAAATAGATTTAAGTAAGTAAATAAATAAAAAAAAAAGTATCACTCTCTCATATCGTATGGGGGAATAGACTTAATTATGCAGATTAAAAATATGATGGGTCACATTTTGCATTTATGTGTGGATAACTCGGCAGATAAAAATATAGGATGTATCACAAACTCTATCATATATATATATTGAAATGAAGGCTTAACTGTACAAATAAAAATGGCATATATCACACTCTGGTATATAAGTGTAAATGTAAAATCTTGACTGTTAAGCTAAAAAAAAAGATGTACCCCATTCTGGCTTTTATATATGCATTTAGAGTCTTGATTATGCAGATAAGAAAGTAAGTTAAATCAAGTTAATTAATACAGGCAAAACTCTCCATACAGAAGTGCCACTCAATGCAAGCCAGAGTAATCAATGGATGCCAGAAGGCTTGTGCATTAAATCCCTATCTAGTTACTACTCATCCAATATTGCCAGACTAGTTTCTAGCTTGTGGCTTTCATCAGTGAGGAGCTATGGATCTGAGAGCACTGCACCTAGATCTTAGGTGATCATATGATGTTTAGTGGTTTAAGTTAAATCAAATAGGTATATCTGTATAATTGAAAAGTTTTGACTGTACAGAGAGAAAAAATATGGATTAGATTGACAAACTTATGTGATGAAGAGCTTTAATTAAGTTGTTAAAAACCAAGATACATCTTGCTCAAAAATCTCTTTGTTTGAATAAACACAATTACAATTGTTTGATTTCCAAGCTTTTTAGTACATATTTAAAATTCTTTACAAAATATCAGATATTTATAAGCTTATTGAAAATAGACTTTCTAGAAACACTTTCATCTAATAAGGAATTTTAAATGTGTATTCCAGGCTTCTGGCTTATATTTTCAAAAAAAAAATGATTTAGTTTGTGTAAAATTTACATATTTATATTATTTAATGTGTGAATGCTATGGAATACAAAAAATTTTAATTATAGTTACTCATGACGTCAATTGATCTTTAAGAGCTACAAAATGTTCACCATACTTGTTTCTTTCTTGTCATTTGGTTAGAATATTTCCCCCACTTTTATTGTTTTTTTTTTTCTTTATTTTTCTCAAATTATAATTAAATCAAGGAACTATTACTTCCCAGTAAATAACTCTTATTACTTATAACAGTCATTTTAGTGACCAATATACCTGATTATTATATATATAATCTCAAGATTACAATGTTATTTATATTTTACAATATTCCTATCACATTTTGCATTATATTAGAAACATAAAGGTCAATATTTTGCAATTATTAACTTTATACTTAAAGTAAAAACATCTGCTGTTAAGTCTGAAGGCATTAAAAAAAAATTTAAAAATAACCTTTTATAAAGATTTTCATAAAAATGATAGAATGTTGATTTTTTTTTTTTAATGTGTATTATAATAACGATTTGATAAATTTACAAGATTAAGTACTTTTTTCAGAGTGATGTTTTTTTATTTTTAGTATTTTTATCCTTATTATGTTCATATATTAAAAAATTGTGCATTTAGTGATAACTATATTTAGATGTTTATCATTTTTCTTCTTAATATTAAAATTAAAGAAAAATCAAATGGTTTATTGCTCATGAGATTATAAGAAGTTTGATCATTGAAAGTAACAGAGTTGAAGATACAATTCATAAACTTTAAACTCCAGATTTCATTAATAACTCTGTATTAAACTATGTAGATTATAGCATACATATTGGCAAAGGTTAAAATCCAAAAATCTTTATTGATGGAGTCTAGTGGAACTAATATGTATAATAAATATAGCATTTCCTTCTAGTATCCTTGTTAAGTTTACAACAGATTTTTCTAGAACACTATATATATATAGAGTAAATCATAAAGAATCAATAAAGTCAAACACTTTATTTTGGATTTTTTTTTTAACATCAAAGACTAAATATGAAATCAATATCTTGAAAATAGAAAATAAATTATTTTTTATAATTATAGTACTCATAATAAGATAATATGGAGATTTAATAGGAAACTGTTTAATCTGTATGAAAATCTTTTAATTGACTTAATAAACTGAAATGTTTTGGACCACAAAATAAAAACAAAGAATAGTTGAGCAATAAATGAGAATATAAAAGATCTTGAAGACAGCTGAAAAAGATAATCTACAAACTCAGAAAGATCTTTTAAAATGTGTAAAGATTATAAAGAATTGGTAAGAATCAATAAAAAATAATAACAACTACACATGACTCAATATCTCATGAAATGTGTAATAAAATTAGAGCAGATGTCTACTCTAATGCCTTTCATAATAAACCAAAGTAATCAGTTTTTATCATATGTTAGTGCATTTAAATCCCCACTCCCAGAATAGTTTTTATTTATGACTTTATCAATGAGTATGGGATTCAAAGCTGGGAATAATACAGTTATGCATCTAGCATAATTTTTAAATGTTTTGAATTTCAGCTTTTTACTTGAGTAATTAATTAAATGGAATTAAAAGTTATTGTTAGATGCATAGCAGAATTACTTCCAGATTTGAATCTTTAGACTGAGTGACAAAAGTAAAAGCCAAAGATTAATATGAGAATGAAAGATTTAAATACATTAATACCTGATTCTCACTTATTACTCAAGTTTACTATGAAAAAAATTTGTGTATATATAATCAAGAGTCCACATAAATGAAAAAAAATAATAAAACAGTTTGATTTTAATTTAATAGTCATTGTTGCTTTACAACTGTTATAGATTCAGGATGCATATACAAAATAATACCTAATTATTCTAGCTCATATTAAATCATCAGTAGCTCTAATATATTCAAACAATGCAGCACTAAAATAGTATGAAATGGATTTCTTGATATTGAATTATTTTTTCTCACTCCCATTAACATAACTTTTTCTAAAACAATATGAATGTAAACAAAAGTTATCCATCCAAAAAGTTATAAATTATATATTTTATTTATAATGATACTTTATTTTTCTGTATAACACCTTTTCCCAAAGAATTAAAAGTATCTATATTTAGTGTATAATTGATATCACTAAAATATATTATAATTCATCTAGTACTATATTATAATGAATAAATAGTTCCATATGTAACTTTACTAAAAGACACCACTAGATAATAAATCTAGTCTTGTTTCTTATACCAAATTGTAATTTAATATTGTTAAATATTATATAAAAAAAAATATCAAAGAAAAAAGCTAAATTTACTAGCAAAGTCAAAATTACATAAAAATGTTGGAAAGCTATAAATTATAAAATGAAACTCTTGCAACTAATAATAAATCTTGAAGTAAAAAACAAATTTACCCAGCATGAGTTACATTTGGACACCTATTAATTTGGCATCTCAATATTTTATAATTCAAGTAATAGTCAGTAATAAAAGAAACAAAATAATTTATTATTAAACAAATTAATCTATTTTAAAAAATACAATAACAATAATGGCATTGAAATTGATACCAATATTTAAATTCACATATCAAAATCAACAAATGCATGTATGATAACAATCTGAGACATTGCCAAAAAGATATTATATTATTAAATCTCTGCTACTCCCTGAGCTAGTGACATGGGCTAACGACCGGATATCAAAATATATAAATAAAATAAAATAAATTTTTTTGACTTACGTATCTGCCTACTTTATAATTTTTTCTAGGTTCAAATGCCTAAATGGCGCCCTGTAGTGCAGATCACGTTAAGTGTAATTCTCTGGATCATTATAACTGAGGACTATAAGACTAAGCAATGGGTGAAATGCCTGTCATATATAAGATTAACTTACTATTATAATATTCTAAGTAACAGCATAAAAACAACAATTATTCTTAAAATCTCATATATAAAATATTTAAATACTGATTCATCATTATAGTCATATTTATAAAGATATTGACATTACCCATGCTCAAGAAAGTATTTACTGCAAAAATGAAGTCATCATAAAAATGAAGCCATAAAAAATGTATAATTAGAACTAACCAACAATTACCAAGCAACATATCAAATAACAATATCTCAGTTACTAATACATACAGCATTGTCTAAATCCCATATATATAAAATAAATATTTATTACCATGTAAACAATCATCATTTAAAATTATAAATATCATTAAATAACGCACATTATATATTTCATAATCTGTACTGAAATATGACATCTATAAAATGAAATCAATATCATTTATCATATCTGCATTATTTTTAAATATCACATTTAAACGGTTTGAAAACATTAACTAGCATGTAGCTTTTATAAATTTTCTTAGTGATGGATATAATATTTAAGAACTGACAATTTATAAATAATTAATATCAGCATAAAATTATTTATATGAAAAAAAAAACAACTTATTATAAATTAAACAAAATATTTAATAAAGATTTATAAATTATTTTATCACTTTAACTTATTTACCAGTAGAAAATTTTGATGTTCTTCAAATTGAAAGATATAGCAGAAGAACTTTCTTCATTATGCATTTCTTTTGAAATAGTAAAGTAGGTCTAAATGAAGTTGTAGAAAATCATGATTTTTGGAGCAATTGATGGTTATAAAGTATTCTTGTTTATGATAGGTGAAAATATAAAGAAATAGATTATCCATTTGAGTCTTGATTCCCAAATTCTTGGGATTAAAACTTTTTATTACAAGTTTATCTTAGAAGTTAACAATTCAATGTTTTTTTAATTTAACAGTACAATGATCCTGTTCAAGTGATCAAACAGTTTTCTTGATAATGAATCATTGCTGGCTAATTGTCAATAGAACAATAAATATATCTACAGGATGTTTAAAAGTATGTTTGAATAAATCATTATCAGTTCTTTATACAATTAATATTTTTAAATTTAACAATTGGATTTCTTTTTAAATTATAGTTTAATAAAATCAATTTTTATTTATAAAGAGAGTATACAATATTTTTAAATAATAATAGTAACAATGTAATATTTCAAACATAGTAATAATGTCACACTTCTAAATTAATAAAATGTCTTTTTATATTATATACCGTATTATTAATTTAACACTAATGAAATATATTTAAAAAAAATATATTATTTCAATATATATGTAATTTATAAAACGATTGGATTGGGTTCAAAATCTCAAAGTACTCAATTTTTCAAGTGATTAGAATGAAAAATATAATAGAAACAAAACTTATTTTAATGTATGCACTTCAGTGACTTTTGCCTTGAGAATATATATATATAATAAAAGTCTGATGTCACATGATTTATATATAGCTTGCACTTACAAATATATAAAATTAAGAGCATGTTAATGAGCTCTAAACAAGCTTTTTTTTTTGATAAATGCTACTACAAGAGAAGGCATTCACTCATTTTTATCTTGGATTGTCCCCATCCCCAGACTGGTTTCGACCTATGGGTCTCTTCAGTGAGGAGTTGGAACATTAGATTCAAAAAACCAACTCAAGCAAAGCATTTATCTAAAAGTTAATTGTTAGAAGAAGATCTGAAACTTTTAGACAACTACATGTCTTTAAAGTCAGCTCTCCAACTGAAAAAATCATATGGGCCTGAACTTCATTCAGATACTCCATATATTAGTAGGTTTAGCCATTTAATTTAGCCAAAGTCCCAACAGCAAAATAATAATAGTAATAATAAAAAGTCAGATGTCATATGACTTATATATAGCTTGCACTTACAAATATGTAAAATTAAGAGCTTGCTAATGAGCTCTAAACAAGTTTTTTTTTTTTTTATGATAAATGCTACTACAAGAGAACAATTAACTTTTAAATTAATGCTTTGCTTGAGTTGGTTTTTTGAATCTAATGTCCCAACTCCTCACTGAAGAGACCCATAGGTCAAAACCGGTCTGGGGATGGGGACAATCCAAGATAAAAATGATTTGAATGCCTTCTCTTGTAGTAGCATTTATCATAAATAAATAAAAAGCTTGTTTAGAGCTCATTAGCATGCTCTTAATTTTACACACACACACACACACACACACACACACACGCATATATATATATATATATATATATATATAAAACTGCAATCAATTGGTACCATATGGCTGATCAAAAGACAACCCATTGGGTAAGCCAAAATCCATGAATGTAACCTTCCAAAGAATGACCAGGTAACCATAAAAAATATAGGTCTAAACACAGGTTTGGAATAGTATACAATCTCTAAGGCATCAAATAAACATATAGTCTAAGAAAAGTCTTTTTATAGAACTAAGTGAACAATAAATAAATAAACTATCTTATGGACTAAGTACACATTAATTAATACCTTATTTATAAGTTGTGGACAGACCAGTAGTTGATTGATACTTAATTGTCACATTTCACAAACAATAATAATAAATGATAATCTCAGGATATTAAATAATTTAGTTAAAGAATACTAGCTTTGCAGTGATAATATAAGACAATAAAATAATTTAGGTTCTTTTAACTAATTAACAACAATAATAGCAATGAGACTCTTATTTTCTTAATATTTAAACAACACTTTCTTCCTTTAAGATGAAGTCCAGATTTTTCTAAAGATGGGTTTAAACATAATATTGGCTAGCAAAGATTAACTCTTATTTTTGTTCTTATATCATTAACTAAACAAAATCAAGTTCTCTTAAAATTTAAAATAACTCTCTAACAATAGCAAAGCCAAAGTGGTGCAGAAGATAAAAGAGAATTTTGTTGTACCAAACACACCACTAAATACTCTAACAACAAGGATATTAATAAAATAGTCTTATATAAATTTAATTGCATATATAATAGATTGCATGAACTGTATCAACATGACAATTTCAAAATATTATATACTCTTATATACTCTTTAAATACTTTTACTATTTGAATGGGTTTTCTGGTATGTGGATGTGACAAATAGCAACAGACACAGAAACGTAATTAAAGAATAAAATAAACATTTATTACAGAGACTAAATATATTTTTTTTACTTTACAATTTGACATATATATATATATATATGTATATATATATGTAAATAAGTGTAAATATATATATATATATATATATATATATATATAAACTTATTTACTGTTATTTACAAAAAAATAAATTAAAAAAACCTCTATATCAATTATTACAACAGTTAGATATTATACAAGTATAATATATCATATCTGTCATATACTTAGATTATACAGATAAATAAATAGAAATATCCAACAGTTGAATATAGTAGTCAGTGACACATTATAAGGATAATTCGCGCATCTGAATGTACCAATAATATAGTTATTAATATGACGAAATATATTTTCATTGAAATTAGTGTACAATTTCTTAATATATAATTTATAATCTAGACGATCTAATATAAAGAAATAATTGTATTAAATATAGCTGGTGTAGTAGGAAAATACAAATTCAATTCTTTACTAAATACACAGTCATTTAAAAATATATAATAAGAGTAGGGGTATATAATCGTACAAATACCTTTTATAATATACAAATTGGAATATCTGAATATTTATGGTGAGAAAAATAAGCCTACACTGAAGAGACCATGCTACACATATACAAGTGCCCATTAGTGTCTACTGCTAACATAACGAAAGATCTAACAAATAATTTCTAAGCAAAGTGAAAAAACTATTAATGTAATTGCCACAAAAAATATATAGTTAAAAGTAGAAATACTCTTAATGAAAAAAAAGGCATTGGAAAAACAAATAAATGACAATCATCAAACCCATCTCAAATTTATAATGCATATAGCAAAAACATACTTAAATGATTAACACAAATGTATGTATGAAGATAAACAAGTAGTTAATTTTAAAGTTATAATAATACTAACAACAGAAATTATACACCAATCCAAGGCAAAATATATAACATATATTAAAGTAGCAACTCTATGCATTATAGATGTTTATAAAACATACATAAATTCCCTGCTGCAGTCTTTCAAAATGATAAACATTAGAAAAACCATTTATATACATCACCTTTAAATATATGAGTATACACTAAATATAACCTAATAAAGAACAAAGCAAAATGAGATTAACAAAATTCTGAACACACATAACATTTCAGATATAATAATAATGATTAAAAAATATATAAAATCTTTAAAACAGTTTTCTCTTCTCCGAAGTGAAATGATTTTCCATAATTGCAAATTTGATCACTTTAATGATTGTATATCTTGTTTCTTATTTAAAAGTGTGTGTCAAGAATAATTCTAAATGAGTATGTACCCGTCTTCATTAATCAAAATTACCCCAAATCCAAAACTCAACTAAACTAGCCAAAAAAATAAAATATAAAACACTACTAATGGTTTCGCTATTAGAAGCAGACTTCTCAAGTGCAAAACACTACAAAATAGCAACATATTTATATTAACATTACGCACAATTCCATTTACTTCTCATCCACCCTTAATATTAAAAGAACTTTTAAATAAGTTAATTGCTTCAGAATCATAAAAGTTTAATAATAAAGATTCTTTAATTCTTTTTTTTATATCATTTCTCTTAAACAAGACAACCTTAGCTTCATCAAAATCAATAATGTGGCCTATATCTTTTTCATAGACATACAAAGCAGAATTAAGATATTTATTACTAACCCTACTTTAATATATCTTCATTCTTTCCTTTGAGCTCAAACTACTCTAACCTATGTAAACCTTGTTACAAAATCAAGGGATAACATACATTACTGCAGGAATAGTCTTCCTATAAAAAATTTCCCTTGTATTATTCAATAAATTATTCAAAGTAATATCCCTTTTCCAAGCAATTTTCTTGTTTCAAAACAAAATACTATTTTTACATACAATTTTATAAGAAGACCATTTAAATGGCAAAGAAATAAAATCATATTTTCTTTATCCTTTACATCATTACAAATATTACTATTAAATAAAATACTTTTAACAAATTTATCAGAGTAGCCAACACTCAAATAATCTCTATAAAATTGACCTTTTTGAAACAAAGCTACCCCACTAGAATTAATAAATGATTGTTATAGAAATAAGAAATGAAATAATTTTAGTGTGGTAGTTTTGTTTCAGAAAGGTCAATTTTATAAACATTATTTGAGTGTTGGCTACTCTGATAAATTTGTTAAAAATATTTTATTTAATAGTAATATTTATAATGATGTAAAGGATAAAGAAAATATGAGTTTATTTCTTTGTCATTTAAATTGTCTTCTTATAAAATTGTATGTAAAAATAGTAATTTGTTTGGAAATAAGAAAATTGCTTGGAAAGAGGGTATTACTTTGAATAATTTATTGAATAATACAAAAGAAAATTTTGTAGGAAGACTATTCCTGGCATAATGTATTTTATCCCTTGTTTTGTAAGAAGGTTTATACAGGTCAGAATAGTTTGAGCTTAAATGAAAGAATAAAGATACATAGGATTAGAAATAAATATCTTAGTTCTGCTTTATATGTCCATGAAAAAGATATAGACCACACTATTAATTTTGATGAAGCTAAGGTTGTCTTCTTTGAGAGAAATAAAATAAAAAGAAAAATTAAAGAATCTTTACTATTAAAATTTTATGATTCTAAAGCAATTAACTTATTTAAAAGTTCTTTTAATATTAAGGGTAGATGGGAAATAAATGGCATTGTGGGTAATGTTTAGTATAAATATGTTGCTATTTTGTAGCTGTTTACATTTGAGAAGTCTGCTTGTAGCAGAGAAACCATTGGTAGTGTTTTATATTTTATTTTCTTGGCTAGTCTGGTTGAGTTTTGGATTTGGGGTAATTTTGATTATTTATTGACTAGTTTAGCTTTATGCTTTTAATATTTTCATTAGGAGATAAGAGAAATTTCCACAATGAATTTATATTAGGTAATAATATAGCAGTACACCTGGGTCTCATTTTATGCGGATTTATTTAACGCGATTTTGAAGTTATGCAATTCATGTTTCTTCAGAAGTTGAACTCCGATAATGCGCTATTACTTTAAATAATAAATTTTGTGCACTTATGTCATATTGAAAGTAATAGCACATTATTGGAATTTGACTTTCATCTTAGTAATTTCAATATTTTCAGTGCTTTATAATAGTAAGATTTTATGCAATAATGAAATTAAAATCATGATTTCCACATTTTATGTATACACACATTAAATTTTACAAGATTATAATGTAAATTTGTTCAAACATTGTGCGTGTTAATTTTGCATTTTAAATTACATTCTGTTTTTGCTTTTGAAAAGAGAACATAATCAATTATTAATCATTTAGTGTCCACAAGTTTATTTTTAATTATTTTCTTATTAATGACACTAATCATGAACATGCTCTTAAATTCCAATGAGAGCTAAATGGTTGTATGTCTGGATATTGTGAGCTTCATAAACAATTAATAAAATCATCATCTCAAAGATTAATTACTAATTACATTGTCACCAAAAAACCATTAACACAACATGAGAGTGAAGTTGGTGCTAGTTGTATTTCCTCTTGTGAAGAATCTGATTTTTTACCAGTTTGCAACGAACATGTTTATCGGCAAGTAGTGATAATAATTAAAATGAGTATAAAAAAATGTCAATTACTGTACTGTAAATTATGCATAAAAATATATTGTTTTGAATAAAATTAAATATTATAGTTAAAAAAAGTTTGTCTTGTATCAATTATTTGAAATTTTTTATTAGTCATATTTTATTTCCTTATTTTTATTTTTTTGTGCGAATTTTAAAGTAATTTTATGTTGCTGCTTTGCTTTTATGCGATTTTTGAAAAATCACAGTTCGTATCCCCCCTTTTTCAAGGCTAAGTTACGTCTATTTTTGTGCGATTTCTTTTGCATGTGTTTTCTGAGGAACCTATCTATCGTGTAAAACGAGACCCAGGTGTACAGTGATTTCTATTGAGAGATTTTAAAAATCATATTGACTTTATAGTGAAAGGAGCCTTTTATCAGTATGTTATAACTTGACACAAATTAAAGTAATCATTTAAATTAAAGAAACAAATTGAATATGCTCTGCAATAAAAATGTATGTATCAAAATTGCATCCAAATAAAAGGAATTATATACTTTATATAAGCAGACTATAATAAATGCAATATAAATGAAATATTAGGTAAGTTTTAAATATGTATATCAGTGCTGGAATGTAACTAAAACAAGCACATCATAACCCCATACATATATCCAAGGGTAATAATATTCTATAATAAAATATTATAGTAAAGCATATATTTGAATGCAGACATCAAATTATATAAGATATATATTTTATAATGAGCTATAATTACTTTAGCCATAAATTAATCAAGTAGTATCAATACACACCCCTGTACTAATCACCTTATTAACAAATCCAAAGACAGAATTGACCCCACTCAAACCCACCATGTCATTTATAGCATCTCATGCCCTCAACCCAGATGGTGAGACCAAAGTCAGTATAATTAAAACACTGTGCAATATATATATACATATAATAGAGTACAGAAAAATAATGACAATTTATTAATATTTTTAGAACATTCAAAAAAGACTGGTCATACATTGAAACCATCTAATCCAAAAATAGTTGCATACAGAAAAACGACAGTAAGTGGAAATTTAAAGAAGCATATTTTATTACTGGTAATAAAAACTCCATCAACAGACGTGACATCTGCTTCAATATTTCCAAATGCTGGGCTATGTAAAGAATTTGTATGTATTTTGCATATTGTCATTAACTCCCTTTTCTGCACTATTTATTATTGTTATTGCTATGAATATGAGGCAACTCGCCTCGAAAGCGCTAAGCTGCTGATTATTTTATAGTCTTATCATTTGTACTCATTATAGCTTCTTTCTCTAGCACTTCACATGCTCCTAATTTTATTTTATTATAAGATATTATAATAAGATTTAGCAAAATTGATAAAGTTTGTATGAATATAAAACATAGAATATCTCAGATTGCACCATCGAAGTTTCATTTTCTCTCCACAGAAAATTTGCCTTTCTTTCCTCATTTGCAGATGTTCAGAGAGATTAAGGTAAAATAGCATAACTTGAAATTAATTACTTGAATAATGATTGCTTCTAGCAGTATATATTGTTTTGTTCTCTAAAACATTTAAAACTTATTTAATTCAGTTGTAGAATTCAGCAACAACATAATAATATGACCAATTTACAGTGATGATCAAGAATAAGTGAGTGAAGTGAACCATTATACTGTATTTCAAAAATTGCTTCTTTTATACTTATTTCAGAGTAACATGTGATTCCAATCAAGGCAATTAACAGAAGGGTAACCTTTATAATTCATAGGAATCTAAAAACATTCGCACTGGAAAAGATTTACATTTCATTTAAATAAATACAGAGTAAAATGATTTCAAGTATTTCTTTATAATATATATATATATTGAAACATTTGAAATTAAATTTATCTAACTTAAATAGTATCAAAAGAAAGGGGAAAAAATAACTTTTTTAACTGATAAATTTCTGAAAGTTGTCATTGATTGAATACATAGCAACTTTGGTATTGATATATACTTAAATGAATTTTAAAAAGGCACTTATATAGCTTTAAGTACACAAAATAGAGCATCAAGTTATTTAAACAAGTTTTTAGAGATAATACCAGCTAATCTTTTAAAATTATATATTTTTTTAAATACGAGATCGTACCTCTATTTATTTTCTATGCAAAATAAACGGTTACAATATATATTGAATTACTGCTCTTAATACAATATTAAATGTGGGCGGAATCATGGGA
The DNA here is from genome assembly GCA_028023455.1 of Epiperipatus broadwayi. Taxonomy (NCBI): domain Eukaryota; kingdom Metazoa; phylum Onychophora; class Udeonychophora; order Euonychophora; family Peripatidae; genus Epiperipatus; species Epiperipatus broadwayi. The sequence continues at coordinate 2,872,953 of JAQFVV010006346.1, forward strand.
TATTGTGTTTGAATGTAACTCCTCATGCTATAGTATTTAAATTATATACTTTTTTATGTAGAGACTTTTTTATGTAGAGATTGATTGTTTCACTTCAACACATTTACAAATGCTTTATGTGAAATAAAATTGAGAGTGGAATAAGATAAGTTTTTTTTATTTGATTAAGTGTCATTTAAAAATATATTCAATGAAGAAATGTAGTTGTCTTTCAATTGTAGAAGATTTGTTTCTTTTCTTTTTTTTTAAATTAGTAGTCAAAAACTTTTGCTTACTAGTATAAAAATAACACAAGCTAAAACATTTCTCAAATTAAAAAAAATTAAATGGTTTATTGTTTGGAAGTGCATGAGAAATTTGAGAAGCAGAAATAATTGTAATTGGGCAATGACTCATGGACTTTGATTTCCAGAGTCTGCCAAGCTATTACTATATCAGATCACACAGGGTATTTCTAAAGTAAAACTGCCAGACTGAAATATTTCAACATTATTGGAGCCACTGAATTTTGCTGTTCATTTTGAAAAAAATTATTCAAAAGATTTTTAAAGTTAAATTATTCTTCAACAATTATATATTTTGCAGATGAGAGCAATAATGTAACAATTTTTTTTTGTTATTTAACATTATTTTATAGAATCTTGCAAATAACTCTTAAGAAGCTTGTCAGAATATATCCCCAACCTCAGACTGGTTTCTGCTACTGGCTTCCTCAGTGAGGTCATGTGCTATATGATTTGATTTCTTTATATATATGTATTAGACTTGTATTTCTTTTATACAGACAGTTCTTAGTGATATGATATTTTAATATTGTTTATAAAAGGGAAAAAATCATAAGAATAAAAAAAAATGAAGTAGACATTTGAAATAATTAATACACCTCAATTATGTCTTCAATCAGACAGTCAATGTCTTTCAATTAAGAGTCTATTAGAAAGAATATTATTTAAATGGCTGAGACATAAAACTTATTATAGTTTTTTACAGTACTATATATTTTTTAAATCATACTAAAATATACTAATCTTGTTAATTGAAATGTGTTTTCTCAAACTGATTTATCGCTATTGATCAGATTTAATTTTAAATGCCAAAGAATTTTATTCATCCATAATGCTGATATTTTATTCCAAGAGGCATTTTACTTAATACATCAAAAGATTTTGATCAACATTATTTTGATATTTTATTTCGATATTGATTATTATGAAAAAAAATGATAAAAGAAAAATGAATTAGATTAATAGACAATATCTTACAGCACTCAACAGAGTTTTTAACAGAATTTCTATTTTTTATCCTCAATTTCCCAAAAACATTTCAGTTTATTCATGCATCAACGTCATAAAGATGATACTTACAACTCTATGATACAACTAACTATCATAATATAAGTCAAAAAGTATTATGTATTTAGCACTAAGACAAATTATAGTATGAAATTAATGTTGTTTTTTATATAATAAAAAAAAAAACATTAAAAAATATTTTTTGTCTTCACTAAACTCATAGACCATAATTTGAGCTAAACTATCAGTAAGACATCAGTAAGATTTATATGTGAGAGTAATATGTTTACTAATTTTTTTATTCTTTGTATAATTTGCTGCTACTTTTCAATGGCTATGCTTATAAAACAATGATGATAATAAAGATATATGACTTTTAAATTGGTTCTTTAAAATCCATCATTAAATTGTTGTTGTTGTTTTTTATCTTTTTTTTCTAAAGTCAGAATGACTAAACTCTTTTATAAGTGGCTGCCATTACATTAATGTCATTTTTTTCATTTTGTTTATATTAAATAATATTTTGATTGTTTTGTATGTAAATAATTGTATATTTAATATTATATAAATAACTCTAGAATTATGTAGTATCAATAGAGTTAATGTAGTTTTAGCTCTAAGTTAGATGATTTAACAACAGCATTATGAAGTTTAATGCATTTTTAGAGTGACTGGGCCAGACTTAAAGATTCTAGGGTTGATTCTCAGTTGAATACCATAAATTTTGAAAAAAAAACTTGATTCACTCTAAAGAAAGAATTTGTTAAAACCTCAATTTACTATTATGGTGCTGGAATATCATTTAACATTTTGAGCATCTAAAACGTCAGCATTTAGCTTTTTCACTACACGGAATATACCGCAAATAGTAATAATAATATGACATCTTTTATCCGTGAAAATATTAGAATTAACATATATATATAAATTAATGAATTGTGGGAAAATTGATGTATGACGTATTACTTTTTGTTTACATTTGTAACGTTTTTTTCTAATACAATTTGAATCTAGTTGACAATGACTACATAGATAGTTGAAAGTACTTCTATTAAATTGGTATATATATGTTTTTTTTAAAATATTGTTTTACTGTATTAATTATTGTATTGTTTTGAATAATTATATATATATAATGAAATATAAAAATTACCACAATATATGTAATTTTCAAATCAAAATATAATGTAATTAAATACAATGTTTTTCAACATTATATGTAATTTCTTGTAATTACCAATACCGTTAATATAAAATTTAAATAACTGCATTGGTCTTGATTTTATATGGAGCATTAAGATGATATATAACTCCAATTTATGCAAATCATTTTGAACACCTTTTACCAAAAAACTCTTATTGTATATATACACATACACTTACATTTTGACTATCCTGCAGTCTTCTACAGAGTGTTTACTATTTAAATCAAGCTTGGTTCCTTATATAAAAACTGTTAAAGCATTTTTTTCTATGTCATTTTATTACAGAAGAGATCACACAGGACTAATAACTTTGTGTACTCAGATTTATTGCCTTCCTGAAATAAACCTGAGTACACAAAGTCATTGGTCCTGGGTGACTTCTTCTGTAATATGACAAAAAAATGCTTTAACAGTTTTTATCTAAGAAAACTAGCATGATTTAAGTAGTGAATGTTCTGAAGAAGACTGCAGGACAGTTGAAACAAGGGGTATCTGTATATATGTACAATAAAAGGTTTTTGCTAAAAAGTGTTCAAAGTGATTTGGATAAATTGAATTTATATAAGATATTACAATAAAATTAAAGGAAAAGGTGATTACAATATATAACTATAAAATCTTTTATCCACTTTTATATTATATACATATAATTTTGCATACTCTAGGTAATTTATTTTTTAAAACAAAACATTTATAGAAGCAAAGATTTTTAGATCTATTACCTAAACTTGTCAATTATAATATGAGAAAGGTTTCTATAAGTTGAACAAATTAAATGCTTTTAAAAGAGAAAATTATTTTTTTAAAACTTACAGTGTATTTTGGTTTCATTAATTCTTTTATTTTTAGGGAATTACTTTGAAGTCTGAATAATAAAGTGATTCCAGACTCAAAATAATGTCATTACTTCCACACTTCAGTTGTTGAATATTTAACACCATAAAATATTAATTACAATATTGAGATGGCTTTATTTGCTATAAAATCTTATTATACCTGGGTCTTGTTTTACGCGATAGATAGGTTCCTCAGAAAACACGCGCAAATGAAATCGTGCAAAAATAGACGTAACTTACATTGAAAAAGGGAGATGCTGTCTGTGATTTTTCAAAATTCACATAAAAGCAAAGCACCAACATAAAATTACTTTAAAATTTGCGTGCAAAAAAAATAAGGGGACTAATAAAAAATTTCAAATTTGAAAAAAATTGATACAAGACAAACTTTTTTTAACTATAATATTTAATTTTATTCAAAACAATATATTTTTATGCATAATTTACAGTACAGTAATTTACATTTTTTTATACATGTTTTAATTATTATGATTTTCTGGTGACAACGTAATTAATCTTTGAGATGATGATTTTATTAATTGTTTATGAAGCTCGCGATATCCAGACATATTACCATTTAGCTCTCGTTGGAATTTAAGAGCACGTTAATGATTAGTGTCATTAATAAGAAAATAATAATTGATTATGTTCTTTTTTAAAAAGCAAAAACAGAATGTGATTTAAAATGCAAAATTAACATGCACAATGTTTGAACAAATTTACATTATAATCTTGTAAAATTTAATATGTGTATACATAAAATGTGGAAATCATGATTTTAATTTCATTATTGCATAAAATCTTACTATTATAAAGCACTGCAAATATTGAAATTACTAAGATGAAAGTTGAATTCCAATAATGTGCTATTACTTTCAATATAATGTAAGTGTGCGAAATTTATTATTTAAAGTAATAGCGCATTATCAGAAATCGACTTCCAGTGAAACACGAATCGCATAACTTCAAAATCGTATTAAATAAGTCCACGTAAAAAGAGACCCAAGTGTATTATTAAAATTCTTACAAATCACTTTACAATACTGTGCACTTAATAAACAATCTGAAACGAAAACGTTCAAGTAAATTAAAATATAAAAGGAAGTTTTCTAAAAATGAAAAATAAAAAAAATAATAAAACAATTTTAAAATTAAAAAAAGGAAATGTTTAATATGAAATGATTATAAATGAAAATAAATTATTAAAAATAATACAAAGGTGAAAAAATTCAGAATGGGTGATTTACAAATAAATAAATATATGATTGTTGTTTGAAAAGTCATGTGAGTTTGATACGAAAGTAACAGGGTGAGACCAAAAGTATTATTTTCTTTGACCAAACATTTTTTTTTGTTTTTACTTTCCTCAGCAAGAAATCATTTGCTTTTCTAATCAGCACAAGCCATGGTTAGAGGCTAATTTACAAAATAAACATGTTCACATTGTTTCAGACTAATTTTTTTTTTGTTTCTCATAACATTTTATATATTCATAAAAATTTTAAATTGCAACAATTATCATTTTTGTTATCCCATTTTTTTTTATTCAATTGACTCTTAGAGTTTTGAAAAGTCAATTCATCTCTAGCTATTAATGGTTCACTTTTAAATAAAAGCTTTATTTTTATTAAAGCTGTCTGTGTCAATGCTTATCAAAAGTATTTCATATTTTTTATCTCATTGTTTACCTTTTTTAAATCTATTTTTCTGCTTATGCAATGGTGTTGATTCAGTTGATAGTTTGCTCCATTTATTATTATTTTTAATGATACATTCTAACCACTTTTATTTTTAAATATTTTGCTTATTTCAGAGTTTTTTCCACTTTTATTCTTTCACAGAAGTCATTATTTTACAATACTTTTTCTTCTCAGGACTCAACATCATTTTTTAATGGTTTTTAAAATGTTTAAAATATTTTCCCCAACTTTTTAATAAATATATTGATATTCTAAATATGTCACTTATTCAGATTTGCATAGTAGAATTTTATTAATATAATTAACAAGTCATTCATCTCTAAAAACATATTATTGTTACTCTTAAATATTTAATTTATATTACATGCAGTTCAAATCAAATGTCATTCCAGGTCATCCTATTCCATTTTTTTTGGTACAAGTATCAATGACTGTACACCTCACTTGATGGTGCTGGTGCTACTCAAAAACAGTTAAATATAACACCCAGTAATGACCTGTAGTGTGTTATGCTAATTTCTCACACTCTTTCAAGCACCCTGTTCTTACTCTACAAATGATCACTATTGAGGCTGTGCTATCGTATAATTTGAGTGTGTATAGATTTGAAGTCAACATAACATTTGAAATGTTATTTAATAAAGTCTTATATTACATTCAAAAGATGTAGTATAAGGTCAAAAAAATTTCAAACATTCACAGTGATTATGAAAACTTTGGAAGAGTTTAAAATTAGGGAAAGTTTTGTTATAAGCACAACTTTTAAATAGTCATGCCAGTCACGATATCTTCACGAGACAATTTAATGTAATTTGGGCTGATTAGTTTGTTAATCAAGTAATGCATCTTTTGGACAATCCTTTGGATTGTCAAAACCATTGTTTCCTGCCCCCCGCCTATTCCAGTGCTAAATGCTGACATTTCATTTAAGTGAATTTAATTTAATTTGGGTTGATTTAGTTAGTTAATCATTTTTTTTGTTTTATTAAATTTGTTTAAACATTTAATTTACTATTAGAAGAATAATGTAGTTTGCATAAAATATAAAAAACGTCATAAATCAAGATTTTGTTATTGTCATTCAGGCTGATTAGTTTGTTAATCAAGTAATGCATATTTTGGATGATTCTTTGGATCATCAAAACTATTGTCTCCCTCCCCGCACATCCCAGCACTACGCTGACATTTTAAATCAAGTGTTTTTTTTTGTTTAAAGTATTTCAAGAATAATGTATATTTAATAAAATGTAAAAAAGGTTCTAAATAAAGATTTTGTTAAAAAGAATATATTTACTTTTGTAAAAATGCCACCGTATTTTTCATTATTAAAAAAAAAGACATTTACTTTTGTAACATTATTTAAAAAAAAACAATTAAAGGTGAATTAGTTCATAAAAGTTCATGGCCAGGTAACATCATATTTCATTGTTTTTCATTAGCACCAGTGCCATCAAGCAACGTATACGGTTGTTGATACTTGTACCTCTTTTTTACTTTTAAATATTGATAAATATTATTTGTTTAAATCATTTTCAATTCTCTTTTATATTTTTTAATTCATTACAGTTCCTTTCAATCTTACTAGAGAGTTCATGCTTTTTTGTTTATGACTATTATACAAATAACACTTTTTAAAAAAATAGTTTTATTAATATTTTCATTAAGAATTTATTATATAAATTAAATCTTTCCCTTTTTTATTATTTAATTTTCATTTTTACCAATGTTACACAGGTAGATAAAAAAAAACTTCAGTGCAAGTGAATGTTTTATAGTTTGTTTTGAGCAATCAAAAATTAGTGTATTTATGTAATTATCATGTACAAATTTAGTTTATTAATAAATTAGGTTTGTTTTAATATTTCTGATATATAGAGAAACAAAAGAACAAGATTGCTAAAGCATATTCATTATTATAATTATTAACAGAAAACATAATTGTGAAAGAATTAAAAAATACATGAATGAATGTGGATTAGATTAAACACTACTTATTTTTAATAATAAAAATAATATTATTAATAACTAAAGATAATAATAATAATAATATTAATAAACAAGTTGCATAATTAAAGAATTTATATATGTATTTGAAACATGTTAAATTTATATATATTGTGACCTTGCTATTTTGCTACAATTCCTTATAAATGACACATGATCACCATTTCTTATGCTTACACAAACTATTTACATAGAGGCTAAATTCTCCATACAATAGCACCATCAGTGCAAACCAGAGTAATCAATGGATGCAAAAAAGTTTATGGATAAAATCCCTATCTAATTCCTACTCATTCATTGATTACTCGGGCTTGCCTTAATAGCATTATTGTATGGAGAGTTTAGCCTCTGTGTTTTTTATAAATATGTAATACAGTCAATTTTATAAAAATTTAAATTTTTATTTACCATCTACTATACTATGTTATGTTTGTATCTCAAGCAAGTTAAAATATATTTATTTGACTGAAAAGCTAATCTAAAGTATTTTAAAGCTACATTATTTAAATTTATTAATAAAGTTGATTTGTGATATAATACTTATAGTCTCATTTTGGTGAATAATTATTAGAATTAAGCAATACAATGCTAAAACGATAATTTTAGTTATAAAAATTAATCTTATATAAGTATTAATTTTAAATTATATTAAATAATGATGTTATAAGTCAGGTATTCAATGTGTGTTCATAAGTGTGCACACACATTCTTGATAAATTGATTAATTTTAGTTTCTTGTTGTTAAAATTAATTTTATTAGTTGTGTTAATTTTATGTGCTAACTTATTTATTTATTAATTTATTTTAAAAGTGTTTCAAAATTACTGTTACAATTGATTAAACAATAGTTTTATATTTTAAGTTTAAGTTAATAACAAATGTTTTAGTATTAAACGCATATTTAAATATATTTAAGTAAAGTTAAATTATTTAACCTTTTAAGTGCTCTTTATTGTCCATTTTTATTGTTAGCTGAGTGAATTAAAAGTTCTAAAGTTTGAGTAGTCAATTAACAAACTCAGCCATAAAAATATATTCATCTTTTAATATTATATTTATTTTAGTGTCGTTTGTAGAAAGTATATTAATAATTAAATTTGTCAGGTTATGAAAGTAAACAAAAGTTTTTCAAAAAATAAATTTTATTTATAATTATAAAAATATTCAATAGTGGAAAAAAACAAAAAAGATTGTAGCAAATTACAGGTCATGTAAACATCATTGATGTCCCTCCTCAATTTACGTTATTATAAAAGTTAAGAATTTTTTAGTAAAATCTTAGCATTTTTCTAAAAATAATTATATTATTTTACCAAAATACATTATAATATGTAAATAAATGCCAGAAAAAGATTCTAAAACAATAACTTTTGTTTGAAAATCAAATAAACAGCTTGGGGCAATCTAAACTCTTGACAGGCATATCAAAATTATTGCTACCGCTGGTTTCTTTTTCAATTTATGTTCAAGTAAAGTATACCATTTTTTAATAAAATCTTACTATTCTTGTAAAATAACTATATTTTCAGCATATTTTATGAAAATAATTTATAATATGTACGAAAAATAAACCATTCTAAAACTTTTATTTTCAGTGGTGAAAGTTATTTACTGGCGATGTTCAATATCATGTATATTGATTTTTTTACTTGTAAAATAATTCAAAAGAAGGCAGTATCTTACAGGACTTTTTTAACCTTTAAAACAAGCATAAAAACAGTACTGTGGCTCAAAAAGTAGCCAATTTTGAGTAACCTAAAGCCGTTACTGAAAAAACTGGATAGAGCTGAGGAAGGGTTCACCTTTTCCTTGTCAAATATTCCAGTTGGCTGAGTGAGGTAAATTCTAAACTTTTGATTGGTCAATTACAGAATCATCAGTAAAAATATATTCATTTTTAATATTATATTCATTTTAGTTTCATTTGTAAAAAGTATATTAATAATTTTTCAGATTGTGAAAGTGAATGAAAGTTTTTTCAAAAATAAATTTCTATTTATAATTATAAAATTATTTGATAGCAGAAGACCTAAAAAGAAAGTTTGTAACAAATTAGAAAGTGCTGCAGACATCATTGATTTCTTTCTCAATTTATACTCGTATAAAGGTAAAGAATTTTTTACTAAAATCTTACTACTTTTCTAAAACAATTATATTTTCAGCATATTTTATCAAAATAATTTATAATATGTAAAAAAATACCAACAAAATACTCTAAAACATTCATTTTTGTTTGAAAATCAAATAAAGAGCTTGGGGTGATGAAAATTGTTGACAAGTGTCAAAATTGTTGATAGCACTGATTTCTTTTTCAATTTACATTCATATAAAAGTAAAGAATTTTTTCAGCATATTTTATCAAAATAATTTATAATATGTAAAAAAAAATACTAAAAAAACATTCTAAAATATTCATTTTTATTTTGAAAATCAAAACAAAAAAGTTGGAGTTATGAAAATTATTGACAGGTGCTCTTCTTTTATTCAAAATGAAAACCAACCAATCACCATCTAGGAAAGCCTGCCTTCTCCGATTATTGTAGCTTCTAGAGTCAATATTATTGATTTTTTACTTGTAAAATAATTTTAGAAAGGGCAGCATCTTACAATACTTTTTAAGCTTTAAAATAAGCATAAAAACACTACAGTAATGTAAAAACTGATGTTTTTGAGTGACTTGAAGCTGTGACCACATCCATGCATTTTTTTCTAAGAAGGGTTTAATAATTAACCATAAAGAGCATAGACTTTTATGTGATACAGATATCAATTTTTGCTCTTGGAAAGTTACTAAAAAAGAATGAAAGCTGAAAAATAATTTTGTGAAAATGAAATTATTATCTATTTATCTATTATATGTCATTTACAAATGTTTTTTAATATGAAATGTCTAGAAATATTTAAGAGAAGTGAGTGATTATACAATATTTCTCAAGACTTGTGCAAGTTGAGTATAAAAATAAATATGACTTAGTATGAGATTTTTTTTATAAATAAATTGACTATAAATATTGATAAATGGATATTAATCCAGAGAAGAATATTTTTGAATACATAATTTAATTAAAATATTGCAATGTAAAAGAAGAATTTTGAAAATAGAAAGAACTCACAAGTGATAAACTTAAAGTTGTTTGTGATACTTTTATATAAAAAATTGAAGAATTCTTTAAAGTGAAAAATTTCTAAAATAAATTGTTGGACCTGGGTATATAAAGAAATTTTCAAATATGGAAATTATTTTATTATATAACCTATTTTGTATTATTAATTTTTCAGGAAATTTGTTTCATCTTGAAAAAACAGAGCAAACTTTATATCTAAGCACTTTTTGTTCTGAAGAAATGAAGAATATTTCAAGTGGATTCTTTTTTGATTTAATATGTTGCATTTATACTGAATGGAGTTGAGAGTGGTGAGGAGATCAGAGAAGAAAACAAATCTCTGTTAGTTAACTGAATGTAGTCATGCTAACCATGCTTCACTCCTGAAGTTTAACTTCAAGCAAAATTAAACAGAGCAAAACTCTCCATACAGTATTGCCACCTGTGCTAAACAGAGAAATCAATTGATGCCAGAAGGCTTGTGCATAAAATCCCTATCTAATGCCTACTCATCCAATATCCCCAGACTAGTTTCTGGCTTGTGGCCTTCGTCAGTGAGGAGCTTTGGATCTGAGAGCACTGCATCTAGATCTTAGGATCTAATGCAACCCTCTAGCAACCACCTTTTATCTCTACTTAACTACAAAACTATGAGAATGAAATTGAAAACACAAAAAAAATATTTTCAATCTAAGCTCAATAGCTTATATAGTCATATGGGTCTGAACTCAGTTCAGCACCCATACATTTTGGTGTCTTTGGCTCTTTTACAACCATAGCCACCACTATCCCATTAGGCAGGATTGGTGTTAAACCATTAAGCATCACATGATCACATTTCCTATACTATCACATTAATTGTTGATAAACAGAGCAAAACTCTCCATACAGTATTGCCACCTGTGCTAAACAGAGAATTCAATGGATGCCAGAAGGCTTGTGCATAAAATCCCCATGTAATGCCTACTCATCCAATATCCCCAGACTAGTTTCTGGCTTGTGGCCTTCGTCAGTGAGGAGCTTTGGATCTGAGAGCACTGCATCTAGATCTTAGGATCTAATGCAACCCTCTAGCAACCACCTTTTATCTCTACTTAACTACAAAACTATGAGAATGAAATTTAAAACACAAAAAATATTTTTAATCTAAGCTCAATAGCTTATATAGTCATATGGGTCTGAACTCAGTTCAGCACCCATACATTTTGGTGTCTTTGGCTCTTTTACAACCATAGCCACCACTATCCCATTAGGCAGGATTGGTGCTAAACCATTAAGCATCACATGATCACATTTCCTATACTAGCACATTAATTGTTGATAAGCAGAGCAAAACTCTCCATACAGTATTGCTACCTGTGCTAAACAGAGAAATCAATGGATGCCAGAAGGCTTGTGCATAAAATCCCTATCTAATGCCTACTCATCCAATATCCCCAGACTAGTTTCTGGCTTGTGGCCTTCGTCAGTGAGGAGCTAATGCAACCCTCTAGCAACCACAAAACCACAAGCCAGAAACTAGTCTGGGGATATTGGATGAGTAGGCACTAGATAGGGATTTTATGCACAAGCCTTCTGGCATCCATTGATTTCTCAGTTTAGCACAGATGGCAATACTGTATGGAGAGTTTTGCTCTGTTTATCAACAATTAATGTGCTAGTATAGGAAATGTGATCATGTGATGCTTAATGGTTTAACACCAATCCTGCCTAATGGGATAGTGGTGGCTATGGTTGTAAAAGAGCCAAAGACACCAAAATGTATGGGTGCTGAACTGAGTTCAGACCCATATGACTATATAAGCTATTGAGCTTAGATTGAAAATATTTTTTGTGTTTTCAATTTCATTCTCATAGTTTTGTAGTTAAGTAGAGATAAAAGGTGTTTGCTAGAGGGTTGCATTAGATCCTAAGATCTAGATGCAGTGCTCTCAGATCCAAAGCTCCTCACTGACAAAGGCCACAAGCCAGAAACTAGTTTGGGGATATTGGATGAGTAGGCATTAGATAGGGATTTTATGCACAAGCCTTCTGGCATCCATTGATTTCTCTGTTTAGCACAGGTGGCAATACTGTATGGAGAGTTTTGCTCTGTTTATCAACAATTAATGTGCTAGTATAGGAAATGTGATCATGTGAAGCTTCAAGCAAAATTAATGAACATTTTAGTATTTTATTATTTTTATAATTCTTAGGTAACTAATATAGTTATATAAGTTAATAATTATTTATTTTTAGGTTTAAGATATTATTTAATATTTATATGATATGTGAAGTTTATTTGAATATTTGGTATAAAAAAGATGACAGTAAAATTAATGTTTTATTGCAATGGTAATAAGTCTATAACTTTCAAATGAAATGACATCAATCAGTGAGGATGGTATTGCAGTATTAATTGTAAGGATGGGATTATGATAAAATGTTATTAATATGTCTTTAAATTTTAATATGGTATTTTTTAGTTAGGAGAGTGATAAATGAGATGAACCAAATAGTATGTTTATTCTATTTATGAATGATATAATAATTGGTTTTATGTACCATGCAAAAAATATACATGTTACATGCTAAATTTATTTAGATAATATGTAAAAGTATAAGTATGCATGTTATATATTGGATCCTTTTAGATACCATAGATAAGCATTAATAAAATGTTAGAAGCAGTATCTGTTTAGATACAACTTGCATATTTGGTCTCTGAATTATTTTTATAAAGAATTTGAATGAAGATATTTATAGTGAAAATATTTGAAATCATTTGGGTACTATATTGAATCTTCTTGATATTATAGTGAATGCTCTAAAATGAAGTTTAGAAATTATTTTTATGATAAGGTGTTTTAGAATTTCTTTGTGATGTTGAAGGAGATATACACAGTCTATATGATAGACAGTTAGTGGTTTGGGAAAGTAGTATGGACAAAATCCTGTAGTGCAAGGGATAGTTTGAATATGATATATCTTTTGAATATTGAATATAATCTTGTGAAGGCTCAATAGAATACAGTTAACATATCTCTGTATATTATATGACTCATGGTTAGTAGCTTTGCTTTCTGCAAATCAATAAGTGCTCAAATAGAAGCCATGATAGGAATTTAAGGTAGGCATAAGACTATGTGGTCTTAAACTATGCATCCATATTTCTATTGCTTTTTCTTAGTTGTGTAGTTTTGGAATCCCTCACTTTTAATCAATTCTACCATCACTGGTTCCTACATCATAATTGGTTGGGTAAAAAATATTTGAAGAATAATGGCTACACTATTAAGTGATGTTAGAATTTTTTGAAAGGCAAGAAGAGAAAAATATATCACAAATGATGTCTAATTAATATGAAATAACATTTTATGGAATGATTTGATATTCCAAAATATTGTAAGAGATCAAAAATTATTGACTGCATATTTTAATTATACAAAAAATTATGAATGAAAGTGAAAAGCTGGATTAAGTAAATTTCATAAATTTAATTGATTTTATATTATTCAAATAATTATATATTTATTTTAGTAGATAAAATAATCATAAAATATATAAGTTATAGAGGCATTATAGAATTATATTATGATAGATTATAGAAAGGAGAACTTATTACTATTAAATAATGTTTTTTTCTTTATTAATGCATAATAGTATTAATAAACTATGTAGATAATGAATGTGAATATTTCATGGAAATATTTAGAGACATATTCCATTATCTAGAAATATTTTTATTAATGAACCTACAATTATTTATGAAGATGTCTTTGTATAGTAATAATTCTAATACTTATTAGTAGTATATATTTAGAAAAGATAATATAATTACCCTAGAAATATATTTTTGTTTCATATTATTACTTTATAATAAAAAATAGTTGAATTGGAAATTATTTATTATTATTATTATTATTTGCGTGTGTAAATATTTTTTAATATAAGTGTTTTGAATTTTGAATAATTTAAATTTTGTAACTATTATATTTTGTAAATTTTGAAATCATAGTTGTCATAATAAATTGTCAGCGTTTGTTTTAAATTAATTTATATCTTGAGAGTTTCTTCTTGTGTCCAAGTTATTATGGATCTTCCTAACCACACACATGTATTACAAAAATAATTATATATTCATATTATTGAACAAGATGTATAGAAGATACAGTATGATTATTAGATTATAATTGTTAAAGATGTTATTTATTAAATATAGAAAAGTTATATAATGCAAATTTATTAATAATCTAATTTGATAATGATAACAAAGCTTAATATTTTTTATGCCACATAAAATATATAATTAGAACTGTAATGCATAATAAAATGAAAGTATTTTGAATTTCTTTAATATAATAAATATTATTTGTTAATAGTCTATAATTTTAATTTGTTGTTGCTGATAAGAAAAATAGATAGATGGTTTTTATGATAAGAATTCTGGAGTATTTTATTTTATTGATTATTATTTTATGGTATAGTTAGATATATGTAAAATCCCTCACTATATGTATCTATATTAGCTAATGTGTAATTGTCAGAATAACAGTATGAATCTGAAATTAAGATTAAGATTTAGATTAAGATAAGAATATGTTGTGGATTTTAATTAATGATATATTATTGTATTAAGAAGAGGAGTGACAAATATTTTAGTGATTTAATTTAATTTAGTAATGTTAATTATTTTATGTAATATGTGAGTCATGGAAATATTAATGATAGTTTTATTCATATGCCATTGGGAATGCATCTTTTAGGATATATTCTTAATGTTAAACTTACCATGTACCTTACTAGATGCTTATAGTTATGAGTGTAGTGATTTTTAATATTTAATCAAACCATTTGATAATAGATTTAAATTAATGCAATTGTAAATGAGCTAGTAGTTAAATTCAATCTTTAATTACTTATTATTTAGATTTAATCTTTAGTTACTTAGTAGCTAAATTGAATATTTAAGTGATAGGATATTAACTTAATAGTTTACTAGATGTATTATTATTATTCATATGAGCTACATTATAGTTTGTCATGGTGACTTGTGGTTAAATACTTGATTATTTGATGAGCTGACTAAAAGCTAGTGGTTGATTAATGGGATGTGTCTCATTAGTAAAGGTACAATATATATATATATATATATATATATATATTGTATATTTATATATATATATATATATATTAAATTGTCAATACATATATGGCTTATATAAAGTGTAAATCACGTAATAGATAAAATTAAAAACACATAAAATATGTAACCTGATATCAAAATAACTTCTATAAGTAAAAAATAGATTTCCATCATTCACTCTGGTCTAAGATCTTACTTAATACAGACAAAAAAATCTGATACCTGACTCACATGACTATAATAGATTAAGATTCAAAATTTAAATAAAATCCTATTAAACAAACAAATGTAACCTGTTTTAAAAATAGAGTAATAAATAATCATTTTTACAAATTTCATCTCACTTCTTTCATTATTATTTGTATTATAAACCACAAATTGTCAATAGGTTAGATGAATTATAAGTAATGTTTATATTGCACTAAATTGCAGAAATGTGAAGCTATAATAGTAAACAAAATATAAAGCTAAGCACTTTCAGGAATGTCTAGTTCCCATATTAATAGCATATGATGGAAGTACTAATAAAACATTCTTTATAAACTTAGTGTATGCAAATTTATGCAATGAATTTAATTGGTCCATTTTTTAGAAATGGAAAGGCAGTATTCCTTCTGATTAATGGCAGTGGCATCATTTGCTATAAAGCATGCTTCTTTTACCTTACGTTTTACATTATTCTGCTCTATGCAAAGTATTTATGCCAATGCAGGTTCAAATGCATGGCCAGTAGACCTTTAGTGCTGTAAAAATATACAGTTATATTCGGAATTGGTTTGTGCTCTATTGTGTAAGTAACAATGTTGCAAAACTCTAGTGGCTAGAGTGGCATGAGTTTTCCCATAATAGACTGCTTTGCATCCATTCTGGGAACATGTGATTTTATAAACTGCCTGGGGTGGTTGTTTAGGTGATATCCGATCTTTGGAATTATTACTAAATCTATTGGTTGCAAGTAGTGTATGAAAACTCAAGTTAAATGAAGTAGCAAATGTCTTGCAGAACTTTTTGAACAAAGAAAATATATAAGGTAGTAGCATCCATGATTTATCATAGTCTATTATAAAAATGTTTAATGTTTTTGTTAATAGTTTCATATTTAAACCCTGCATTGGTCAAATTTTTTAAATAATTAGTTATCTTATTTTTGTGATCAGATTCAAATTTACAGAGATGGTAGTTTTTGAAGAGAAAAGGTGAAAGCCCTGCTAATTTAGATGCTATGGGTCAGTTTGAATTTGGGTGGATATAACCTCATATTTCCAGCAGTTTACTCAGCATGGTGTAATTGAGTTGTGTAGGATCTCTTTGTACTTGAATGTCCAGATACTTAACTTCTTGTTTTAAGTTCTCCCATGCAACATTTAACAATAAATCTGTGTGTGCTTGAAGTTCATTTTGAATAGCATCTAAATTAGCAGGGCTAAACTACCACCTATATAAATTTGAATCCAATTGCAAAAATAACCTAATTAATTATTTAAAAGATTTGACCAAAGCCGTATTTAAATATGGAACTATTAACAAAAAAGTTGAACATTTTTATAAAAGACTAAGAACTAACCACATTAAAGATGATAAACCATTGATGCTGCTACCTTATATAACTTCTTTGTCTAAAAAGTTGTGCAAGACATTTGCTACTTTGTTTAACTTGAATTTTCATAGACTACCTGCAACCAATAGAATTATTAATAATTCCAAATATCAGATATCACCCAAACAAATCCCCCAAGCAGTTTGCAAAATTACATGTCCCCATAATAAATGCAAAGCAGTCTATTATGGGGAAACTTGTGCCACTCTAGCCACTAGAGTTTCACAACATTGTTATTTATATAATAGAGCATGAACCAATTGTAAATATAACTCAATATTTTTACCACACCAAAGATCTACTGGCCATGTGTTTGAACCCACATTGGCAGATATATTTGCATGGAGTGTAACAAGGTAAAACATAAGATAAAAGAAGCACGCTTTACAGCAGATGATGCCAATGCCATCAATCTGATGGAATTCTGCTTTTCCATTTCTAAAAAATGGCTATTTAAATGCATTGCATACATTTGCATACACTAAGTTTATAAGTAACATTTTACCAGAAATTCCACCATATGTTTTGAATATGGAAACTAGATGTTCCTGAAAGTGATTAGCCTTTATATTTTGTTTATTATTATAGCTTCACATTTCTGTGTTTTAGTGCAATATAAACATTACTTTTTTTATATGTGAAATATAATTAATTATTTAATTACATGGATTATAAGTGTAAATTACTTTAACAGCCAAAGCTTAAATAAACCATACAATCTGTTAAAATGCAATCTCTATAAATAAAATATGGATTCTTATCTTTTAATCTGGTCTAATATTTTAATATTGATTATTGATAAAAAAAAATGCCAACAACAGTAACAGATTAATATTTTTATCTTTCTAGAAGTTTAAATAAGTGCCATTCAACAGGCAAAATAAAAATTTTAATCTATGTATCCCCATGCTAGTATTCTTTATATTAAAATTTGAGACTAGATGTGAATCCATCTTTTATTTATACATATTGCCTTGACAATAAATTGTAGATTTGGTGGCTCTTCAGCTGTTGCCATGTGATTTTCATTTATACACTACTTAATTATTGGTAATACATGGTTTATTATTGAAATAATAAGAGAAGTTGAGCTGGAAAGTTGTAATAATGATTATTTATTAATCTATTTTCAAAACAGGCTATATTTTCTTGTTTAATAGAGTTTATTTAAATTTCTAGGAAGATAAAAAGTTTAGTCTGTTATAATTATATGTCAGCAGTTTTTGTCTATGTTAAGATTTTTAACAAACTAAATAATAATAAAAAGATTTAAAACAATAGTTTAAAAGGCACAATAAGAATATAAAAGAAGAATGGAAGTAATAAAGTGAATAAATTTGATTTTGAAAGTAAAGCAAAATGTAATAGATAAATATGAATGAGATATCAAAAATTACCATAAAAGCTGAAACAGAAGGACAAAACAAATCGAAAAGAAAGTAATTGTAAATATATAATAGAGAAAAATATAACAGAGTGACCCGAGTTAATAATAAGAATAGGGCTACTCATTATGCTTCCGAGTTGAAAGATTTAAAATAAAAATCGATATAGCAAAATCTAATGCTATTAAAAAATTTAATCCAAACATGATAAAACTAAAATTTATTTTGAAGCTGACTTAACTACTATGGAAGAGGGTAGATTAAATAAAGATATAATGGAAATGGGTATAGTAATGGATGTAATTACTGGAGATACATAAATTACAGAAGACTTCAAAACAAAAAACAAGTGTGAATTAGGAGTTGAGTACTGGTATATTTAAAAACTTATCAATAATGCAAATGTATGCATGTATAGTGTGTGTGTACATATATACACCATGTTATCATGTATACCTACCTACATTGCATATTCTGGAGTAGTGATAGTCTTGCAGACACTTCAGCTCAAAGTTATATGTAAATTGTGATCCAGTTTTGACACTCTTGGAATTTAAACTTTTTTTAATCTTCTGAGCAATAAATCCATTTGATTACATATACATATATGAAAATGTGTACATGTTATTGTGCACTAAAACACAGGGGCAAAGTGTATGTTGATCTTATAATAGAGATAAATGCAACAGCCTTTAAATATTACATTTCAAAACAAAAGCCTTTAAAAAAGATAGTAACGGCCAAGAAACGTAAATGCCAAGTAATAATTTTTTTCCCAGTTGTTGTATACGTTATCTTAAAGAATCTGGATATTCATTTGCCAAACAGAAATTTTTGCAGATAGTAAGTATGTAAGTGGTGCAAGTCCTTCTTGCGTTATTATTTATATTTTGATAAAAAAATATATAAATAAATGTTAACGATGTAAAGCACCTTGTAAAATATAATATTTGTGCTGACAAAAGAAAATATATATATATATATATTATTATTATTGTTGTTATTTTCAGAATATTACATTCTCTGTATATGTTTTTTCATACTTGTTTTGAAGACTTTAGTTTTGAAAGTCACTTTTGAACAAGTATCGTGTTTATTTCTTGCAAATAGGAAGAAAAAAAATATTGATTTTTATGGAAAGAAATATTTTTAAAAAAGTAAAATGATCTACATTCTTTTCAAATAATTTTCTTCACACATTTGTAAAAGGCTTTTCTCTGAAATAATAATGATTAATAGCTACTGCATCCACTGTTCCGCCTCCGTTACTAAGAGTATGGATAAAAAAATTTAAAAAATCGAGTTTTTCAATAACTATTTAAGAACCGGTTTTATTTATTTTTTTATTTATTGAACAGAGAAATGCAATTTAGATATTTTTAGTTGGTGTATCTTATAACACCTATTTAAATACTTTGTTATTTGTTTATGAATAACAATGTTCAATGGTACTGTTTCAAAAGATGATGTGGGATTTTTTTAAAAAAATAAATAAATGATTTTCTACATCGTTATATAGTTTAAAAGTCACTCTAGTGAGATTGAAATCTTCTAGTTAAAAGTCACTTTAGTGAGATTGAAATCTTCTTAGCTGAATATCGGTAGGAATGTAAAACGTTCTTTTAAAATTCATTGCAAGACTAAGATATCTCCATGTGGAGATTTTCATGGAAAAATAGTGAAAAACATCATTTGAGTGTTTCTCCATTCTTGTTTTACCTTCTAATTAAATTCCAGTATTTATAGAACATAAACATGAGATACCATAATTGCAAGGTATACAAATATTTTCTGTTGTTTGTTGTGAGTTAAATCATATTAAAAAAATTTTACATTCTGATCAGACAAATTATAAAAATAGTTTGTTTTTTTTTAATTTATAACAAAGCTGCAAATAGATGTTCTATAGTCAAAAGTATTTCAATTCCATTCTAATAAACTTTCACTTTTTCATCTGTCTCAGCCAGGAATATTGGGGTATTTGAACATAAATTATTAAATATAATATAACTGTCAAAACATAGAGAACAACCTAATTGCGATTAAGGAAATCCTAGCTAACTAATAAGCAATTAAATCTATTAATTTAACAAAATATTTATATGCTTTAAGAGTCTAAAACGATATAAATGTACATCATTGATATCTCAGGGTTATAAAATATACATGTAATTGTATAACATATAGAAGAGTAAATAAATCCAAGAATCTAAATCAGATTTAATATTATCACAGAATTTTAATAAAACGTTAATAATTATGATAAACTTCAATAATTATAGTTGGATACCAAACAATATTTTATTTTACCCAAACTATATCCTACAATAGCTAAGCCATAATACTTTAAAATATAAATGCAAGTAATAGTGATTAATATCAGTGATGTTACCTTCAAGTGAATTAGTGTATCTTTAAATAAATATAATATAGTAATATCATGTGACCATATACTACCAATTAGATAATGAATGCAAAAATATGCAAATACTAAAAGAAAGTAATTTAATAAATATAAATATCTTATTTATAAATCAATAATAATAATAATAATAATAATACTTAGTAGTTATGAATAAAATATGTATAATCAGATATTTTCTTGGACTTGGAATATAAATTTTAATATTTAGAGTAATTATATCATTATACTATGTTAAATATCTAATATATATACTATATTTTACTAGCTCTTTATTCATATTTACTTCATACAAGACAGTATGTTATTTCATGATATTTTAACGAATACATTTACTCTGTATATGTGAATTGGACAGACATTTGATCTTTATTTACATATATATTTCAAAGGCATAAAAATTGCATTCCTTCCCTACTCTAGAGATAATGGACTTAATGGCATATGTGGTCACTAAACTTGACTGGCAATTTGTTTATCCATGAAGTTTTGGAAGTAGATCTTTCTTCTATCTCTATTGAATTAGTTATAGCCTGTTTTTCTTCATGTAAAAACTTTTTTATCATTTAATTGATCTTGATTCAGGCCATTATTTTTATTGTTTAATAAAATATCTTATTTTCCTACTTCATTCACTAACATTATTTTGAAAACCATCCAACAATTTCATAAGTTGGATATATATTTTATCTTTTTTAGTTTACTCAGCTATAACTGAACTATTAAGAGTTGTGGTATTAATATACCTATGTAATTAATTTTGTTAATTGCATATTTCTTTTCCTTACTGACAGATAACTGAGATAGAGCATCAGCATGTCCAATTTTTCTCTCCATCATAAGTTGACAAGATATTAATCAAATGTAGCATGCATTGGATTACACATTCAGGAATATTTTTCCAGTGCTGAATATTTCCATTAAGAGGCAATTGTCTATGCAGATCTGATAATTTTACTAACAACTACATTATTGGAATTTCTTAATGTCAAAAACCATTGCTAATGCTTTCTTGTCAATTTAGCTGTATTTTTGAGCTACTGACAATACTCTTGAGGCATAGGCTATTAGATATTTGACTTCATAAGGTGAATGGTACATAACAGTTTCAATACTGTATTCTGATGAATCTGTTGTTATTACACTATCTAAATCCCTATGATAATAAACCAATAATTTGTCAGATATAAAAAGATATTTTTTAAAGTCAAATAGTGCTCACTGGTCCATGTCCAGTGTTGTTTCATTTCCAGAAGCTTGTATAACAGTGAGATCCAATGTGACTTCAAAACTTTCATAAAAATCTAAAAGTCCCAGAAATGCCTGTACTTCTTTTACATTTCTAGGTTTCATGGAATTTTTAAATGTCTTTATTTTGTCTGGATTATGGATCATTCATTTACATTCATTAAGTGTCTGAAAAACTCTATTTCTTTAGTGAACCAAATAGATTTATTAATATTTATTTTACCTCTGACTTTTTCTAACTTTGAGCAGACTATAATCCACTCACTTTTCTAATTCTGATTCCATCTTAACAGTAATGAAAATGTTATCTAAATAGGGAAGCTTGCCATCCATAGATCTAAAAAGCATGTTCACATTTGGCAGAAAAATTTTTCATACTCCTCTGATATCATAAGACAATTTGTTGCACTTATGGATTCTTCTATGACTACATTTTTGCTGGTTTTTAGTTACTGATATTTGATGGAATGCGGCCTTTAAATCTATCTTTATGAAATAAGTAGCTTTTTGTAATAATGCTAGCACTTTGTGTAAGTTTGGAACTGTGTAAGCACCTTTATTACTATATTTGTTCAAAGTGATTATAATCATTGCACAACCTCAGATTTTCATCTGACTTCATTATCATAATCACTGGTGTGGTCCATGATGAATCTTTAGTTGGAGTTAAGATTTCTTTAAAAACCATTTATCTAGCATTTTTCCTACTTTTATTTCAAGATGAATGGCACCTTGTGGGACTTACAAATAATCATTTCTGCATCCTTAATCAAGCTTCTATTCACTGGTCATATTCTCAGCTCTGTTGATCTGGACTTCAACAATCAGTAGTATTTCTATCTCATTAGTCTTTTCATTTGTACTGTCTTTATCATGTTTACATGACTGCCCAGAGATCCAAACCAAATTCTTCCCAACAATGGACTAAAGTCTTTATTCATATAGTGTAAGAAATTTTACTCATAAATTTAACTTTTTCATGTATATCTATTTTGTTTTCATTATTGTCTCTATCTGAAATGTAGACCTATTATTGTACTCTTCATTGATTTTTATCCAAACTCAGATATCAACGACAAACCAGCTCCACTATTCCACTTTCATCATTAACATTTGACCACAAATATCCGCATTGAGTAATATATAGTTATTTAAATGTTTTCCTCCTTCAGATTTTTAGTCTGACAGTTGTTAATACCTCTGCACTCCTTAAAATGACAGATAATTGCTAAATGTCCTATTTTTTATAATTAATGTATGTTTTATTTTTTGTGTTTGCAGTTATTCCTCAAATGTCCAGGTTTATTATAACAATAGCACCTTTTTTGTCTCCACTGGGATTTGGAATTTATTTATTTATTTGGTTTTTTGTACTGTTAGTGTGATTTTCTCCAAATGTTGGGGCAATGCATCCATTAACACATTTGACATAGTTTCTTGTGCAACACATTTTTCCATGGTTTGTTTATAATTTAGGCTGACATCTGTCAAAAATTCTCATACATCATACCACTTAGAAATTGTTTAATAACGTCATTAATTTCAGAGACAAACTTGCAGGTTTTAGCTAACTTTCTTAAAGCTAAGTCGTTATCCCTTATATTTTTCATAAAGTAACTGTTTCCTATTTTGCAATCTCAACCACACTACCCATTTTAATATTCCCAGACTAAAATAGTCATTTAATTTTTTAATAGCTTCTGTATATGGAAGTTCTTCCAGTTGTTTGGGATCATTGAACCTATTCACTAGCAGTATCATATCCTGCCCTGCAAAATAGAAAAGCATAGATACTTTCAAATGCTCATCTTTTACCCTATTTATGAAAATATAATATTCCACATGTTTGACATAATTCTTCCATCAGGAAATATTATTAATGTCAAATTTCTGAATGGTAGTATTCAATATTTTCATTTTTTGTTTATACACAAGTTTTTTACAAGTGATCAATTACTAGCCAATTCTACAATTGTCTCTTTCCAAATTTATAATGAGTGCTAACCTGTGCCATTCTTCTATGTCCTGAAGGTATCTAATACCAGTCAGGCAACAATAAAATAAATAACCATATGCATAGAAAGTCATATAGAACAATATTTACTCAACAACAATAATAACGATGATGTAAAAAGTGTTAATAATGTTATAGTCCATACTTTTAAATAATCTATAACATTCTCATATGGAAATAGATATTATTCACATAAGGATTTAACCAATTCCACATATGTTTTTTAATTTAATGTCTCATGCACATACACATAAGTATATTAGCATGTTTTTAAATTCAAAGTCTCCTGCACATACACCTATTGCAAATACATATAATCCTTTTAGAAATAAATATTGTTCAGCAATTTAAATGTCTTTAAAATGGACAATATATTATATCCATATATAAAATAAACTCTTTAAATTTCACAATTGTTTTCTTGGCCCACACAATTTACATATTTACTTTACCATAATTTCTCTATTGCTTTTGAATTGCTGTTTGGTTAACTTTGGTTAATTACCCTTTCTACAGTAACCATTTTTATCTGATAACAAATACCTCATTTTTTCCACCATTCCACTTTGACTATATAGAGTTTTATTTATTTACTCTGTTCACCTGAATGTAAATGCCTTTATTTGCATACAAATTTTACTTAATGAAATTTGTTATTGTAGCAATCTTCTTGTAGATTTTCTAGAGTAGTTATCAAAGGATAAATATTTTATAAATAAAATAATCAGTACATATTTACAAAAATAAATGATCTATATTTACATGTAAGTTTTATGCACAGACATTCTAACATAAAAAATATTTAAAGTAGATACAAGCTAATAGTTAGGATGTGAAATGATATTATGCATATGTATAATTGTGTTATATAGTATACAAATATATGTTTTTACTATAGAATAAACAAATCTCAAATTAACATCTAATCTAGGAATAATTGATAGCATAGAAGGTTTCACCAAAAAAAGAGCAATTTGCTCTCTCATTTTTGTTACAAATGAAACAGAACTTCTATTAGGGCAGGAATATTCTGTTAAAATAAAAGTCATTAATAATCATATCTCTAACTAATTGCTTAGTAAACAATATGACGTTAGTGTAACATAGTATAGTTTAAGTATTCAACTGCTTTATTTCACTTTGAACTCAAGTTCTTTATTTACATCCATCATGAAAATCAATCCTGAAATCTTAAGCTCTAAATTTTTCATTCTATGAATGCATCAAACACATATGGACAGATACCCATTTATCAACAAATATTAGATGGCTAACTTGACTGGCATTGGGCCAGAAATTTAAAAAAAACAACCAAGTCCTATGCTTGATTGGAATATGCAAAAATTTTCAAGTTTTATCCAGCCCCAAGTTCAAACTCATTATATGAAAATGGTATGATAATTTGGCTCATTAGACTTCTTTATTTATTAGTATTGGCTGATATTATTTGGAAAGCATCTCATACCATGCTCTAACCTTTAAACTAATTGATATTGTTCAATATCATCTTTCATTTCTACTTAGAAGCTAAGAATATGTGTATTTATTTTATAATACCCTAAATGTTGTTTTCTGATTGTTCTTATGATTTCAGCACTATGTTAATTTGATAGCTAAAGCTTCCTGAATTTAAGTTCGATTTATCACTTCTAATACATGAATGTCACATAACTTTCTGCATAGTTATCTACCCATTTATTTTTATTAGCTTGATATTGAATTCATTCTTTTTTCTCTTTTTCTTTTTTTTTGTTATTATGTCAGTTTATTATCAAATTTAAACTACATGTTTTGAAATTCTTTTTTTTTTAAAAAAAAAAAAAAAGACACAATTAACAATCTTTAGAGAATCACAGTTTTGTTAAAATCACTCCCGAAAAATTTCATTTCTTTGCTCATTTTTAACATCAGGGATTTTCTTTAGAAGTTTGAAACACCTAAAGCATTTTAAAAATAAATTTTTGTTTTTTTAATATATGCATATTCCAATAACAAAATTAATTATCAGTGAATCAATAAAAAAGAAAACTTTGTTTCTAATAAACAATGGTAAAACAAAAAAGCTAACAATATAACATATATCTAAACATAAAATTATTACTATTTAGAAAATGATACTATTTATAAAAATAAAATAAAAATATTTAATAGTTTTTGCTTTTTAAAAAATTTGGCTACAATACTTTTAAGTTTATGAATTTTATCAAGCAAAACACAAGGGCTAGTAGTTACTATAGATCAATTTCTAAGCCCTAGAGACATTTCCAGGATTCATTCCTGGTAGCACTCTCCCTTTGTTCTTGATTTATAACATCAAACATATTTCTGTTAACTACAATGTATTTAGGAAATTTTAATCTAATAAATATTGCATGGCTTTTATTGAATGATTTTATTAAATGTCAAAGTGATAAAATTTAACTCACAAATGAATAAGTTACTGAGTATAATTTGCAGATCAAATGTATTAGATAATCATAATTTAACTTAAAACCTTTTTTTGTGAGTTTAAAAACGTTTTCTAATAGAAAATACTTAATATCTTGAGAAAAACTACTTCACTCCAATATATATATCTCTCCTCTAGAACATTTTATTCTAAAAAAATCCAAAACATCTTTAAAGATACTACATAACGTTAATGTATATTCCTCCCTTCCTCCTTAAGCAATAATAATAATTGAATAATTTTATTTCACCAAAATTTATAAGAAGTTTGCTAACAGAATTAAACTGTGATTCACAGACTTTGATTTCCAGTCTGCTATTCTACCTCTGCAATGAATAATGCAGGGAATCTTTTAATTGCAATGATGTTCTCTTGAGATTTTTTTTACAATTTTTCAGTATTGGTGAAATTTTTTGACATTTTTGACAATATCATTACAACACTTTTATTGATATGTAGCTTCACTTTTTAAAACCTATCTATACCTCCAAAGTATAATGCAGTAAAAAATAGTGTTTGAAGCAATAAGATGTTAGTACAAACAGGCACAACGATCTATAATTAGTAATTGGAAGTGGGAAAAATTATTTCTGACCATTGCCAATTAAATATGATCCAGGAAGTCACCTGATAGTTTTATTTTATGACAGATATTCTAATTTTAGTATCAACATATTTCTGGGGAAAAAATAACTTTATTTTTTAAAAATTAAGCATCATTTTGTTTTAAATAGATCATTTTTATTGTAACTTTTGGAGAGATATAGTGAATATTGCATTACTCATCAGGTTTGTGAATTGTGGAGTGGTGAGATTCTTGAATAGGTTTATATTTTTAAAAATTCCTGGATGATTAGAGATTGACAATTCTCTATTTTTGTTTTAATTTTTTCTGAAAAAAAATTAATCCTAAATCAATTATTTTTGAAAAAGATAGTTTAACTTTAACACCATGTGATCCTTTAATCACATATTTAGCAGCTACAAATTTTAATTTAGTATGTAATTAAGCACTTAAATAGTTCATTGTTCAGAAGTTCATAAGAAATTCAAAAACTAAAAGTGTCTCAAGCAGATCTTGACCTCCAGAGTTTGCTTCTTTATCAATATTCCAAATCAGGCAGAGCAGTAGATAAATCATTCATTTTAATTTCTTTTTAAGATAAAAAATCAATTGTAAAAGGAAGATTAAAGAGGTGTATTTTATCATCAATGATAATAACGCGATCAATAGACATGACACGTGTTTTGCTACTTCAAGATTATGGACAAGTTGATTTACATACATTATCATTTATAAATATCACAGAAATGATTTGAAAATCTATTTTGGCTGTGAATATGAGGGACAAAACCTCAAAAGTATTAGGCCTGATTACTTTACTTTAATTGTTTTTGTTACCACTAATAGCTTCTTTACCCAGCGTATTAAAGCGCTCGTATATATTATTATGTAGAGAAAATATATTTGAAGCAAAATATAAATTAAACTTATAGTAATTAAAATCATATTTTGTTTTTAAATATATTTATTTTTCTATGTTGCTGAATTAATAGTATCATATATTTGTGTGTAATCAAGTTTTGCATGTGTAAACATAGGTTTGATCTATAAAGTATCAATAAAAATATGATTGTTATATAATTATCACAACTTGGAAATACATGTGGATACTTGCATAATATTGTCATTTTTAGAGAGATTATTAGAACTAAATAAATAAATATTATTTAAATTTAACTCTATTGGTCAAAACCTGTCTATGAATTGACTTATTGATATTTTTTTGTTCTCTGTGCAGGAGATTGTGTGTGATTGATTTTGAAAATACTATTTCTTGATTTCAATTTTGAAAATTAAAACATATATTACCTTTTTGACACATTTATCTTTTTTCTCAGAATATTTATGTTATATTTATTATTTTAAAAGAATAGATTTTATTAAAAATCATTTACTTTTAGAACAAATTGAAAGAGAAATCAATAAAATGCAGTTGTAATTTGTATCTGGCTGAAATAAATACTTTTATGTTAACTGCCACAGATTATTTTTGTCAATAATAAATAGAATTTTATTTTTAAAAAAAATTTTGTTAACTTTAATAATCTGATGAATAATTAATTTGTGTTTTAGAAACTAAATTAAAACAAATATATAAATATATTAAAACAAATGTATTTTTACTTCTCATTATGTAATTGGTCAATCAAAAGTTGAAAATGTAATTGAATCTGCCTATAGGTATTTTTAAAATGAAATGAATGTAATAATCATTAATTATATGCTGAATAAAATTTATATTTATTTTATTGTTTTTGCAAAGTTTCTTTACATTTCCG
The DNA here is from genome assembly GCA_028023455.1 of Epiperipatus broadwayi. Lineage (NCBI taxonomy): Eukaryota > Metazoa > Onychophora > Udeonychophora > Euonychophora > Peripatidae > Epiperipatus > Epiperipatus broadwayi. Next base: position 2,901,677 of record JAQFVV010006346.1, read on the forward strand.
ATAGAAATCTTGGGTGTAGTAGGACATTCATCACATTTTCAACTAATGCATTTTATTTGTATACATAATATTAAATTTTAATTATGTATTAAATAAAACTTTTGATTTTTTTATTAAATTGTTTATGCTTATGATGAAAATCTAGGGCAGATTTTTACAAAAAAATTCTGAATAGTATTAACTAAATGTGTTTTTAACATATTCTAGTTACTATATATCATCAAGGTTTGTTGTAAATTTATCTTATGGAGACAATATTGCTTTCATCACATTAACATCTGTGGAAATCAGTAGTTTTACAAAATGGCCACCATTAATAAAAAAAATGATAGGTATTTTCAAAATAAAATTGATAATGATTATTATGATGAATTGTTGTGTAAAGAGGTCTCATTTGTTCTGGTTTAGTTATATATATGTAATAAATAATAATTTATAGTGCTAAAAATTTATATGTAATGTTTTGAGATATAACTCTTTGCAACTGTTTAAATATAATAGTATAGCCTCTAGTGGCAGCAAATGACAATATATTTTTAAAGTTAAAAAGATATCTCTTCATGTCTTTCTCCATCACATATCTCTGTATATTGGATGAACTAGTTCATTTTATATTGATTAAAGTGTTTTACTGACAATCTTGTTTTTACAGGAAGGTCTGTGTTAAGACTATATTATGCATATATGTATATAATTTGCTTGAAAATCTATCCAGATTCTATACTCAGGTTATGATAAGATGGAAAATAAACTTATCACTGTACTATGAAAACTCTCTATATAAATTTGGATGTACATATGTATAGATTAAGTAAAACCTTATTTATCATTACTTATATTAAAATATAAGTCATAGATAAACAAAATAAATACAATTTAAAGTATTTTTTACACATCATCTCCAGCTATTTAAACTTATGATCATTTATGATATTGTAATAACAATTAATTATTAGCAACAATTATTAACAAACCACTTTATTATGAATGGATTTGGTGCTTATATTAAAATGCAAATAACATGACCTGGGTAGTTTTCAATAAATAATCAAATATTGTCCAATCATATTATGCTTTCTTATATTTGAACATGATATGAGTGGTTTTCAACTTTTTGTTGGTCAGACTTTTAAATAATCAGTGATTTAGTAACTATGCTTTTATCACTAAACAAAATGGATTTTTCACATAAGATTATCTTAGTTGATTAGTAAATGATCATGCGATGTTTAGTGGTTTATTCTCATTTATGAATGACTTAAAATGATAAAATTATTTTTTAAATTTATATTTGGTAAAATGATGGCTATTGAAAAATGTACATTCTTATTGGGCAATGGAAGCACTTTTGCTAACCATATAATGTAAGTTCAAATTGAGATTAAATACATTTATTTGTTTTTCAACAGATTTGTAGATTTTTTTAAGTATTGTTGCATAGCCAACCAACTCAGCCATTTTCTACTGATTCTAAATTGTACCTAGTTATTCTTAGCTAATGGGAATAAAAAATTACTCAAACTATTACTAATCGGTAATTCACAAGCCAGATGAAAAGATTATTTGATCATCTATTGGACAAGCCTTTATTCTGCAGAAGGCTACTTAAAATCTGTTTATCTTTCATTATTTTATATATAAACATTTAATGTCCATTGTCAGAGTGTTCAACACTATGAAAAAAGGGTGACATTAATAAAATACATATCCTAGTATGTGAATATTTAGTGACGCATCATAAATTTAAACCCTGAATCCATGCCAAAACAATACATTATAACTTGGAAGTCAAAAATGTAAAAAAAAAAAAGGTAAAATAATATTAAGATTTTTAGTTTTGAGACTGTTAGATTATTTATATATTTGCACGTTCCAAGATTAAAATGGTATTTGTGTTTAAATATAAAGCTTCATTTTTTAGAAGCGACTCCTCCGCATTCTGAATTCTAAAATCTAGTGAAATTTAAAATTGTCAACTTTGATTTCTATTTATACTAAGCTACTAAGGCATGAAATTCATTAAAATTGAAGATCTTTTCCACTTTTTTGATTTTTTAATATGAAATCTTTAAAAATTACATTCTTAATTACCTTTTCAAAGTGCGTTATTTAACTCCTCTAAGAGTTTTGTTTGTAGCACATTTTTTTTATATCTAATGAAGACTATCTGGCTTGGTCTAAAAGTTAGTGATTTTTTCCCATTTAGCTGATGTGTATTTCATGGCTGAGTAGAATATTGGCTGTTATATATAGAAGAGATAATGATATTATGGTTTTTTTTTAGCATAACAAATAATTTGGCTATGGGCACAGAGTCAAAAGCTGCCTCAATGTCAAGTTATATTGTAATTGGTGTACATTTCTTTCTTTATCTTTATTGCTTTAATAATTGTTTTGTGCATAAGGCTACTCTGGCCAATGGATGAGCATTTTTGGCATGTTGAGGTGATGATAATACAGGGAGTATCTGTTGTTCTATTTTCTATTTTGTTATGCTTTCAATAATTTTTATTCCTAAAGGCCCATTGAGATTGGTGATAGATTAAACAGAAATGATGTTGCTGCTGATTTTTTGTTAAAAAAAACTATTGCAATTGTATATATGCTCTGTATGTTGTAAATTTTTTTGAAATATGTAATTAGCAAGACTGCATAAATATTTGACTGTGAAGTGACTGAGGTGTTTGAACACAAATTTGGGAATGCCTTGTGATCCTTGCTGGCATATGTTTGCTATTGTTACAATTAAACAACAATCTTGGTTGTTATTATAAGTTTATCTGTTTCAGGGCCACCAAATATATCTGCATTGGGTGTGTATTTTTTTTGTTTTTGCAGTTTTTTTTTAAATGTTGATATATTGAGTTTATCATGTTATGTCCAGCTGTTACTGGGTCATTTATTTTAAATACCATAGATACTCTGACTGTGGAGGAATAGTCTAGTGCCCATCAGATGTATGTCCTAGTCCAGATCGGTTGCTGTATGAGATATATATTTTATATTTTTATTGCTATGCATTGCTTTAGTATGTTGAATGTGTTGTTGTACATTTCTGTGTTTTAAATTTGTGTTTGATTACATACAGTTGGTCTCAAGATGGTTATTTTTTTATGTAGTTCATCTGCCAATACTAAGAATCTGGTGGGAGGGGTGAAGTTGCAGGTGACATGATTAATGTTGAAAAAAAATATTGGTGTATGCTATATACTTTTGTACTGCATTGATTTACATGTTTTGACGTTTTTGGAGCATTGTGCATGTTTATGAATATAGAAATTCAGTTGTATGTGCTGGAAGAAGTATGTACATAGTCTTCCAAAGGCTTATTGTTGTAATCTGTATTTCTGTTAGGTCAGAAATGATTAACTGAGAAGTATGATCTGATTTTATAGATGGACAGAGTACAAGGTTAAAATAGTGATGCAATATTGGTGAGTAAAATCACAAATCTACAAACAATGTATGTCTATTGTTATTAAATGACATTGAGTGTGATGGGAGACAACCCTTAGCACTCATTAAGTGGCATTGTTATTTGATGGATCCATTTAGTGACAAAGGTGTCATTATGAAATCTCTCAAGGGGATTATATTAGATGTTGCATTAGGCATTGAATTTATTGTTGTTATGATTCTGGATATAAATAGGTTCTTGTGGTATAAAGGCAAAAATTATCTTGTGTAATATTTTGATGTTGGAGTGTTATTATAATAAGATTATAGTTAATATATATAATTTTAAAAGAATAGATAGTTGTAGGATATAAATATACCTGTGCCACCTGATGCCAATGATAACTCTCTTGAGCAGGCACAAAATCCTAAACTGACTAAACATTTTGATGGATCAATTTGAAAGCTACTGTATAATTTTGTTTCTAACAGTCCTAATACGTGTGGCTGTGTTATATGTATCCATATCCTTGAGTTGAAAAAGTTTATTGGTGGTGTTTAAGTCCCTAATGTTGAGAGATCCAATTTTTATCTTCACATTTTTATATAAATTTATAATAAGGTGTTGATGCTTATTTATTTTAGACTTCTAAAGATTTTAGTTTAAATTACAATAAATAAAGGCTAGTGTGTTTTTAAGTCCTTGTAGTATTTATTATTAACTTTTCTTTCATTTAGTATTGGTTCAGACTCTAGGTAAAAATTTGGCATTGAATTTGAAAAGTTGTCTGTTTGTTGTTGGCTTATATCCATTTTATTATATAATTTTTGAAGTTGTTTGTGTCTGTTGTGTTGTACTTTTGATACATTTTTTTTGCTTTTTTGGATTTGTGGTTTTTAAGTGACAGTCTTGGCTTCTTTTTCTCTCTGGTGTAATCTCTTGTATGGATTGAAGAGGGGTTCTATTGCATCCATAATATTTGATGTAGTTTAACCTATTATTAGAGTTTGTTTTATATTGGCATACTTACATTGTCTAAATTTATTTGTACATTTTTTAAATATAGCCTTTTATGTGGATTTTCTGTTTTTTGATGTTTATTTGGTGCAGCAACTTCTGTTTTAGTGAGATGCTAGTCCTGTGATGCAGTTGTTATATTTGTGTTGTGTGAATTATTTTCATTTGATTCTAGAGTGTGTATGTTTATGTTGAAGTTATTTTTGTATAAGTTGACACTGAAGATAAGTAAGTTTGTTGGGTTATCATTTTTATTTGTGGGTTTTTAAATTTATTTTTGGCTTGTTTCTATTATTGTGGCATCAGTAGATGTAGTGTTATTAAAAATTTTATTTTCATCATAAGTATATTGTTCTGGGTAGAGATGTTTGGCTTGTTCATAGTGATTGCCCTTGCTGTTCACAGCCAAACACTGTGACTTTAGACCCCTTATGTGAAGAGACAGGGTGGCCTCTTGATCTGTTATTTGTGTTGAGATTGTGGCTGCATCTATGTTTTTATAAAATTTTATTTTGAATTCTAAATGATTACTGTAAATGGATATTAAAGTGTTTTTGGAATGTATAGGCTGCAAGGCAAATACTTTTTCAAACAAATTCATTTTTTAAAATTCTTATATGTTGTGTTTTAAATAAGTATTTTTGAGCACTCCTGTAATGATATTTTGCCAGTTTTCATCTGCAGTTATGAGTGCAAAATTGTTTAATGCTAATAGAGTTGACTGAAAATGTTTTTTTTTGTTGATGGGTGTGAAATTCAGTGGTTATATAATGAGAGTTTGGATGCTCTGCAATGCAGGAGATAGTTTTCCACAGTGCATTTTGTGTAATTGCTTCCTAGAGTAATGCTCTGGGGAAACAATAAAGTGAACATTGATTATCTGTGACTGCAAGCACTAGTGACATTGGTGAGAAAAACCTGCAAAAGTTTTTAAATTGTGTTCATGAAATCATGTTATTGAAATGGTCTGTAATATTATCTAACATTTCTTTTGTCCAGGTTGTGGCTGTGTGTTGTTGATCTTCTTAGGTATATAGATCAAGATTCTTTATGTTGTTTGTAATAGTTCTTCAGAAATGCAGTATTTGGGTTGGTTCTGAAATATTGTTATTATCTTTAAGAATTTTTGCATATGAAGTATTCATTGTTAAAGCTAATGATGTTGTTAAATTTGTTTTACTGCTTAATTCATATTCACTTGACTGGACACTAGCCATAATTTATAAATCTGATGATAGTCAGTTTTTTCCTCTCTCTTTTCAATATGTATGCACACAGATGTTTTCACAAAATATTTTATTATGTAATAGGATGACTAAATTTGTTCTTTATTTAGTTTGTTTTGTGAATAGCAATTTGAAAAAAATACAAATAAAACTACTTACATAGGGGAACTTTTCAAACTGTTTCTTGCTTCAACAAGAATTTTCTGCATTTTTTATTCTTCTTCCTCCTTTTCTTCTTTTTTCTTTTCTTCTTCTGCCTTCTTTTTTTTTCTTCTTCTTTTTACTTTTCTTCTTTTTTTCTTCTTTACTATTATTATTATTATTATTATTATTATTATTATTATTATTATTATTATTATTATTATTATTATTATTATTATTATTATTATTATTATTATTATCCAATGTTATTGTAAGAAGTCCAATTAGCTAAAAAATAATTATAAATTATGCAATATTCTAGAATAATATAACAATTCAATGAAGACTAGTGGACTGCATATTATATTAAGCTTACACTGTTTTAATTTTTTATAATTCTTGGACCAATATTTATCTGACCAATTTTGATTACCTGAGAACCATTACTTTCTAATTAAAATAAATACTATTTTTTTGATCATTATTGGATGGTCAGTTTGATATTCTGTAAACTGTCTATATAAAAAAAAAATTTTTTTTGATGACCTTAATCTATTTAAAAGTTTATCTAGCTTGAATTCAAATATCAAATAATAGGCATCACTGGGGATGCTTCTGTAATGGAAATCTGAATGATTCTGTCAAAGGTATTTATTTATTTCTCACAATAAGTCTCACATTAAATTTTATTAGTTGTATAATAATGATATTTATAATAAAAGATAAACAAGTTTAAAAGCAACCATGGATTCAGTAAAAAATCAGGAAATTATAAAAAGAAAAAGAGAACTAAAAGTGATCAGGCAAAGCTGTAATAATAGATTTTGGGCTCTAGAGTGTCCCATTACAGTATTTTCTTCACTAACTTGCATGCTATTTTATTTTATTCATATAGACATTGAATTCACACTTAATTTGCTAACTCTGATTATCCTAAATATCCATTTATTAGCCATTATTAGATGGCTGCTTGTTTGTTTTCTAATAAATATCTTTTAAAAAATCTTGTTTATGATCTTAAAAAAATCCAAAGATTTAACAAAATTATCAGATCACAGACACATTCGATGGGTGTGCTTACCACTGTACTAAAATGACATCAATTATTTTATAATATGAGAATACATATAAAAATTGGGTGTTAAGTGTTTTATTTAAAATTAATTTCAATGAAAATTTCTCACAAAATTTATATAAATAAACAAAGCATGTGATTTACCTATAATAGTTTGTACTTGCTGAAAGTTGTATTTTGTAAACTAATGATTAATCCACAGATATCTACATAATTTGATATTTAAACGTATATTTATTTCTTTATTTGCAGATTCATTCCTCCAGTATCTCAAATTTTTCAAAGGTAAGAATAATTATTTTACTTATTAAATAGTTATTTCTGCATTTTCATTCTGAGTGTTATAGTATAACACAAAACAATGTGTATGCTTAATTCACTCATTCAAAATAAATTTTAAAATATTTTTTTTAATATTTATTAAGGAAACATTCATTAGATACATACATTCAGCAAGCATTGGTCTGAAAGGCTTAAAGGGAAATTTTAAGAAAATCCAGATTAATAATAAGAGTAAAACCATTAAAAAAAGAGGAAGTCATAAATTTTATATTGATTAATTGTTTATAAAATATTCTTTTTTTTTTTTTTTGACTCATTATTCTTTTTTTTTTTAAAAAAATATTTTTATTTTCAGATATTTTCTGATTTTGGTGTAATAAGATTTTTTAAATGTATGAATATTTAAATTCTAATAAGTTTAATAAGACCACAGACAAGTAGATAGTGTGAGAATATATCGCTTTATATAGAAATTAATTTCTCTGTGCAAACTAATGCAATCTGACTTGTAAATTACTATTTATTTTAATTTTATATGTCAAATGCGTTAACCGGGAAGCGAAATCGGGTCAACTGCTCGGAAAGCAGCTATGCTAACAGCTAGGCCACCAACGCTTGACTTGTAAATTACTATTATTGGAGTTAATTTCTCCATAAAATAATAATAATATATATGCAAATAAATAGTTTTTTTTTTTTTGTAGCATTGGCTTTTGCGAATAATAATTATTAAAATGAAATTCTAAAAATCTTTGCCTTACTAATTGATATGAATTTGAAATTTTAGTGTATTATTTTCTAATTTTTTTAGTTTTTATCAGTATGTCCCTCATCTCAACTCTGCCATATTTCTACTAACAATTAAATATAGTATTTTTTGTTCCTCATAAATCTAAATGTCATAAATTTATGTATTTGTAAAAACTTTCAATGTATATTTCAAAAATCACTCTGAAGAATTTGGAATTTCAAATGTGTAGATGATTTGTGTGTGATAAAATGGCACCTTTAATTGCATTGTATTGATTATGATTATTTTATATTAAGCCACTAAACATCACATGATCATTCTATATTCATAATCTTTATTAGTTATTTGTGAAAATGCAGATTCTACTCATATTTATTTTTTAGTATATATATATTTATATATATATATATAATTATGTATCTAATACATTATATATTATTATGAATTAGAGAATTGAAGAACCTTGTATTAATTCATCATGAAAGTAAGTTATTAAGTGTTATATAGTCACCATTATTGAATTGTTAACTATGATAATAGAAGGCTCCTAGAACTGACTATAAATAAAGTATCTTGACAACTCCCAACTAAAATTAATTACACATTATAATATATTTGAGTATTATTTATACTAAAAAGATTTTACTTTTTTTATTTTATATGTGAAAGGTAAAATAAACACTTCTTTAAATATGGTGCTGCTTTTATAAGTACACGTGATTATAATCTAACAATGAACTGAGAACGGCTATTTATGTGCTCCTTTATAATTTATATGTGTATATAATAAATAAATAAATCATGATAATATTTAAGTTCTAATCATTATATAATAAATAAATAAATTTATTTATTTTATGTTATACGCAGTTGATAATAATTATGTATTAGCAACAAAATTACTTTCTGCAATGTATTTATTTATTACATATATTTGTTGTAATATAGAATGTACTGTATATATATAAATTTTAATAAATATAAATAAATTATTGTTATTAAAATATAATGCTGACAACGAGAATTTATTCACAGAATAACAAAGTTTAAAATATGTTTACAATAATTCAAAAGTTGGATTCATAAAGAATTAAAAAACTTGTAAACAGCATTCAATTTTTTGTATCCGGGACAATTATTGTAATAATATAATCAGATTTTGCTTTTCTATAAGTAAGCTATATTCTGAGCATTACATATTTAAAAGCTGCAATTTATTTATGGACATATTAAAATTATTAAAATTTTCATCTTGATTGTTATTTGAAATTATAAGCTGATTTGATAAATAATTAAAAAATCATTGCTAATATAAAGTTTCACTCTTTTTTGAGTGTCAATGTTTGATTTATACATCATAAAAGAAGATGGTGCTCAGAAAAGCTAATCATATTTTGTTTCATCAATAGATTGACATAAGAAAGTGGCCACTTTTGCATGTTTTTTTAATTATTTTTTTTAGGAATCTGACTTGTGAATTATTGTAGTAACATATTCAGGCTTTGTTGTTCTGTGAATAAATATATGTAACAAACAAATTCTTTAAAACAGTTCCTCTCTAACTGGTTATCATATCATGGCCTATCATTTAGAATAATAATTTTCCAGTCTGACTTCTTTTACTATACATGTATTTTATATAAACAAAACTCAACTTTTCAGGTGAGTGAAAGGTATAAATTACTTGAACATCTACACAGAAACAGTAATCAAACTTTCTATTTATATATCTTGATTGTGACTATTTCATTTCAAATGTTAAATGTTTTTTAAATATTATACATTAATTTGATGTTCAACTTATTAATGCAATGTAGTATATATCATACTACCATTTTTTAAATAAAAACTCAGATGTTTAAGCTGCTATCTTATTTGATGAATGGAAATTGTTTCCATGAAATATATAATTATAATGAGTGAAATTGAATTGAAATTTTTTACACTGGAAAGTAGTGTATAATTTGGTAACAAGCTAAAGAAAGATGTGCTACAAATCCAAATATATATATGCAATTTTTAAATATTTTTAGGAAAGCTAGTAAAAAGCAATGGGAGAATATTTACTGTTTCTAAATTTCTAAAATTTAAAAATGGTATATTTTAAGTGTTAATCATCTGCTATCATAGCATGACATGGTAATTAAAATTTTTACAATGTGTAAGTCTTAAAAATAAATCAACATAATTAGCTTTGCCAATATGTGTCACTGTGGGTTATTTATAAAGGAACTTATTAATGTTTACTACTTTAGCATAGTGAACAGATATTTTTAACCCTATTATAGTTAATGAGGCTAGAAAATTGGTGCTTTGCCTTTGCTGACAACATGTTCAAGTATATTTATAATTCAAATTCTAGGAATAAAGTTTGTGTTAATACTTCAAGGAAATAATTCTTTAAATCTTTAATAATAGTGCAAATACATTTTCATTGCTGTGCATCATGCATAGTATTAAAAATGCTTTTTTTCTGGGTTTTTTTAAGATTGAAGATGTATTTACTCTGATCATAAACATTAATGTTATAATATAGATACTATAAATACAAATACCTCGACTGAGAATTAATATATCCAAAAATAATATCATAAGTATTTTTAAAATTATATATCTATAAAATTTCTATTTACCTGTATTAAATTTTATGCACATATATAATGTTCAATGTATTTTCTCAGAAAAAGATAGTAAAGATTGATAATCATAAATTAAATAAAGACAACAACTACTATATCTTGGTCAGATTATTACACATATAAAAGCATAATATATAAAATTAATTATAGAGTTAAACTAGGATAGAGTGCTTTTGGTAAAAATAGCAATATTAAAAGCAAATATGTCAATGTCTTTGAAAAAAAGATTTTTAATAAATTTGTTTTATCAGTTCTTACTTATGATCTGAGAAAAGGATAATTAACAGAAGACCAATTCACAGATATCAGATTATTGAACAAAATATGGAGAAATGTATATTAGGAGTAATGGGAAGAGACTGAAAAAGAAGTATATGGGTGAGAGAATAAACAAGTATCACCATACATTATTGAAAGAATTAAGAGACTGAAATGTAACTGGGCTGGATATATTCCTAGAAGGGATGATAAAAATGAACCCAATCCTAAGGTATTGTAAAAGACTTAGAAAAAACAACATGTAGATGGATGGATGATATAAATAAGTTACTAGGGTTGTAGGGATGAGAGATTATGAATTAGAGAAACATGGATTAACCTTGGAGAGACAACATTCTGCAAAGAGACATAATGGTTGAAAATGATAAAAATGATGATGATATTGAGGTTTAATTGCCATTTTGCCACTATATAGCTGTTTTAGCTAAAATGTAGTGATGTTAAACATTGACTTGATAAGCATATTATAAAAATTAGCATATTCTTTTAAAAAAGGTAAAACTTTTTTTTTCTTTAATAAATAAAACAAACTGCAGAAATCCAAATTTAAAAACATTAATCTAATTCTTAAGAAACATTTTAATAAACAAAATACAATTAGATAAATAAGGGAAAAGAAATGAATTTTATATATATATATATATAAGCAATGAAAATTGATTCACTCATGTTAATAATCAGAAATAATTTTACCTAAGACATTGCTAGAAAACCATAAAATTTTTAATTGACAGTCCTGAGGCTAAACAATTTTTTTCTAATAACCTATAATGGCTCTTTTATTCTGAGTTTAATTAGATTAAAAGGGAAATTTTAATTTTAATCCAAATTGTTATAATAATTTAAATTCAAACAGCTATTTTATAGATATGAAGATTTAGAAGACACACTTTCCCAGAGAGTTGAATGTATTTTTCATGCATTTATTATAATATAAACAATGGAAATTAAGAAATTATATCCATATAAACAACCAGAGATATGACTAGAAAACCATCTATTATTAAGTGACAGTCCTGCAATTTAATGTTTTCTCTAGTAGCCTATAATAGCACTTTTGTCCTGAATTAATTAGAAGAAAAAGGTGATCCTCTTTTACTCTTAATCCAAGTTGATATAAGGATTTAGATGATGATTCATAAGAAATATTATATGATATTAGAGAAACTTGTTCAATCTCATGACTATTAATCAGTAAAGATAGTTTCTTAGCAACATCAAAGGCAAATTTATTTCTGATTTTTATATTCCTTTAATTCCATATGTTTATTTCATAATAAACCCCTAAATAAATTTAATTCAACATATTCAATTGTCTTGATAATATGTATTATTATTGGCAAAATATCATAAGAAGATATGAGTCTTGTGAGTCCTCATACCTATAAAAATAGCTGGCTGGGTTTAAATTCTTATAATAAGGTTTGTAAAAGTAAAAAAGGATTTCATTTTTCTTATAATTAAATTTAGAACAAAATTTATTATAAATTACTAAAAAAACTTGTTTAACCTTAGGATTGTCAATTAGTAATTAATTTCAATTTAATACACCTATGAGTAATGTCAAAGTTTCCAAAAAATCAAATACTTAGTACTTTAAGATTTTTAAAACCAGAAAACATATTCTATATAAAGATAAATGAGATATTTATTTTATGTAGTGCTATGCTTTTATAAATTGTCATAATCATAATTACCCATTAAGCTAATGCACATGCCCTTTGTGAATTTTTAACTAATTATTAGTTACCTGGGAAGTCATATGATATCTGAATATTAAAAGTATTGTATTAAATTTTAGTTTAGAAAGTTTTAGCTCTTAGAATCCATTATCCTAGTATTATACTAAACTTTATAGGAAAAAATAATCAATAAATTAGTTGCTAATGGTGCCATATGATGTTAAAGCACATCAGAAGTACCAAGTTCAATCCAGAGATCTTTAACTCTCAAATCATTCAGTACACCATTGTGATAAACCACATTGCATTTTTAAAATAAAATGTTTTCAAACTAAATGTGTTTGGAAATTGTTTTTTATTGAAAAAAAATAGCATTAAAAATATAAAATAACTGCAGAAAACAATATGATTTAAACACATTAATGTCTATTATAAAATTCCCTTTTAATATTTATTAATAAAAGATGTATGATTAAACATAATAGCTACAATGAGGTAATGATAGACTTATGACTGTAACAACTGGGCAAATAATGTTTGAAGCATGTCATATGTCTGCAAAAATTATTAATTTTTTTTTCCGATTCACTAGTGGAATTCATGTACACAGTTTCAAGAATAATCCTATCAATCAAGTTCATCATTCAAATTTCAAAACATGGTTGAGAAATTAATAGAATTTGGATAATCATATAATGGTATATCTTGTTTGACACAATTGTGGGGGGAAAGATATTATAGCTTTAAACTATTTGAATAGTCTGAGAACCAAATTTAATCTATGTCACATATGCTGCTTTCAGACAATGCTTTTTTTTCATAATAATAATGTTTTATTTTCTGAATCTCATGCAATCAAGTATTAGTTTGAAAGACAATAATATTACATTTGGAAATATACAACATTGATAGTTGTAGGTTTTATATGTTTGGCACATAATTGATTTCATTTACCTATTTCAAGAACTTAAAAATTACTGGTAAGCTGGTTCTATACATCTAGGACTTTTTAAATATTAACTAACAATGTACAGAAAGTATTTTGCTATCTGAAAAAGATTGTTGTTAGCTGCACATTACTTGGAGACACCTGTTTGCTTATTTTGATTTTTTGATGATTATTTATGAATAAATAAGTGACAATAACACCTCTCAACTAATTTTCAGAATACTTGAGGTTTTTTATGAAATCTAAAAATAGTAATTTCTAAACAATGTTAATTTGTTATACAATTTTATACCATGTAGAATCCCAGTAGTTTTTTTATGTAAACTGAATTCTTACATCATATTAAAATAGATTTTAAAGATTCTGTAACAGTAAATCCCTGAATATATATATATATATATTCTTTCTCCTGAACTCAATATGAAACAATCAATTTAAAAACCATCAAGTGATATATATATATATATATATATATATATATATATATATATATATATATATATATATATATATATATATATATATATATATATATATATTGTTTTAATCATTGCATCTCTCATCTCAATTCTACTGTATCACAACTATCAATCGGTGCAGAAAAAGCCATACTATCTTCTCTCACTATACATGCATTTAATGAATAAACATTGTTCTTCAGATGAACCAGAGATATCAAGGACCTAAATTATCCTATCATATTGTGAGTTTGATAAAGTTTATTACGCCATTCTCATATAGGATAAAACTATTTTCTATTATTATTAACAGCTTATGGAAAAGTAAGAAATTACTGCACTGCTATTTCACATTTTTATGCAAATATTTAACTTTGGAGTTCATTAAAATAAAGAAAAAACATCTGAATATTAAAAATATTACTGATATATTTAAATCTATTCTTTTATCTATTCTTTTACATTGACTTTCTGTGTTTTTTTAATATTTTTTCCATTAGAGATCAAAAAAAAATTGCTTCACAGAAAAGATATAAAATGCTGTTAAGTAGATTAGATATCCTAACAATTCAAAATATAGTTTCACCACTTAAGACTCATTTTAAATCAAGATCCCATCTTTGGATCTTTGACCAATAATCTACAATTAAAGAATTGTGACAAAAAAAGAATTAAAATAATATTCTAAATTTATTTGTTTCATTCCAACATTAAATCCAGTTGAATTTGATCTTTCTAGATGCAATCGGAATTTTATCAGTAGATTCAGGATAAAGCATGATCATTGAGCTCATCTGCTTCATAAATGGAATTTGTCAGTGACTACTCTCTATGATTGCAGGAAAACACAAACTGGGAACCAAAATTTGTTAATGGTTGACAAATCTTTGGTTACAGTGGTAGAATTGAATTAATTTATAAAGATTATTCTATCTACTGGTTAAAATCTCTACCAAATTCTTTACGATGTTTGTTAATAGTTACCCTGACAAAAAAAATTCACTTGCTAAATGAATAAATTGCATTTCAAATATTTTTGTGAAGGGTTATAATATGATGGAAGTGAAATAAGAGATTCACTGAGAAAAAAATAAAAAATTGAGTTTATATATATATGTGTGTGTGTGCGTGTTGATATATATTGTAATTAAATAAATATGATAACATTATAATAAAGAATGAAGGGGTTATTACAAAGAAACAAAACTCTCTCTTATCCAGAGTAAGGCAGAAGATAAAAGAAACTCCCATTCAGGATTTGTTACACGATGAGTCTTTTTAACAATACTTTTTAAAAAATAAATACACTGATATGCAAATTAATATCTAAAACTATCAATATTTAATATCTCTGAGTTGATTTTCTACTTCTACATCTAAAGTATAAGTTAAACATTAACAAATCAATTTGCTATACTTACATATTTTCACAAGGCTAGCAAGTAGGTTATAAATTATTATGTTGCATTGATTAGAGTAGACAATTATCTCGGGGATTTAAGAACATATAATAATTACTATTCTTAAAATCATTAATTTCATAATTATGAAAATAATTTATTATTGATACTATCAAACAGCAAAGGGGTTTTATTGTATCTACTCATATTTCAAATGAATAAAATGTTACAAAAAAAATGGTGCAAATGACTACAATGAAGAATAATATTTCTTTTACACAATGTATAATAAATTATAGGATTATATGACCATATTTTATTTATTTACAACTTGTAGATGATGAGCCTTAAATAATTAGTGACAAACAAATCAGATAATGAAACCAATATAAAATTAATATTATTAACAATAAAATGATATAAATATTTTTTAAAAAACATTCAATTACTCTAAAAGATGATAAATAATATTTTAATATTATACTTAATAAATACTGTCTACTGTAATGATAAATACCTGTGTGATATATAGAAATGTGATGCTACAACAAGCCATTGGAGATGATTGTATAGCATTTAACTTAAACACTTAAGTATTAACAAACAGCAAAATACTTGTATGTTTTATTGGATCCTTAATTAAAATAATAGTAGTTTTTTTATAGATATCAATTTTATAAACTAAATCCTTTTATAAAAGAGCAGAATATTACCCAACTTATATATCTTATTCTTATAAAAGTAGGATGTTAACTTGACTTGATTAGCCCAGATGTTGGAAGCAATACATAATATGCTTATCAAGCTTATATTATAATTAAAATTATAAGAGGTATCATTAAGATCCTGCCTCAACTCAAAAATAATATTTATATGGTTACCAATGCCACAATTATAATCAAACATTATATTCATATTCTTCATAGACTGTATAGTCAAAAAAAAGAGGTGGTGATCTTAATAAATATTTGAATGTATACTCTAAATACCTGCATTATATAAAACTTGAGGTTACATCTAGACATCAATAAAACATATAAAATATTAAATATTATCTTGGCCATAAATGAATTTTAATTAACTTAAAATCTAATCACAACTAATCTCCAAAGTATAAACAAATTACTAACACACATTTATCACAAATTACATTTGTAAATATAATGTTACCTGTTTCATCTTTATCATACCTTTCTTCTTTAATAACTTTTATAGAACAATAAAACTTTAGATGTTATAAAATTAAACAAATTCAATAACTACATTATATCCTTAAAATAATAATTCTAAATCTTTAAAAATGTTAAAGAAATAATTATCCAGGCACAATACTTTACTATTCACTCGCAATTTTAAATTATTGACATTTTAAGGTTGAGAAATCCTAATAGATCAATATAACAACACTTAATCCTTATAGAAAATGATTAAAAACAAAGATTGAGTTTGCAAGTACAAATTCATTAATGGTCAGTTTTGACCAAGATTTGATAAACTTATAATTATTTGTTTTTTATATTCCTTAAGTATTAAATGCAGTAATTAATCCTTTAAGACATAGTTTTCATCAATTATAAAATTTCTAAGATTTCTAAAGATAAAATATTGATGAATATAAATCTGTTTATTAACCGTTCTTTTTATAATAATCATCCATAAGTTTCCATTATTGGGTATTAAAAAGTATTTAATCTACTGAATGCATTAGTTTTAAACTCATATCCAACGCATTAAGTAATTTTTTTTGTAAATATAATATAAAGAAATTTGTTAATCTACATTAGTTTTATATAGCAAATATAAATTCCAATCAAGTAATTTCTGGTTTAAGGAAAAGATGAATAGATAATGAAGTTCAAATAAAATGTAGCATTTCATGAAGCAGTCTTAAAAGCTTTTGTAGTTAAAATTTAATTACTTGGTTTTCATTCTTATTGAATGACATACAATTGTTAGACATTTAGTTTCTCTATACAAGATAATGTAGGTGGATATTTGCCATTAAAAAGGCAAAAGATTAGTTGTTTGTCTACATGAACATTATTTTAGTGCTGTTGCCAAGATGGCTAATTATAAATTTAAATCTCATGCAGTTTTTCTGCACACAATTTAATAAAGACTAAACAATTTTTAACACATAGGTGGATTTATAGGTTCCTGTCACATGATTAGTGACATCATAAATTCTACCCAAAATCCTTCACTTTTTTGAATTTTTATGGGAATACTCTGTTACTGTCACTTAGAAATAGTGGAGAGCATATGATATTTAGAAATTTTCTAAGTCTAAAGCACAAAAATTTTCAACGATTTCATTTTTTAAATATTTTAGGCAAATATTCTTTCAAAATATTAAATATCAGTTTACATTAATTAATAATTAAAATAAATTAAATACACAATATAAAAAATAAAGAGCTCTGTTAATTTGCTCTAACAAACTTTATTGATAAATGCCAGCTAAACAAAGTATTTAAAAATTTCTATCTTGAAAGCTATTTCCTAATCTCAGACCAATGGTTTCATGCTTTGGCACTCTTTAGTGAGACACTAGGATAGCTTCAGACACTAGATCTAAAAATAGCAAGCCAAAGCCAGCATTTATCTAAAAGTTAACTATTAAGTAGAAAATCTGAAATTTTTAGACACCTAAATGTCTTGAAACCTAGTTATCTAACTTAAATAGCTATATGTGGCTCAGAGATCTTCAGCCAAACCATATATTAATAGCTGCAGCAATATAACATTGCTTAAGACTTTAAAGCAAAGACTATAAATAGTCAACAAAAAATCAAAATCATATATCACATGACTCAATTTTTAAGCTATTTAAGTTAGATAGCTGGGTTTGAAGACATTTAGGTGTCTAAAAATTTTAGATTTTCTACTTAGTAGTTAACTTTAGATAAATGCTGGCTTTGGCTTGATATTTTTAGATCTAGTGTCAAGATATTATAGCACCTCACTGAGGAGGGCCAAAGCATGAAACCATTGATCTGAGGTTAGGGAGTGGCTTTCATGATAGAGATTTTTAAATGCTTTGTTTAGCTAGCATTTATCAATAAACCTTATTAGAGCAAGTTAGCAGAGCTCTTTATTTTTTATTTACAAGCTTAAAAATTGAGTCATGTGATAAATACACAATATTGTTTTATAAAATAAATTACTTATACTATTAAAATATTAAATTAAATGATTTTTTTATTTCTCTTCATTTTATTTTGTTTATTAAACTTCTCTCATGCTATTTAAAAATAAATCCAATTATTATTACTTTAATAATAAATTTATTAAAAATATTATGATTATACCTTTTAATTTTAAATACATTCAACTACACAGAGCATTTGTATAAGCTCACACATGTGTGAATATTATGTTAAAACTTATATTATTATTATTAAATGTAGTTTAAATTGTATAGCTGAAATAATAAAGTTTTTATTATACCAAAAATATTTTTAAATATTTTATTCCTGTGGTAGTTAATGTTGTATATTTTTATTCTATTATTCTTTCAAACGTAACTTTATATATATATCTTTTTCAACAAAATTTTAATCATGATAAAGCAAAATTTGATACATATAATTTTTAAGACAGTGTGTATTTATAAAATGTGAATGGGATCATATCTTGGATAAATTTAATAATTTGCTTCACTAGCTAGAAGAATCAATAATATTAATATTACTTCCAATCATTTTATTTACAATAGTAACAACAGTAATAATCTATAATATTTGCTTTATTGATGAACCAATCAATTTTTTTAGGAATTTATGGTTGTGACTATTAATTTAAACATTAAAAATATTATTACAATATATTTTAAATACAGGCACTCTTCACATACCTGGAGCCTAATTATAAATATAGGGGATTTGAACTCAGACTTTCAAATACCTGTCAACTATCCACACTATTTTATATCATTGATACACATGATCACACACATGTAGAAAAGATAAATAATCACCAATATAAGTATTTGTGCTAAACCAGCACTCATCAGTTGGTACAGATTATCATCTCCCACACATATATAATCAGTGTGCAGTTTATATCAAGATAGCAAATCTTCATATTTTAATGGTCAGGCTTCAATCTACTCCAACCTCCAACTTTTCAGCCATCCATACCACTGAAAATCTGATGATGAAGTGCCCAAATCCCATGCTGATGCCAATGTTATTGCTATGCCCATGTTGACCTCAAGTCACTCTGACTTCCCATGTATAATACTGGCGTCAGCATGAGATTTAGGTATTTCATCATCAGATTTTTAGTGATATGGATGACTGAAGGGTTGGAGGTTGGAGTAGATTGCAGCATGTCCATTAAAGTATGAAAATTTGCTATCTTAATACAAAATGAACACCTATTATATATATGTGTGTGTGTATGTGGGAGATAATCTGGATCAACTGATGAGTGCTGGTTTAGCACGAAATACATATATTGGTGATTATTTATCTTTTCTACATGTGTGTGGTCATGTGTATCAGTGGTGTGATCTAGTGCAGATAGTTGACTGGTACTAGAAAGTCTGGGCTTAAATCCTCTATATTTATTATTACAATATATATATATATATATATGTGTGTGTGTGTGTGTGTGTGTTTGTTTGTTTGTAGTTATCTTGAATACATTCATAAAATGCAGAAAAAAAACATTGATCTGCTCTATTTCTCTACTATGACATGTAAATCTAATTGAAATTTTTTTTATTAAAATACATGTTGGTAATCAAATAATTAGTTTTATAGAAAAATCAAATTAACTAAAATTTCCATGTGATCACAAGCACACTTCTTTCAGAGTTTTTTTTTAATTAAAAAAATTATAAAAAGGTGTCCTTGCAAGAGCATACAAATATTAACTATTTTTTTATTTAATTTAAATTGTTTTATTTGATTGCCAACATAAACTTTAATGGAAGTTTTTAATCAAACTCGCAAGATTTCATTTAAATAAGATAGTTTTAAATAAAGTAGTTTTAATCCTGTATACATGGAAATTCCCAACAAATAATCATGAACAATTATTTTTTATTCAAATTAATATATGTTGAACAATATTTTATATAATGATGTTGAAATATGAAATTAATATAGAAAACTATGCACCTATTGAATAAACCATAAGCTTCTCTTACCTTATTCATATGAGAAATAGGAAATTTACATCACATTTTAGCACATTCATAAATAGTCTAATTAATAATATGCAATTAACATCACAAACTTTAAATACAATATTTTACAATGTAATCTTTATATCATATAAATAAAAAATTATCACAGTGAAATTAAAATAAATAAGTAAAATTATTCTATAAAGTAGTTTAACTGAAACCATTGTTTCTGTATATATGTGTAGATAAAAAAAGAAAAGGCATTAGAAAATACATTAATCCTGTATGATTAAATGTACCTATTATCTCATAATATAATTACACTATATTATTAAAATATTATATTACAATTATAATGTTCAAATTTAAATATTCATGCTCTGTGTATTTCAATAATAAAAAAAGACTGTTGTGAAATAAAACACAATGCATTGTTTTATTTTCATTCATTATTGTTCAAAATAGATTTTTTGTTTATTCAATGCACTAGTGGAAATGATTGTAAAACTGTTTGAATCAGTTCTTGAAATTCTCCATTAGAATTATATGGCAAAACTTTGTTGTAAGCCTTTAGAGGTGCTAAATTGAGATGTGATATGCTCCTTTCATGCCCAATTTTAATTTTGAAAATAACCAAAAGTTAATGGTAGCTAATTCAGATGAATTTAAATATCCCAATGCTTGTTTTATCTGAATTTTTTTTCCATAATTTTGGTTCAGTTATTATCATACAATAATGATCAAGACCCATGCTCATTGTATTCAGATTGCTTACACAAAATGGTGGCCTACAAACAATTGAAAACACTAAAGTAATAGTTAACATTTACAATCCCAAATGTATTCATAAATGTCTTTAATGTTTTGATTCAATATTTTGTAATCATATTTTTTTTTTATTTTCATTCTTCTGGCAATCTCTGTTTTATATTTTAGCACTTGTATGTTGATTCATAATGAAAACATCATATCACATCACTTTTTGTTATGTTTGGTAAGAATTCCATGTCTCTGATTTCCTGATTTTTTGCATCTCCACAGCACTTTACTCTGATATCTTTTTGATTGATAGTCAACAAGTGAGATAAAAAGCTTGAACTTGCTTTTAATTTTCCAGATGATGTGATGGGTATTGTTTCTGGAAATGTTAGTGCAGCCTTCAGCAAGTCTGACACAAACAGTGATCAGTTTGAAAATATTCAGAAACTTTTCATTTTATTCAATTCCAGTTGTTTTTTGGTATATCTAACCATGAATTATCTTCATTGCTTTCCCTGCCATCATAAAATTTTGCAAACTACTTGTAAACATTCATTGATTCATAATTTTACTGCTGCACAATTAGTATATTATTCCATTATGGATTTTCTACAAAGATATATGAAACACACTGTCACATTTTATGCTGTAACTGTTGATTCAGATATAATATTGCCTTAAAATTTCTGTGGTGAATAGCTATATTAGGCAACTATGTAACACATACATGGATTCAAAGATAAATCTTTAAAAAACTTAGAGACGGAATAAGACATCTATTTATTAAGACAATGTATATATACTGAAAATGTTATTTAATAACACAAAAGACAATAATTAGATTTCAAAAAGATTAATTTTAATCATATTATTTTAATATAATTAATGGGAATGTTTTGCTAAATTATAATTTTGAATTAATTATTGTTAATCACTAATTTGTTTTAATTTTTAAAGCTCAGACTATTAAATTATGCAGATTAAGATGTATTATTATTAACTGTCTGTAGGATTATGTAAATTCATCATTTAATTAGTATTTTTTTGGCATATATAATAATTGAAGTCTTCATATTTATTTAACTGGTCGTATAAATATTTATATATATATATATATATATATATTTATACGATAAATATATAAATATATATATATATATATATATATATATATATATATAACAATTATTAAGGTTATAATTTATTTCAATACAATGAATATATATTCTAGAAATTATTCCAATATTCATTGATCTACTAATTTAACCATCCATCATGGGTGTCTCATAGATCTTATATTATTTATTTTATTTAGATATTGGGATCAGGTTTAACTACACCCTTTTGCATTATATTAGTTTCTGTTAGAAGCACTAAAAAGATTATTTGAATAAAGCAACTAAGTAATACAGAATACTAATTTGTAGGTTGATGAGATACAGATGAATGAAATATAAAAACAGTGTGAAAATTGAAGATTTTAATAAATACAATAAAAATAATCAAATGATATTACTGTTGATGAAGTTTGAGTACTGAAAGTGCTAGCAAAGGAATCAGTCTGAGGACCTCACTGTTATTACCATTAGCTAAATTTTAGGATCTTTACTTTTAACAGAATCTTTATTGATGCAAAATGTGTTCACATATTTTAAATCTGAATATAGTCCAACAACCTTCACATCACAATGATTACAATTTATTCACAGACCAGTTTCAAACCCACACTTATGACACTACCATTGAAAAAAACTCACTTTGACCTGTTCATTTTTAAATCCCGGAATTTATCTCCATCATTATATTATCACTGTGATAGGCCTTGAACTCTTAACCCTTCACTAGTATCAACATTGCTGTTATTAAACAATCCAAAACAAAGCAAAACTCTCCATATAGTAGTGCCATCTTGTGCTAACAAGAGCAATCAATTATTGTGCTAGTATGAGATAGTGATCATGTGATGTTTAGTGATTGCTGTTATATTAGGATTTAAAGATTGATTAGGTTCCATGTGGTCTCAACTATGTTTGGTGGGGAAATTGCTTGGTCTCTACTTTTAATTTTTTCCAATTTTACTGAAAAATATTGAATCCAATCTACCAGACTACTGATTAAAATATAGGTGACATCTTATACACCAAAGGGTGAATGTTAAAAAGACTAATATTCTAATTAATAGGAATAGACCTTTTTCCAATCCTTCAGATAAAGCAGGAAAGGAGGAAAGTTTAAAGTTTGCGCTTTTTTCATTGATATATATATATATATATCAAGTATAGCGCTATTTTCATTGATATATATATATATATATCAAGTACAGAACAATGTAGTAAAGTATGTAGGATAGTTTCATCGGTTTGATGACAAAGGGGGCAGATTGGGTCAATATTGGTAAAAAAAATCTTTTTCATGAGAGAAAATGATTAGTAGTGGAAGCCACTAAATTGATCTTTATTATGAAATCAAGGAATTTAGGTTCCAGGTACCAGTATTTGAATTTATTTATTATTTGTTTAATATTAATATTATGAATGGGTGCTGAATAGGTATTCTGATGAGTACTGTACAATGTTGCATAGGCTTTCCAGTATTTAATTTTAACTTCAGAATGAAAGAGATTATTTTTTTCCTTTTGGTGGAGGTGTATCTGCAGGAGTTATAGTAATAAATTTCTTAGTGTTTGAATAGTGAGTCAAAAAATTACAATAATATTGTATGATCTCTGAGAGTAAAAGATTTGAATTGAATGAAGGGAGAATCCATTATCTTTTAAATGTTTTTGCATTGTTTTAAAATACTGATAGCAACTCGATTAAAATTTTTCTGATACAGAGGACTTACAATGTCCTTGTTAAAATTTTCAGAGACAATGCAAATATAGAAAGTCCCATACCTTTTGAAAAAATGATCAGTGGGGATTGCCCACCCCCTCATAAAAGAAATATCTGGATGCAACAACAATTAACTATTGTCTTTAATAGCATCAAAATCTCTATCTCCATGTTTGATGAAAAAATATCATACTGGAGTTCTTATCAATTAGTTCACTCTGGTAAATCTAGGACAGAGAATCTTCTCCCAGTTGCAATCCCTCATCTCATAAGGCTAACTAAGTTCCTGAAATTGGAGCCAAAGTTTGTTTATTTTTTGGTTAAGGTTAATCTTGGAGCCTTACCTACTGGGATGTTTCTTTGTAATCAGAGGGGACACAACATTGATACAATATTTCTCTTTGTAGAAGATCTGATGAGTCCATTGAACACATACTCTATCAATGTGAATGGTGGACTTGGTTACGTAATATTGCCCTACAGAGAATTACAGGATACAATTCTTCAAATGTCTACCTTAATGATGCATTCAAAAATGGAAATTTTGTCTCCATCCGCCTGGCCACTTTCATAAATTTTATCATATGGAAGATTAGATGTAAGGTATTATTTGATAGTGAGTTGGCTGATCCTATTGAAGACATTTTCTTAAAGTTATTATATAAAGCTAAAGAAAGTGATCTAAGAACATGCCTGCCTAGCCTTGCTGAGTAAACATGCAGTCAATTACATATTTAGCAATAGCCATGTATATTATTTATTCATGACACTCAAACTTTACACGCCATGGGATTTATATGCCAAATTAGATCACCCCTGATAAGTAACATAACTTAAAATTTTACTTTTAATCTTGTAATGTGTCAGTCATGATCGTAAACATGAACTCTATATTACAATGTATATTTTACTTTTTTGTGCAAATAAAGATTATTTGAAAAAAAAAAAACAACCTTTTTATTCCAAATAAATTTAGAGCAAATTGAATTGATTTTTTTAAAAGAGTTTGTGTAGTTGATTACTGGCATATAATAGTTCATTTTTGGAAAAATTAGGATATTGATAAGAGAAATTTTTGCATGGAGTGAGAGATAACCCCTAGATAAATATTTGATTATGTCTTCAATTGAAGTGAAGATGGAGTTCTGTATGTTTATTCTTATTGTATTCATTGACTTGGAAATAGGGAAACGAGGAAGTTGAGTGGAGCAGCCAAGAATATTGATGGTATACTTTACCACTTAATAAGTTCCATGTGGAAAATTTCTCTCAATTAAATTGGAGGTCATATTTAGCCATATAATTTTTTTAAATGGTTGTAAGAGATGGTAGATATTTTTTAGATAGTATACATATTAATAGATCATCATGTATAATATATGTCTGTTTCTTCTATTATAGGAAGATAAATGTCTGGAAGTTTTTCTTCTATCTCCAGCAGTAGTGGGTTGATAGAGGTAATTAAAAAAATTGCACCTAGTGGTGAACCTTGTGGAATTGAGTTATATGGATTGAAGCCTGGTGTAATTTTACCATTAAGAATGAGAAAATTTTGTCTATTGTTTAAGAGGTTGGTTACTATGTAAATATGAAACTTAGAATATTGTGTGATTTTAATAATTTTATGAGTGTATCAATTTGTACTAAATCAAATGCTGATTAGATATCAAATTGAACTGCAATGGAACCTGCCCTCTTGGTAGATCTTACATGGTCAATCATTAGCTCAAATAGGGCAGTAGCCTAGGACAGGGAGGAACCTTTTTTTGTGAATTGAAATTTTGAAATAGCTGGAAGAATCAGAGGTTGTATCCTATCTTTTATTACAGATTTGACAATCTTGATCAAAATAGGTGACATTAAAATAGGCAGTAAATTATAAAGAGGAGATGATAGAATTTAAAAAAAAAAATGGAAATAATGAAACGAGATATAATTCCTCAATATAGTGAGGGCATCTAAATAGAAAGTCTATCATCTTCATTATGATTAGTATTGTAAAATAGCTTAAATAAATGAGTAGATATTTAGGTATTGCATGAGGACCTGGGTGAATATTTTGAGGTAAGTATATGAGTTTTAGTAGTTTATCAGATTATGTTATATTATTGTCTCAGGAATTCCCATTTAAGACAGAAATACATGGTTCTACATAGCTGACACTTTGTAATTTAGATTTAAAATGATAGAAAATGGGTGGTAGCATATTCACTTTGGCACTAATTTTGCTTGTCAATTATTATTGATGATGGAACTGATTTCTTATTATTGTAAGATAATGCCCACCTGATATAATTATATACATCTATATACATTATATGTATATAATTCATATACATACACATATAATTATATACACATACAATTACATACATATATAACCACATACATAAACTTATACATAAATATTAAAAAATATGGTAATTAAAATTTGTTAAAAATAACAAATAATATAAATGTCACTTAGGATTGCTTTCAACTATCATTGTAGTCTTTGTCAACTAATATTATGAAAGGTTAACTTTCCCATAATTCTTTGATCTTAATGTTTTCTGGCTGCCTATTGATTAAGTCTTGCTTGTATTTATATATTAACATAGCTTTCTTGATTTTTTTTATATTATTATTTCTTTCAGTTTGCAATATTTTTACGTTATTATAATTGAAATCAAAACTATATATACATGACTTATTATGGTCATAAAAAACAGAAGCTGATAAATTATCATTATCTTTAGAATTTTGTTTTGTATTTTGAACTATTTTTAATAACAAGTGCTCTTTTGTTCTTTCCTCCAATGTGCATCTTGATTCACCTGTATATCCACTACCACACCTACACATCCATTTATAAATGTTGCAATTTTATTTGTAAATAAGGTTTTATCCTTAGTTATTTATTAATTTATTTAATGTATATGGTGCATAAAATGCAATGTCACATATACCTTTATAAATTTTCCTTATGAAACTTGCCTGTTGATTCAAAATATATGGTATTGATATCCAAATTTTATTATCAGAAGAATTAACATCATTATTAATCTTATTTTTATTTTTGTATTTATATTTCAAATTAAAATTTGTAATGGTATAAAAAATATGATCATAATTATATCCAACATTTAACAATTAATTAGAATACATTTAAATATTTTTACCTTTATTCAAAGAATATTTATAAAGATTATCATTTCTAAACAAGAAAGACTTTGAACTGCCATTTTATGTGACATAGCCTCTATTTGCTATTTGTTTAATAGTCATATAGTAATCCATTTTATCCCTGTTTCTAGTTATCATAAGATCTAGAAATTGAATACACATAAAATTTTCATTTTTTAAAATCTATTTTAAGTCTTTTATATTATTTAATGCATCAAACAAATATTTAATAGTATTTAGCACTTTCCACATACAAAAACGTCATCAACGTATTGATAGTATAAAGTAATACTTTTTTGATAACATTCTTTTTCAAAAGATTTTCTTCATATGTAATCTCTACATATGAAGAAAATATTTGTAAAAAGAATGTTATCAAAAACATTACTTTATACTATCAATACATTGATGATGTTTTTGTATGTGGAAAGCTAAATACTATTAAATATTTATTTGATAAATTAAATAATATAAAAGGTTTAAAATGGATTAAAACAGATAAAAATTTAATGTGTGTTCAATTTCTGGATTTTAAAATAATTAGAAACAGAAATAAACTGGATTACTATAGGACTATTAAACCAATAAGCAAAATGATGCTACATTTTATATGTATCAAAAGTACCAATGTCACATAAAATTGCAGGTTTAAAGTCCTTCTTGTTTAGAAATGATAATCTTTGTAAATATTCATTGAATAAAAGTAAAAATATTGAAATTTATTCTAATGAATTGTTAAATGTTGGATATAATTATGATCATATTTATTATACTATTAAATAAATTTGAAATATAAATACAAAAATAAAAATAAAATTAATAATGATGTTAATTCTTCTGATAATAAAATTTGGATATCAATACCATGTATTTTGAATCAACAGGCAAATTTTATAAGGAAAATTTATAAAGGTATATGTGACATTGCATTTTATGCACCACCTACATTAAATAAATTAATAAATAACTATAAAGATAAAACATTATTGTATCATTTATAAGTGGTTATGTAGGTATGGTAGTGCATATATAGGTAAGTCAAGATGCACATTGGAGAAAAGAACAAAAGAGCACTTGTTATTAAAAAGAGTTCAAAATACAAAACAAAATTCTAAAGATAATGACAATTTATCAGCTTCTGTTTTTGTGACCATAATAAATCATGTATATATGGTTTTGATTTCAATTATAATAATGTAAAAATATTGCAAACTAAAAGAAATAATATTAAAGAAAAATTAAGGAAGCTGTTAATATATAAATACAAGCAAAACTTAATCAATAGGCAGGCCACAAATGTTAAGATTATGGAATTATGGGAAAGTTGATCTTTCAAAGTATTAGAGGACAAAAACTACAAGGATAGTTGAAAGTGCTCCTGACATTTATATTTTTTATTCTTTTTAACAAATTTTAATTACTGTATTTTTTAATAAAATTTTAATTACTGTATTTTTTAATATTTATTTATAAGTTTATATATATTATTTTGAAGAAATACAGACATCGATTTACCATATGTATACAACTTATATACATTCTATATATACATCTTATAATCATCATTTATTTATTACCTTTTAAATATTATTATATATTATATATTTTACCCTTTTTACATTCTATATTTATCATTTAAGACCTTCTATAATTATATATATTCTATTTTTTTTTTACTTTTTTTAATATTTAACTCTAATTTAATATTTTTACACTTTATATTATTATTATTCATTTTATTACCCATCAATATTTATAATTTATTCATTCAATATAATATTATTATTTTAAACATATCTTTACCTATCTTTCTTTTTATATCTTCAAAACTCAACTGCTAAATTCAAATTTTAAAAATTAGTTATATTTTTAGTAGCTCCCTCTTTAAATTTTATATTTACATTATTAAGCAGCTCCCTCTTCCTATTTTTTATATAATTAAATCTTTCAATTTTTTATTTTATATCAAAATTTTTTTCAGGCCCAAATCTCTATTTAAACTGGCTTAATATTATCAATATAAATAACCTTATTTTTCTATTCCTTTTATTATCTGTAAATTGTATCATCCTTATAAAATTATTGCAAACTCATGCTCTAATTCTAATTTATGCAAATATTTCAGTGAATTTTTATCATATTTTTGTTGTAATAGTCTTCTATATATTGAATTCTTTATTTCTCCTACATAATTTATTTTTAGACTATTAATTTGACACTTTTTACAATTAATCTCATATATTCCATTTATTTCATTATCTAAATTTTTATCATAGATACTAATATGCTTATTTTCTAAAATACTAATCATATTTTTTTCTCTTTTTATTAACTACTTTAACATTTAATACATTGCCAAATTTTTTATTTATTTTAACTATAACTTTATTTAAATTTTTAACAATATAATTATTTCTTGTATTTATACCTATATGGTTAACTTTATTATTACTTCTTTCTTCTTTATTATTATTTATATATTCTATTTTATTTTCTATTAATCTAATATTATTGTTTATAAATTTATTTGGATAATAATTATTTATAAATTCTTCTTTAATTAAATCTATTTGTTTAACATAATCTTCTTTACTTGAACAATAATTTACTGCTCTATGAATTCCAGAACATATTGTATTTACTTTATACTTTATATTTATATTTGAATGCCAATTAGTTATATTATTATCTATATTACTTTTCTTATAAATTGATGTTTCAATCCTACATTTCCCTTCTTCGTATGACTTCATCAATTTTATATCTAAATATGTCAGTAAATTATTCTCTTCTCTTTCTACAATAAATTTAATATTCTTATTCATTTTATTAACATCCTCTATAAATAAATATATCTATCTTTGTGTTTTACTAAAGATCAATAATAATCATTTACATATATCTAATAAAGATTGGAGCATTATTATTCATTAACATTAATTCTTCCATATTAAACATTACTCAATACTCCACTATAGAATATATATGATTATAAGAGGTTTTAAAATGATAAATATAGAATGTAAAAAGGGGTAATATATATATATAATATAAATAATAATAATAATATATATATATATATATATATATATATATATATAATAATATTTAAAAGGTAATAAATAAATGATGATTTTAAGATGTGTATATGGAATGTATATAAGTTGTATATATGTTGTTATGTATTATATGTGTATATAATTATATGTATATGTATATGAATTGTATACATATAATATATATAGATGTATGTAAATTATATGCCCATGTATATTTATATTCATATATTTGTATTATGTTGTAATTCTGAAAAAGATTGTTGGGGCAATCGAAACTGTAAGAGTGGTAGTTAAAGCATTGTGAAACAGTAATAAAGTGCATAGATGATTTAATATATTATTAATAATAATTCATATAGCATAAAATCAAGCTATGGGTATACAAAGAATAAAGTCAATTCAGAAATAGAATTCCAATTGATGACAAACTAGTAGATTGTGATAAATGGGGAGTAAATTTTGTAAATTTGATGGTGGGTGGAATTAAAAGCAGTTAGTGAAGATAATTTTTGTCAAAAGTAATGGATGGTACCATTAAATGCTATTCAATGTGGTTATTGTTGGATTATGATGCTATTATAGATTTGATGGTTGTTTTAATAGTGACAAGGTGGCAGCAAAAATATTTGGGAGTGCAGTATTGTTGTCCAAGGCCTTGATGTGTTGTAGCTTATTGATTAATATAGCTGGATGTCTTCTGGTATTATTACCAATAGTGATGAGGAAGTGAGTGCACTAGAAGGCATACAGGGTAAAAGTTGTTGCATGTGCTGTGGTAGGGTGAATATTCTGATAGGATTGAATTAGCTGTTGTATAGATGCAATGGGTTGTCTGTATGTATTTAGCATAATAGTCCTGATTTGGTTGAGAGCTTGATACTGCTGAAAAAGATGTTATTGAGTTTCCTTTGCTGCATTACATAAGGTGCAGAATGGATTCATATTTTTATATAAATGATGATACCAGAAAATGCAATGTTGGCAATCCATGCAAGTTAAGACAAACTAAGAAATTGAAAAATGTAGGCTCCAGGGATCAACTTTTGAAGGATCTATTGGTTATTGATACCAAGCATGAGAGAAGGATAATCTTTGCTGGCCTCCAGATATACTATAGCATATGTTTGCCAGAAGTCATGGTGAGTGCTGATTGTTTGGATGCTGATAGGATTGATTGGTAAAGTGTAGTTGAAAATGTAGCTGATATAGGGGGAGGTCTTTTGTAACAGTCATCATAGTGCTGGGAACTTTTGAACAATTGATGCAATTGAATTTATGACTTTTTGCATATAGAAGGCTTGGGTACTGTGGGGGCCCAAACCATTACTAATGGATGGGAAACTAAATCTCTTAGCTGAGATTGAAACTGTCTTCCTGCCCCATAGTAGCTTATTGCAGAGGGAGGAGGTGGCAGAATTAAAATGATTTTAAAAATTTAACAATAGGCAAATAATATGTAATTTTAGTCATTATGAGTATATTAAATAAGTGACTTTTAGCAGTAAGGGAGAGATAAGCTTTGTAGAGGGAGTTGGAAATCTGTGTGGCAATGTTATATAATTCTGATTATTGTTGAAACATAATAATAATAATAATAATAATAATAATAATAATAATAATAATAATAATAATAATAATAATAATAATAATAATAATAATAATAATAATAATATGATGATGATGATGATGATGATAATGATAATAATAAAAAAGCCAATCAAAAATGACTATCACTTTTACAGTTTAAAACAAGAGAAGACAAGAGAAAGGGGAAATAAACTGCTCTAGAAATGAGTTTTGTAAATACAAATCAGTCTATGAATTTCAAATATGACCACATATGCAACATGCTGGTACATTTGTTTATATGATGTTTTATGAAGTTGAATTTTAGTTTTCTCAGCAGAAAACATTTCTCCCTGAAATACTTTGACACCACATCTAGTTATGGATTTTTAGGTATTTTTGTTCTTTTGCAATATCTTACCAATGGAAACAATTGGCATTGCACTTCTTTAAAACATCTTTAAAATAATCCTTATAATGTAAACATGATCTACCTCTCCTATTAATTCAATGCTCATGTTCACTATAAAAAAAGTCATTTAGAAAGTCTTCCATTGTTCATTCATTTTACATATCCAATCCAGTAAAGGCATGATTTTACAGCAGCAGACTCAATAGTATCACATCCAACAAACTAAAGAACATATTAATTGGTTTTATGATTTTGTCATTTGTATTTTTTAATATTTTACAGAACATTCTTAAATAAAAAATTTCTAATATTTTTATATTGCACCAATAGTATCAAAGTTTCTCTTCCATACAGTTCTATTTATGACTAATTGAGTTGCTGTAGCTATTTTCCTGTATTGAAACCATCTAGCTTTTATCTTGTTAAATGCAGAAGCTCATTGGAGTCTGTATTAGACATTAACATCTAAGCCAATTGTTCTGTTTACAAAACAGCCAAATATATAAACTGATTTACATTTTCACATTGTCAACTATTCAAGCTAAATGTTGCCAGGAATTTTTCTTTTGTCACTAACTGATGTATTTTTTAAAGTTTAATTAGTTAGCCAAAAAAATTTTTAATTTGCATTTTACTCTCTAAATTATATTATGAACTGACAAAACTAATACTGTCATTAGCTATTATAAATCCAGAATTCATGAAGATGAAACTCTTGTTTTTGCTCTTAACCAATTCAACTAAAAAATTCCCCATCTAACCAAAATATCTTGATCCCTCCTTAAGTAAACTGCATTATCATAAAAGTTGAAATTTGTGTTGGAGCATATACACCTTGTGTTTAACACCAGTTTTCATTTCAAATGCTTCAGACTTCCCACCAATAGTAAAAACACTTGCCCTTATTTCATCATGTAGAAGCTATATAATATGAATAAATTTTGGTAGACAACCAATTAATTCTGAACAATTTCATAGACCATTCCTAGTAACTGAATCAAGACCTCGATCAAATTAATAAAAGTAATGTGTAAATCATACCTTTGTTTTAGACACTGTCCTTGCATTTGCCCAATAATAAAATTCATGTCTTTAGTGCTTCTTGATTCTCTAAAACCACACTAAGTTTCTGGTAACCATCTATAACCAAAGTAGCAGATTCAACAAAATTCTTAAAAGTACTTTTTCTGCAGTGGATGATGATGATGATGATAATAATAATAATAATAATAATAATAATAATAATAATAATAATAATAATAATAATAATAATAATAATAATAATAATAATAATAATAATAATAATAATAATAATAATAATAATTACAATTTTATATATTTTCTTTGTTTTAAAAATTGGAGCAATAAAATTTCAACCTTATGAGTTCAAATATTCCTAAAAAAATTAATACTTTTGAAGCTAACATAATTGGAATATATTATGCATTGACAAAAACCAAAATCACTTACATATTTTAGTTATTACTTTTAAACTCTCTCCGATTTCTTTTCAGTTTGTTTTGTTTTGCTTTTTACAAGTTTTTATTATTTAGACTTATGAATACAATTAATTAAGTACATTTTGTAATGTAAACCTATATAAATATAAAACTTGAGTGTACTTGAACAAAAATAATTTTAATTACATAAAACATGATTGTAGACAATCAATGAACATCACATGATCCCTATTTCTTATACTTGCTCTTAATGATTATTAAAACAGGCAAAACTCATTATACATATTGCCACTAGTGCAAGCCAGAGTAATCAATGAATGCCAGAAGACTTATGCATAAAATGCCCATCTAGTGCCTACTCATTCATTATCCCAGACTAGTTTCTGACTTGTGGATTTCATGAGTGAGGAGCCTTGAATCTGAGAGCACCGCAGCTAGATCTTAGGATCTAATGAAACCCTTTAGCAGCCACCTTTTATCTCTACTTAACTACAAAAATTGAAAACACATTTTCAATTCAAGTTCATCAGCTTATATAGTCATACTCAGTTCAATATCCATACATTTTGGTATCTTTGATACTTTAATAACCATAACCACCACTATTCTATTAGGCATGATTGTTTTAAAGCCAATATACATCATATGATTTCTATTCCTTATGCCTGCTCTTAACTGTTATTAAAACAGGGAAAACTTACTATATATATTACCACTAGTGCAAGCCAGAGTAATCAATGGATTCCAGAAGGCTTGTGCATAAAGTCTCCATCTAGTGCCTACTCATCCAATATCTCCAGATTAGTTTCTGGCTTTTGGCCTTCATCAGTGAGAAGCCTTGTATCTGAGACCAATGCAACTAGATCTTAGGATCTAATGCAACCCTCCAGCAGTCACTTTTTATATCTACTTAACTACAAAAGTATGAGACTTAAATTGAAAACACTATAATATTTTCAATTCAAGCTCATCAGCATATATAGGTCTGAACTCAGTTCAGTATCCATACATTTTGGTGTCTTTGTTGTTTTAATAACCATAGCCACCACTATCCTATTAGGCAGGATTGGTTTTAAGCCGATAAACATCACATGATTACTATTCTTATATTTGCTCTTAGCTGTTATTAAAACAGGCAAAACTCACATTGTGAGCTTTGCCTGTTTTAATAACAGTTAAGAGCAAGCATAAGAATAGTGATCATGTAGTGAACTTTGCCTGTTTTAATAACAGTTAAGAGTAGGCATAAGAATAGTGATCATGCGATGTTTATTGGCTTAAAACCATTCCTGCCTAATAGGATAGTGGTGGCTATGGTTATTAAAGAACCAAAGACACCAAATTGTATGGTTACTGAAGTGATTTCAGATCTATATGACTACATATGCTGATAAGCTTGAATTGAAAATATTATAGTGTTTTCAATTTAAATCTCATACTTTTGTAGTTAAGTAGAGATAAAAGGTGGCTGCTGGAGTGTTTTATTAGATTCTAAGATCTAGCTGCAGTGGTTTCAGATCCAAGGCTCCTCACTGACGAAGGCCACAAGCCAGAAACTAAACTAGAAATATTGGATAAGTAGGCACTATATGCGGATTTTATGCACATGCCTTCTGGCATTCATTGATTATTCTGGCTTGAACTAGTGGCAATATGTATAGTGAGTTGTGCCTGTTTAACTGATTGTAGATAATGTTATTTGAATGCAAGTTAAAATTCAATGAAGTCAAATAAAAAATGAAATATGCTAAGTTGGAAAGGGATCTGTTAAACAGATTAAAATTTTTAAATTTTAATGAAAGTGCACAAAAAAATTAATTAAGCTTCTTGTGATGTTATGTGATATAGCTGCTTCTTTATTGAAGTCAGGAATCTCTTAGCCAATATTCCCAGAAAAATCTGTTAGTCACCTTACTTTCCCTGTTGATTCCTCCTTAATAAGTTTTTCTCATATTCTTCTTTATTCTGCTCTATACCATCTTTGTCTTCTCCATGACCCTTACATCTGAATATCCTTTCTCTTTTTCCAAGCCCAGTATAAAGACTAAAAGCCAACTTTCTGTATAAAAAATTAGTTCATATTTATTGTCCCACAACTTTAATATTTGTACCCTTTCTGCTTGTAGGCATTTACATTAATTAGCAGATGCCTAAATATTTTTCATGCCTTCCTTACATAACTTGCAGCCTAAATTTCCCACATTTCTCCATTTATGAGTATATTCCCTTGCTACTAATGATCCTGTTTGAGCCTTAAACAGTAAATTACTTTAGTTGCTATTATCATAAATTAAGTCACACCCAATATTCTATTTACTTCTATATATATTTAGACTCTTTTATTCTTCATACAGATATTCCATCTCTTCAGCTCCTTATTTTATTATTCATGCATCTATTCTTCTATCCCATTCTTTGTTATTATAGCACAATAATCCTCCTAACACAATCATCCTACCTTTTGTACAAGTAGACTGACATCAAGTCTTTATCCAAATCTGCATAGTGTACTACCTTTCTCACCCACCTTGTTATCTGTTCTTTACTCATAATCCAATTAAATAGTATTTTGGCTATTCTCTTAATATCCACAAATTGCAATCTACTGAACATTTTCATTTTGCTTTTTGCATTTCTCCTATGAAAACTTGACTATCCCATTTCACTTTGAATTGTCTCCTTTGATATTCACACATCTGCATCTAATGCATATCTTCCTACTTCTCTTTGTACTTCTTCTAAGTAATTCAACCTTTATTAACACATAACACATCATTACCATAAGTTAACCCTGCTACTGCCACTCCCTAACATACAATTCTAGCTACATCATATTTAGTAGATAAAAACACTGTTAATTTCTTTATCAGTCCCTTTCTTTTCTTTGCTTCATTTATGAATTTTTTTCTATTCATCGAAGCAATTTCTCTGATTACTTAATATGATTTCCAAATAGTTATATCTATTTGTACTGGTCGAAAAACCTTCACTACCTTAAACTGCAAGTCGGATCCAAACTCAATCAAAACAAACTGAATTAAAACCCAACTCACCAGCTCAGATTAGTGGATGATCTAAATCAATGGCACAGTGCTATGCACCAAGGAACTAGCTCAATGGTTGGTGATGATTAGAGACACCTGAACTGACACTAATATCAGATAATAAACTAACTAAAGATAATTTTAAATTGAATCATATGTACATGTTCGGGTTGCCAACACAGACAATGAGTATTAACATTAAAATAATGATTGAATAAAAGAATTAGGAAACCAAGTGTGTTTATAAAATATTTTAATAATAATAGTAATAGTTTTGTTCAATTTTTAAATGATGATTATATTGATCACCTCTAGTCTTTAACAGAGTTTACAATTATTATAAGGATGGCAGTTCCTATTATATGCCAATGAGTATTACGCAATATTATGAAAGTCTATATCTCTATGCCTCCAACAAGAAAATAAAGGCAGATAAAGGTATCAGTGGTGATGGAAATTATTATTCTAATTTTATATGAAAGAATGTGAGATTTATTTTCACATTCGCAAATCCATTCATGAAGAACAAGATATGTATTTAGGGCGTAACTTTAACCTTTATTAGAAAACATTTAATTTGAGATGTCTAAGATTGTTCGAATTTAATTGAAATCACTTCATCACAAATTACGAGCATAAGAGTGGGCTTTAACTGGAACAGAGAGGTAACAGTGCTGATGAATTATGAGCTATAAAATGAACAGGAAAGATAATCACTGGTCGGTGGTTTAAGTAGTATGGCAGCTTGTATTTGACAAGTCTTACTTCCCTTTAAGGAGATGTGGAACATGGGGAAAGCCAGGCCAAGTTATAACTATAAACCTTTGGTGTTCTGAATATAATATAAGTGGGGGAGGAAGTGCTTTCTTCCTCTATAATTTAAAATAACAGGAATATTACCCCCAACAAGCCTATGGAGTGGAAGATTGCCCTACATCAGCAATGTTTGAAGATGATGACTTGATAGTCACCGTTTGAATAATAAAATCCAATTTATTATAGAATGCTCTACGTGATGACTTGATCAAATTAATTAAAGTCAAACGAGCTTTTAACCAAAACTATTTTAAAGCATTTATAAAATTATATTAATTATGCCCCAAACATTGTGTCCTCCCTTATTCTTAATAGATAGTAAAA
Source organism: Epiperipatus broadwayi (assembly GCA_028023455.1). NCBI lineage: Eukaryota > Metazoa > Onychophora > Udeonychophora > Euonychophora > Peripatidae > Epiperipatus > Epiperipatus broadwayi. Next base: position 2,939,549 of record JAQFVV010006346.1, read on the forward strand.
ACAATTTGAATTAGAATGTATTCATTTGATTCCTTTATCAACCCCTTTGCAAGAAAAAAATTTTAACATTATATATGAATAACTAAATATTAGCGAATATGAGTAAATAGCTGGAGCATAGATTAGAAACAGAGCTAATAATTTATTATTAGTCAATTATAAAAATAGCAAATATTTAATAAATTATTTCAACTTGATGATTAATAGAATGGTATAAATTTAGTTCTAATGGGTGAGAATTACTATCAGATTTAATGGTTTGCTACTTGTATAAGGCAAACAAAACAAAGAAGATCATTGAGTCGAAGGATTATTGGCATATAATTAAAAATAAACAACATTAATAAATTCCACAATAAATATATATAATATAGTAAATGAACCACCATCGTAAGAAAGGAAAATTAAATTTAAAGACTAGAGGTTGAGAGAATTACTATGTAATTTAAAAAGCATAAATAAAAGAAAGTTTTGTACTGATTGTTACATTAATAAATGAGCAGAGCTCTTAAAGGGAGTGTAATGTGAAGTTCGGAAACTGACCAGAAAGTCATGGTTCATTATGGAAATATATTACCATTTCTTCTGGGGCTGGTTCCTTAGTTTAAACATCCGAGTTGGTAAAACATAGGCATGCATTTGGTCGATTACTTGAACAGCATTTTTGATTGAGTTTTCATGATTTTGACAGCATGATTGTTCCAGAAAGGATTTTGCAGCTTCATTGAAGATTTTCAGGGGACTTCAGGAACCATAGCCAGATTCCTGATGTTTAACCCCTCACCATGATTAAAACAGTATTTAAATTCATGATTTTTTTTAAAACGCACAGAGTTTAATGGCACTTCTCTACAACAAAAATGGCTTCTCTCCCTTCTCCAAACTTTTCAGAGCTATTTATACTGTGTCTGATGCCTTCAGTCTAGTGCTTCTTTCATTTTCAATGTTACAAGTTTCTCCTCATTGATTTTAGAGACATTTCTTCAATAAGGCTTTCAACCTCATTAACTTGAATTTATTTTCTAATTAGACAATGAATTTTTAAATCTAAAAATGATTTTAATTAGGAAATCCTTACATTTTAAATACTTAGCTTTTTTTCTAATTAATAAAACTTTACTCATTGTTTTCAAAAGGGAAAATCTGAAAGCTTATTGAAAGAATGTAGCTTTTAATCACTAAAATTTTAACAAATTATTTAAAAGTAAAATCAAAACATTCCTGATGCAATGAAACTTTTGAACAATTATATATATTTAAACATTTATAAATATCTACGCACAATCCACATTGTTGTAATATATATAAATTTATGATTAATTTCATCATTAATTTATTAATAGCATCGATTAATATAAACTTTAAACTAATTAATTTTAATACACATTTATAAAATAGTTTTTCTTTAAGAAAACTAGCATGGATTGACCATATAAAGCCCCATTGCATCGGAAATTTAAGGTTAGTACTAGGGTTTGAAGTGGGCTTATGGCTATATGTCATGAAGCTAGGATCGAACTCAGATCCTACTGTTTCATTTCTTTCCACTTCACAAAAAAACAATAAAAAAAATCTCTTTACTTATATGTGATACATTCTCATAAGTGTACTCAACTAATTGGTAGACTCTGGGAGAACAGCATGAGCGTGAATAATATCATTTGTACAAACCACAAAATTATACATGTCTCATTGTGATCATTATGCTTAATATTATCTAGCTTATGGTAAATAGGTCCATTAATCAAGTCTCATTTTCCCTATGGTCATGTCAGTCGGTCATCTGTATATATAGCTTTCTCTTCACTTAATGGTTGTCCTATTGTTTTCCTGGATCAGGTGGTTCATATGATTTGAACTTTTGATAATGGTCATTGTCTTGGTCTTTTCTGTTTGTGTCAAGTTCCCATAGTCTATTGCAGTCAAGAACTCTATGGTCTTTTCCAGTGACGTGGGGCACATCCCAAGCATGATTCTTTGGATCCATGGAGGTAAATGATACCTGATCATCTGGATGATGTGTTGGTCCTCATATTTGAAGGCTATGAGGGATTTGAATGTGATCACTTGCTGGATGAAGTAGGCTGTGTATCCCTGTCTGCAGTCTTCTTGATACTTCTGGGTGCTCAGTCTATGCAAAATACCCTCCTGCCTTTCTTCACCCAATATTTTTTAAAATGGTGTTTTCATACCCTTGGATCATGGTAGGTGGGTTTTTTAGTAGCTTCCACCATGCCTTGGCAGCTTCTATTAAGTAATAGCTGGCTAGGATAATCTTTTCCTTCTCTGCTACAGAATGCAGACAAAAAAATTATTCAATGCTGTCTAGATAATCTATGGGATTTTCTCCTGGGTTTCCCCCAAAAATTTGATTTTCTACACAAGATATAAGGGATGGTCTCTGAAAATTCCTTAGACTCATTTCAGGGTTTATTGTCCATTCCATTTCTACTTTTGTTTTTATTTTACTAGTGGTCTGAGCATCTTCTTTTTCCCTTTCCATATTTATATTCCTTAACTCATTTCGGGGTTTATTGTCCGTTTCATTTCTACTTTTGGTTTTATTTTACTAGTGGTCTGAGCATCTTCTTTTTCCCTTTCCATATTTATATCAGCTTCTTTAACTGTTTCTTTATTCGACTCCTCTTCTCCACTATCATCCTCTTTGCTGTCCACAACTTCTTTTGGTGTGGTCTGATTATCTTCATCTCCTCTTGGAGCTTCATAAGTGTCTATTCCTTGAGGATGCTTTGCAATCTCAGGGTTTGGGTTGGTTTGGGTGTCTCATTTTTCCTCAAGCCTTAGAATCCTTTCCATCATCATCAGCATTAACTTCCTGTCTTATGTCATTTCTCTGAAGATTGTATGCAAAGTCTCTCGATCATCGTAATCATCTTTATTTGTCTTTCTGCTTTTATGGTTGCATTCTTTCCTATTGACCTGATTTTTAAAAGTGATCTCTCACTCTCTAGAGGTGGGTGAAGGTGCATCACTATCATCAGTCAATCCTTTATCTAATTGCTCTCCTTCCATTTTTAAAAATAAATAAACAAATATAAATCACAAAATTATGGCACTCTTTCTCTGTATACTTAAATAATGACCTTTTTTCTTTATTACATTTAGTTAGGTTTCTGACTACTGGTCCCACTGTCCCTATCTTCATTAGCTGCTGCATATTATTTCCCCAATATAATCTGTCTTTTTTAGTTTAGTTTTAGTTCACCTATGTTTTCTTGGTTAGCTCTTTATTAATTCTTTGAATGAGACATGTATTTTATTTAGAACCTATTAAATATAAGAAAAACAAACATTACTCACTTTCCTCTGTTCAACTGTTCTCCCATGTCTGAACAAAAAACTATACAAATGATCAGTGATATATATATATATATATATATATATATATATATATATATATATATATATATATATATATATATATATATATATATATATTAGCAGGTAGTACAAGTAATTCTCTGTATTAGACACATTTGGTTTTTATTATTTAGACAACTGACCCACTACTGTGCTGACAATCAAATTTGCTGACAAATTTATTTATATGAGCACCAGTCAGCAAAATGAGATCATTAGGATGTGTGAAATAACCCATTAACCCCCAAACCACATATAACTGACTTGATGTTTGATAAAACAATTCGATTGATGAATATTTATTATTTATTAACAACTGTCGCATTCCTGACCTGAGTTTAAATATAGGAGTTCAACTATTTTATTTTCACTAAGCATGAGGCTTTCACACAAAAAAAAATATCAAAATTAATATTATATAAGAACTTTTATTTGTTGATATCATTTTTCATCTTGCTAGCATAAGAGCGTGTAAACCATTGAAGCATTTTGCCAACTGCATCTGGCTGCTTGGTGTTACACAAAAGGTCTTCACCTGCTTTGAGGTTATTCTAGAAATTATTGTCATTTAAGCGTATTGTCACACTGTATTGAACCACTTGACATATAATTCCCAGTTTGAAGGTCTTCACCTGCTTTGAGGCTACTAAGAATATGGAGTGAACATTTAATATATGTGCTAGCAAGCAATACTTTGAAACTTTTAACATGATATCAATATTGGATATTTTTAATCTAATGACTGAGATGAATACTAATCAATTTTGACACAGAAAAAGTATTTCATCTAATTTTACCCCTTGCTTTAATCTATAGACTCTTACTACTTTTCTAACAATAAGTTTTTTACTGTCACGAATGCGTATAAACAAACATATAATACATATATACTGAGATACATATAATTATTATATATATATATATATATTCTATCTTATTACTTTTTTTTTCTTTAAATAATTATTTTGACTAACAGTACTATTACGGAATTTAACAAACAAATTTTATTACTGACTGAGCATTTAAGTAATCTTTAAAAACATTTAAGTATAAGAAATTAAAAGAAACTGGCATTTTAATTCATTAAATCATTTCAGTTATGTGTTATAAATCGCATAACTTTTCTCTTAAATATATATAACACTCTTTAAAATATCACTCTCTACAGAAACATTTAATTTATCGAGATCTCAATGACTGAGAAGTTAAAATCATAATTATTATCTACAGGGTGTGTGGGGTTTATTAAATTGAAGCTCCAACAATTGGGCAGCCAAAAACATAACCATGTACTGGTCAAAAAACCTCCACCACCTTAAACTGCAAGTCGGATCCAAACTCAGTCAAAACAAACTGAATTCAAACCCAACTCATCAGCTCAGATTAGTGGATGATCTCAATCAATGGAACAGTGCTATGCACCAAGAAACTAGCTCAATGGTTGGTGATGATTAGAGACCCTTGAACTGACACTAATATCGGATAATAAACTAACTAAAGATAATTTTAAATCGAATCATATGTATATGTTCGGGTTGCCAACACAGACAATGAGTATTAACATTAAAATAATGATTGAATAAAAGAGTTAGGAAACCAAGTGTGTTTATAAAATATTTTAATAATAATAATAATAGTTTTGTTCAATTTTTAAATGATGATTATATTGATCACCTCTAGTCTTTAACAGAGTTTATAATTATTATAAGGATGGCAGTTCCTATTATATGCCAATGAGTATTATGCAATATTATGAAAGTCTATATGTCTATGCCCCAACAAGAAAATAAAGGCAGATAAAGGTATCAGTGGTGATGGACGGAAATTATTATTCTAATTTTATACGAAAGAATGTGAGATTTATTTTCACATTCGCAAATCCATTCATGAAGAGCAAGATACGTATTTAGGGCATAACTTTAACCTTTATTAGAAAACTTATTTAATTTGAGATGACTAAGAATTTGTTCGAATTTAATTGAAATCACTTCATTACAAATTATGAGCATAAGGGCAGGCCTTACTGGAACAGAGAGGTAACAGTGCTGACAAATTATGAGCTATAAAATGAACAGGAAAGATAATCGCAGGTCAGTGGTTTAAGTAGTATGGCGGCTTGTATTTGACAAGTCTTACTTCCCTTTAAGGAGAAGTGGAACATGGGGAAAGCCAGGCCGAGTTATAATTATGAACCATTGGTGTTCTGAATATAATATAATTGGGGGAGGAAGTGCTTTCTTCCTCTATAATTTAAAATAACAGTAATATTACCACCGACAAGCCTACAAAGTGGAAGATTGCCCTATGTCAGCAACATCCAAAGATGATGAGTTGATAATCACCGTTTGAATAATAAAACCCAATTTGTTATAGAATGCTCTACATGATGACTTGATCAAATTATTTAAAGTCAAATGAGCTTTTAACAAAAACTATTTTAAAGCATTTATAAAATTATATTAATTATGCCTCAAACATTGTGTCCTCCCTGAATCTTAATAGATAGTAAAAACCATTTGAATTAGAATGTATTCATTTGATTCCTTTATCTACCCCTTTGTAAGAAAAAATATTTTAACATTATACATGAATAACTAAATATTGGTGAACACAAGAAAATAGCTGGGGCATAGATTAGAAATGGAGCTAATAATTTATTATTAGCCAATTATAAAGATAGCAAATATTTAATAAATTCTTTCGACTCGATGATTAATAGAACGGTATAAATTTAGTTCTAATGGGTGAGAATTACTATAAGATTTAATATTTTATTACTTGTATAAGGTGAATGGAACAAAGGAGATCATTGAGCTGAAGGATTATTGGCATATAATTAAAAATAAATGACATTAATAAATCACAAAATAAATATATATAATATAGTAAATGAACCACCATCGTAAGAAAGGAAAGTTAAATTTAAAGACTAGAGGTTGAGAGAATTACTATGTAATTTAAAAAGCATAAATAAAAGAAAGTTTTGTACAGATTGTTACATTAATAAATGAGAAGTGCTCTTAAAGGAAGTGTAAAGTAAAGTTTGGAAACTGGCCAGAAAGTCATGGTTCATTATGGAAATATATTACCATTTCTTTCGGGGCTGGTTCCTTAGTTTACACGTCTGAGTTGGTAAAACATAGGCACACATTTGGTCAATTATTTGAACAGTGTTTTGATTGATTTTTCATGATTTTGGCAGCATGATTGGTCCAGAAAGGATTTAGCAGCTTCATTGAAGATTTTCAGGGAATTTCAGGAACCGTAGCCAGATTCCTGACATTTAACCCCTCACCATGATTGAAACACTATTTAAATTCATGATTTTTTAAAATGCACAGAGTTTAATGACACTTCTTTACAACAAAGATGGCTTCTCTTCTCCAAACTTTTCAGAGCTATTTATACTGTGTCTGATGCCTTCGGGCTTGCGCTTCTTTCATTTTCAATGTTACAAGTTTCTCCTAATTGATTTTAGATACATTCCTTCGATAAGGCTTTCAAACTCATTAACTTCAATTCATTTTCTAATTAGAAAATGAATTTTTAAATCTAAAAACGATTTTAATTAGGAAATCGTTACATTTTAAATACTTACCTTTTTTTCTAATTAATAAAAATTTACCCATTGTTTTGGAAAGGGAAAATCTGAAAGCTTATCGAAAGAATGTAGCTTTTAATCACTAAAATTTTAACAAATTATTTAAAAGTAAAATCAAAACATTCCCGACACAATGAAACTTTCGAACAATTATATATATTTAAATATTTATAAATATATACGCACAATCCACGCAATTTTATCATGAATTTATTAATAGCATTGATTAATTTAAACCTTAAACTAATTAATTTTAATACCCATTTATAAAATAGTTTTTCTTCAAGAAAACTAGCATGGATTGACCGTATAAAGCCCCATTGCATCAGAAATTTAAGGTTAGTACTAGAGTTTGAAGTGAGCTTATGGCTAGATGTCATGAAGCTAGGATCGAACTCAGATCTGACTGCTTCAATTCACCACATTTAACTTTAGATTCCCCAATAAAAATTCTTTCTCTTCTCTTTCCCCAGTATTTATCATCATCATTTTTGATTTTTCTTTTATAAATTTAATCCCCATCTCTTTATCCACGCTTGCACTTGTCTTCAGCAGAACTACCATATCTTCTCTACTTTTTATGCTCAAGAAGATATCATCACCAAATAAAATACTAATAATGTATATACTCCCTTTCCACATATTAATTGTATCTCTAGTCCTTTTCATAGTATTTCTATTGTTCTCTCTCCATTTTCACTCAAATACAACAAAGACAAAATAGGTAACATAGGTCATCCTTGTTTTAGTCCCACCCCATTTTTAACTGTAACTGATTCTATATTTTCTAATTGATAAGTATATTAATTATTTTCGTACAATCTCTTAATAAGATCCATTAAAACTACATTCATTTCCAAATTTACCCATAATCAATTTCTATTTACTCTCTATGATATGCCTTGTCTATATCTTTAAAGACCATATGTAACTGTCTACCTGTATTCCTATTCATATCTATATGTTGTTTGACTACAAATAAACTATCTCCTATATGCCTACTCAATTTAAAACCTCCTTGCATTTCTCTCACTATTATTTTTTTCCATGCACTTTATGACCCTTCCAGCCACCATAGATGAAAAAAAATTATATAACACTGATGTTACTACTATCAGTCTATAATTGTTTAACTTTCTATGATTTTTACCCTTTCCTTTAAATAGTAGCCTTCCTCTTGTATTATTCCATCTATCTGGAAAATTTTCTCTTCTGTGCAATTTTATTAAAACATGATAGTAAAAATAATTTTCCAGGATTAACTCATTTTGATTGTTTGCTATTAACAGTTTCTTCAACTAGGGTTTTAAAATGCTTGTAAATACTAAAATATGATAGTAGATTTAATTTTGATCTATTTCCTAAATTCATCACCATCTCTGCTGACCCTCCATCTAAACCTCTTGCCTTTCCACTTTTTAGTTTCTTCTCTATCTCATTCAATTTATTTTATATAAACCTAATATTTCCATTACTATATATTTTATATTTGTTATTACTCTGTCCTTTACACATCTAATATCTTTTCTATATCCAATACATACTTTAAGTTTGTCTCTAATTCTTGTCTAGAGCTACACTCTATTTCATTATCATCTAGTAATACTATTTATTACCTACAGTCCTTCTTTTAATATATTTCCAAATTTTTTTACTCCCATCTCTTCCACTTTTATTGATATCCTCCAACAATTTACAATTTAATTTTCATTTTCTCTACATAATTATCTATTTTAGCCAATTTCTTTTTTTTAATACTTTTCCCATTTAATACTAACATATTTTTCACTTCCTTTGTTTTTAATAACTCATTTGTATTCTCTGCATGCTTTTTTCTCTCTTTTACACTTTTATTAACTCTCACTTTTCTGTTATTTTTATTTTTCTGAATATCTTTGCCTATTTTTTGTCATTTTTTCTACTTCACACCACCAGTCATTATATTTATTTTCAACAAACTCTTACATGATTTTATTTTAATTTTATTTTATATATTTCTAAGATATTTTTATCTTTCATTCTCCACCCATATCTTTCACTATCCTTTCTACTTTTATTAATTTTCCATCACATTACATATTATAAAGAAATTATGATAATTATTACATACTCTTTCTTCATTATCAAACAGTTTAATTTTCTGTACTTTATTCATTTCCTCTTTCTCTACTAATACATAATCTATTGTGTTCCACCTTGTGAGAGTTTTCAGAAATGCACAATCGTTCTGTTTTTATAAAATCTTTATTTTATATTAAAACTTAATAAATTGGATTTGATTTCCCTTTAATTTAATTTTATAAGCAAATAATATTCTAAAACATCACATTTGAGCATTTTAGATATTTAAAAACTGCCTGTAAATATAATAATGCATCCTAAATGTCATCCTAGATATTTACATCCACACTAAAACTCAAAACAAATGACTTTATTTTTAACTTCTTTTTTTTTTGTAAAGACATGAAAGTAGATTTATGATAACTCTAACAAATTCTGCTTTTATGCCTGATATTTTCTTACAAAAATTACAATACTTCAAAGGATTTTAACAAGTCAATTTTTATAGATAATGACGTAATAATCTTTCCCCCCCCCCTTTTTTTTTATCGTATTTATTCATTTCTATTTCTAAAAATAAGTCATAAAAAATAAATTGAAAGTTTACCTCTACAAACAATAGATTGAAGCATAGTATTATCTAGTACTACTTGAGTGAAATCTTGGATAGCAGCCGAACTTATTTTTCTCATCTATCAAAATCTAGAAATAAAATAATTTTAGCAAAACCGTCTTTCAAAACTGGCTAGCACTACTTAAAGTTATGATACAAATACTTTATAAACATATTTCTTAATACTGTCATGTCCTACTAAAAAATACTTTATGAATTTGCATAAAAAATAACACTAAAATTTTATATACTCAATTAATTATTCTTATAAAAAATCTTACTGGCACATTGTTCTTTACCATATTCCTCCACCATATATCAATGTTGCATCACAGAAATCAATTATACATAAAACTCATCTTAAATCAAATCCCCTTTTTGGATGCTCAGTCAAGAATCTCTTTAAACAACCAAGAATTAAGGTATAAAAAATAAACTTCTTGTAATTAAGTTCCACATCACAGAAAATATACAAAATGCTGTTAAATAAATTAAATATACATAAAACTGATCTCTTTGAACCATCAAGAATTAAGTATAAAAAATGCACTTATTGTAAAGTTCCAAATAAATTGTCTAGATCCAACAGAAAAAACAATTGAATTTGATCTTTCAAGATATTATTATTATCTTCAGTTTAACCGATTCAGGACTAGCCATAGTTGTTGCACTTATATATTTTATGAAGTTTAATAACATCTAGCTTATGTAAGTGCTGTTAATGAGTGCCAAATCTATGGACTCGGAAATAAAATTGAAAGACTTAATACAGCCACTAATGAATCTATCTTTTGGTTGGAATCTTTATAAATTCTTTTATAATGTTTAGTAAAATTAATTTTAAAATATCATACTTTAGATAAATAAAGTCTAATGCCATACAACAAATCAAACTCAATAAAATAGTTACTATATAATTTTTACTAATGAATAAATAATTTGTTTACTTAATGCCGGTATACTTTTATGTATTTTGTTGTGTTTTAAAAATAGTAATCTTATTTTGTAATATTATTTGTTTAGTAAACGTAATTTAATATTCTAAGTATTATAATAAATTAAATTGAAGTAAATGTCTACTGCATTAAAGTGAAGGGAAATCATTTATCTCGATTCCTGTTTTTCTTCTTCTAACGATATTTTACCACACGCAGTAATTTCTGAAGGTGTTGATTGCTTTTATTAATAGCTTTCTTATTCATAATAAGTTTTTATGACTCAAGCCACACTTTAGGTATTAACTACGATGAAATTTAAAAGATTCATATAAAAGGAAAAGTTTGTTTTGTAAGATCATAAAGAATTTAATTCTTCTGTTGACCTCTAAAACAAAACAGTCGAACTAAGCTTAGTTTTTTTTGCTATTTTCAATTCAAAATAAAACTTAGCAATTAAGAAATTGATGAACTAGAAAGTTTTTTAACTAAAAAAAAAAAAAAATAAAGAAAAGATTGAGAAAAAATAATACATTTGAATAAAGACCCTCCACCTACCAATTCATTATTACTTCTAAACGTTTAATTAAAACGAACAAATAAAATAAAAATTAGCCACAGTTGGTTAAAATCTTAAAGTTTTGATGTGGTTAAACATCAAACTTTAACATACAAGCAATGCAAACATAGCTACATATATAAAGTTCTTGTGCATAGTTTACTTGTAGATCAAGTAATGAGTGCTGGTTTAGCATGAAATACGTATATTCGTGATTATTTATCTTTTCTATAAATGTCTGGTCATGTGTATCAGTTGTATGACATAGTGTGAATAGATGAAGGGTGATTGAAAATCTGAGTTCAAATCCCTTATACTTATAGATCAAAGATTTATCAAGTATTTTCCCACTAAATAAACAGTGTAAGAAGCATTATTTATTAGGTTAGCTAAATGCTTGATACTAAAGGTTTTATATTTTTTTGTTTTAATCTTCATCTAAAAATAACTGGATGCTCATTAATAATGTCATGATAATTGCATGCCTAGTTATGGTTTTTACAAAGCAATTATTTAAAAACAATCCCTAAGGGGCAATGTTCTTGTTACCTTAAAAAAGATTTGAATTTCATATATATATAGTGTATTTGGATAGGCACAGATTTATTACAGTTCTTCGTGCAGAAATGCAATATCTTTATTCAGAAGCAATATAACAAAATGATGCATGTGTTTAGAGTTATACAAACATATGCTTAATGTATTATGGTGTGGTAGTTAAAATGTTTTCATGCTTTGTTTTTAACCATGAGTTTTTAAATATATGTCACTCCACATTTTTTTTCCAAATAATTATAAATCTAAACAAAGGCAAAACTCTCCATATAGTAGTGCCACCCTGTGCCAAACAGAAAAATCAATGGATGCCAGAAGGCTTGTGCATAAAATCCCTATCTAGTGCCTACTTATCCAATATCCCCAGATTAGTTTCTGGCTTGTGGCCATCATCAGTGATGAGCCTTGGATCTGAGAGCAATGCACTTAGATCTTAGGATCTAATGCAACCCTCCAGCAGCCACCTTTTAACTCTACTTTACTACAAAACTATGAGAATGAAATTGAAAAAAACAATAATGTTTTCAATCTAAGCTCAATAGCTTATATAGACATATGGGTCTGAACTCAATTCAGCATCCATACATTTTGGTGTCTTTGGCTCTTAAACAACCATAGCCACCACTATCCTATTAGCAGGATTGGTGTTAAACCACTAAACATCACATGATCACCATCTTTATACAAGCACATAATTGTTGTAAACAAAGGCAAAACTCTCCATACAGTAGTGCCACCCTGTGCCGTATGACTATATAAGCTATTGCGCTTAGATTGAAAATATTATTGTTTTCAATTTCATTCTCATAGTTTTGTAGTAAAGTAGAGTTAAAAGGTGGCTGCTGGAGGGTTGCATTAGATTCTAAGATCTAGGTGCAGTGCTCTCAGATCCAAGGCTCCTCACTGATGATGGCCACAATCCAGAAACTAGTCTGGGGATATTGGATGAGTAGGCACTAGATAGGGGTTTTATGCACAAGCCTTCTGGCATCCATTGATTACTCTGTTTGGCACAGGGTGGCACTACTGTATGAAGAGTTTTGCTTTTGTTTACAACAATTATGTGCTAGTATAGAGATGGTGATCAGTGATGTTTAGTGGTTTAATTATAAATCTACAAGCAAATTTAGAGATTGTAAGAATAATTGTTTCATAGGGAATTTAACTAGCCATACAATTATAAGAAAATTATTACAAATTCTCTAGCTTCTTTTAGATAGATATTAAGACAAGATATTATAAAATCCTCATAATCAATAATTTGTCTAGCAACTAAGAAATATTTGTTTCACTCTTGTTTTATTGATAAATATTTAATAAGGCTTTTCCTATAATTAACATCGTGTCATTCACATAATTTTTATTAAAATCAGACCCAAATCTTGGTCTGGATTAATAAATATTTCAAAATTATTTCAATCCTTAAAACATTTTTCAATAGTGTTTTTAAATATATGTATATATATTATTTTTGTTTCAATTGACTTTGCAGTCTTCTTAAAAGAAACTCAGTTTCAATCCTAAAGTATGAGTAGAAAAACTTTATTTCATAACTTGAGATATAAATTTTATATACATATGTTTATAAAATAAAGATTCTATGAAAAAGACTGTAAGTCAGTTGAAAGTGTTGTAATATTTTTTTTAAAAAATCATTAATAATTTTGAAATTGAAATATTTAAAAAACAGATAACAAAAGTTTGTATTGGTGAAAGTTATTTTTTAAATATCATTAATAATATCTTCAGATAAACATCACATGATCACCATTTCTTGTGCTTGCTTATATTGCATTGAGTGGCAATATGTATAGAGAGTTTTGCCTGTTTTAATATCTTCAGATAACTGTGACTACTGAAAATGCATCTAGTTTTGCTTTTGTTAATAGATAATAGTTTAAAGACTATTGCTCAGATGTTCATAAGAAATTTGGGCTTTAAAAATGACATAGAGGTTCATGGTCTATAGATGTTGAATTCCCAAATCTGTTCCTCTATCAATGTACAAACTCTTTTTGAGCATAATAATATATCAAAATGGCTATCAAATGGCTGCTTAGTTAAAAATTAGTAACTCTTATATAAGAACACAATAAGATCTCACACATGGATAACAAATCAAATAGTTAATCTGAATAATAAAATAAGAAATGTCACAAAAAAATTTCTTTACAAATGTATTACACCATACCAGTGTAAGGATTTAGCCATGGTACATATATAACTCTTTGGGATGAACAGAAGTTTGTAACCAGACAACATGTTGCCTTGATAAACAATGGTACTCTAACTCGACCTGCTATGTGGCTGCTAGAGGTGCTGTTTCTGTGTTAGCACACAGAACATACAGGGTAGGGGCCTCAAAAGCAGATGACGCTTTTTCCTGCCGCTAGGTGGCGCTGTTCACCATGCGTACACACAGTAACCTTCCACAAGCTAGCTGGCAGCTTACATCATCTGCTAGCAAGAACCTAGGTGGCGCTGATTGCCATAAACACATCTAGTTTATGTGTCATCTGCTATCAGAAACTACCAAGATTCTAGCCCACTACGCGGCACTGTTTCTCCACGTCTATACATGGAAAAACAGCAACCTCTAAATGCATTCATGCTAGCGTTTATGAACATAGTACTTAAAACTTTCATGGCATATAATATACAGGGGTGAATAATTTATAAGTCATAACTATTTAAATATATGGTCAAACGTAATAGTTTTACATTCTATTTCACCATTTCATGAATCGATGTATTTTTAAATTATGACTTTGTAAAAAGCGATCTGTTTTTTTAATTATTTACTCTAAAAGTGTTTTTTTTTTTTTTTGTAAATAAAACAAAAGGTAATTTTTACGACAATCTAAAAATCGGTCTGTGTTTTTTTTTTTTTTTTTAAAAAAAAGCTACTTTTTTTTCCTACGGCAGTATTTCTTTCAAAACTGTATTATTTTAAAAGATTATTGTTTGTAAAACTTTTTTTTTACACTTTCAATTAATATTTTCAATACATTTTAAAGTAATACAAATTATATTTCGGTTTATAGATTACTATTTTGAAAAATAAAGTGTTATTTGCGTGCTGGGTATACCACGTGCTTGTTACTCGCAAGCAATAATTCGAAGATCTGTTTATCAAAACTTCCTTTCACAATAATATTCAAGGCATAAATATTAATTGAAATTGTATTTAAAATTTTAGAATCATTTTAATAACTAAAAATGTCATATACTCACAAGGAAATTTCAAAATAATAGGTTTAATAAGTACCGTATGAGAAAAGTAAGATATTATACAGAGTCAGAAAAAAAAAAGATTTAGAGCAAAATATATATACATTTAATATCTTTATTGATGGTTGGAATTTAAAAAGTTTCTTTCAAAACTGATACTCATGTTAGGCTTGTATACTGTTAAAATTAAAACTATTAGTCCTCATAAATAATTTGGAAGACATTGCCTGTCAAAATTGGATGATCATTGAAAATTATATATGATCTTAATAGCCTAAAATTCAGAAGCCTGATAGTACTGTCTTTGCCAGTGCACTGTTTCTTTCTTTCATTATTGATACATAAGTAAGAACAGGTAAAACACATTTATTAAAAATCTTCCTTTACAGACACATAGGTATATTTCCTTTTAGTATCAAGTTATTTCTACCAAAAGCACTCCAACCAAGTTTAATTCTATGATTAATTTCATCCATTATGTTTCCATCTGTATTAATAATCTGACCAAGGTGTTTGTAACTGTTAACTTCTTCTAACTCATCATAATCAATCTTTATTTTCATATTTTGAGAAAATCCATTAAACATTACTTTAGTCTTTTAACATTTATCTTTAGTCCTACTTTCATCTGATAACTCCTGCAACATTTCCTGCAGCTCTGAAGCATAAGTTGCAAAAACAACTACATCATCTGCAAAATCTAAATGACTTAAATAATCTCCATTTACTTTCACTCCTTTAGCTTCCCATTTTAATCCACAAAATATTTCTTGCAGCACTGCTGTAAAAAGTTTTGGAGATATGGAGTCACCCTGTCTTACACTCTTCTCAATGTTGACTTTCCCAGTATCATTATCTAATCTAATTGTTGCTGTTGCATTTTTATAAATATTCTTTAAAATTTGACAATATCTTGGGTCTATACCTTGATGATCCAATGCTTTAATCACTGAAGAAAAGTTTATAGATTCAAATGCCTTTTCATAATCTACAAATCCAAAACATAATGGCAACTCATATTCATTTGTCCTTTCTATAACTTCTCTCAATACCTGGATATGATCTCCTGTACTAAAACCACTTTTAAATCCAGCTTGTTCTCTTGGTTGGGGGAAATCCAATGTTCTCTGTAGATGAGTTGTAACTATCTTGGTAAAAATTTTGTATGTAACTGATAAAAGGCTGATAGGTCTGTAATTTCTAATATCCTCTTTATCACCTTTTTTAAATATTAATATTAATACTGCATTCTTCCAATCATCTGGTACATCTTTATCATTTAGACATTTGGTATATAACATTGCTAAAAAAAATTCTATTTTTTTCCCCTGCTTCTTTTAATATATCAATTATAATTCTACTATTACCTGGAATCTGGAATCTTTTCTTTCTTCATATATTTAATTGCATGTCTCACTTCTTCATTTAAAATTCTGGGTAATTCAGAAGATGTCATAGATATAGGAGGTATTTGTTCTTTATTACTATATAATTCTTTATAAAAGTCTTCTATCCATTTCATGATGTCATCTCTCTTTTTAGTAATAATTCCAGCTTTTTTTTATTGCAGATATGAATTTCCTACCAATACCAAAATGTTGTTTTACACTTTTGAGACTTTCATTCCCTTCTGCTGCTTTCCTTGCTAGTTCACAGTTATACTTTCTTATATCATTTTCAAATCTTTTCTGCATCATTTTACAAAATTTGAGATATTCAATTCTTTTTAACGCATCATTTTTGTATATCTTCATATTCCTTCTTTTCTTCATAAATTCTCTAGTCTCAGTAGAAATTTTATTGATCAAGTGCTGTTGCAGTTTTTAAAAGTGTATCAGTTGTTTTCATATTAATTTCATTCAAATCTGAATCATGTTCAAAATCTACTAATACTTGAAACCTATTTGTAAGTTCTATTTTAAATTCATTAGAATGTTTCTGAAAATTAGGAATATCAACTGTAAATATTGTTTTTCTTAATAATTTTTGTCTCTCTAGTTTTGCATTAACATGTATTTCACATCTTACTAACCGATGATCACTTCCTCTGTTAAATTTATTAAGAACATTACAATCTTGAAATATGTATTTTCTGTTAGTCAAAATATAATCCAATTCTGCTGTACTTTCATTTGGATGCTTCCATGTCCATTTCCTTTTAACATTTTTCTCAAAATAATTCATAATATAAAGTTTTCCTTTTCCTGCAAACTCCACAAGTCTCTGTCCTCTCTCATTTCTATTACCATAACCAAAATTACCGCCAGCACTTTCATCTTTCATTTGTTTACCAATTCTAGCATTAAAGTCTCCCATAACAATTTTAAAATGTTGTTAACTCTGATCAAAAGCCTTTTGTGCATCCATATAAAAATCTTCTACTACTTCATCACTTTGAGAACTTATTGGGGCATAAACCTGAATTATCTGCATTTGGTATCTGCTATTAAGTTGTATAACTAATCTTGCCACTCTGTCCGATACACCATCAATCTCCACAATGTTGTTCTTCCACTTTTTATTTATAATGAATACTACTCCACTTGTATTTCCAATATTTGTGCCTTTATAATAGAGTACATGTTCACTTTTTAAAACAATTGTCACTTCACCTTTTCTTCTAACTTCACAAAGTCCAATAATATCCCATTCAATATAAGACAGTTTTTCTTCTAACTCTTGCAATCTTCCTTCACTTGAAAGTGATCTGCAGTTGTAAGTACCTAAATAAAAAAGGCATCATCAAATGGCAGCCTGTGTCCACAATCAGGGGATTCTGAGCAGCCTCTGCCTTCGGCCACCAACTGCTGCCTTGGTTGGTGACTTTACAGTCTCCTGGGAATAAGGGCCATGATTTATTTTTGTCTGTCATAATTGTATATATATTGGAAAAATATTTATCATTTACACAAGCATTCATTCTGCCTTATCAGGCAACTGAGAAGAAAGTCCATGGTGTTTTTGATCTTAAACTCAGAGGTAAAAATCCAATAACCTCATCATGCTGGCTAATGCGTGTTGGTGAGCAGCCCAACCATGTTTATATACTATATGAATAATCACATAGTAATAACAGCTGCAATGACAAGAACGTATGGAGTGGACATTAAGAATTTGCCTTGCTCAGTTTCTTTAAGGCCTCCAAGAGGAATCAAAGGGTTTCCTTTCAATTAATAGGATGGCAAGAAATTTGTAACCTCCTGAGTGTAGACAATTTCTTGCATTAAATCAAATCTTAAGATTAATCAAAGTAAATTATAGTTTATTAGTTGATATTGTGAAATTGGTAACTATTTAAGTGTCTCTGTTGGGTGATATATATTAAAATTTGTCTGTTTAGAAATTCATTTATAGATTCATTAAACCACCTAACTACTCACAAACATTATATTAGAAAATCTGTAGAGATTCTAACCAGTAAATAAATTCAAGTATATTTATTATCTCCTTTAAGTTTGCCACTGTTTTCTGTTTGATCACAACCTCATAAGTTAATAATTGTTGAAATCTACCGGAAAATGCTATAATACATCATAATGACAATTCTAGAGATATCATTCAGGTATAGATCCAAGATATTGTCATATTTTAAAGAATATTTATAAAAATGCAACAGCAATAATTAGATTAGATAATGATACTGGGAAAGTCAACATATTAAAGTAATTTCCTTGAATTATTAAATTGAAAACATTTTTATAAAGCATGTTTATATATATTATTTGAAGTATATTTCTAATATTTAATGTAATGGGTGCTTTATAATTAACAATTTTATAATTAATGAATATAAATAAATATAAGAAGTAATTTTCTTTTGAATGGTATGTTAAAGAATTATAATTTCTTTGTTCCTAATATGAAAGATACTTTCTATATCTTTTTTCGTATCATTAATTTGAATTATTTGAAAGTAAGACAAAAGAGTTACTAATGAATAATATTTTTACCTAATTTTTCATATTGTTAGGTTCAACTCTAAATTATCTTAAATATCATAAGAATTAAGAGGTTATTAAATGTTTAGGTATTTAGCTTTTATTGGTACATAATTAGATATGAATGAAATTAGAGTTTTATTTTGTATATTATTATCTTTAAAATGAATCACAAATTATGCTTCCCCCTTCCCTAATGCAATTTGAGGATGTTTGTAATTTTTATTTTTATGAGATTAGTCAAATAATTTAAATATTTAGGTTCAAGAATACAAAAATTGGATAGTTACAATAGTTGTAGGCTACATAATTGCCCAGTCACAAAATTAAGGTGTAGCTGCAGTACAAGTTATAAATGAAATTCTATGGAGAAGTCCAAAGATACTACTAAACCATTTTAATAGCACTTTATAGTAAAAACAATTACTGTGCGCATTGGATTTCTGACTTTCAATGCTCATATCTTAATTAAAAACAATTAGGGAACAAATAATTTTAAAAAATTTTCAGGAGAAAAAAGAAAACAGACAAAGAAAATCTTTGACCATTGATCCTTTTTTATTAATCTGAGCTAGGATGAAATAGTGAATGCCCATGCCTTATTCACTCCAATTTTATTTAAGTATAAATTTGGTCACTTAACTACTGGAGGCATTCAATCAAGAGCATGATGTGCAGTGCTAAATATTCAAGAAATTAATGTTTGTGTGTGTGTTGGGGGAGGGAGAATCAATGGTCTGGCATTCGGTCAACTCAAATACAATTACTAGCTTTTTAATAACAGTGATTTTAATATACATCATTAGACCTGAAATTATCTTGACTGCTATAAAACAGACTTATCTTCTGATAGATTTTCATCTCACCCAAAGCAATGTCATTCTGATTGTAATGCTTTGCATAAGTCTCATTTACTAAGTCAAAGACTTATGATTTGGAGGTGAATAACACAGGTGATGAATGAACATATAAAAATTTTGCAGTTTTAATTTTAATAAAGAACAACTATTGATAAGCAAATATTCTATAAAAACAAAAATAAATGAATTTAGGAAAAGTTACCGATTTTAGCTTTTTCAGAATTTCAAAATATGATATACGTGTATAAACAACATCCCATTAATAGTTAAATCCCCCAGCCAGATAGTTGATTAATAAAACCTCAAAATATGTAGTCAACATACCATTGCAGTCAAATTCCTTACTACAATAGGTGTTTCAATTCAAATAAGTCTTTAGACTATTCTGGAGATACAAAAACAGTCCCAAGCATTATACATATTGACTTGAAAACAGGAAATGTTTATCTGAAAATTTGTGATGATAGGGATTTTACCTGTAATTATATATTGAACTATTTCCATCATCTGTTATTAATTATGAAATATTTTTAAAAGATATCAAACTTTATTTAAACTTTTAAATACATTCAACTGTTAGCAAAGCATACAGATTAATTTATTACAACATTTTGAGTGCTGTTTTTTTCTCATCTCTTCTTCAAATGTTGCTGGCCTTACCAGTGACAGTACTAGCATGGAAATTGAACCTTGGATTTTTAGTTTTGTGAATTTAAGGTAATGCTTGCTTTTACTAATTAGGCTATTCTGAAAAATCAAGTCACTAGAAATTTTATATATTTATCTATGAAGATTCTCTTGGTTTCTCCAGTTTTTTTAAGGGCAAGGTTAATGAGTAGTTTTGAAATATTATGAATTATTTACATTAGACTGATTTATGAAGTTATCTACTATAAATGTGAATGGTTTATACAAATTTTACTTTTTACTTTCTGCCCATTATTTTTCTTGTCCAATGTATTTTAGGTGCATTTGGTTTTTCTTTTTAATCATTACTTTTTGCTCTTTTAATTATGTATTTTGAAATGAGTCAGATGATTTCAGCCATATATGTTCTTCCATATTCACATGGTATTTCATAGATGCAGTTTTTGTTTTTCAATATTTGCAGTTTGTGTTTTATAGAAGTTAGAATTTTTCATAGGGCACTTATGACTTTGGAAAGGAATCTTAATATACTGATCACAGATTTTCTTTAGTTTAGCTGCAATTACTAATATCTATGGATACGCTTTAATACCTATAATTGTTTTTTCTTATGGTGTTTCTTTTAGTTGGCTATTTCATAATGATAGCTGATGGATAAGTATTTTTCATGAGAGTTTATGCTATATGATTTTTCTTTTTCCAAGTTATTGGTTTCTGAATAAGAATTTTTATTCTGATTAGAGTGTGTGAGTTTTCTGTTGATTGTAATTTTGATTTTGCTATGAGGGAATCTTGTCAAAAGAAAATTAAGAACTGTAGTGTCTGTTCTTGTTTTAATTCTATTGTGAATTTAATTAAAAGAGCATAATTATTGATAGTATCCAGAATGTTTGTAGTAATGCTTTACCATATGGTCATAGAAAAGCCAGACTTTAATTGTAGATAGAATTTTATTTATGGTTGTAGTTTCAAGTTCTTCCATGTAAATATTGCTGATCAGAGATAGCAATAAGGAATCAAAAAGCATCTTTTGATTTTGTTGGAAGAATTCTATAGTATATAATAATAGTATGCTGTGCAGAATGTTAAGTGTAATTAAACTATCAATTGGAAGAATTATTCTGGTTTGTACACTACTATTGTTATTTAATCTTTTTTTTTTTTTTACATTAGATAATGCTTCATCACAGAGTACTTTTGTGATTAAGTTTTTCACATCAAAATTTACCAATATGTCAGTTCTTTCACTTTTCATGTTGATTAATTCTACAATTTTCTTAGAATCTCTAACACAGAACTGTCTCTTGTATGCCAAAGGACTAAGAACATTAGAATTTTTGATATAGTGATTTTTCAGAATTAACAATAGATCTTAATGGAACCTGGCCTTTATTGATTTTAGATGACCACAAAGATGTGGAATTTTTGCCAAAATATGTCAATCTAATTTTTTCTGAATCATTGAAATAGCTGTGATCAGGGATGCTTTCTGAATAATATTTACAGTTGTGATTCATAGCTAGTATGGGACTTTTAGTCTGTTGGGAGAAGCTCTTATTGTATCATAATTACTATTATCCATTTACAAATGTTACATTGCTCTTGTTAGCAGGAAGAATGCTTATAGATTTGTCTAGTTTAAGATTTAATAGATTTTTCTCTCAACATAAGTGATATTAGATTTGTATTGTTGGTGTCTCATTTTCCAGCATAATTTTGCTTTCTCTTAACAAAGTCTCACTTGCAGTCTAAATAATTCTGTCTGGGAATGAATTAGAGGATTTAGTTATAAGCTTTTAGAAGCTGATTGGAAAACTCTTATGAAATCTTTATCAGTAAATTTATTTTTTAACAAAGATTATTGAAGTCAACATTGAGAAGGGTGTAAGACAAGGTGACTCCATATCTCCAAAACTTTTTACAGCAGTGCTGCAAGAAATATTTTGTGGATTAAAATGGGAAGCTAAAGGAGTGAAAGTAAATGGAGATTATTTAAGTCATTTAGATTTTGCAGATGATGTAGTTGTTTTTGCAACTTATGCTTCAGAGCTGCAGGAAATGTTGCAGGAGTTATCAGATGAAAGTAGGACTAAAGATAAATGTTAAAAAGACTAAAGTAATGTTTAATGGATTTGCTCAAAATATGAAAATAAAGATTGATTATGATGAGTTAGAAGAAGTTAACAGTTACAAACACCTTGGTCAGATTATTAATACAGATGGAAACATAATGGATGAAATTAATCATAGAATTAAACTTGGTTGGAGTGCTTTTGGTAGAAATAACTTGATACTAAAAGGAAATATACCTATGTGTTTGCTCAAAATATGAAAATAAAGATTGATTATGATGAGTTAGAAGAAGTTAACAGTTACAAACACCTTGGTCAGATTATTAATACAGATGGAAACATAATGGATGAAATTAATCATAGAATTAAACTTGGTTGGAGTGCTTTTGGTAGAAATAACTTGATACTAAAAGGAAATATACCTATGTGTCTGTAAAGGAAGATTTTTAATAAATGTGTTTTACCTGTTCTTACTTATGTATCAATAATGAAAGAAAGAAACAGTGCACTGGCAAAGACAGTACTATCAGGCTTCTGAATTTTAGGCTATTAAGATCATATATAATTTTCAATGATCATCCAATTTTGACAGGCAATGTCTTCCAAATTATTTATGAGGAGTAATAGTTTTAATTTTAACAGTATACAAGCCTAACATGAGTATCAGTTTTGAAAGAAACTTTTTAAATTCCAACCATCAATAAAGATATTAAATGTATATATATTTTGCTCTAAATCTTTTTTTTTTCTGACTCTGTATAATATCTTACTTTTCTCATACGGTACTTATTAAACCTATTATTTTGAAATTTCCTTGTGAGTATATGACATTTTTAGTTATTAAAATGATTCTAAAATTTTAAATACAATTTCAATTAATATTTATGCCTTGAATATTATTGTGAAAGGAAGTTTTGATAAACAGATCTTCGAATTATTGCTTGCGAGTAACAAGCACGTGGTATACCCAGCATGCAAATAACACTTTATTTTTCGAAATAGTAATCTATAAACCGAAATATAATTTGTATTACTTTAAAATGTATTGAAAATATTAATTGAAAGTGTAAAAAAAAAGTTTTACAAACAATAATCTTTTAAAATAATACAGTTTTGAAAGAAATACTGCCGTAGGAAAAAAAAAGTAGCTTTTTTAAAAAAAAAAAAAAAAAAAAACACAGACCGATTTTTAGATTGTCGTAAAAATTACGTTTTGTTTTATTTACAAAAAAAAAACACTTTTAGAGTAAATAATTAAAAAAACAGATCGCTTTTTACAAAGTCATAATTTAAAAATACATCGATTCATGAAATGGTGAAATAGAATGTAAAACTATTACGTTTGACCGTATATTTAAATAGTTATGACTTATAAATTATTCACCCCTGTATATTATATGCCATGAAAGTTTTAAGTACTATGTTCATAAACGCTAGCATGAATGCATTTAGAGGTTGCTGTTTTTCCATGTATAGACGTGGAGAAACAGCGCCGCGTAGTGGGCTAGAATCTTGGTAGTTTCTGATAGCAGATGACACATAAGCTAGATGTGTTTATGGCAATTAGCGCCACCTAGGTTCTTGCTAGCAGATGATGTAAGCTGCCAGCTAGCTTGTGGAAGGTTCCTGTGCATACGCATGGTGAACATCGCCACCTAGCGGCAGGAAAAAGCATTGTCTGCTTTTGAGGCCCTTACCCTGTATGTTCTGTGTGCTAACACAGAAACAGCGCCTCTAGCGGCCACATAGCAGGTCGGGTTAGAGTACCCAAACAACATTTCACAAATAGTATTTAGTAGAATTTTGTCTCTAGATGTCTAACCATTTAATAAAGTTTATTTTATGATCTTATTTTTAAGACTATATTATATATTCACTTAGCACTTTACATCATTATTAAAATACATATAAGATTGCAGTAGTTCTAATGTTGTGATTGATCAGTTAATCATCAAAGTGTTTATAACAAATATGTTTATTGCATGTGTTCTTTTCATGTTATTGGTAGATGTTTCGGTCCAAGATTTTACAAACTAACAAACATTTCATTATTTAATATCAACATTACATTACAAAGTTTAAAAAAATATAATAAAATAAATTAAGTAAATAAATAAAAAGAAAAAGGAAATAAATGTAATAAATTAAATTGCACATATATATATATAATTTCTATATCATTTAAATATATGGGTTAATTTTCAATATTATAAAATTATAATTTATATATTTAATTCTAAGACAGTACACCTGGGTCTCATTTTACACAATAGATAGGTTCCTCAGAAAACACGCGCAAACGAAATCACACAAAAATAGATGTAACTTAAATTGAAAAAGGGGGGATGCGGTCTGTGATTTTTCAAAATTTGCGTAAAAGCAAAGCACCAACATAAAATTACTTTAAAATTTGCACAAAAAAAAAAAAAAATAAGGAAATAAAATATGACTAATAAAAAATTTCAAATTTGAAAAAAATTGATACAAGACAAACTTTTTTTAACTATAATATTTAATTTTATTCAAAATAATATATTTTTATGCATAATTTACAGTACAGTAATTTACATTTTTTTTATACATGTTTTAATTATTATGATTTTTTGGTGGAACGTAATTAATCTTTGAGATGATGATTTTATTAATTGTTTATGAAGCTCGCGATATCCAGACATACAACCATTTAGCTCTCATTGGAATTTAAGAGCACATTAATGATTAGTGTCATTAATAAGAAAATAATAATTGATTATGTTCTTTTTTAAAAAGCAAAAACAGAATGTGATTTAAAATGCAAAATTAACATGCACAATGTTTGAACAAATTTACATTATAATCTTGTAAAATTTAATGTGGGTATACATAAAATGTGGAAATCATGATTTTAATTTCATTATTGCATAAAATCTTACTATTATAAAGCACTGAAAATATTGAAATTACTAAGATGAAAGTTGAATTCCCATAATGTGCTATTACTTTCAATATAACGTAAGTGCGCGAAATTTATTATTTAAAGTAATAGAGCATTATCGGAAATCGACTTCCAGTGAAACACGAATCACATAACTTCAAAATCGTGTTAAATAAGTCTGTGTAAAAAGAGACTCAGGTGTATGTAATTTACTTATACTGAAAGTAGATTTGAGTTCAGAATTTTTCAGTACATTCATGCTCCACTCCATCTCAGGCAACCAATATATATGACCACACATATGTGAAAAATACACATGATCATAAGTATTTGTATTTTGTGCAGAAGCAGCACTCATCAGTTGGATCAGATCATAATATCCCCCCATTCCTCAAACGTTAATGGACAGGCTTCAATCTTCTCACTTTTCTAGCTATTCATCCATCCATTTCTTTGAAAAACCAATGAGTGAACATGATTGTATATATGTGTGGAAGATTATGATATGGCCCAACTGATGAGTGCTAGTTCCTCATGAAATATATATATTGGAGATCATGTATCTTTTTGCATGCATGTGGTCATGTGTATTGGTTGCTTGAGATGGAGTGGAGGATGAATGGACTAAAAAATCCTGAGCTCAAATCCCTCTAATTATTTATGTATTTGTTTTGAAAAAATTTAAGGTAATGAAGATTACTTAAGTGAATACATAGTATATAATACACAGAATTTAATTTGGTAAACTTGTAAGCCTAGATAAATAAGTAGTTTAAAGAAATAGGGCCAATTTGTCAAATTTACTTATTTTTCTTATCTGTTTACATATATATATATATGTCACTGGCAATAATGCTTCTTCTGTGTCATGCAAATATACTCATATACTATTATTATTTTTAATTTTTACAACAGAAAAATTCTAATATTGCTTTAATTTTACCACAGATAACTGAAACTCACAAGTTTTTTTTTTTTAATAAAAATTGTTATACTTTAATTTTTGACAATAGATTAAAATGGCAACCCAACAAAATAATT
This sequence comes from Epiperipatus broadwayi, assembly GCA_028023455.1. Lineage (NCBI taxonomy): Eukaryota > Metazoa > Onychophora > Udeonychophora > Euonychophora > Peripatidae > Epiperipatus > Epiperipatus broadwayi. The sequence continues at coordinate 2,965,958 of JAQFVV010006346.1, forward strand.
GTATTTATATGGTAAAAAGAACAATTTTAGATAGGAATCAGTTAATTGGATTTGTTAAGATAAATACCATAACGGTCAATTATATAACAAAAATTGAAAAAAATGTGTTCTTTATTTATTATTTTATAAATAAATAACATTTATTAATTTACATAATTTTATTTTTTTTGGAATATGATCTGAAAAGCATTCAAGTATAAACATATCTTCATTCATATATATATTTTACAAAAATATTTAACATTTTTGTTATCTGTCACATTCAAAAAATATTAATCGCTTTTTTTTAATTATTTCTGAAGGCTTTTGCTATAAAATATATATTTGTTTATACACACATTAACATTATTTTATTGAAGTATCATATTCAAAGGAAGAAAGAAATCACAAATAGACACAAACTTTTTTTCTGTAAATCACAGAAAAAAGGTTAAAACAATAATATAAGCATTAATATTTTTTTTAAAAAATTATATAATCAATCTTCAATAATAATTTCCGCTGCTAAGATTTACTTTAAAATAGCCTATCTCAAAATATTATTTATTCACACCACTAATATAATAATGATAGTAAACATGGTTAAGGATTAATAATTGTTAATAGCTGAATGAAATTAGTAGATGATAACTTTCATTCATTTTCAGTCTGATATGTCGAGTATATTAATAAATTTAAAATTAAAATGCACTTTTATATTAATAAATAAAAAACATATCATCATTGGATACAAACAGATTTTAAGGTTTTAATGACAAAAATCAATTAACAAACTTAACTTTAATTAATGATATTGTGTTCTAATATTTAAAATGTCAGCATTTTCCATAACTTTATTTAATTTATATTCAATCTTATGTATTTTTTATCTATTCTATCTTATATTACAATGTATTACTGAAAATTCTTTCATTCATTATTTTTGTATTTATTTAATATTGAGTATTTATACATCCATTTTATTCTGTATTCATATTTAAATTCACATATACATTGTTCTTATTTTAAAATACCTTTAAGAATGTACAATAGCAACTCTTTATTTTTCACAAAATAAAAATATACCCATACCCAACTTCCAAGAGTAAAAGCCCCAGAAAGAAACCACATATGAGATGAATGGATGAAATAAGAAAGTGTGCAGGGGTGATGTGGAGAAGAGAAGCTAAAGATCGGAGAAGATGGACTGAACTTGGAGAGACTTTCATCTTGCAGTGGATTGATAATGGTTGTTGTTGATGATGATGATTACCCAACTTAGTGTTTGTTCTTTAAGTGAGAATTTACAATAGTGATCATCATCAATTTGTACCCACTATTTTGATTTACAATCGTTTATTCACTATAATGATCTTAAAAAAATGTAAAAAAAAAAAATGTTGCCACTATTTTGTAAGACTGATGATGTTGTAGAATAGTTATTAACAATATGTCATCCATATACAAAATAGTGACTTTTATACTGAAACTGTATAGTACAGTTTATTCATAATACAGAACACAATATTAGTACTGAATACAATATTTCAGTTATAAATTTAAAATGCAACTAATGAATATACAGTACACCTGGGTCTCATTTTATGCAAATTATTTTAATGTGATTTTGAAGTTATGTGATTCATATTTCTTTTTAATATCTTTTATATTTCAGTATATTTATTAGATATCAAAAAATTTAAATTATTAATAACTTATTTTGACTTGAAATAATTTTTTTTTTTTTTTCAAAAATATAACATTATATTAGCAGCTAATGTGAATGTGGCCTGAAGATGTATTTAGAATCTTAGCTTTTATGTAAATAATCTACTTATACTAATGAGTAAATAATAATAATAGATTTATATGTATGTATAAAAATATCACAATAAATATTTAAAAATTTTAAACTTTTAAAACGTATTTTGTTAGATATTGACACTGAAATGAATATTTTTTTAGATTTTTAAAATAAATAATAATGAAGATTTTATTGATTTCATAAACTGAAAATAATCTTTCTAATGATAATGTATAATTTTTTTGTTTTGATTGTGATCTCATTTTTTAATACAAAAACAGAAAACCATTAACACAGCTCAAGACTGAAAGTGATGCTAGTTGTATATCACATCACGAATCTGATTTCTTACTAGTTCTCAAATGAACTTATATTGTCAAACAGCGGTAATGATTAAAATATGTATGAAAAAATGTAAAATTAAATACTGTAGTTAATAAAAAAGTAAAAAAAGTTTGTCTTGTATTAATTTTTTTTCAAATATTTAAAATTTTTTATTAGTCATACTTTATTTCCTTATTTATTTAATGTGAATTTTAAAGTAATTTTTTCTTGTTGCTTTTCTTTTATGCAACTTCTGACAATTACTGGAACATATCCCCCATTTTTCAAGATAAGTTATGTTTATTTTTGTGCAATTTATTTTGTGTGAGTTTTCTGAGGAACCTATCTACCACATAAAATGAGACCCAGGTGTACAATATTTCATCTAATTTTCATCCAGTGTCTTTTCAAGACAATCAGTTCATTAATAATAGATCTAAAGTGAAGATTTTCATCATTAATGATTATAAACCCCCCAAAAAGTGTTTTATTCAGTATGAAAAAAAAATCAAAATCATATTTTGATGATATACACAACCAAATACATTAATACTATGTTAAATTTAAAAATGTGTATATTAATTTAAAAATTGTATACTGTATTTTTTAATTTTTATGGATTAAAATTTTTACTACTAGTATTTTGCTTGTGGCAAAAATAACGATCATTGTATTACAATATACTTAACTTAAATATTATTTTGAAAGAAAAAAAAGATTTCATAATAATGAATTTTGTAAGATCAAAAATTACTAAATGTAAATTAAAAATAACAATATATTTGTTCAATTTTAAAACATCCCATAAAGTGTAAAAAAAAAATGAACATTTTATTCAGCTTTAAACTGTTAATGTAAATGTGTATTTCAATTTAAAAAAACTTATGCAAAATTGCATACAAATAAACTGAAAAAGATTCAGATCTTCAATATTTCTTTAACTGCACTGATGGAAAAAATTTTAAGTCATTTCAAAAAACATGACTACCACACTTAATAAAATGCAATACGTCGTGGCAAAAAAAAATGCCACTGATAGTGTACACATTTGTATATAAATTGATCTTTATTTAAATCTGCATAATACATATTGTGAAAAAAAGGCCTTAAATATTGATTACAATCTACAAACAGAATGCATTAGATACTTTCTTTTTCTTTTTCAATAAATCAGAATATTTTTTAAGTAGTTTTAACAATGTTCAGTATGCTAATTTTGCTACTCTTACACTAATGATATATAACAAGTCTTTATAATCAATTAAATAAGTTGTTATTAAACATTTTTTAATTCTAAATAATTTCATATAAGTAATATAATATAGTAGTACAAATTTGAAAAAATAAAACTTCAGTTGGATTTTTTTCAGCTCACAGGAAACAATTGCACAGAAGAACGCACACACAAAAAAATGTTAAGTGATAGTTTACTTTCATTTACTTGTCCATTTTGTTGTAATTTTGGACAATAAAAAATGCTTTGTTTTTTAAATATTCTATTCAAAAGTTTATAGCTACATATATTTTCAATTAGAATCATGTCTGCAACTTGTAAAATCATGAAAAAATCAAATAAATCTCTGAGTTTTGAAACAAAAATCTGAAATCGACTGGAAAGAGAAGGAAATCATGATATTTGTTCTCCTCAAGGGTTCATCCATATTTATTGTTGCCATTATTTTTAAAAACAAAGACAAAGTAGAACAAAGTGCTCAAACCATCATAGGTGTATTCAAATTTTCCAAAATCATGAAATCACAACATTCTAAATAAAAAAAATCCAAGAAACATGCCAAACATCCATTCTAAACTTTTCTCTAGATCCTCAACCATCATATATTGCACTTGTCCAAAAAAAACCAAAATCATCAAAGAATATAGAAGACAACAATGGACCTTAGAATAAACAATTCATGATTCAGAAAATTAGATAATTATGATTGGTGAATGAATCACTGGAAGTAACTTTAAAATAAGAGTTTTTAGATAGATTTAAGTTGTATTATCATACATATTTTAAGTACATACTTGCATAATACACATAGCACTGTTTACACAAGAATATAATATACATTAAGGGAGATATATATATATATATATATATATATATATATATATATATATATATATATATATATATATATATATATATATATATATTAAATTAAGTTGTTAGTTCACAGTTTATAATTTAATTTTTAGCTGGAGTCAGACAAATTTTTTCCATAAAAAACTATTATAGCTGCATGTACTTTATGCAATATTATTGCTTAATAATGCATTTGGAAGAGCAATTGTTCTTACTAAGCAGAGTAAAAGTGTAATAGGTTTACAAATTAGTATTAGATAGATATATTTTTCTTTCTAATTCATTATAAAAGGCTAAAAATTGTCTCTAACACTGTTAACAAAATTAAGTGCAGATAAAATAATATGTTATAGTTAAACATGCAAGTAAATGTTTAATCTTTAGTTGTAATTTCAAACAGCCTTAGATGGCCAATTTAATAATCATCTTTCATGTCTTTTATTTTCAATGAAAAAAAACTATTTTTTTATTAAACATTTACATTTTTATAACTTTTATTAAAGCCTCATGATTTTGACACTTTCTACTGTTTCATCTGGTGAGTATTTTTGATAATGCTCAACCTTTCTGTTCAGACAAAATATTTTATGTTAAAACTCAGTAAATTGGACTTAATTTTGTTTTAATTTAATTTTTCTAAATAAAAAATATTCTAAAAAATTATATTTGACCCTTTTAAACATTTAATCAATGACCTGTTAATAGGTACCACAAACAATAACCAGATTAACATTTTTTTTCTGAATAATTAATAAACTTTTTTATTAAAATCTTTTTTAATGTAAGTGAACAATGGTAGATTTATGAATCTATCAAATTGTGCTTTAAAATCTAATATTTTCTTCCAAAAATTACAATATTTTAAAAAAGTTTAACATCAAGGTTATTCTGACAGATAATGGTATAATAGAGACTGTCATTTTTTTCTTTACTTTAAAGTCAACTTTATTAACTTCTGTATTAAAAAGTATAACATAAATGCATAAATTGAAAGTTTATCTATATATTTCTTTATAATAATTAACCAATTTTATAAACAAACAAAAAATAATAATTTAATATACTTCAAAATCTTCATGTGAAAACTAGATCAGAAAAATGCAAATGCCCTCCAGGCATTCCTTCAGTGAAAAGAACAACAAAAAAAGTCATTTTGTCTTAGCCACTGCCCATGAAATAGTGACTTTTTCTGATTTTTTTTTTCAATTTTAACATCAACAAAAGCATTATGTTAAAATCTATTTTTTAAAAAAAACATGGATCATTATCATTTAGGACAGTGGTTCTCAACCTGTGGATCATGACCCCTTTGAGGGTCGAACAACCCTTTTACAGTGGTTGCCTAAGACCATTGGAAATTATACTTATGAAATATCAAAAATAATTTTAAGTTTGGGAGTCACCACAACATAAAAAACTGTATTAAAGAGTTACAGCATTAGGAAGGTTGAGAACCACTGACTTAGGATAACATTAACACCACAATCTAAAATGTCGAACAACAATCCTTTTCTGATAAAACTTTCAATGATTTTCAATGAAGGTGAGAATTTATGTTATAATCATAACTTCAAAACAATGAAAGTAATCTTTAAATTAATATATTACCTCAGCCAATAAATAATAGAAATAATAAATAGAAATAATAATCAGAACAAAATACTTCATTTTAGCTTTCAGTGGGGAAAAATGTATTTTCATTTTTTTTAAAAAAAAAAAAACATTTATTTTCCATTAAATTTTTATTAGTAAAATAAATTTCAATAAAGAATATATTCAAATAACTGGAAATATGTTTTTGAATTATTAAAATTCAACTTACAATTACAAAAAAAAACAACAATAGAAACTAATAGTGATCTTTTTGATATTGTGTTTTTATTTATTAGTATATAATTCTTGTGTGTCCTCAATAAAATTTTAGTTAACTAATTTTTTTCTAAACAATATATTCAAATAAAAACTGAAATGCAACCATTGATTTTATAAAAATAAAAATGAATAGTAAATAAATTATGTATAAAATTATATTTTCCAATTTCATGAAAGTGAAAATAATACAAGTTTATTGAATATCTTCTTATAAAGGGATAATGATTTATTTTCTTGAATTGCCTTTTCAATATAAGATTCTCACATGTGAATCATTTTAGTTATAATTATAATCACTTTAAAATATTTTATTTTGTTTTTGCCATCAAATGAAGACAAACTCATCACAAGAATGTGATAGACAATTGTAATTGAATCACTCTAAGTCTGATTGTAGTACCAGTAAAGTACTTCAGCCTTTCTCTCTCAAACTCAACTGTAATTATTACATTAGGCCCGAAATAGTCTTTCAGCTTGGATACAAATAATAGGAAAAAAAGTTTTTAGTAATATATCTTTTCAAAAATGTTCATTTCATTAAAAATTAATAATATGAAATCAATCAAATATTTAAATTTTATTTAAGTAAAATTGGTAACACAAATGTATTGTTTTTTTTTTAAAGTTTATTTATCCATAGTATATATAAAGAAGTATATAGAAAAAATATGTTAAATATCACTTTTAGTTTTGTTAATTTTATTTGAAGACATAAACAATCCCAAACTTTAAATTTTCAGATAAAGATTTCTATATTTATGCTATTATTATTAAAAATTATACACAAATTATTTTTTGTAAAACTGTAAGCTGTAAAATATATATATATAATATTAATACTGAATGTTCAGTACAATAAATTGCATAAAAAATTTTAATGGATAGTTCATTTGCAAAAACTACTTTTTTCCATTTAACATATTAAAATTTTTATAGATAGATTAATTTTGTGAATAGATAAAAGTGAAATATGATTTTCTGCTTGTTTAAAAAATATTTTTGATTATTTTCACTCACTAATTGGTTGATAATTATTTAAAACAAAAAGATACATACATATAAACTTTTACTTTATTCATTTATTTTTTATTTTTAGAAATAAACGTTAATAAACTAGACCATAATATAATGAAAGAAAATGTCTGTGTCTATTGTGCCAATTTTTGTCAACTATTGTAATTATTATAAAACAAATATCATATTTAAAAAAAAATTGATAGTTGTACCATAAATCTACCTTTGTTCATTCACATTAAAAAACTTAAAATAAAAAATATTTCATTCATTTTCCTAAAGAGTATTTATACTAACTTAGTTGATAACATATATAATACATTGTTTTGGTTTGCAAGTAAGTGTTTGTATATTTAAAAATATCAAGTATGACTTTTTGCAATACTATTTATAAAATTTAATTTTAAAAAGTAAATTAATTTATTGAGTTTTACTATAAAATAGCAATTTTCTACAAAAGTGAAGGATGTGGATTTTCAAAAAGTCTTACCAGGTGGGACAAAAGAAAATGTCAAATTGTTAAAGAGTTAATTATTACATATATTCAAACTAATAAGATTCAATTTCACAGATAGTTAAAAATGAGAATCTCTTTTTCTTGTGATATGTAAATTTAACTTGTGCAAGTAATTTGCAATTTAAAAATCAGTCTGATAATAAGATCAAGCTCTAATTTAAGCATGATCAATAAAGATTGGTTTATTTAAAAAATAATCTCTAAGCATAGATGTCCCATGCATTTAAAACATTTATTAATGGGGGAGTATTTGCTAATTCAATAGTGCATGTATGAAGAGTACTTCTTTTAGCAATATTTTATATGTATAAAATTACTATATTATATATATATATATATATATATATATATATATATATATATATATATTAGCATTTCAAGCAGGTTAGAAGTCAGGTATTTATCATCAATTTAGTTCTGCTTTTTTATTGTCACTGCATAAATATCAAAGGAACATTACATTATTATAAAATAAGTCAAAATTCACTTTACTATAATATTATTTTCATAATACATTTAATGTTTATTAATTACTTTGTTGTCACAATTAATTTAAATTTTATATATAGAGAATTAAGGTTTAAAAAGTAAATAAAATCACTTTAAAGTAAGTAAATTAAAAAGAAATTAAGAAAAAATAATAATATTAAAATAAAATTATTTAAAAAAAAAAAATCAAATAATAGATGTATCCCTTTTTTTTTAATCAAAAGCACTAGATGTAGATGTCATTCAGTTAAAATGTATCCATATAGTATATATCATATATAGCTTTAAAAAATTTGGAAAATTCTCAAAAATACTATAACACTTTAAATAAAGTAATAGACTTAAAAAATGATCCTCACATAATTCTCACTCTTCAGTGGTGGGCGTGTCTTATTGTCAAGCTCTCATCATAATAAAAGATATTTACTGCACTACAACATGTGAGAAGTAATAAAAGTTTTACTCAAATTTTTTTCAATAGTTTTAAGTCTCAACCAATCTTATACATAAATAAAATCTCTTTCTCTCTCTCTCTCTCTTTTTTTTTCTATTTATATATATAAGAGATTGTAAAAAAGCCAAAAAGAGACCACATGTGTGATGGATGTATGAAATAGAAAAGTATGCAGGGGTGATGCGGAGAAAAGAAGCTAAAGATCAGAGAAGATGGTTTGAACTTGGAGAGACCTTCATCCTGCAGTGGAGTGATTGTGGTTGATGATGATATATATATATTAATAGTAATTTTGATGGATTTGCTATTGTTTTATTTCAACTAGAACTGGTCTGATTGGTTGCTGCACATCTTTACATCTTGGCTGTGAATTTAACTTCATTTATAAAGAGTTTCTATTTATTAAATAACACACACATATATATATATTCAAAAAACTTTTTTAGTTTTTATCATTATACCCTTTATATCAATTCCATTATATTACAATAATTCACCAGCATACATAATCAAAACATCCTTTCTGTCCCTTACAAATAACTTTTGCTTGTCAGATGAGGTAGAAGTATCAAACATTTGAATTTCCATTACTGATGTTGACAGCTTAATAACTTTCACTCCACTATTTTCATGCAAAGTACTGATGGGATTCTACTCAATCATAATACCCTGTGAAAGAATGAACAGTCATTGCTTTGTAGATACATAATCCACATAATATAACAATCATCCACCTATTTAGAAAGTCATATCACTTTTTAATGCATGAATTTTGCAAACCATCTCTCTTTGAATAATATATGTAAAATTGTAGTGAAATAGAATCAAATGCAAAGCATTTCAAATTATTTACATATTAAAATAATTATCCTTTTTTTTTATGAATAAACAATTCTAGAATCATAAAGAGCTTTACTTTTTGTAATATGTCATTTTGTATAGTGCTGAATTTATATTTTATATTTTTGACAGAACTAAACAGACATAAATGCAAATATGAAATAAAAAAGGCATGGTTTGTTGCACAAAATGAATACATAATGAACCAAAAAAGTAATAGCATTCAAATTAGCAAAAAAATAATGTTTTCAGCAGGCTGACCATGAATATGATGTGAAAGCATTGAAACAATAAATATTATTAAATTTTATATTTAAACTCTGTATGAGTATTTTTTTACATTAATAATTAGAATGGCAGAGTATGAAAATGTAATTATAATGCAAATTGTAATAGTAATAATGAAATTTTTATTTTGACAAAACTTATCATAGGTTTCAAAAGTGTGCCTAGTGAAGAAATTAGTCTTTTTAATTCCAGGTTTAATTAGATTTAAATGGATCAATTCAAATATTTTACTAGTAATGTAAAACTACAGATATTAGATAGAGACTTATGGTCAAGATTTTTATATATCTTATTTATTGTATTTTAAACTTACTCCTGAGCAAGAGAAGAGATTCAATAAAAAAACATAAGATATTAAAATGGCTGGCATCAAAGTTGTGAATAGAAGGAGTTTAACAATGGTAAATGAAAATGTAACAAGATATTATATGCTAAAAGCTAAAATATTGTAAACATTTATTTTTATTATGAATATATATTACAGATGGTTTTAAAACAAATTAAATCAGGTATATATGATAATATGATGAACTATTTTCATCACCTATACCATCATCACAATCCTTCAGGCAAATACTAAACCAGTTATGCATTGTAGATCAAAAAGTAGATAAAACACTCTTTAAACATTGCGTTGCAAGGAACTTTATAAGTTTCCTCACCTCTCCACATATAAGAATAGTAAATGAAAAAATACTATATATTAGGTTTGCCATTAAAGGATTAGAATGAATTTCTATCTTTGTTGGATTCTCTAGTTAAAAGAAATAAGATACTCATTTACCAATCAACAAAATTTATTAGTTAATTGTAAACTAGGGTTGCCTGGATGAAAAGGATTAAGATTAATTAAAATCTTAACGTTTTTTAAATTTTATTGATCTGAGTTTGAACCTTAGTCATAAGCATGGTAGATATATAGATATTGAAAAAAAAATTATAAATACTGAAAAAAAGATTATTAATGCAAATGAAAAAGCAATAAGAAAGCGAGAATATGATGGAAAGTAAGGTTCAAAGACAAACAAGGAAAATAAGTAAATACTTATATATATATATATATTAGTTTTTAATTTTATCTTTAAAATGTATTCTAGTGGAATTAAATTACTATTCTTTAAAAAAACTAAATAAATCAATTGTTCGAAAGTAATTTAATTTTATTTTTCTTTACATAGATTTTTTTTTCCTTTTTTAGAATTATTGTGAAATTTAGTTTTATAAAAAGATATCTGAGAGAATATATTGGATCTTGTTTATTTGCAGGTTTTCTTTCTTTACTGAGATTCAAATTAAAATGTCAGAAGTTGAATTCGTCTGAATATTAGTTTATTATGTTTCAGTGAAATAATTTTCTTAATATAAAAGAAAATAAATCTATTAGTTTAATTTAAATAAATGAAAAAGAGAAAAAAAAAGTGTGTATTTTTAAAGCTATCTAATACCAGAGATATTGGTTGGTTGAGTCGAACTTTTGTGAAAGGCAGTCTGTTTGAGATCTGGTGGTGTTGCTGTCAAATTTAATCCTTATGTCTGACTATATGGCTGAAAATCTAATAGTGTATCAGAGCTGATTGTAAAGCTTCTGCAATTTTGATTGCTAGCTAAGATAAGGTTGTCAGTCAAACTTTCACTTTGGAAACACTTAAACTGCAGCTATAAAAGAATTTTGAAAAGTTGTCATTAAGTTCTAAATGTATCATATAACATTGAAATTGGCAGTGATAATGATTAAATATTATTATTTAATTATATTACTTACTTATCTACTTATTTTTCTCACTTTTGATTTGCCCCACAAAACTTTACAACATACACATATATGGTAAAGTTTTTATCATGTAGTGTTTAACATATCTTTCTGTTATTCAACAATTTGGATTTAAATCCAGATGAAAAGTAGAAATAATTTCAGATGTATAAAAATTTTCATGCAAGTTTATTTATTTATTTATTTTAATAAGCTATTAGATAATTTTAGCTATTCAATTGTTATTTTTGTAATTATTATTTGCTTATTTCTACCAGTTCAAGGGGTGGTAAACCCCAGCCCTAGTAGACAATAACATCAACGTCCTTATAGTTACCAAGTAAATGGTTTCTGTAAAAGAGATAATTATTTTTTATTAATAATATGATTGATAAAATTTTATTTTTTTAATTTGCAATTTTAAACTTTCTTACTCGTTTTATTTTAATAAACTTAATTTAAATATTCCGATCCTATAGAAAAATGTAGATCTAATATCTTAAATAAAGAACCCGCTGACATAAAGTATCATAGTGATTATTACGTTTGGGAAAGAGTTTTAAAACATGTTCAGAACTAAACGAAAAGGTTGTATTAGATCTAGAAATGAAGCAATATGGTGATTTTCTAAACTTAACTAACCCTAAATAAACTTGTAAATTTGCATTCACAGGTGATGTAATTAATCAGTCTGAATATTTTTAATTTGGTATTATAAAACTAATGCTAATATGGTCATTATGTAAACTAGTAATTTAAAGTTATTTATTGAAGAAAAAATTCAAGGTCAACTACCATTTTCTAATATCCAAGTCATTGGAAAATGTACTAAAAACTAAATTCAATATATATGGAGAAAAACTCATAACACTAAATAATGGGTTCAATACAAGTTGCAGTAGTTTTGTTAAATAGAACAATTATTATTAGTTATATGAAATTTTGTTTTTGAAAATACTGATTATGTACCAACTGCTATTCAGTTAGAATTGATTGACCTTCAGGTTAATATAACACCCAAGAATTTCATAAGAAAAGAGATCGCAAAATCTTGTAACTACTTAAATTAATATTTGATTTTTCAATATTTACATGATAATCTAAAATGGAATTAAGAATAAATCATCATAATCCATTATCAATCCGCTGCAGGATGAAGGTCTTTCCAAGTTCACTTCATCTTCTCCAATCTATAGTTTCTCTTCTCCACATCACCCCTGTACATTTTCTTATTTCATCCATCCATCTCACCTGTGGTCTCTTTCTGGGTCTTTTACAATCTCTAGAAATCCCATTTAAGATTTCAATTGTCCATCTATTATCATCTCTTCTAGTAATATGTCTCTCCCAACTCCACTTCAATCTTTTAATTTTTTTCAATGAGGTCAGTAACACCTGTTTGTTCTCTTACCCATATATTGCATTTTCGATCTCTTCTTGTTACTCCCAACATGCATCTTTCCATACATCTTTAAGTGGTCTGAAGTCTCTATATTGCTCTTCTATTAAGTGTCCAAGTCTCAAATTCAAAGTAAGAACTGGTAAAACACATATATTAAAAACCTTCCTTTTCAAACCCATAGGCATATTTCCTTTTAGTATCAAGTTATTACTACCAAAAGCACTCCAACCAAGTTTGGTTCCATGATTAATTTTATCCATTATGTTTCCATCTGTATTAATAATCTGGCCAAGGTATTTGTAATTGTTAACTTCTTCTAACTCATCACAATCAATCTTTATTTTCATATTTTGAAAAAATCCATTAAATGTTACTTTAGTTTTTTTAACATTTATCTTTAGTGCTACTTTCCTACTTTCATCTGATAACTCCTGCAACATTTCCTGCAACTCTAAAGCCTTATTTGCAAACACAATTACATCATCTGCAAAATCTAAATGACTTAAATAATCTCTATTTATTTTCACTCCTTCAACTTCCCATTTTAATCCACAAAATATTTATTGCAGCACTGCTGTAAAACGTTTTGGAGGTATAGAGTTACCATGTCTTACACCCTCCTCAATGTTGCCTAGTATCATTATGTAATCTAATTGTTGCTGTTGCATTTTTATAAATATTCTTTAAAATATGACAATATCCTGGATCTATACCTTGATGATCCAATGCTTTAATCACTGAAGAAATGTTTATAGAATTAAATGCCTTTTCATAATCTACAAATCCAAAGCATAATTGCAACTCATATTCATTTGTCCTTTCTATAACTTCTCTCAATACCTGGATATGATCTACTGTACTAAAACCACTTTTAAATCCAGCTTGTTCTCTTGGTTGATGGAAATCCAATGTTCTCCATAGATGAGTTGTAATTATCTTGGTAAAAATTTTGTATAAAACTGATATAAAGCTGATAGTCTATAATTTCTAATATCTTCTTTGTCACACTTTTTAAATATTAATATTAATACTTAATTCTTCCAGTCATCTGGTACATCTTTATCATTTAGACATTTGGTATATAACTTTGCTAAAAAAAATTATATTTCTTCACCTGCTTCTTTTAATATATTAATTATAATTCCATCATTATCTGGAGCCTTTTCTTTTTTCATACATTTAATTGCATGTCTCACTTCTTTATTTAAAATTCTGGGCAATTCAGAAGACATAATAGATATAAGAGGAACTTGTTCTTCATTACTATATAATTCTTGATAAAAGTCTTCTACCCATTTCTTAATGTCATCTCTCTTTTTAGTAATAATTCCATCTTTTTTTCTTATTGGAGATATAAATTTCCTACCAATACCAAAATGTTGTTTTACACTCTTGAGGCTTTTATTCTTTTCTACAGCTATTCTTGCTAGTTCACAGTTATACTTGTTTACATCATATTCAACTCTTTTCTGCACCACTTTACAAAATTCGAGATATTCGATACTTTTTAAGGCATTATTTTTGTATATCCTAATATTCCTTCTTTTCTTTATAAATTGTCTAGTCTCAGTAAAAATTTTATTGGTCAATTGCTGTTTTTTTCTACCAACTATCTTTGTTACAGTTTTTTAAAGTGTATCAGTTATTTTCATATTAATTTCATTCAAATCTGAATCATGTTCAAAATCTACTAATACTTGAAACCAATTTGTAAGTTCTAATTTAAATTCTTTAGAATGTTTCTGAAGATTAGGAATATCAGCTGTAAATATTGTTTAATTAATGATCACTTCCTGTGTTAAATTTATTCAGAACATTACAATCTTGAAATATGTATTTTCTGTTAGTCAAAATATAATCCAATTCTGTTCTACCTTCATTTGGATGCTTCCATGTCCATTTCCTTTTAACATTTTTCTCAAAAAAAAATACATAATATAAAGTTTTTCTTTTTCTGCAAACTCCACAAGTCTATGTCCTCTCTCATTTCTATTACCATAACCAAAATTATCTACAGCTCTTTTATCTTTTATTTGTTTACCAATTCTAGGATTAGAAGTCTTCTATAACAATTTTAAAATGTTGTTTACTTTGATCAAAAGCCTTTTGTACATCCATATAAAAATTTTCTACTACTTCATCACTATAAGAACTTGTTGAGGCATAAACCTGAATTATCTGCATTTGGTATCTGCTATTAAACTGTATAACTAATCTTGCCACTCTGTCCGATACACCATCAATCTCCACAATGTTGTTATTCCACTTTTTATTTATAATGAATCCTACTCCACTTGTATTTCCACTAATTGTAACTTTATAATAGAGTACATGTCCACTTTCTCTTTACCTTTTCTTCTAACTTTACAAAGTCCAATAATGTCCCATTTAACATCACATGATCACTATCTTTTATACTAGCACATAATTGTTATGGAGAGAGTTTTGCCTTGTTTAATGTCCCATTTAATATAAGACAGTTCTTCTTTAATTCTTGCAATCTTTCTTCATTTGAAAATGATCTGCAGTTGTAAGTACCTAAATAAAAAGTCATCATCAAATGGCAGCCCAGGCTCACAATCAGGGGATTCTTAGCACCCTCCACCTTCAGCCACTAACCACTGCTTAGTTCATGACTTTACAACCTCCTAGGAATAAGGGCCATGATTTACTTTTGTCTGTCATAATTGTATATATTAGAAAAATATTTATCATTTACACAAACATTCATTCTGCCTTATCAGGCAACTGAGAAGAAAGACCATGGTGTTTCTTGATCTTAATCTCAGAGGGAAAAAAATCAATATAAAGAATTAACTTATTCCAATGAAGAAATGAAAATATATATTGTACTTGTAGAACAGTCTTGTTTACATAATAAAAACAAAAATAAAAGTTTACACATCTACTTGTTTTTTTATTATTCATTTTTTACAAAATAATTAAATGTTTATTTCATAATAAGTTTAACATTTACATTTACATTGTATTTGAATGTAATAGCTTATTAATAGAAAGTTAGTTGACTGAAAATTTATTAATGTCAAAATGAAACAATTTTCTATCAGTAACCTTATTATAATTTTGTTATTTTTGGTATTAAAAATATAATTTTAGTAATGTTTTACTTTTTGAAACGTATGCTTTAATTATATAGAATTTTTAGGTTTTATTAAAATACATTTTTATCCAGAGACCAATATAAAGGCTTTTGTTTTAATTACTTATTTATATTTATTAGTGCTTTTTTAATTACAAAGTTGATCATTTAATTTTTTGACTAACTTCATTTATTGAATTTAAGTTTTTAATAAAATTTATAAAAATAAAAAAGTAACATAGAAAATAAGTTTTTTGTAATGAAAAATACTATTTAAAAAAATCTGAAAAACAAAAGATCACACATGGTATAGAAATGTGTTAACAGGTTAAGTAGCAATTTTTAATGAAAAAATATCAAAGATTTTCACTTTGAAGGTTGTAAATTGTTGTAGTTGGTGAAATGTAAGTTAATTTTATTCAATACTATATATAAATAAATGAGGATTCTGGTTTTTAGTATTAGTTAAAAATTTGTAGCACAATCTTTCTAAGCAAGCAGTTAATCAAAATTAGATTCGCAAGACTGAAAAAATGTGCAACAGATAAAAAGGCACACTTCAAGATTTGCTAATATAAGCAATTACTGTAATTCAGTTAACTTTTTTCAATCAGAAAACAATCACTTCCTACTGTGTATCTAAGATTATAAGTGGAAATATTTCTTTATCACAATAGTTAGAGAAGAAAATATTTAATTAACTGAAATATTTATTTGCAAAAATTTAAAATAAGTAAAAATAGCTCTGCTCTGTAAATTTAAATATCAATGAATTGAAATAATTTACTTTAAATATTCCAGATGATTCAACATTTGTTTTTCTAGCTGTTGTGAGACACAAGTTTTTCTATACATAATTTTGGATGTATAGTAAAAGACTTATTTTTTACTGTAAAAAAATTGATTAAATTTTGATGACTAGTTAGCAATTCAATTTCTTATACTGATAGTGTCTAAATCAGGGATGCCCAACCCGTAGCTCGTGAGTCACATGTGGCTCGTGTAACTGTTTAATGTGGCTCGAATTGCACTCTTCAAAAAAGTAAACATTTTTACAATACAAACAATAACGATATGCAGTGTCAGGTTTCACATTAAATAAAATATATTTTTCCTGTAATTGTAATTTATATGTATGTTACCAAATTTTTAATAAATAAAATGTATTTACATTTTTTTTCTTTTTAACATATTACACCATTTTTTTTTTTTGCTGTACACGTTTGGTTTGGTGCTATATATATATTGTGTTTAGTGCTCTTGTATATATTGTTGTTTTTATTGAGAAAGATCCTTGTAGACGTTTGGTTTGGTGCTGTATATATATTGTGTTTAGTGCTGGAAATAGTTTTTATCGAGATAGATCCATGTACACGTATATATTTTGCTGTATATATCGATGTTTAGTGCTGTAAACAGTTGTTTTTATCCATGTACACATATATATTTTGCTGTATATATATATATATATATTGATGTTTAGTGCTGTAAATAGTTGTTTTTATCGAGATAGATTTGTGTACACATATATATTTTGCTGTATATATTGATGTTTTCATCGAGAAAGATCCGTGTACATGTTATTTTGGCCACATTAGAAATGGCGGATTGATACCAATGTGAATAGGCCGTCCCCCCCCCCACCTATCTCCCTACATTGCAGGTTTAGTACCCAAGTACCATGTTTATAAATGTAATATGAAAAATGTAATATATAATTGTGGCTCCCCAAATTTTTTTAAATTCTCAACTGGCTCACGTCAAGTTAAAGGTTGGGCACCACTGGTCTAAATTATATCATTTTACCAATTACATATAATTGGAAGTTTAACTCTCAATGGCAACAACCATCATGGGATCCCCCAAGAAATTTTCATGTGCTTTAATTTCTTAGAATTTTAAAAATTGAGCAGGTGTCTATCTCATTACCTTTCTAGTTATGTCTGTGTTTTATAAAAATCAAATTACTTTCAACATTTTTCTAATGTAGTGTAGATTTTATATCATTTTTTGCAGAAGTAGTCATATTTCATACCATTTGCAGTTAGATTCTAAACTTAATTAAGTGAATTTCTCCATTTGTTGCAATCTGTGGGGTTTTTTTTTACTCTTTATACAAATATAATATTTTTTGTAAATAATGCTTATGGTAATAGAAATCAATATTTTTCATTATTATTATAATTATATAACAAATTACTTTTTTCCTAAAAGAAACAACTAACTGATCCCTGTTAAAAGCAGTATTGGTAGAATTCTACACAAGGTAATCTTATTTCTTCATTTTTTGCAAGCTGTGATTGTATTTTTTAATTTTTTATACAAATATTATAATATTTCAATACTTATTATAATAAAAATCGTATCTACTTATTACAGGAAAGCAATCAACTAATTTCAATTAGAAGCTATTCTAAACAAAAGTAATTTTATTTTTCCATTGTTTTAAAAATTTATGATTACATATTTTTATTTTTTTATACAAATATTATAATAATTATTGTTAAGTAATGTTTATAATAATAACAAAGCAAATTTAAAGCCACGTTTATGTCACAAAATATTATTTTCCTTAGGTGCAGTATCAGATACTAGTTGCTTGCAACATTTACATTATAAAACCATAGTGTTAGCCATAGTAAATTAATAATCTATTGATGCATATGTACATGCATGATGGAAAATCATTAAATAGATTATAAAAGAAAACAGAACCATTATAATAAAAGTAATAAATTTTCATATGTATTGATAGATGTCAATACAATCCAACATAATCATAAAGTAGATAAAAGATTTTTACATTTAGTGAATGGTGTCAGTATTTATAAAAATAACTATACTTCAAAAATATGCTAATAAAATTAGGTGTGTTGATATAAATAGTTTATAATCAAAAGTCATGTTTACAAGAGATGATTTATTTTATGAAATAAAGATCATGTGATGACACAATTTATCACTGAATATTATGATAAAATGATTAATAAAAAATATTTTAAATAGCTGAAGCTATAGATAAATTTTTTTTATGTTATGGTTTATAAATTGATTTTATGATATAATATTTGAGCATCAATGGAGATTATGAATAGAATTAAGTGAATTTTAAAGTCATTTCTTGTTTTTCTGTAATTGTTTCTTTTTCTCTTAACATCTATATTTGGTGTACAATATATTATGAAAGATTTAAGCTTCTATTAGTGATTTAAACATATTCTTGTGTGCATACAATCATGAAAACTATACATAAAAAATGGTAAAACTTTTAAATTCTACAAATTTTTAATTTTACTGCTATATGTCAGTCTACAAAAAATTAATTCATTTATTTCTTTTAATTTCTTACCATGGCATTATTAATAACAGCCATGATCATAGCATTTAGATCATACATAGCACAGTTTGAGAAATTTGATATATCACATAAGGAATTGCTAAATATTTGATGTAGTAAGGTAAATACTACCTTTAAAAATTCTGTATTAATGAATCAAGGTGGTATGAAATTATAGCTATCAATTTTTTCACATTACATAATATTTCCACAGTTTCTAAGTCACCCAAATAACTTATGTTAAACACTTTTATTCCATGTAGGTCATTAAAATTGATGGATCTATTTTTAAAGTCTAATGGTTTTTCTGATAAAATACATGTAGAGGAATATTTTATTGTAGTATGTGTCAATTTTAATAATAATGAGTCATTTCATTTTTTAGCTTATATACTACATGATAAAATGAACAATTCTCTATTCTGGTGCCATCTATAATAAGCTTATGTAAATCAGTTATTACAAAATGATACTGCATTTAAATTTCCATTTCCAGAACAGTTTTTAACTTTTGTATTTATCAATGAAGCTTGAGATTCAAAGCTACAGGTTATGCTAGTACAGAAATATTTGATATTTGATCAACAGAGTAATAATTTGGGCATATTATTTTATTAAATTATTAAAATTGCTTAACTGGCAATCATCCAGGAATATGTACTCCATCACTCCCATTGTTGTTCTAAAACACTCAGGGCACATCAAATCAGATTTGCTCCTCAATTGATTTGACAGCTTAAATTTGATTCAAAAATTGTAAATAATTAATGGAGAAAAAAAGTCTACTGTTTTTTTTATCATCAATAAAATATGAATATTATATTAATCTCATTATCATCAATCCAGTACAAGATTTTAGTGTCCTATTTTTTAGATTTTTTTCTCTACATTATCATCATTCATTATCTCTTCTACTATTTGAATCGAATGTACCTTAATTTTATTCTTTAAATGTTTTCATCAATATCACTGACTATATATTTTCCTCTTATTTGTATGACTCATTTTTTGTTAAAGTAACAATGTTTCTTTATACTTTATAGTATGATCTGCAGTCTCTGTATTGCTTTTTTGACAAGTGTTCTAGTTGTAGATCTGAATTATAGAACATTTTTATTTCTGTTTTGGTGAGAATATGACTTTTTTAGGTGACTGTTCTCTAATCAATTCAGCTAATGACCTAATATTGTTCACTAAATATGCAGCCTTTTAAAAAAAATCACTCAAACTCTCTCCCAGCAATTGGCAAACCTGATGAATACTGCCTTCACTATTTTTAATGAGAAGATGTTAGAGATCTTTGGTTTGCAGTGGGCTATTTAAAAACTGGTTTAGCTTTTAAATTGTATATATTTAATATTAAATTATTTCTATTAAAATTTTATTTAAATTTAATTCTAATATTAAATCTCGTCATTATGTTTCTCTTATACTAAATAATAATAATCAATAAAAAATTTAACATAAATACTGTCATTTCTGTAATTTTTAATAACTTATTTTTATCTTTAATACCAATAATAACCCATTACATTTTTCTAATCATTTTGGCATGTGTTTATTAGTTAAAGATTGTGTGCAAAACATTGCTAAATATTTTTTCTACTTCTTTTGTTTCTGTCAAAATATTGATGTCAGAGAACCTCAAAACATATTATTTGTCAAGAACATTCATGATTTGGGTTTTAAGTCACAATCAGGCCCAGCCTCTCAACATACTAGTTAGTCATCCAATATTAGTTGATAAAAGATATTAATTTAATCTGGTTGTCAGATAAGTATCAATTCATTAAATATAAGAACAAAAATAGGATTAGTCATTCATTATACTAGAAATTATCCACCTAATGAATAATATTTTTGTAGTGTAATTTTCATTACACCACTTTTACACAAGAAAGGGGCAGGTTTCCATCCACCTTTACACCAAATGGAAGGGTGTAATAATAAATAAGTAACCAAAGACATGCGAAAAAGATGTATGATTCCCAAGATAAACATTTTGTACTAAACTAGCACTCATCAATTGGACCAGATCACAATCTCTTAAGTGCATTTTTGTCACTGTTCAGCATAGTGTAACTTTCACTATACTACTGAGTCAACTGATAAATTCTGGTTCAACATGAAATGCGCATCTTGGGTACTGTATATTTTTTTCACTTGTCTTTGGTCATATATACTATACCCTTCCACAAGATATTAAAGCAGAAAGAAACAAGCCTCTATTATTATGAGAGTGTTGTAGTGAAAATTACACTACAGAAATATTATTCATTAAGTTGATAAAAATTATTAATATAATTATGTCAAGAAGTTTGTTTCAAAATTGTAAGAGCAGTAAATTTGATAATTATGAATTAAAATGTACTAATTTTACTATCTATATATGCTGAACAATGATATAGATGTGCTTAAAATATTGTGATGTGGCCCAATTCATAAGTGCTGGTATCATCACAAAATGTGCATCTTGAAGATCATACATCTTTTCCGTGTGTCTTTGGTTATATGTTTATGATTACACATCTCCATAAGAAGTTAAAAGTAAATAGAAACCAGTTCCTACCTTGTGTAAAAATGATTTAGTGTTAATTATACTACAAAAATATTATTCATTAAATGAGTATAATATAATTGAGCATACACTGTTGGTGAAGATATCATTTTATAAAGATGTCAATTTATTGAATACATAAATTAAATACATTTGGTTACTTCCAATATATAGTCTAACTAATCTTGCAATTATGTTCATGTATTATTAATGTACATAGTATTGTTTTTAAAATATTTTATTTGTAGCAAATTCTACTCTGTTTGTATTTCTAATATCTGTACTTTATAGTAAAATATGTGTTTCTTTTTAAATCATTGCTCCCTTTTATTTTTCCATTATTATTATCACTTTCTTTAATGTAAATGATGGCTTATTCTTTTTTATTCCCAATTCATGTTATTTATATAATATTATGTTTCAAAATTTGCACCTTTGAAAATAAATAATATAATAAAATAAATAAATAAATAATTTATAATTTAAACCACCAAACATATTCTGCCTAATAGGATAGTGGTAGCTATGGTTATTAAAGAACCAAAGACACCAAAATGTATAGGTAGTGAACTGAATTCAGACCTATATGATTATATAAACTAATGAGCTTAGATTAAAACTATTATTATGTTTTCAATTTTTGTTCTCATAGTTTTGTAATTAAGTAGAGATAAAAGGTGTTTGGTAGAGGGTTGCATTAGATCCTAAGATCTAGGTACAGTGCTCTCAGTTCCAATGTTCATCACTGATGAAGGCCACAAGCCAGAAACTAGTCTGGGGATATTGGATGAGTAGGCACTAGATAATAAGGGATTTTATGCACAAGCCTTCTGGTATCCATTGATTACTCTGGCTTGCACTGAATGGCACTACTATATGGAGAGTTTTGCCTGTTTAAATTATAGTTTGAGAGTTCATACCAGAACTGACATAGATGGGTCACAGTCCTTGAATTTTGATCTCCATAGTCAGTCAAATGATCTACAGGGACATCCAGTAAATAATATAATGGTTTAGTGTTTGGGAATTCATAAGAAATTTAAGCACCAAAAGTCAAAGAACTCGAATTCTAATTCATAAACTTTGGGATTCAGAGCTGGCCAATCTATCATTGTACTAAACCAGGCAGAACAAAAAAACTAAATAACTATGATTGTGAATAAACTACTTATTGCATAGTCAAGCGTTGTTAGCCGAGAGGTCATCGCAGCCGCCTTGCAAGCAAGTAGTTGGTGGTAGACGGTTGTGGGTTCGCGTCCCGGCCGATGCTATGACATATGAAAAAAAAAAAACACTACTTATTGCATAAGAGAATTTAATTTAAAATATAAATTCCATAATCACGGGGGGGGGGGTGTAAGGTTATAAAATTAAAGTGCATGAAGTTTTAAACTAATATATCTTTTTTCATCGTAAAATTCTAATTGCAATTGTTTAGTAAAATCAGTCATTCTTAGTTTTTTTGTTATTAACTAAATTAATTTTAAAATCATATGAAACTATTTTTTTTTTTTTGTTTTGGATATTTTTATTTAAATTTAATATTTTTCTCAATACTATAATAGTAAATTTTTATAAATAAGAATTATTACAAGTTAGCTTTTGTGAAAGCGATTTTTACAAATATTAAATCTATCACTATATTGATGAATATATGCGTGCATGTATTTATGTATATACACACTCACATTATGACTAAGTAAATGAGTTAAAATTTTTGCAGGTGTGGTTATAATGGTTTTTTAAAAAGATTAAATTAAAGAATTACTCTTTAATTAATTATTTTGTTATAATATTATTTTTGTATGTTTTACTTTTAATTACATAAAGGAATCCATTTATTTGACTTTCATGTTTTTAATATAAGTATATAAAATTATAATATAAATGCTAAAATTGATTTTCTTTTTTTTTTTTAATGTTGTATTAAGTGTCGTAATAGTATGTGTTTTTAAAATCAAATATTATACCTAAGTATAGTTTTAAATAGTAAGATTTTTTTCAAGACTCTAGGATCAATATAATGTTTAAATTTTACTAATATTTTATATTAAATACTTATCTTTATTAAAATTTTAGAATGCATTTTATTTAAATCTATAATTAAATACTCACATACACGTATTTATATATCTAAAGTGTTCAATGCTAAACTAAAAACAATATAAATAACAGTTCCTAGTATCATTTAAATAATTCAGCCAATCTATGCTAAAAGATTCAGCCAATATAATAATCTCTCTTTGTAACTAGGGTATTGGAAAATTCATTAACTAGATTATTTAAATGTTATCATAAGTTGGCAATATTGCTCATGATAGCCATCTATATAATAATTGAGATGCAATAATAAATCATCATACTCTTATTGCATAAATTATTGATTATTGTAAAGAATAGAACAATTTTTATAGCAAAAGTCACTTTGAAGATTTCTCATTGCATGTCTTCATTACATTTCGATGGTGCTGTTGCCCTTCCAATTGTTCTTTGCTGCCTTGTGGCTATTTAGAGTGCTGCTTTATATTCATTTATTAGTTTTTTTTTTAAAAAATTGAAAATGTTAATATTATACAAATAACTATAAATCAAAGGAGGCAACAATACTTCTGATTTATAGTATCATAATGTACAGAAACTGATAATGCCACTGATTGGTAGATTTTGTTTCCTCAGACTCTGAGAGCAAACATTCTAATTTTGTTATTTTGGAAAGAAAAACTGTATATTTTCCATGATTATTTATGCAGCATATTTGTAAAATATTTATTTTAAACTAAAGATATTTATGATTACAATCATCTTTTATGTGAAAATGTTTGTTTTAAGAAGACAAACCAAAAGAAACTATAATTATGGTAATGCAGAAACTGGGATATGTCAGTGCAAACATTTTTTTTGCTATAGTTTAATAATAATAAGTACAATTTTTATTGCTTTATAATATTTGAAAAAGAATCCATTTCAATTTTAAAAAATATAGATTAAATAAATAAAAAAAATTTTTTTACCACTTTCTTTAAACTAACAAAAAAAAAAATTATTGTTCTATATTTACAAAGTTAAAACTTTATATTTTAGAAAGTTTTTCATTTATATTATATTTATAATAAATAATGTAAAGAGTATCAAAATATGATGCAGAATAAAGGTTTCATTGTAAAAATAAAATATTGCAATATGACACTTCACTAGGTGATAATGAATAAGTTAAGAGAGTAACCTCTATTGTTACTCTGCACAATAATCTTTATCTTTAAGATAGACAGACAGACAGACAGACAGATAGACAGATAGACAGATAGACAGATAGACAGACAGATAGATAGATAGATAGATAGATAGATAGATAGATAGATAGATAGATAGATAGATAGATAGATAGATAGATAGATAGATAGATAGATAGATAGATAGATAGATAGATAGATAGATAGATAGATAGATAGATAGATAGATAGATAGATAGATAGATAGATAGATAGATAGATAGATAGATAGATAGATAGATAGATAGATAGATAGATAGATAGATAGATAGATAGATAGATAGATAGATAGATAGATAGATAGATAGATAGATAGATAGATAGATAGATAGATAGATAGATAGATAGATAGATAGATAGATAGATAGATAGATAGATAGATAGATAGATAGATAGATAGATAGATAGATAGATAGATAGATAGATAGATAGATAGATAGATAGATAGGTAGGTAGGTAGGTAGGTAGGTAGGTAGGTATGTAGGTAGGTAGGTAGGTAGGTAGATGGGTGGGTGGGTGGGTGGGTAGGTAGGTAGGTAGGTAGTAGGTAGGTAAGTATGTAGGTAGGTAGGTAGGTTGGTAGGTAGGCAGGCAGATAAATAGATAGATAGATAGATAGATAGATAGGCAGACAGACAGACTGACAGATATAACCATAACTTTATTACTGTTAACATACCATTTATTGTTTTATTCCAGAATTTTATTTAATTTATGCAATGCTTGAATACCATCATATTAGCTACTACCCTTTAATTGCAGAGAAGAGTCATATAGATATTTGAAAACCAAGTGATAGTTTGATCTCAATTATTTTATTCAGTTTACCAATGTAGAACTTTTTTTTACTTCAGTTGAAAGTGATCAGGAAACTCTAACTAAAGCCAGTCCTAAGTTAAACTGTTTACAAATAACTAGTGCTTAATCTTGATACTTGGAATTTGCATAGATAATAAATTCATGTGCTTCTTACTCTTCTTTATCTAATTATTATCCAGATTTGGTTTATTTCTTTTTTTCTTCCTATCCATTTTAATAAAATCTGTTTTGTTTATTCCACTATTCCATCCTCATATTGCTCTATTTTGATACAGTAAGTCTAAAGAAGAAATCATAAAAGCTCTTCCTCTTTCATTCTCTTTATATCTCTCCTAGTCTCCACACAATCTTTCCTAATCCATTTTAAACTACCTACATTCCAAAAATAATGTTCAATATCCCCTTTTCCATTTATAAATTATATACAATCCAAATGCTTATTTCATTTTTGTCTTTCTTATCTAGTATCTAAAGCTCTTTCCCTTTTTGCTTAACAACAATTAGCATTCCCAAGTCATACTAGACAATAATAAGCTCTTCTGAGTGCTATTAAACATCCTTTTATATTTTATATCACTTTCATTCTTATTTAATTCCAAACTCTTTTTACAAAATCCATATTAATTTTTATAACTAATTATTTTTCTCTAACCAACAATATCTGTCTTCTTTTCACCACCCCTCATAATTACATGTCTGTAATATATTCTCTACAGATTTATCTCATTTCTTATATAAATACATGAAAGTAAATTGTTATTAACTTTTCAAATCTTTCTTGCATAATATTTTATCTTTTATACCAAGATGTTTAGAAAATTCTCTGTTCAAAGTACCCAAAAATCTGTGGGTCAGTCAAATAGACATATTGGTAATAGAGTTAGGAAGCATAAAAATGCTTTCAACCAAAAACTGATTACATCAGCTTTTATACCACATTTTTTTAGAAATTGGTCACACTCCTGACTTTGACAATACTAAAATATTAACTATTCTGGAAAAGTAATTTAAAAACTATGACAGAGTCTATTGAACTTTTAAAAAGATCCAACAATTTAAGTAAATGTGAAAAAATCCATTGTATTCCAACTTTATGGCAACTTATGACTTCATTTCTTTCTTTCTTCTTCTAAAATTATTTTTAATAAATCAGCTAACTGTAAGACAAAAGGAAATAAAATTTTTTGTTAATCCATTACACATGCAAGCATAATCATATTATTTCTTAGACACAAT
Organism: Epiperipatus broadwayi; assembly: GCA_028023455.1. Taxonomy (NCBI): domain Eukaryota; kingdom Metazoa; phylum Onychophora; class Udeonychophora; order Euonychophora; family Peripatidae; genus Epiperipatus; species Epiperipatus broadwayi. The sequence goes on from JAQFVV010006346.1 coordinate 2,993,098, forward strand.
AGTTTTTTATTACAACCTTTCTTTGACAAAAATGATTGTAATTTCATTGAAATTCTGGAAATCTAATTTAAGTAAAAGAATTTTCTGTTTCAATGAATTAAGATCTTTTTTGGAGATTTTTGAAATTTTAAATAGAATTCATTGTTTGTTGGATAGAATATTCTTTCTATGCATAAAACTAATACATGGTATGACTTTAAAAAGTTTTTTTTTCATCTTATAACTAAGAAAATCTTTATAATATTATGAATATAGAAAAAGGATATTTTAGCATTTACAAGCATTTGAATGATTATGTGTTTAAAAAGTGTGATTTCATATTCTTAATTAGTTGCAGAGTTCATGAAATTACTTAGAAATGCTGTGTGTGCAGTTTCATTTCCACTCTTATAAATTGCAAAGAATTCTACAGATAGCAAGTTAATTTTTTTTTTCAATTTATTTTATATTTGATATCAGGAAATAAATTATGTCATATTGTTTTTATTAAGGAAGTGATAACAGTGGGCAATATTATTCATCTAAGTCTCTAGTTTATTTTCAATAATATTCTATATTTTTGAACTGCCACAGATTTACAGTATTATATTATTAACCAAAAACATGACCTAGCTTTATTTTTAGCTAAAAAAAAATCTTTTATTAACCTGACTTTGATTGGTTTATAAACTCAAAATCTAACTTCAAATGCAGTTTCCCCTACTGGAGAAAGGTTTTGATTATGCATTGGCTCCTAAATGCATTCCATTTGAAAATATTATTTATAATATTGAATCTTCTTTAAAAAATGTCGACTTACAAATTCCTGACATAATTTAAAAAGAGATGACTGTTGTTATTATTCCAGATTATATAGATAATCTGACTGTACTTGATCATTTAGATTATAACAATAAAATTTTTAATTTATTAAATGGCAGCATATATTAAAAGAGTGTTAAAAAATCCTCTGACATACTTAGAAAAAAAAACTTATCAAAAATTACAGCAATAAAAATTAAAATTTCTCATATAGAAGGCTTTCAGTTATATCGTAAATTTTATAATTTATCTAAAATTCATAAACCTGAGGTATCATTCAGATATCTTGTTGTGTTATAGGGTATCTCCCACACATTTTTTGATTGACTTTTTTTTTATATGTCAAAGTGTTGACTGGGAAACCAACCCAGGCCAGCTGCTTGGAAGGCAGCTATGCTAACCATTAGGCCACCAGCAACTATGCTAACTGCTAGGCTGTCAAAGCTTGACATTTAGCTCAATATTGCTGTTGGAGACAAATAAGAAATTTAGGTTATTTTATTTCTATTATTAAAAACTTAAATAAAAAGTGATTTATTGATCAGTTTTGAGATGTCTTATATGTTAACCAGTATTAGTGTTAAAGAAGCCTTATCTATAATATAGATCAATGCAATAATTTACCTGATATTATTATTCCAATGCAAAGCATTGTCTTGAAAATACTTTTTATGTATGGTTTTCAAAAATATATACAAGTAAAATGAGCTTACTGTGGGATATTCAGTTTCATCTGTAGTTTCTGATCTCTGTGAATAATTTTGAAAATCAAGTACTAAATGCATTTGGCTCAGATACAATACTTTTTTATATGAATTCATGGTATTGATGCTTTAAATTATTTTTTTAATTTTTTTATAATGGATGGAATCTTAATATTAAGTTTACTGTGGAAGTTGAAAATAACAAACATTTTCTTTTCTATATGTTTTAATTGCTAAATAGTCCGATCACTCTTTGCCAATATCTCTTTACAGATAGTAATAGATAACTTAATTTTAATTGTACATATATTTTATGTGGCAAAAAAATCTAGTGATTAGGGAATATAGTGTATCTGATAAGGATCTTCTTGCCTAAGAAATAGCACTAAAAATATTCTACTCTCCAATGATTACAATAAAAACATTATATATAATATTGATCTCAAAAAGAAAAGATTAGTAAAGTTGAGATTTCTTCAACTGGTTATCCAGTTGTTTTACCTTATATTAAAGGGTCATTGACAAGATTAGTAAATGGCTGTCTAATTTCAACATTAAGACTACCTTTTCCACTAACAAATCTTGAATTTTTTTCAGAAGCCCAAAGTATCTATGAAATTCAATGTTCATAGTAGCCAAAAGGACTACACAAGTTAATCAAATAGAAAGTATTGGTGTCAGAGTTAGAGAGCATAAAAATGTCTTCAATCAAAAATTGATTACATCAACTTTTACATGACATTTTTTTAGAAATTGATCACATTCCTGACTTTGATAATAATAAAATCCTAACTACTTTTGAAAAATGATTTAAGAACTATGAGAGAGTCCTTTGAAATATATTTAAAAAATACAGTTTAGATAAGTATGATGAAATGCAGCCTATTTCAGACCTATGGTAATTTATTATTTTATCCTTTTTTTCTTCTAAAACCATTTTTAATAAATAAGTTGATTGTAAAACAAAAGGAAATATACATTTTTTGTTAATCCAACTATCTATTTTGATTGTATAATCATTTAATTTACATAAGAACAAATGTTCTTTTATTCATATCTCACTATTACTTGAGACACAACAGTTCTTCATTATAATCTTAGCCTACGCAAAGTTGAATGTGATTTTATCAAAATGTTGGCAATCTAATTTAGCAAAGGAAATTTCTGTTTCAGTGGATGAAGACCTTTTTAAAGATTTTAGAAACTTTAAACAGGATTCTTTGTGTGCTGAACAGAATAAATATCTATGCAGAAAAAGTAAACATGATGTGACCCAAAAACCCACCCCATCCCATTACAATATATATATATATATATATATATATATATATATATATATATTGTAATGGGATGGGGTGGGTGAAATATAAAAAAAGGCTGAACCTGGGGTGATGGGAAAACATCATCAGCCCCAAGTCAATACAAAAATCAATAATGTTGACAAAAGTACATATAAGTAATGAGATATTTAATAATAAAATGAGATTAGAGAATCTCTGAGAACATTGAGAGATCAGAAGCTAACTATTCAGAAGAGCAACTATAATAATTAATCATCAACCAGCATTACAAATAAAAGTAAGTATCAGTATAAGTAAATACTAGACAGAAATAACCATCCATCATCATCATTGATGGGAATAAACAAATTAGTACAATAAATCAACAGTCCATCTAGTGACTGGATTGAAAATGGGTCTTCTGTAGACCAGGCTAACTATTGAGCCTTTGCCAGCTTGGGCAATTATATAAACATAACTTGGATGCTTCCGTTTAGTTCCCATCCATTAAAATACACAATAATCAGAAATAGAAGAATAATGCTGGGACATTTAAAGCATGCTGATCATCATCAATGCTCTGGCCACTAAAGTACTATTGATGTACTGGCCAACTATAAACTTAACTTTTAATGAGACTAAAGTAAAATAAAAGATAGTGTATGGGCTTTAAAGAGTATCCTGTTTTGTGCCAACCAGGATGATGATGATCATCTCTGGATGCCCAAAGCACTAAACACATCCCCATTTATCCATGTCCGAAATCTAGCTCAGAGAACATGGGCTTTATTACTGTATGTGAACAAGAGATGATGGAATACCATTTTTAACAATTAAATATAAGTTTATTAATAACAAAAAAAATGAATAAGGTCTTATGAGAGTTCTGATTATGAAAAGTACACAATAATACAGTCATCACTCTGTAATTTATAAGATTACTACAAATTTCAAGTTTTCACATTAATTTACATAATTCCTATTCAAAATTTAAATTGTTACATTGATTTACAAAATAAAAATTTACAATCCAAGTTATTACTATGGTTTACATATATAGGCGCACAGACGCGCGATTTATAATATACAATTAATCTATTTCAATTGACATTCAATAACAACAAAAAATGATTAAAATTTACATATGTGTTATAATTGATAACATATGCACATATACATTTGTGTGCGTGCGTGAAAAAATCTATTTGACTTGCTGCAAAATAATTATCCAAATCTTAAATTATATATAAATATAATAAATGATTAAAGTTTCAGTTAAATGAAATACATTTACATAGTAGGTTTACTGAAACGCATATATATATCTAATTTGCACAGACATGTGATATATTAATTTATTTACATAACATTAGTATTTATCACAATAAAATTATTACAGATTATTCTCACAATTTTATTCTCTTTGCTGAAGTCTTTTTTTTTTAAACAAGTACTATCAAATTTTTTGACAGATGATTGTTGATTGATTTAAAATGTCTTTTTTTTTTAATAAACGAAATATACAATCGTTTTATAGAATTAAGAAAATATAAATTTCTAAATGTCTTTCTGCTTGATTAGGTAATGCTGATGAAATAGGCAAAGTGAGAGAGGAAAAGTGAATACGTGAAGTGCAGCTCTTTATGCCATGATAAGTAGATAGTCAAGCATGGACTAAGTACACAATGCCCCATGATGTCACGAGAAAATACCTCATTTTTAAGCACTGCCCCTCTAAGTACCTAGACAGATCATCCACAAGAAATAGTATCCAGAAAAAAATATCAGGCACTGAGCCAGCCCTGCTCATCTCTTGTGAGTCTTAGGGGCTTTAGAAAAGGTCTATTCATGAGACCAAGGCCTATTCATGAGACCTACATATACACTGCTGGACTACCCTGGGAGCTCAATATCTAGGTCTAGACAGTGCCAAGCATATACTTCAGAGCACCATAAACACATTGCATCCACACAGCCCTGCTCAACCATACACCCACCATAAACATAAAAAGTACAAATTCATGCATCACTTTCAAAATGTAATTTTACTAAAGAAATTATTTAAAAGTTTGTTATCATATATAATTTACTCACCACAGCTGTATATATTTTTATCTGTTCTTCTTTGCCTTTAGATAGTCAGCATCTATATAATTATTTGTTTAGCAAGCTGGTCCTTTTGGTCCATTAGAAAAATATAATCCATGTTTGTTGTCATCATCAGATAAAAGTATGCAATCCATGTAAAATCTTGATTTGTAGTTGATTTCTTTCTGTCTAGGATTACTCCAAGCAAGCAGCTGTTTTGATATAATAAATTTTAGACAAGCAACTATCCTCTCTGTTTAAGGCTATGAATTTCAGCACAAAGAAGTGGGTCATTTTCTCCATGTGAATTTCAAACTCCTGCGAAGGAAATATTGGCAGCTCCCCAATCTAATGTTCTGCCAACTATATAGTCAGCTAAAACCAACTGCTTCCCTTTATCAAGTTGCAACAAAATATTGCCACCAACTCTTCAGCTGGCCCTTCTTACAAAAAACTATTAATCAGACTGCTCTCTTCAAAATCATTATCCAGACTATGCAGTGGCCCAGTTGGCCACTGCTTAAAATGTTACAATCAGACTCCTCTGGTCAACTCTTACAAACTACAAGCAAAAACTAACTGATATATTTTTTTATCAATCTTTTATAACCTCATCTGAGGTGTTAACAACACTTGATTAAAAGCAGAGTTTTTATTTTTATCTCACTAATCTCTTTGAAAACACGTACATGTTTTTACTTAGGAGATTCTTAATAGATAAAAAATTTGTTTAATTAATAAAAAAAATTTCAAAAACAAGTATTGTGTTTTTACACTTCACAATTAGAATAATAATAATAACAATACAATATTTACATTTATTAAGACCTTTTTTTAAATATTAATTTCATAATGAAATTTAATTTTAAACCCAGAGTTATTTAACCCTTTACTTGTTATTATTTTATTTTAGTAAATGTAGAAAAATATCTACTATATTTGTGTCTGTGCTTATTTCTAGTTTTCCTTTCAATTTTACATATATATTTATGCACACACACTATATTAGTGTGTCTATGTAATCCAACTGGTTACAATATATATATATTTAATTGTAAATTATTAGAGAAAAAATATATAGTTAATAATAAATTTGGCTGAACGTTTTCGAGGAACCGCGCCTCATACTCATAGCCTTTGTGAAAATGTGCTTAATATATGTAAATGAGAATATTCAAATGAGTTACTGTTATGTAGCCCATTTTTTCGAGATGTCGAAGCACGTGTCTCTTCTGTTGATTGCATGGATGTCTCTGTTAATGTAGAATGCCTCCCTTATTTTTCTCCTGTAGTCGTTTGGTTCTGAGCATAAAATAACGGGATTAGCGGGAATGAAATTGTGCCCTGATTGTTTAGTATGTTCAAAAAATGCAGAAGATGTACTGCTGTTCGTTTGGGCTCTGTTGAAGGTGTACCGATGTTGAGCCAATCTGGTGTTAATTGTGGCTTTCGTTTCACCATAATATGTGGCGTGGCATCCGGCTTGGGGGCAGGAAATGGAGTACACCACATGTGGGGTGAGCGCTGGATCAATGTAGTCTTTGGAGTTATTGATCAACCTATTAGTGTTGGGTGGAGTTCTGAATATTATGCTGAATTTGTTGCTCAAGGTTTTCGTTAGTTTGCTGGATATTTTAGGGATGTAGGGGACCGTTATTCTAGGTAGATTGGTGCGAGGCAATTTATCATCTATTGTGCTGTTGAATTTCATGACTTTCCTCCTAATGGTTTTGTATTTGAATCCAGCTGCTAATAGGTCTTTAATATAATTGTTAATATTTTCCTTCCTATGTGCTTCATATTTACACAAGTGATAGTTTCTAAACATAAATGCTTTGAGACCTGCGAATTTGTGCGATGCGGGTGATTTAGAATTAGGATGGATGCAGCTTCGGATTTCGAATGGTTTAACAATCATTTTGTAATCTATTGAGTGGCGGTCTCTTAACACGGAAAGGTCAAGATATTTGAGTTCATTACTGTTTTCATATGTAATAGAGAAAGATAGTTTAGTTGTGCTTTGTAATTCGCGTTGTATATTTAAAATATTATTTTTAGATGCTATAACGAAAATGTCATCTACATATCGTGTATATATGAAGTCTGGGTTATTGTTGAAATATTTTGGAATGATGGATTGCTCATATTTATTTAAGTATATACTGGATAACACGCCACTGATAGGGAAGCCCATGGGCCAACCATCTTGCATTGTGTACCATTTATCTTCGAAAAGAGTGAAAATATGGGAGTCAAGCCATGTCAGGAAAGCCATAATAAATTTAAATCTCTCGTTAGGACAAGATATTCGCAACAACTCTTCGTGTATAATTTGGATGGATGCTTTTCTATTGATTGATCCATATAATTCCTTAACATCCATCGTGGCCATAACAGAACTATGAGAGATTTGAGTGTTTTTAATTCTGGAGATGAATTGAAAAGATGAATTTATTGTGTATGAGCCAAAATTAAGGTAATCTATAATCAATTGATTAACCAATTTGGCTGTATCGAAATAATGCATGCCAGCGAAATCCATCATCAATCTAAGCGGTTCGCCTGGTTTATGTTGTTTTGAATTGGCAAACATTCGGGGAGGTCTAGTGGCAGAAGGATAAATCCTGTAATACTCGGATTTAGTGATCCCTTTGTCCTTGAAAGTCCGAAGCACACCATTAATAAATTTATCTCGGTCGAGTTTGATGTTAAAAGTGTTATCATGTACCAACTTTAATATTTTAATTTGGTCATGCATTTTATTTTTGTAATCGGTGTTATTTAATAAAACAAAGCGATTGCCTTTGTCTTCTTTGAGACAAATGATGTTGTGTGTTTTGAAATATTGTTTAGTATTTAACACACTTTTATTCCATGCTTTGTTTTCTTTATCAATGAAATTGTTATTTAGTAGTTTAGCTATGTCTGTGATGATAGCGTCTCTTTGTGTGTTGTTAATGAGAGATGCTTTGATGTCTGCTATTAATTCATGCTTAGGGGATGTCCAACTTCCTCCTACATATTTAGGTCCGAGAGATAAAATTTTCTTGATTTCGTATGGCGGTGTAGTTGAAGTTTTATTAACGAACGCGTCTATATTAATGCCGCGGTGGTTTTTATTTTGTTTAATAGATAAGAAATGTATTTTATTTTCAAATTTTACTATTTGAAATCTCTCAGTTTTACGCAACTTATCTTGCATCCACTGAGGGATTACGTAGTTCGCTGTCATTTTGTTCCATCTAATTGTTTGCTTTTTAAAAGCATCACTGCATCCGCGAGTTATGTGTGCCAACAGTTGTTTCTGCAAATCATTCTTAATTTTAACATTATTGTAAATTGTTCTATTAATTTTCACCAAACAGGAGTTGGGTATGACATTGTAATCCTTGCATTTAGAGAAGAAAGAAAGTCGTTGCTCGTATTTAATCATCGAAATTCCGCAATTTAAGATCTGTTTTTCTTGACCTCTATTCATTATGTAATAAATGTGGTTTTAATTTCTCCTTATTTGTAATAAGAAAAATACTTAATTGTAAATTATTAGAGAAAAAATATATAGTTAATAATAAATTTGGCTGAACGTTTTCGAGGAACCGTGCCTCATACTCATAGCCTTTGTGAAAATGTACTTAATATATGTAAATGAGAATATTCAAATGAGTTACTGTTATGTAGCCCATTTTTTCGAGATGTCGAAGCACGTGTCTCTTCTGTTGATTGCATGGATGTCTCTGTTAATGTAGAATGCCTCCCTTATTTTTCTCCTGTAGTCGTTTGGTTCTGAGCATAAAATAACGGGATTAGCGGGAATGAAATTGTGCCCTGATTGTTTAGTATGTTCAAAAAATGCAGAAGATGTACTGCTGTTCGTTTGGGCTCTGTTGAAGGTGTACCGATGTTGAGCCAATCTGGTGTTAATTGTGGCTTTCGTTTCACCATAATATGTGGCGTGGCATCCGGCTTGGGGGCAGGAAATGGAGTACACCACATGTGGGGTGAGTGCTGGATCAATGTAGTCTTTGGAGTTATTGATCAACCTATTAGTGTTGGGTGGAGTTCTGAATATTATGCTGAATTTGTTGCTCAAGGTTTTCGTTAGTTTGCTGGATATTTTAGGGATGTAGGGGACTGTTATTCTAGGTAGATTGGTGCGAGGCAATTTATCATCTATTGTGCTGTTGAATTTCATGACTTTCCTCCTAATGGTTTTGTATTTGAATCCTGCTGCTAATAGGTCTTTAATATAATTGTTAATATTTTCCTTCCTATGTGCTTCATATTTACACAAGTGATAGTTTCTAAACATAAATGCTTTGAGACCTGTGAATTTGTGCGATGCGGGTGATTTAGAATTAGAATGGACGCAGCTTCGGATTTCGAATGGTTTAACAATCATTTTGTAATCTATTGAGTGGTGGTCTCTTGACATGGAAAGGTCAAGATATTTGAGTTCATTACTGTTTTCATATGTAATAGAGAAAGATAGTTTAGTTGTGCTTTGTAATTCGCGTTGTATATTTAAAATATTATTTTTAGATGCTATAACGAAAATGTCATCTACATATCGTGTATATATGAAGTCTGGGTTATTGTTGAAATATTTTGGAATGATGGATTGCTCATATTTATTTAAGTATATACTGGATAACATGCCACTGATAGGGAGGCCCATGGGCCAACCATCTTGCATTGTGTACCATTTATCTTCGAAAAGAGTGAAAATATGGGAGTCAAGCCATGTCAGGAAAGCCATAATAAATTTAATTCTCTCGTTAGGACAAAATGATTGTTAAACCATTCGAAATCCGAAGCTGCATCCATCCTAATTCTAAATCACCTGCATCGCACAAATTCGCAGGTCTCAAAGCATTTATGTTTAGAAACTATCACTTGTGTAAATATGAAGCACATAGGAAGGAAAATATTAACAATTATATTAAAGACCTATTAGCAGCTGGATTCATATACAAAACCATTAGGAGGAAAGTCATGAAATTCAACAGCACAATAGATGATAAATTGCCTCGCACCAATCTACCTAGAATAACGGTCCCCTACATCCCTAAAATATCCAGCAAACTAACGAAAACCTTGAGCAACAAATTCAGCATAATATTCAGAACTCCACCCAACACTAATAGGTTGATCAATAACTCCAAAGACTACATTGATCCAGCGCTCACCCCACATGTGGTGTACTCCATTTCCTGCCCCCAAGCCGGATGCCACGCCACATATTATGGTGAAACGAAAGCCACAATTAACACCAGATTGGCTCAACATCGGTACACCTTCAACAGAGCCCAAACGAACAGCAGTACATCTTCTGCATTTTTTGAACATACTAAACAATCAGGGCACAATTTCATTCCCGCTAATCCCGTTATTTTATGCTCAGAACCAAACGACTACAGGAGAAAAATAAGGGAGGCATTCTACATTAACAGAGACATCCATGCAATCAACAGAAGAGACACATGCTTCGACATCTCGAAAAAATGGGCTACATAACAGTAACTCATTTGAATATTCTCATTTACATATATTAAGTACATTTTCACAAAGGCTATGAGTATGAGGCGCGGTTCCTCGAAAACGTTCAGCCAAATTTATTATTAACTATATATTTTTTCTCTAATAATTTACAATTAAGTATTTTTGTTATTACAAATAAGGAGAAATTAAAACCACATTTAATATATATATATATATATATATATTGTGATCTTCTGGTTTGGCACCAGAAATAGTCATTGTAGTAGTGTGGTAGTATATCAGTAATATCTGATATAATCCTCTTAAAAAAATGAAATAACGTGAAAATTTTTAAAAAAAATTTATTTTGACTTAAAACTGTAATTAAAAGCATGTGTATGTGTAATTAAAAAGATTTCTTAATTGTTTAGTGTTTTGTTTTGGAGTATAATCAGTGATAGAATAGGGGATGGCTTGTTATATGCATAATCAGTACAGTTTAAGTTGTTGCTTACTTGTTTTATTTGCTCATAAAGCAGTATTCAGTTTTGTTAGAATGATTTTCTAGTCCATTTGTTTTATACATTTTAAATTTATAGCATAAACAGTAAAATATGTTTCACTCATCATCATTCACATTGTCATTTCAGTCATATCAGTGTAATACCTATAGCATATTACTACTGAATATTCATGCATTATCCAACTTCATTTTTCATTCATATGTTTCATTAAACCATTAAATATCCCACATCACATTCAAATATTTAATTATATCAATAATAGTATTAAAAAACTAACTTAATTACATTTTAAATAAATCAATGAATTATAGACTGGTGGATATGACAAATACTGTAAAATATTTTATTTATTAAAACAATTGTCATCAATTTTACTCTACTGCTTTAAAACGCATTTAATTATTAGTTCAATATTTTTTTTTCATTCATTTTAAAGATGAAATAATTTTTTTTTCATCTCTATTTTTTTTTTACTGTCTCAAGTTTTTGCATAATTAAGTAAGTTTGAAAGTGGGAGGAGTGATTGACAATCTTTTTCTGGTGATGTAATGTTGTTGTAAACAATTGAAAGAGAACAATGTGAGGTAATGATTATTAAAAAAAATCTATAAAAGGAAAACTTATTACTTTTAAAAGGGCAGAGTGAATTATTAGTGCTTAGGGCAGAGTCAGTTACTATTACTTTTAAGAGGGTAATCAAACAAACTTTTAAGACAGCTATAACTAAGTTTTTTTGGCAAAGTTTAATAGTGAAATTATTATTCCTCTTCCAGAGTTCAAGTTGAAAATTTAAATATATTATTTGTTTGCGAAATGTGTACTTAAAAACCACTAAGAGATACGTCAATTTTGCTCCCAGCTGATCATTTAAATTGCCCCAATGTTATGCTAAATGATAAGTTTAGTTTGAGTTTAGATCTAGTGAATTATACATTACAATTTCTAAAATATTATTTCTTTTATTTTAGTTATTAGTTTAATTGTATAATATAGTAGAGGTTGTTCAGTGCATATGGATGATGGGAGGAGGTGAAATATAGAGTATTATTAGTTAATTTTAGCTGGTAGAATTTTACCAATTTAATTTTTATTTAGCATAGAACTGGATAGATGTTTATTCCTATTAGTAATAATATTTTCTCCCACATCTAATGTATATTGTACACCTCATACACCTCTGTATCCCTCAACTGAGTTAGTTTTAGGTGAAAGCTTTAATTAAGAGCCTCATGAATAGATTTAGGTACAGTTAAATAAATATTTTATTCTATGATCCATAGAATTGGTGCCCCGGGTAATTGTTAGTGTTGGTGATAGGTGTGAGGGGTTACAATATATATATATATATATATATATATATATATATATATATATATATATATATATATATATATATATATATATATATATATATATAATAATAAAATTAATTTTTATTTAAATATATTGTGTATGTCTTACTGTAAAATTTATATATATTTGTATATGCACATGTAAATAATATTATTTACAGACCATTTCATATAATGGTAAATGCATCCATCTGCTATATATATTTTGAGTCTTGAACTTAACTAAACAAATCATTAATTTTTTTTAAAATTATAAACAATCTTAAAAGTTTTTACTTAGGCAGCAAAACCATTGCCAATATTCCTAGTCATTCAATAATGATCAGCAATTGATAATTTAGTTTTTATTAGTGAATAGAAGTCATCTAGTTAATTTGAGTGCATTGATTGTGCAAACAAAATTATGATTTTTGATATGTCCTTTTCTATGGACACTGAGACTATGTTTCAATTTTATCTTTATATTATTAACACAGTCTCTATAGAGTAATGTCTGAAAAAAAAAACAATATAATTATTCATAACATCTTTACAATCTCTTGATACACTTTTCACAATACTTTATTTAAATTACAGCAATTTTGACTGGCTAGCAGTCTTCTTCATATATTCTGAAATACCTATCATCACTCTTTTTTTAAATGACAAACTAAAGCTAGCTAGTCAAACTTATAAATTAAATTAACATTGTCAGATAATGCATTAAGAGAAGTGTGAATTAGTTGTCATGATTTATTGGACATAGTGTAATACATGTAGAAGAAATTTTGAATATCTTATGCATTATCTGATAATGATTTTAAGTATTTTTGAAGCACATAATGTTCTGTTGCTAGTCCCACATTAACTACTGTATAGACTACATCTTCAGAAAGTTCTGATCATTGGCTTTGTAATGAGAAATTAGGATTTAAAACTGATACTAGTATACTTATGTATCTATTAATTTGAATAATATGGAAATTAAAGATAATTGCTAGATTCAGAATTGCATTAGTCACAGCTTTGAATTCCAAGTTCTTAGTTATATGACTTGATAAGGTGTTTTTATCTTCTGCAGCAAATATATAATTAAAATGAACAATAAATGGGATACTATTTTAATTAGATGATATAATACACCTGTAGACAGGTAAAGATGAACCAAGATTCAGAAAGCATAAAATCATGACAAGAAGACTGCATCATATTTTGGCTCTTACAACCAGCCCTTTGACACTCATCTGACAAATCTATATTAAACCAAGAACTTTGCCTTTTGGATAATAATAAGATTTCAAATTTTCCATCCAATATTAGATGATAACTACATTGGATATGCAATGTTATTTGCTAGCTTGCTTGTAGTCTGAAAAAAATTTCCAAAGTTTAATTAATCTGTAGTCGAATTGATGTCATGACTATTGCAGGCAGACATCTTACCATTATGTTACAAGACTTGTCATATATCTATTGATAAAAACTCACTGAATGACCTTTAATAAGGTTTATTTTAATTAACTTGTGCATTCTTCCCTGTTGTATCTATAATGAATAAAATCCAAACAAGATAAAACTTTCTTTGTCTTATTCCTCTGCTTTAAATTTAAGTTACTCTGTTATTAAATCCATATTGTTTTTTATGTTCTAGGACTTCTTATTTATTAAAGATAATAAAAGATTTGTATACTCAATATATATTTTTCCTCTTAATTCTTGCCATTACGATAATAATAAAGTTCTATTTTTTTTAAAAAATAAAAAAAAATAGGTTTATAAGCATTATAAAATTAATCTTTTTAATAATTTTGTTTGCGTTTGAAAACACCACTTTTTTAAAAAACCAGTTACTCCTACAAACATTGGCAGATGTCTTTTGAATAATTCTAAGAATTATTTGTTTGTTTTTCTTTTTCCCCCTTTTAATATAAATGCTCAATTAATTCGCGTTTTAATTATTTGACATTTTTGTTTATTATTTATTTTGTTTAATTACATTCTCATTAAAGAAAATTACTGAATCAATGTATAATTATTTTATCAAATACTTGTAATATACATTACAATTTTAAAAAGTCTAATAAATAAATAATACAATAGTCAAATAAATAAATAATGCTGGAGAAGTCGTAGTACTTGATTTTGATTTGTACAGAACACACCTTGGTCACAAAACAAAACTATTATATAATTTTCATTGATATGAGAAAATAGGTATTATTTACAAATTTGTTTAAAATAGCTCTGAGTTATGGTAGCATATTTAACTTAGTTGCTCCATGAATAAGCTTATATATATATTAAAATTTATACAATAATAAAAAATAATAATCAGAAAAGAAAATATTCTCCAATTAATTAAGTATTTGGTTTAACAAATGCATAAAGTACAAAAATTACATTAATTTATTTAACAGTTAAATAATAGTTCTTTATAAAAAGAATAACTAAAATTTTCACTTTAATAAGTCTGTATCCACATTAAATTAAGTTTGGGTATCTTCAGTGATAATTGATTTTGCACATATTATTACTTCTAATTTTTAACATTTCCTTTTACACAGTGATTCATCATTTACAATGTTGTTTAATGTCATTAAAATTTTATGGAGAATTTGAGCTGAATTAGCAGCATTTTCCAACTTTCACAATGCTTGTGGTCTAGTTATGTTTTAAATTATTTTTCTGATGTTGAAGTTGATTTTGTCAATAGCTTTTAATTTTGTGGATTAATAAACTGTTAATCCTTTGAGTTATTTAATACTAATTTTCATTTTATTAGCAGTGTCTTTGATTATTGGACTTGTAATGTAATTATTCATAGTTTCATAGTGACAGATTATTTAATGGACTTCAAATGGGTTTCATAAATATATTTTATATGGCTGTTATGATGGATATCTTTCTCCATCTCTCCAGGTTATACTATTGGAACAAACTTCCAATACTAATACTAGATTGCTTAGCCAATTACTCTAATCCAATTGTTCATAGTACCACTGTGAGTAACATAATTATTGATAAAATTTTGCTACCTATTCAAAATTACTTCACATGGTTTACATGCCATAACCTTCAATAAGTTCACTGCTAATTGATTTCTCCAGTACAAACTTGAACATTTTTAGTCTTTTTTTTATTAATATGACTTTGTATTAACTTGTCTCCAGATTGACTAAATAAATAACAAACTATGACAGAGATTCAAGACAGAGTAGTAGATGAATAATAATTGAGAATAAAAGTCCCTCTATAAATATCCTTTTTGTCTGTGTTCTTATATTGTTAATTACATATCTCTCAAGGGAGAGTACTGCTTTATTAATTAGTGAAATGCCTTTCTTTTTATATGTCTCAAAATATGTTTTTCAACAACAAATTTGTAATATGAAATTCAGTGAATTCAGTTTAATTAAATAAGCTTAATGAAACAAGAAAAATTTAACCAAATGTTGTAGCTTGACTATGCAATTTTAAATATAAATTTTTTTTTGTACTTAAAACTATGTTATTTGACTTGAAATTACACATTTATATTCCTGCAGAATTTTGCTATAAGTTTTCAATGCTCTTTCTAATGATCTTTCTCCACTTTGTATATCCCGCCCCACACAAAATCCATTGTTTAAATGCTTAAGAATGTTGCAGATTACTTTTCTTAACTATTAATACTAATATATATCTATGTGGGTGTGATAAATTCATGCACACCTATTACAGGGTAAACACAGTTTCATTTTATTATTTTCATATTTCCTCTTTTTATACATAATCCAACAATAAGAAAGAGATAATTTTAAACTAATCTTCACTCCTAATAAATTTACAAATACTATAATTCTTTCAATTTCTACTTTTGTTATATGTTATACAGGACAGTCTGTGCTTAATGCCATGAACAGAGGATATCATTAGGCCTCTAGCCTAAAATATTTATTTCTGGTTAACATGATATTTATTACAAGTGGCTATATCACTGTTTCTCTATATATAAATTAATTATCATTGCTAGATCAGGGAGAGCAGAGATTCTTGGTAAAATAAGCAATTGGTAGAGCAAATAACAGTAAAAAAATTCCAAATAAATCTTAACAATTAATGGCAATGTTTACTAATAGTAGTAAAACAAAAAAGGAAATAGTCCATATTAATGAATGGTTTGAACTATACTGTTAGCTCATTCATATTAAAATTTAGTATAAACCCTTTTAAAAAAGTATTTAACATACCTAACAATTGATTGTTTCAATTCTCCCTTTAAATTAATTTTAATCATTAAATAATTGAGTGCGAATATAATAGAACTTTCCATATGCTTGACATTTCCAGATGTATGCACATATCTATGTTAAAACATTAATTATCATTAAACCTTGGCTAACTTTATTATTAGACAATCTCACACATGCTGAATTTTTATAATCCAGCATATACTGAGCAAGATGCAAGCCACAACAGGAAACAAGTATTGAACAATAATAAATCAACCCTAAGTAATCCACATTAAATAATAGCAAAAAATATATAACAAGACAGGGGAAAATTTAATACTCTTGACATAATGCAGAATCAATAAAGACCACATATTCCAAGTGGTAAATAAACGTGAATTATGGAAAAATAAATAAATGAGCATAGGCATAAACATAGCTGATCTCAATGCTAAATAGAAATAAATAAAAGACCAATAGATAAATAAACCTTCATGTAGTATTTCAAAAAGGATCATTTATATGCATATACACATACAAACTGATAATCTCTGTTTCTTTTATGCACATATGATATAAACACACACAAAAAAACTACTCTTACTTTAAATAGTTTAATATATACATAAAAATCATTATACACACATCTGCATACATTAAGTAAAAAAAAATGGATAGGTCAAGTTCTGAAACATTATTAATTAAAACCTGTACAACTGAATTTTTAATGTAGATTCTTTTTTTTTTCCTCTTTAAATTTAAAATTGACTAAAACTTATTACAATGTCATAAAGAGAATATAGATGGTTTAAAACAGTTATGAAATTGGAAGGGGGGGGGGAGAATCTGTCCAACAATTCTTTTTATTAACTCTTTTAACTTTTAAGAATAAAAGAAACTAATTAATTCTATAAAAATGATCACATTTTTCCTATCAGTGAAATTAAAGTCATTAGGATTGAAATGGGAATATTTGTAATCTATGATACATATAAGAAAGGCTAAGATCAATAAAATGAATAAAATTGAAATATAAAACACATTATATCTTAAGAAATATATTGAGTATAAAAATATGAATTAATAAAAAAAGTTTGCATATATCCTTATATCACTGTCTTACCAATATATATAAAATGAAATAATTCATGTAAAGATTTACCTTTAACCCATAGTATGGTTGTAGAGAACTCTTATTTTCTGTACAGATTATTTGCAAATGAGTATGTTCTCTTGGCACAATGATATATTTCATGGGGTCTTCTTTGTTCCTTGTTGAGAAGTGCTTTGCTATAATGAGGTCAACAATTGGCTGGTTCATGAGATCATTTGTCAGGTGAATTTAGCATATGCTGGCTAGAGAGAGGTTGTTGCAGGAGAGTTCATCCCTTGGGTATCTTAATCACACATAATTTCAGAAATGGAAAATGGAGTGTATTCTAAGTTCATTTTCTAGATAGGCACATATAACACAGCAGGATTAAAATGTGAGTGGAATAAATTAGAGTCTAATGAAGGCAGCAGAATATAATGGAATAGAATAATTAATAATTGTTAGTTGCCACACTGTTCAATGTTTGTTCCACTCAGGAATTTAAAGAATCTCATTGACCAGCAAACCAGTGATTAAAAGTTCTACTCAGATAAGCCAGCAAATTTACATTATTTAAATTCAAAATTAATTGCATTAATTAAAGAATTTTTCCAGACAACAATGTTTAATGGAAACAAAACTACTATACTTTTGAAAAAACCTTAATTGTCAAAAAGGATTAGAATTGTTAAAGATAAAATTTTATAGCTTCATCATTGTTCTGAACATTATAAAATATTTTCTAAATGATAATAAAACTTGGTTACAAAGTTCACTTTTTTGAAATAAAAATCGTTTCATTAAAATAGACAGCTAATTTTAAAATCTTTTTTACCATTAGTGTGTGCACATATATACATAGCTTAAATATAGAAAAAAAAAATGAATTAAAATTAAGTTTTCTTAGCCAATAGACATACATATTAAATTTTGAGATCAGTCAAGCATCTCAACAGCCTCCTAAATCATGAAAAAATAAATAAATGAAAGTGACTATTAATGGAAACAGGGAATTTTTCATTTCTTTGTTTTAAAACTTAAATTTTACTGAATTTGATTAAAAATAACTTTATTTATAAATAAATCAATGTTATATTTATAGAATATTTTTACTGTCATCTGCCAATTGAATGCACTTTCAAATAATACTTTTATTTTTTATGGTTATTTAGTTTGTCTGCTATCATTTTTCTTTGTGAATTGACCTCTATCTGGTAGTACTTTTTTTGCTTTAATATATATTTTAACTGGTGGCTTATTATTACTATGCTCCAGTTATCTGATTTATGGAATTAAGCTGAATTTTCACCACTTTTAGATTTTTCTGGCTTAGCTAGAGTTTGATATTTCACTGGAACATATGGTATTTTTAAGAAAGCCTTGATAAATCCATGATAAACTCGATCTTTAACTGGTTGGGCAAAGCTAGACAAAATTTACTTACCACATTTATGGCATTATGAGGCAGCTTTCTGTTATCACTTCTCTGGCCAAACGTTTTATACTTTATTACTGACACTGTAATAAATAATGTAGGAAGGTGTTTGAAAATTTTTCTAATTTGCTCATACCACAATATTTGAGCTTTATCTACCATATTGTCTAAGGTTTCTCTAAAATTATATACCTTAACTTTTATATCCTGTTCTTTAATTATATGTAGACAAAAGCAATATTAATTAAAAAATTATGAGATTCTTTATATGTAAAAAATTTTATTTTTAGGTACAACAGTTCACCATTCCTCTCTAAGTCAGCCTTAAACTCTTTCTAATAATCTTGGTTTAGTATAACACCTATCCTGTTTTTTTATTTATTATTTCTGTGCTCTGCCTTTCATGTAAAAATTTTTTCCTGCTCTATTTCTTCTTTCTGGTTATCTATACTTATATTTTATATTTTATCTTATCTCTAACATATTTTGTAAGCATATTACTTTTTGTAATTTCACTGCTGTCATTTTTATAATCTTTTCTAACACTAATAATTCTCTCTTTCATTGACTTTATTTCTTGTTTTTAATTCTTCTGTACTTTGTTCTATTTTCTTTTCTAATGAATGCTGAGTTTGATCTCATTTCTGTTTCATATCACCTAATCTTTCTATTAAATTCAGTTTCATTTTTTTATTTTTACCTAATGTTTGTTTAACATTTCAATTATTCCATCCTGCTGATTCTATATTATCGTATTAATAGTCAGTTTTTATATTGTCAAAGAAAAAAAAAAACTTCGCTATTTTATAACTTAAACTTCTGCTTTTAATAATTTTTCTGTTTTTGATAAAAAAAAATTCTATTAGTATTTAAAACTATTCATTTTACATCTTATGAACTCCCTATTTATACAAAGTTATGGTTTTAATCACATTTTATTGTTATTTCAGTGATTCATTTAAATAACAAACTCTCATTTCAAGCATTCCCCAATTTTCAGATATTTTACTACACTAGCATGTACTAATCTTTTTATTTTTTAAAAATTCCACTCTACTTGCATGTACTACTAACTGTTTAAAATCTCAGGTATATTGAGTTTATACTTGAGCTGCACATTGCAGAGACCAATTAAATAAATTTCTTACATACCAGACAACCTACACCTAATATCAATCAAGAAAGTATGCCCTAGTCCAGAATATTTATTTTTGGTTGACATGGATACTCATTACAGTACCTATACAACAGTTCACCTATTTATAAACTAATTATTGCTGCTAGATCAAGGAGAATTGGTAAGTTAAATAATTGGTAGAACAGACAACAGTAAACAAATATCAAACAAATCTAAAAATTAATGACAATGTTTATAAATAATAGTAAAAAATAGTTCACATTAATGGATGGATTTGAACTAGAAGTATTTAATGTATCTGATAGTTGATTGTTTTGATTCTCTCCTTTGAATTAATTTTATTCATTATATATAGAGTGAGAATATAACAAACCACTCTATATGCTTGACAATCGTAGATGTTTGTACATATCTCTGTTAAAACATTATCATTAAACATTGGAAGAATTGATTAATGAACAACTCACATGTGCTGAATTTTTGTAACACATCTCATATGTGGTGCAAGACCCAAGCCATGATAAAAAACATGTAATGAACAATAATAAATAGACTCTAAGTAAACTATGCTAAATAACAATGAAAAATATATATCAAGGTATGGGAAGATTTACTACTCTTGACCCAATGCAGAATCAATAAGGATTGTGAATTCCAAGTGGTAAATAAACATGGGTTATCAAAAAATATATAAATGACCATAGGCAGAAACATAGCTAAAATCAATGCTAAATAGAAATAAATAGAAGGTCACATAAAGAAATAAACCTTCCCATGGTATCTTAAAATGAATCATTTATATGCAAGCACACACACAAAACAATAATCTTGTTTCTTTTAGCTATGTATGACATACACATAAACAAATCTGCTCTCACTTTAAATGGTTTAACACACACACACACACACACACATATATATATATATATAAATCATTATACACACATCTGCATATATCAAATTTTAAAAAATGAATATCTTGAGTTCTGAAACATTATTAAAACCTATATAATCAAGATTTTAATCTCCATTTCTTTTTTCTCTTTTAATTTAAAATTGACTGAAACCTACTACAAAGTGACAAAGAGAAAATAGAAGTTTAAAAACAATTATGAAATTTTAAAAGGGGAATCTCTCTACAATTCTTTATAAAAACTCTGTTAACTTTTATGAGTCAAAAGAATAACTAATTAATTCTATAAACACTATACATTTTAATAACTGATTTATCAACTGTCGATGAAATTAAAAACATTGGTGTCGAAATGAGGATATTTATAATTTACAATAACTATATGAAAGGTGAAGATTAATAAAATTAATAAAAATTGAAATATAAAACAGGTTTACATTAAGAAATATATTTCTTAATACTCATAAATGAGTATAAAAATATAAATTAATAAAAAATAATTTTACATACACCCTTATATCACTAGCTTACTGATATATATAAAAAACATTTCAAGAAAAGATTTAATATTATTCCATAGTGATAGGAGTGGAGATTTCTTTCTGTATAGATTATTTTCAATGAATAAGCACTCTTGGCATATTGAAATACTTTCATGGGATCTTCTTTGTTCCTTGGAAGTTGAGAAGTGCTTTGCCATGACAAGGTCAGCAATTAGTTGGTTTATGAGATCAGTTTCCAGGCAAATTTAGCACATGCTGGTTAGGGAGAGGTTTTTGCTGGAAAGTATGTCTTTTGGGTGCCTTAGCCACACATGGTTTCAGATATAGGCAATTGAGGTGTACTCTAAATTTATTTTTAGATAAGGCATTTAACAGCAAGATTAAAATACAAGCAGAATAAAATAGAGTAATGAAGTCAGGAGAAGATAATAGAATAGAATAATTAATAATTTTCAGTTGGTTCTTTATATAGCCACACTGCTCATTGTTTGTTCAACTCAGGAATATAAAAAATCTCCTCAATTAGCAACCAGTAATTAAAATTTCTGCTTAGATAAACCAGCAAATTTACACTAATTAAATTCTGAATTAATTGCAGTAATAAAAGATTTTTTAGGCAACAATGCTTAATGATAACAAAATTATATTTTTGTTAAACTCTTAATTGATGAAAGGGATTAGAGTTTATAACAATAAAATTTTACAGCTTCAGCATTGTTTCTGAACATTATAAGATATTTTTTAAAAGTTCATAAAATTTGATTACAAAGTTCACTTTTTTGAAATAAAATTTGTTACATTAAAGAGGACAGCTAATTTAAAAATATTTTTACCGTTAGTGTGTATATATATAAGATTGCACAGACCATAAATACATCTTAAATAAAGAAAAAAACTTGAATTAAAATTAAGTTTTTTTAGCCAACAGACATCCAAATTAAATTTGGAGATCAGCCAAGCACCTCATTATATATATATGTTAAAACAAAGATTTGCATGGGTTAAATATATAAAATACATATTTTGCGGGTTCATCCATGTTAAAAACTTTTAATATTAATATACTGACTTTTCGACTTGGTCACACAAGCCATCCACAGAGTTATAAAAGGTAGAAAGACGGATGTAGAGGCGCTACAATCACTGATTTGAATAAAATGTTAAAATTCCACCAATAGCAAAAAAAATGTTAAATTTAGGAATGTTTTTTAACAAAATCTTTCCAAATAGGAGGAAGTTTACATGTATCATCTCGCTTATTGATACAATCTGGCCTTTTAAGTATCTCAATGGCTTCTCTAATTTTGCATTCGTAGAGATTATCACATCTGGATATGATCCAGAATAAAATTGATTTTTCTAGTACCAGGATCATATCTAGATGTGATAATCTCTACCAATGCAAAATTAGAGAAGCCATTGAGATACTTAAAAGGCCAGATTGTATCAATAAGTGAGATGATACATGTAAACTTCCTCCTATTTGGAAAGATTTTTTTAAAAAACATTCCTAAATTTAACATATTTTTGCTATTGGTGGAATTTTAACATTTTATTCAAATCAGTGATTGTAGCGCCTCTACAACCGTCTTTCTACCTTTTATAACTTTGTGGATGGCTTGTGTGACCAAGTCGAAACATCAGTATATTAATATTAAAAGTTTTTAACATGGATGAACCCGCAAAATATGTATTTTATATATATATATTATCTTTTCACTATATCTCATAGATTGAGTACATTACATATATATATATATATATATATATATATATATATATATATATATATATATCACTTCATATTAATTTTTTTCATAATATCATATTTCCAAACTCATATTTTATTGTGCTGCATTTTTCCATCTACTATAGAAAGTCATACAGCTCTTTCAGTCACAGTATGCATTTATTAATTGCAACCATTATTGATCCTGTCTAGATAAAAAAAAAAGTTTATTTTAAAATATTAGGTTCATAGTTTCTATTTATGACTTCATTCTACTGAACTTTTTATCTTATTTAATCATCTTACAAAAGGATTTTTATTGGATCTTTTATTACTTTTTATAATTTATTTCATGACTTCAATCGTGTGTCTGTCCTAATCCAGTATATATATATATATATATATATATATATATATATTGTACCAGAAACCCAGCAATCGAAAGCTTAACTTCCCTTTTATTTATGTATAATGGGGAATTCTTAAAATTCAAGATCGTCCACTTTCCGCTACCGCAAGCAGAGAGAACATATGGACACAAACGAGTCTATATCCGTACTTGACCGAACCTGTATGCTATACAGGTATAGCCCCAGGTTATATTTACCGATCAACTATCTCCCGATTGCTGTAAGATTTAACAGAGTTACAGCGCTTGGATATTTATAAATTTTTTATGGGATCAAAATACTGCACCACTAGTTTCATGTGTTAATTCAGTACTCAAAAATGAGTAATAATTATTTCCCAAACCCTAAGACTATATTACTTTTGGAGGTGGAGAAGAATGAGACGAAACAGATTTAAATCAATAATAAATATATTTAATACAATAAATTATAATAAAAAGAAACATTCTAAATCATTTACAAATAATAAAAACAGATTATTTGCTATAATGCTACAAATAAAATAAAATAAAAGATCCGATAAATGATTGTAATCTGTGAAAATAAATTGTCTCTTTATAGTCATTCCAAATATTAGAAAGAGTCTAATTAATGTTTATCTCATTAATATCTGGGATTGGCAATTGCATTAAATTAAAAGTATGTGCACATAAGTTATATAAAATGTATTATACATAATTACCTAGGTTATTAAGTCTTTGATTTAACTTGGAGTCTTGCTGACCGCCCCGTGGAATTTCTCCACTTCTTTAGCAGGGAACGGTTGCTCTTTGGTTAGATTTGATTGTGGGAACTCCTCCGTATTTTGGACATCAAGGACAAGGCAAAAACAAACCCTCCAGCAGGCGCTATGTCGGCAGTTGTTACATCGAGATGCGAACCATTAAAGCACGACCGGTGATCATGACTGGCCCTTAGCCACACATTCTTGAAGCTTCCCTTATGTTGTAGTTTGTTTTCATGTTCATACAGTTTCATTCTGCTATGTAGAGGTCCTTTGACTCAGCTTTCTGTTCTTTTTTTCCAAATTTAACTTTTCATGTCTGCTTTTTATTATATTTTTCTGCTTCTTATCAGAGCAATGTTCTCACTGAAGTCTCGACCAATACTATTTTTTAATTAATTAATTAATGTCCTTTATTTTTCAAATTCTTTCCTTATCTTGATCTTCTGCTTGGTTTTTCTTTCACACCTTTTTACTTTAAAATGCTTTCAACAATTTATACAAAATTACTTTTAATTTGATATAATTTTATAATATAATATTTTACATTTATTTATCAATCACTTTCTTTAATAAAATTATTTCATTTTGACATGCAATAAACCTTGCTCTCTTTATTCATACATTCACATATGCATTTCATTTTTGTCAAAATGTGTAATTTTAAGAACAGATCTTTATCTTCCATTGTATTCTAAATTTTACTTATATTTTATTAAACTCCCCAACTACCGCCTTTTTTTACATCATTAAGTTTCTATTTTATTTATATTTCCTTTCTCATTTTTTTAATCTTACACTAAACACATGATATCGATATTTCTATCCTTAATATTTCTATTCTTTCTAAAATCTGAACTTTGGAGGGTAAAAGATAAGAATCTTTTCGATTCTAATTCCCTCTGTTTTCTTAATTAAAACATTTTTTTGTTTATAATTTTTTAACCTCATTTTTTAATATTCCAAACACAATATTTAATATTGTTTAAATGTTAAATATCTATATGTGTGATCACAATATGTGCGATCATCACATTACAACGTTCTCCCCCTTTAAAATTTTTTTTTAAAAAATTTAATGCATTTCAAGCTAGATGCTCCTAACTACTGTTAGAACCATCTCATATCTATTTACTTCTAATATAACTTTAGTGATGAGATTATTCCTAGAGAGGTGACCAGGCAAATTACATCCCTACTCTGACGACCCAACCAGTATTACTAAACTGATTTAATCTTACTATACACAACACATGAGTTTTATTTCTGCTTCCTACCTATATATACAGGTTCGAGTCCACAGGATATCTCTGTGACTCGATTAAACCTGTTAATACCTCACACTTTACAAATGATGACCCTCTAAGTGCCAACTCTGGTCACTATACTGAGGTGGATTGGGAGGCTCATCCATGTGCTTAGGATATTTTACTGATAGCTCGTATTTTTTTATAAGGGGTTTTTTCCCCATACATTGGTTTCTAATCCATTGACTCACAATATTTGTCAAATATCTAACTGGAAATCTTAATCCAGTGAGTCATTACGAGAAGGGGATCTCTGTCCCTGTCTTCTCTATCTAACAAGATATGGTACACTGCAGAACTCATGCATGAAAGCATAACAAATAAGGCCCACCATATACTGCTAAGATCCCACCTACAAACATATATGCCTATACACCTTCAGCCTCTATCTAAGCTCTCACACTCATCTATTTGATGCTTTGTCTTAGTTTGGGTCACTTTATACTGTTTGGCCATTTAAGCTCATTCTTCCCTCATATTTTCATGATCAATATTAAAGTCCCCTTTCGTAAGTCCATTTTCCTTTTTTCATGATCCAATTCCTTTTCCATCTTGTTCCAGTGAATCCGTCCTTTCTTTATGATGGTGTTTATATTTTATCAGGAGGCTGCCTTTCTCTATTGACCT
Source organism: Epiperipatus broadwayi (assembly GCA_028023455.1). Classification (NCBI taxonomy): domain Eukaryota; kingdom Metazoa; phylum Onychophora; class Udeonychophora; order Euonychophora; family Peripatidae; genus Epiperipatus; species Epiperipatus broadwayi. The sequence continues at coordinate 3,019,394 of JAQFVV010006346.1, forward strand.
CACCTCTGCCTCCTCTGGGCTGCAGATTTTGATCCCTTTATCCTCGGTCTTTAATCCTGTCATATGGCCGCTACCATTCCATCTCCAATCTTTGTTGTCCATTTTCCTGCCTCCTTGGGTTCCACTCTGTAGAATATCTTCAGTTTTCTTTCCATCATCCTTCACTAGGATCCCATCCATTTTTTATTGTAAGTGGTTCTTTTGGAGGTGGTCTAGGTTTACATCCATCCTCCTTCTGGTCAGCCCTAGTGGCATCCAATGCACTTAGCAACTCAGCCACATGGTCCACCATCTTCCTCTCCATACTAATTAGTGTGTGTTCTATATCTCTCAGGAACCCACACCTAGTTATCCGGATTATTTGCATCTCAGATAATGGGTTTGCTGTCATCATCCATAACTTGGCCACTTGATGGTGAAAGAATGTTGTAAATGACTACCCCGGTCTCCATTTCTTCTGTGTTATCTGATGCAGCATGTCTTCTTGGAGTTCCTCACTCCAATAACTGGTTCTCAGAGCTTTGTGATATCCTGCAAATGTGGTGGGCTTCTGGAACAGTGAGTTTCACCAGACTTGTGATTCGCCCTGCAAGTGACTGCAGGAAACCACTATCTTGGCCTCCTCATTCATTCTACTAAACTTGAAATACTGCTCCAGGCTTCTCAAGTGCTCTATAGGGCTTTCTTCAGGATCTTCAGTGAAAACTCATATTTTTAGAAATTGGTGGAAGCCAACAGAATAATCCATGCAATTCCCATTGCTCATATCTGTACATTCTCCAGTGATTCTTGGGCCTATGCCCTTTACTTTAGTATTGGTGCTGTTATTGGCTGACCTAATTATCCTCTCTTCATATTTTGCATCTAACCTTTCTACTGCCTTGACTATCTGGCTTATATCCCACTGCATGCTCGTTAGCATCCTATTCTCTTCTACTCTTATCACTTCCACTTCTTTATCTTTTTCTAACTGTCTTATTCCCCTTTCTGGCCATCCTATGTCTTCCTTCAGATCAAACTCTGCTGACTTTCTATCTATACTCTTGGCCCTATCTAATTCATCATATACATATGGCTCCATACCTCTTTGTTCATCCTACTTAATTTCCCTGTCATGTCTATTTCCTGTGTCCTTTGCCTCTGATTGCTGGATGAAGCCATTTCTAATATCTTCTATGGCTTCAGCAATTCTTTTCTGGTTGTCCATTTCTATCTTTATCCACCATTCTTCCACCCTTCTCTCTTCTCTGTCCATGTATTCTTTCGTGAATTGCTGTTGCTCAACCCTCATTTGCATTAGCATATCCATTATATCTCTATGGTTCATTTTATCTTTTACTCCATCTCCTTATCTTCATTCCCTTCTCTTACTTCCTTTTCTTGAAGGTCCATTTTAGCTTGGGACCTTGTATGCATAGATATCAATTTATTCAACCCTTGATCTGTTTGTTAGTTTTATTTTACTGAAGACTTCTGGATGTATTTATATAAAAAAAATTATTTCTGCTGATTCTTTGCCTTTTACTGTGATTAGCTATTTAATTTCTTTGTTATCTGTCAGTTAGCATTTAGACCGCTAGCCAACCCAAACTTCCTCACTCTGGTTCACCCTCTTGTTCGCCTGTCTTAGATTCGTTTGACTGCCTGTCTCACCTTGATGATTGTCCTATGTTTTCCCTACTTATCCAACTCTTTCTCACTATACTTCAATTAATGTCGCACTTATATATTTTTTAAATCTACAACTACTATACTTTATTCCTCTGTTAATGATATATATAAATAAACTCATTTTTATTTGACTGTATTTCCAACAGTACGCACTTCTGATATATATTTTCTAATATTCCGTTTATAATTTTCGATCACTTTAAGGTTACGGCTGTTTTTTGAAAAAATCATACACATATATATTTCTTTAACAGACTAACCTCCTTCATTACACACACTATGTTTGTAATTTATATTGTCTCTTTACTATTTTAAAATCATACATTTATATTTTCTTCCATTTAACAGATATACTTCGTTGTACCGGCTATGTTGGTAATTTATTGATCACTTTATCCTCACGATTATTTTTAAAATCATACATATATTTTCCCTCTCTTAAGTATATCATATATATATTTTTCCTCTCTTAACTAATATATGCGACTATTTATAATATTTATCATTTATAATATTTTATTTTCAGCTTGACTGAGATACGCTATTATTAACTCACACATATATTTTTCCACTTTGCTTATATAAGCGATTATTCTAGAGTCCGACATATATATTTCTTCACTTAACTTATATATGTGAATATTTTAGAATCATACATACATTTTTTTCAATTCAACTGAGATATGCGACTATTTTAGAATTTATCATTTATGATTAAAACCTTACTAAAACTGTTTTATTCTCCCTTTCTCTTTCCTGAAACGATTTATATTTCATTACAGCAATTAATTTGAGATAATCAATTCTTTGTTCATGGTGATTATATTGAAATACTTCTGGTCTTTTATTAAATACGTCACAACGAACTTCAAAACTTTCTTAATATTAAAATTCCCCTTTCCTATCCTTTGTACACATTTGACAATGAAACACATATATGAAGTATTATCAAGTGAAAAAAAAAATTTATCCCCTTCGTCTTCACGTCTAACCACTCTGATTTACAATGCTAATTTTATATATTTTAAAAACACATATATTAAATTCTTTTTTTTTTTTTTTAGAAAATATTTACGTTATTTTATACAATTAATTCAACATGTGATCACTAATTGCACAGCAATAGATATCCTAGACTCTGGCCCCCAAAATGTACCAGAAACCCAGCGATCGAAAGCTTAACTTCCCTTTTATTTATGTATAATGGGTAATTTTTAAAATTCAAGATCATCCACTTTCCGCTACCACAAGCAGAGAGAACATACGGACACAAACAAGTCTATATCCGTACTTGACCGAACCTGTATGCTATACGGGTATAACCCCAGGTTATATTTCCCAATCAACTATCTCCCAACTGCTGTAAGATTTAACAGAGTTACAGCGCTTGGATATTTATAAATTTTTTATGAGATCAAAATACTGCACCACTAGTTTTATATGTTAATTCGGTACTCAAAAATGAGTAATAATTATTTCACAAACCCTAAGACTATATTACTTTTGGAGGTGGCGAAGAATGAGACGAAACAGATTTAAATCAATAATAAATATATTTAATACAATAAATTATAATAATAAAAAACACTCTAAATCATTTACAAAAAATAAAAACAGATTATTTGCTATAATGTTACAAATAAAATAAAAGAGAAGATCCGATAAATGATTGTAATCTGTGAAAATAAATTGTCCCTTTATAGTCATTCCAAATATTAGAAAGAGTCTAATTAATGTTTATCTCATTAATATCTGGGATTGGCAATTGCATTAAATTAAAAGTATGTGCACATAAGTTATATAAAATGTATTATACATAATTACCTAGGTTATTAAGTCTTTGATTTAACTTGGAGTCTTGCTGACCACCCCATGGAATTTCTCCACTTCTTTAGCAGGGAACGGTCGCTCTTTGGTTAGATTTGATTGTGTGAACTCCTCCGTATTTTGGACATCAAGGACAAGGCAAAAACAAACCCTCCGGCAGGCACTACGTCGGCAGTTGTTACATCGAGACGCGAACCATTAAAGCACGGGAGTCTGGATCGACCAGCGATCGTGACTAGCCCTTAGCCACACATCCTTGAAGCTTCCCTTATGTTGTAGTTTGTTTTCATGTTCATACAGTTTCAGTCTGCTATGTAGAGGTCCTTTGACTCAGCTTTCTGTTCTTTTTTTCCAAATTTAAATTCTTGTCTGCTTTTTATTATATTTTTCTGCTACTTATCAGAGCAATGTCCTCACTGAAGTCTCGACCAATACTATTTTTTAATTAATTAATTAATGTCCTTTATTTTTCAAATTCTTTCCTTATCTTGATCTCCTGCTTGGTTTTTCTCTCACACCTTTTTACTTTAAAATGCTTTCAACAACTTATACAAAATTACTTTTAATTTGATATAATTTTCAATATTTTACATTTATTTATCAATCATTTTCTTTAATAAAATTATTTCATTTTGACATGCAATAAACCTTGCTCTCTTTATTCATACATTCACATATGCATTTCATTTTTGTCAAAATGTGTAATTTTAAGAACAGATCTTTATCTTCCGTTATATTCTAAATTTTACTTATATTTTATTAAACTCCCCAACTACCACTTTTTTTTTACATCATTAAGTTTCTATTTTATTTATATTTCCTTTCTCATTTTTTTAATCTTACACTAAACACATGATATCGATATTTCTAACCTTAATATTTCTATTCTTTCTAAAATCTGAACTTTGGAGCGTAAAAGATAAGAATCTTTTCGATTCTAATTCCTTCTCTTTTCTTAATTAAAACATTTCTTTGTTTATAATTTTTTAACCTCACTTTTTAATATTCCAAACACAATATTTAATATTCTTTAAATGTTAAATATCTATATGTGTGATCGCAATATGTGCGATCATCACAATATATATATCAAATAAAATAATTGGGATTCTTAAACAGCCTGTAATAGACAACAAAGATATTTTAAGCACTTCATACAAGAGTTAATATTAAATTAAACATTATTCAAATATTATTTAATGAAATTTTATAATATGTTCTTTTCTTTATTTTCTTCTATGAACAACTAGATATTCATTTACTAAACAATATTACTGTATATAGACAACTATATATAATAGTGAAATACTTTCTGCTTTTGCATATAAATAAAAAGAACTAAAACAGTCTTCAAATAGCTCAAGTCATTTGGAAAGAAAAAGCATCTTTAGCAACTTTATTAACAGAAACAACATAGAAGGACATTTACCAGGGTTGCTAATTTCCTAAAGTGAATATTTGACTAATTTACCCTCCATAATACTATCAATAGATAGTTATTTAATTAGACGTTAAATAACTATCTATCTATTGACAGTATTATTATTAGGATTGGTTATGTGCCAATTATCTGAAAGAGAAAATTTAAAGCAGGTATAAAAAAAAATAAGTTTCCTCACTCTAGATTAGAATCCAGGTTATAGCTATCTCTATGAGTCATTATTTTATATACATTGTAAGTTTTTAATTTATATAAGAGCTACATTAATATATATATATATTAATTTTGCATTCATGAAAAATACAAAATAATCAATTAAAAATGCATTAATAATTTTATGAGACAAATTCTCATACTAATTAAGTTACTTCTCTATCAGGAAATATCATTTTTATTGTTGCAGTTGTTGTTAAAGAAATTTCCGAATAAATACATATTTATTTATTTAATTACTTAAAAATTGTTGTAAAAAATATGTTGTTTATTTAATAAATAAATATATCTAAAATTAGTAAAAATTCCCTATGTGATAACTACTTTGCCTGCTTATGATAATGAAGTATTATTATAACTCTGCTAAATAATGTAAATACATGAAAGCAGTCAATACTTAAATAATACCAATAACAATCATCATTTTCAATCTGTTGTCAAGGCAACCTCTTTTAAACAATAAACATGAAATTCTACCTTTATGTATGGCTGAATATATTTATATAGACACTAAAGATTCCAATTTTATTACAAAGAGTGAAATGATTAATTCAAAGAAATTAAAATAAATCTTATTAAATATAAACTGTTCTGAATGCAGATTAACAAATAATCAATTATAACATCCAAACTGCAATTATAATTTTCAAACTACACTTCTACTATGTATTACTTATATAATAAACTTAATAATTTCCTAAGCTAGATAGGTAAATAATGTAAATACTTGAAAACAGTCAACATTTAAACAATACCAAATTTCAATAACTAGCAACAATATCAGTCTGTTTCATATATGTATTGTATCCTCCATTGGATGAACCTCCATGTAAATAGCAATCATTACTCAACTCCTTCTCATTCTAAATCAACCCAATCAAAATTCTTTTTTTATACATAAAATTCTAGTAATATATATCTATTTGTTTCATATCTAATATATTATCTTAGTCTTAAAAAATTATTTAATAATCAGCATTAATCATCATGAAACTTGTTATTTAACTCATCCAATAAGGTACTCCTTTTTTAACATTAAGCATATACCAAAAAGTATATCCTCAATGGCATAGGAATGTCACCAAATACTACTCCATTAAAATATTAATGATACTCTCATGCTTCACACTTAAAATAAACAAATTATATTTAACATTAAAATCTCTTAAATTAATTTAACTATAACACCATATTATATTCATTTATCTAATAAAATAATTATCTTTCTCTTTTACCAACATTTTATAATTTAATTAACATCTCAAGTAATTATTATTGTTTCTTAAAATAAATAAATCAATTTGCATAACTAAATGTAAAGAGAGATTTTATATACATCTAGATACATTTAAAAATAATAATTAAGAAACAAATAAACTCATCAATTCTCCCCTTTAAAATCATTAACTGTTTTTCTTACAAAATTTGACTAAAACTAAATTAAAATTACAAACTAACAATGATCACTATTTACTATCATAAACAAATTCAAAATAATTTCTTCTTAACATGTATTATAATCTAATCATTTTATTTTTTGTATGGTATTCTGGTTAGCAGTATTCATTATAATCCTCAAGTAAGATAAAGAAAATTTACATTACTTAATATTTTAGATTCAATATCAATTAACAATCATAATATTTTTCTTATCTATTATTTTAGATTATGTGCAATAATGCCAGTTAACTTATGTGTGGTTAGGATGATCCATAATGACTTGGAAATAACAAGAAAAGAGACTCTAAAGACTTTGTTAATTTTAAAAACAACATTAACATTTTATTATAACAGTAGTACAAAATTTAAGAAAAAATTACAAATATTATATTCGCTTAAAATATAACATATTATGCAAAACTTAAAATTAACTTTAAAAAAATACTTAGAAATAAATAATTTGCACTTCACATTAAAATTATTTACAATTAGATTATAGTATCTCCATACTCAACTCTATGAATATTAAGATACTTCTTAATATTTTTATATAAAAACATATCAATAATATCAATAACTTATAGATTATCACCCTATAAATATTTTAAAATATATTTCTTTTATTATCATTACTTTACCTTTAATCTTTTATAATATTAGGATATAATTATAATTTTATAATTTGTTATACTTTGTATGTTTATTATTAATTATAAAATGAACATTTAATTATCTAAACATTCACTATGATATGGTATGCTATAATATTTTTGACAATAAAATAAATCATAATCAGGTTTTCTTTTCATCATCACATCTCTTGTAATTCCAATATTCATTCTGTAATTTGTTCTTTAAAATTTAATATAAAAAACATTCATAAAATCATTACTTTTATATTCTTTCAACATTTTATTTGTTCCACATTTAGCTCTTTTTGCCTTATATCAATTATCTTATCATTATTTGAAAAATTGCTATTATCATTGCTGAAATATATGATTTCTCCTAAGATGTATATACTAGTGTGATTTTCATGATTATAAATGTGGTATATCTAATAAAGCTATAAGAAACAATGATGTCATGGACTATGTAACTTAATATCACATTTTCTTGTGTCAACCTTATTTTCTACCTTGGCTTTTCTTTTAAGCTCTTACAGATTTGTGAAAAATTCTACTATCCATGTATCACAATTATTCTAACTTACTTTGATGTTATTATAATTAACATTAATAACATATACCAATCACTACAGGATTTCCCAATAAGATCACTTTCCTGAACCACTACTTTCTTTTCAAATACTCCATATAAATCCATTATAAATAAATAATATTCATATTTTCTTTAAATAATATCCAAATTTATTCCTAATGTTTCATACTTTGGATATATGAAGAAGATTAAAATAAAACAAAAATATAGTTTATGATATATAACTTATCATAAGTATACTAAGTTACTTTTAACTTATTCAGAAATCAATGATACATATAACTTTATAATCATATTCAGATTATAATAAATATATTCACTTACACATAACAAATATTATACAAATTTATTTTACCTGATTTCTGATTCAAATAATCTTATACCAATATATTATACTTTAAATAATAAAGTTACCTTAATCATAATATTTTTACACTTATTATTGATGATATGCTGGTTGATATAACTTCTTGACATTATAGAATCATAGTCTAGAGTAAAAAAAAGTTTTAATTTTCTTTTTTTATACCCAAAAATTCTTAAAATATTTAAACCTAAACTAATAATATATGAATAAATAATTATGAATAATTAATATTGTCTTTAAAACTAGACTTCATATACCAAGATAATAAAACAAAAGGTTTTCTTCAATTCATTGCACTGAATAAAATATTTCCAAGAAAAAGCCATTGTTGCTATGACAGCCACCAATTGTTGCTTGAACAAAGATATTTCCTCTTCTCTCTCTGCTCTTTTTTCATTCTTTAGCATAAATGAAAAACATGAAGAATATCCAAATAGCTGTTAATTATCAATAACAATAACAAGTCCTTCTAATAAAAGTTCATATTTTTTGTATCATTGATAAAAATTCATTCACATTTAATAAATAAGTATTTAAACATTTGATAATAACATTATTAAATGTTAAAAATTTTCTTTTTTTTTTTTTTCAATATTAAAATATTTACTGTAGAATTAAAAACATGTTAATAATTTCAACAATATTTGCTAATAACATTATAAAGTTCTCAGATTTTACTTTGGAATAATCCATATTTATCATGTTAAAACAATTACTAATTATTACTTAGACAAAATTACAGTTAATAGATAAATATTTCATAAAATTATTTTACACTATATCCTTTTCTTCTTAAAGATATTATCATTCTGCTAAAATCACTAATAAATTTATATTGGGAAATGTTAATAGTTTTACTAAATAAAAGTCATTATTTTTATCACTGCTAATAATAAACCTTAGTAGAAAATGTTCTTTATTATTCTGCATATGAAAATTAATAAGAATAAATTTCTTGTATCCTTTGCATTGTTCAACAGGCAAAACAGTTTGATACTCTGCAAGGTATTTTATTCAGATACATTTTTATCTTCTTAAATATTTTTTTTCTTCCATTACCATAAGTTTCTAGATAGTTTCTGTAATATACCAATGAGGATATTTTGGCTTTTTATTTCATAGTTAAATTAGTACATAGACTTCTTACAAGTTATTACTATTACTTTTTAAAGTTAAAATAATAAAAATATAAAAAATTTATACTTAAAATTTAAAATAAAATGAATATGATTCTATTCCTCTGAAATTTTTTTAATTTTCAATCCCCTCACATATGCTCAATCCATATTTATAGGGAAATGTTACCAATTTTTGATTGGTTAATTAATTCCAGACATTTAATAAAATTTAAATATTAATTATCTAAATTTTTAAAATAATTGTATAACTGATATTATCAAATAATATTTTATTAATTTTATTAATCCAACATATAAATTTATCTTTTAATAATGAAACACTTTTTGTTTTAACTTAAAATTTGATATATAAAATTTACAATTTGTATTACTATGATAATTATTAAGTTTAGATACTTTTTAATGAACTTGATATAATTAAAATATAATATTTGATTTAAACAAGTAATAAATTTAATTTAAGAACAAGGAAATAAAATTTAATTTATTATTATATGAATGTGTGTATGCACATCTATGAACACACACTTCACTTTTCATTTAATTCATTATTAATTAAATAACTTAAGACAATAAATAAATAGCCATTTTTAATTTGACTATCAATAATTATAAAAATATTAACTTTAACCCTTTCAAACTCTGCATTTTCTGATATTCTTTGTCTCCCACATCAATGTAAAATATATGATAAAATAATTATTACTTATCTGAAAATAATAAATTTGACTTCATTTGATAGATATTTTTGTTTACTATTTACATAAATTTTAAATGTTCATATTTTGTTTCTGTAAATATTAAAAAAATGAGATTGTAAACACATCATCATTTTTAAAAAAATTATTTTCAGTTTATAAAATCAATGAAATATTTCTTAATTCTTATTATTTTTAAACATCCAAATGAATAATTATTTACTTCTCTTATATCTAATGAATTATGCTTTAAAAGTTTAAAATTTTTGAATATTTATTGCTAAATTATGATAGTTTCAGACTCATAAATATAAATAGATTGCGACATAAAAACTAAGCTTGTAAATTGTTTCAGGACATGCTAAGATTTGCTGCTAATATAACATTATATTTTTGAAAATAAAGCATTTCAAGTCAAAATAAGTTATTAATAATGTATATTTCTTGATATCTAATAAATATAGTGTAAATTATTTTTAAAAAATATCTAAAACCATAATAAATTCACAAATAAACAAGTTTTTGGTCACTGGAAAAATTTACATTAAACAGTATCATAAAATGCCAAATTTTTTACAGCCTTGGCAACAGACAATGGCTGAACATGTTAGGATGGGGATTATGTCTATTGTAAGAGTGAGAATTTTGAATTTCCCATCTTCTATGGCAACTTTTGCAATGAAAATTTATTATAATAAAATATACCATTTTACATGCATTTTAACATATAATACTTATAAAAAAATTCACCAGGGGGCGAATTGGTCAAAAGTCAAAACTCTGTCACCCTGCTAAATCGAAAGGTTAATCATTATGACTACTGATTTAAAACTATTTTGTATAATTTTAATTATTATTCACTTTTATTTTAAAATAAATAATACATTGTATACTTCAAATTTATAAATTAAATAGTTTTATCCTATTTTTAAGAAAAGTAACTTAAATTTAATACTACAGAAACAGTATATTTTAACCTCTTCTATAAATTAAATAACAGGTTATTACTAGTTATTATATAAAATTTTAAATTTATATTAAAATTTATTATTATTTACAACTATATATTAATGTAGCAAAATAGGAAGGCTACAATATATATATATATATATATATTGTAATTATCACAATTGCAAAACCCATGTATAAATCACCTGAGGGCAATCCATATCTGCAGTCCACATTCTGATATCACCGAGTGCCAACTTTTTATTTTACAGCCTGCTAAGGTCAGGGAGAAAATAAGAAACTCTTAAATAATTTATCTAAGTTATTGATTGCAAATAAAGATTACAAACTTTCCAAAAGTAATGAGACAAACTATTTATTCACATATATACAACACAAACCATACACTGGCTTGACTTTAGTTAATTAATTCATAAATTAACTTAAAGTAAATAAATCTTTTCAAATTTTCTTAATTTAATTTAATTTTAATTATGCACAAATATAGTATAGTGTTGTAATGATTCAATATTTTAACATAATTTTTATTTGACATTATTAATGCAATCTATTATTATCATTAATTGTTTGAATGGATACCAATCTACTGCATAGACATCTAACTGCCCTCTCCTCTCATACATGCTATACATAGAATAATTGTCTCTGTTTAATGATAATATAAGTTTATAAACTAAGAACAATCCTTATTGACTTTTGTGATCAATACAGATTGTGTTATTAGTATACAATAAATAATAAAATATAATTGTAAAATACAGGGATTCACATCTATATCACAATAGTTATATAAGAATGCATACATGGACAGATTATATATGCCTATGGTAGGAAATAAACTTCCACAGTGTATATAGCATACAGTGATAGCAGTTGCATACACATCACTATGCAACATGTATGAAAGAAAAATGGATAACGTGTGGTAGGAATTTATCATCTACTGCATAACGCTGTTTAAATAAAATAATAATTGTAAAGAATCAGTAGTCACAAATAATATTACAATCACCTGATGTTAATGTGTTACATAAGAATCAGATGTAACTTATAACCTGAATTGACAGATACCAACTGCACATTCTTATCAATAATAATAATTCAAAACAAGGCTTCTTAGCTAAAACTGACATCTATTTAACAGAACACTAATCTAGCTTGTTTTTGCAGCATGATTGAACTTCATTCATAACTTTAAAATTTACTGATTTAACTAAATAAAGTGAAAACAATGATTTAACTAATATACAACTTTTAAATATTATGGCAAGAGATTACAAGATAATTGCCTTCTTTTAATTAATTTATTATAATTAATGCCAAATAAATTGTGGTGTGATATTTAAATAGAACAAACTACAATCCCTTGCCATACCTGTTCATAAACAGATTAAATAAGTAATTAGTCATTAACATATTTTATTAGAAAGGACACAATAATTAACTAAATATAAGTTTAGCATTTATACTTATTTTTTTCAAAACTTCAGGTTCAATCTTTAGGTGATGGCTGAGTTGATTCTTAAACATAGTTATGGTGGTTGAAGATTCAAATCATTATTTTACATTCATGTTGGATGTGCAGATATTAATTAGGTCTTGGATTGTTGGCTGGTTCTTCCTGTAGTGCTGGACATCACACTTTTCCTCATCTCTGGTGGATACATAGCAGACATATGTGTAGATGGTTCTATATATGTAGACAATTTCTCTTTTGTGACTCAGTAATGGATTTTCAGCTTGTCCTCTGCCATCTTGACAGAGTAAAGCCAATTCTTACATTGTAGACTTCCTGGAACTATCAGACAAGAATTAATTAAAGCGAAATAATAATAACAGCAAAATAATAATCACTGGCAGAATAAAATTCACTGGCAGGATCAAAATAAAATTAAAAAAAGATAATCATGATCTCAGAATAAAATAGAATATTAAAAAGATAATCAAGAATATAATTTCCAGTACTATTTATATAATTTGGAGTTATCTTATCTTATCTGCAAACTTCTGATCTTTTATCATTTGGATCCTTTGATCTATTGGGTATAGATAACTTCATTACTTTTGTTGAGATTCAAGTTTATTTGATTTGCAAGCTCATATTTTTCAGTGGGAATAACAGCCTTTTTATATTTTAATTATTTATCTCCTAAAGTTTAATCCAGTAATCTGTTTATAAGCTCTTTAATTACTTTTTTTTTTAAATTCCATTTCCATCTTTTTTTATTTTTAAAAGAACAACACCTTTTTCTTTCAAATTACTTTTAGGTTAAATTTAGAATCTATTATCTTTTTTAAATTTTAGAAAAATATTTTGTATTTAACTCAAAATAACTTTATAATTAATTATACTGTATATTTCTATCTGTGCATTTACAATATATATTTTTTTATTTATAAAAATTTATTAGAAATTTTAAACTTGAATTTTCTTCATAATTATTAATATTAAAACATGAAGTATATATATGTATGCATATATATAGTTTCGTATCTTCAAAGCTCACCAAAAAAAGCAATTAAAAAATGATTTTATTTGGTTTGTACAATGTAATACGCATGAAAATTAGTTATACAAAATATATATAATCTACAAAATTTTCACATATGAACTTCCGATTCTTTCAACTATAACGTTTCTGATTGAGTACCATTTGAATCAAGATTAGTAATATTTTTTTAACTAATCTATTAATTATATCTGGTGATTTTTTCAATCGTTCTGCCTACCTGACTTTGTGGCTATTTTATTCATTTGCTTCAACACCTGTCTACTGTATTATGCAGTGTTTTGAAGAGTCTTTTCATATTTTCTCAAATCTCTGATCCAGACCTATTTTAACCTCTGTATATTTTTGCTTTCCCTATTCTCTTATCTTATTGCTTTTGATTTCATGCTTCTGTATACTATATAACTTCTTCTCTATATTTTCTATTCTGCTCTTTATCTCATCATGAAATCTTTTTTTATCTCTACAGCTTCATTTAGGACTTTTAATTGATTCTGTCCTACCTCTTTTATCTGTATTACTTCTGTTTCCACTCTGTCTACTATAACACTCTCTTTCTGGCTAAGTTCACTTTCAATTTTTTCCTTCATCTGTACCAGTGGTTTTCAAAGTGTGGTACCCATATCCCAGGGGGTATGCAAAGTGATTCTTGGAAATGCCAATATACTGCGAAATGTCACCTTATTTCAAAATGTAAGCATTATTTTATTTAACAGGCAAAACTCTTCATACAGTAGCACCACAAGCCAAAGTAATCAATGAATTCCAAAAGGCTTGTGCATAAAATCTCTATCTAGTGCCTATTCATCCATTACCACCAGACTAGTTTCTGGCTTGTGGCCTTTGTCAGTGAGGAGCCTTGGATCTGAGAGCACTGCACCTAAATCTTAGGATCTAATGCACCCCTCCAGCAACCATCTTTTATCTCTACTTCACTACAAAGCTATGAGAATAAAATTGAAAACAATAATAGTTTTAATCTAAGCTCATTAGCTTATATTGTCATATAGCTCTATAAGTATTCCTACATTTTGGTGTCTTTGGTTCTTTGATAACCATAGCAACCACTATCCTATTAGGCAAGATTGGTATTAAACCACTAAACATCATATGATCACCATTTCTTATGCTTGCTCATAACTGTTATTAAAACAAGCAAAGCATACAATAGTGCCACTCAATGCAAACCAATGTAATCAGTGGATGCCAGAAGTTGCAATGCTCTCAGATCCAAGGCTACTCATTGATGAAGGCCACAAGCAAGAAACTAGTCTGTGGATATTGGATGAGTAGGCACTACATAGGAATTTCATGCACAACCTTCTGGCATCTATTGATTACTCTGGCTTGCACTGAGTGGCACTACTGTATCAAGAGTTTTGCCTGTTTTAATAACTGTTATGAGAAAGCATAAGAAATAGTGATCATGTGATGTTTAGTGGTTTAACACCAATTCTGCCTAATAAGATAGTGGTGGCTATGGAAGCAACAAAATATGAGTATTGAACTAAGTTCAGGCCTGTCTGACTATATAAACTAATGAGCTTAAATTGAAAATATTATTGTTTTCAATTTATTCTCATAGTTTTATAGTTAAGTAGAGATAAAAGGTGACTGCTGGAGAGTTGAATTTGATCCTAAGATCTAGGTGCAGTGCTCTCAGATCCAAGGTTCCTCACTGATGAAGGCTACAAGCCAGAAACTAGTCTGAGAATATTGAATGAGTAGATCCTAGATGGGCATTTTATGCACAAACCTTCTGGCATCCAGGTTTGCACTGAGTGGCACTACTGTATGGAGAGTTTTGCCTGTTTTAATAACAGTTATGAACAAGCATAAGAATTTGTGATCATGTGATATTTTATTTAGTGGGAAATTATGAATTTAAATTTATAGAAAATTTTTAGCCGGATTCAGAATTAATTTCTGGTGGGCAAATGAATTTCATATCTGTCAACAATATTTATGTTCTGACTGCTCAGTGCACCATTATGCAAGTGATTGGTAGGTCATGTATCATCATCAAGAGAATTTTATAAATTATATAGAAATTATACAGATAGCAATGTATATTATAAACACTATGATTAGTTGACTTTTAAATGCTATTGATTTTAAATCCCTCATAAAATAGATACAGGGTTAAAAAAATGCCCACAAAGAAACCATGGGTTGAAGATTATTTTGATAGTGCTTCTGCTTCTGGTGCACAACAAGAAAGTAATAGTATTAATATGGATAATTGTTCAAGCTCAATAGCAAACATGCCAAGAAATAAAAAATATTAATGATATGGCATGTACAAAAAAATTGTACCAGAAAGTTTGCAATTAACAAGCATTCTACTTAAAATTTGGGTTACATCAAAAGTAGTCAACAATAAATCCCAAGATGCTTTCTAATGCTTTTATGAAACCATCAGTGTTAATAAGGCATTTAAAAACTAAATATCCCGAACATAAATGCAAACCATTGCAATTTTTTTAACAACATTTAAAAATCCGATTAAGTTAAATAATTTTACTTTTGGGAAATGTATGTAATCAAGCACAAGTGCGTGTGCGGCGCAACTGCTCCCAAAAGCTGTGAATACAAATACAAATAGCTAACTAAAAATATTAAAACAGCTGAGCGCTTTCAAAGGATCTTGCCTTCATAATCATGGCTTGCTTACGTATAATTTTATACAAATATGCTAATTCCATCTTTTTGAAAGAGACATGACCTCAAAAGAAAGATCAAAGAGGCTTTATTTATCTCTCGCGACAGCGATGCCATAAATAGGAAGGACACGTGTTTTTCTCTTTCAAAAAGATGGAATTAGCATATTTGCATAAATTTATACGTAAGCAAGCTATGATTATGAAGGCAAGATCCTTTGAAAGTGCTCAGCTGTTTTAATATTTTTAGTTAGCTATTTGTATTTGTATTCACAGCTTTTGGGAGCAGTTGCGCTGCACACGCACTTGTGCTTGATAACATTTAAAAATGCATACTCAAGCTAGTAATTTTAAAAAATTTATTACACTTAAGGATAAAGGTTTAGAAGTCTCTCTTGAGGTTTCTTTCTTAGTAGAAAAAAATAAAAAGCCACATATCATTGGTAAAACACTTGTTCTTCCTGCTACAATATAAATGGTATAAATAATCCACAAGGGAAAATATGCTAAGAAACTAAAATATATTCCATTTTCAGCAAATATCCTTTCTAGGCATGTAAAAATTATTGCGGATAATTTAAAGAAACAATTATTAAAACAAATTACTCAATGTGGAAAATTTGCTACACAACTAGATGAAAGCTCAGATGTCACCAATTTTGCTCAGTTAATGGTATTTATTAGATATTTTTTTAATAATAAATTATGCGAAGAACTACTTTTTTGTGAGCCAAATGAAAAATGTACAGGGGAAGACATCTTTTCAACAGTAAATAATTTCTTTGTTACAAATAACATTTTATGGAAAAACTGTGCAAATGTACCCAAGGATGGCAAAGCTGTTTAACTGGAATAAAAAAAGGATTCAAGGTGAAAGTAATTGAAATAGCATCTAACACAAAATTCATACACTGTATTATCTATTGGCAAGCTATTGAAGTAAGCAAATTAGGCCAGAAATATATCATGTGCTGCAGGATGTTATTAGCATAGTTAATTTTATAAAAACAAGACCCTTGAATAGTAAAAATATTTTCAGTAATTTGCAACAAAATGGGTAGTCATGAAAATCTCCTAGACCATACAGAAATTTGTTGGTTATCTTAAAGAAAAGTGCTAAAAAGAGTTGTTTAACTGAAAGATGAATTACACATTTTTCTTTTGGACAAAGTTTGCCTGCTTTATCAGTGATGATAAGTGGCTGTTAATAGTATGTTTCTTAGCTAATATTTTTGAAAAAGTAAACATGCTCAATTTGTCACTTCAAGGAAAAGGTGACATTTTAAAAATGTCTGAGAAAGTAACTACATCTGATAAGAAAATTGTGATGTGAAGGGAGAATTTAGAAAAGGGATTTTTAGAAATGTTTCCATTATTGTGTTTCTTCTGAAAATGAAGTAAATATGAAACAAATTACAATTCTTATATCTACACATTTAAAAAATTTGGAGACAGAATTTTGTAACCAATTTACAGATCTTTCTAGTATTAAAACAGAGTTTCAATGGGTCATGAACCCGTTTGCTGAAAATGTAAAAATAGGTCATGTTTCAATTACAGCTCAAGAATAGTTAATTGACATAAAAGAAAAATCAACATTACAATTTGAATCAAAAGAAAAATCTCTTCATAATTGGTAGATGGAATTAAAAACTGAATATCCAGATTTAGTAAACACAGCAATATATGCAATCTTACCATTTGGTTCTACATACCTGTGTGAAATAGTATTTTTTGCAATGACAACAATGAAAATTAAATACAGAAATAAATTAAAAGTTAGAACTAGATCTTCAGAATTATATTAACAGAGGACCTCAGACCATATTTTTCCGATATTACTAAACAAATACAATCATAATGCTCACATTAAATTCTAATTCAAAATGTAAATTTGGAATTTAAATTAAATGTATGTATATTGTTTAAAATAAATAAATAAAAAAATAATAATTTGGTTTTTGACTATATATTGTAACCATATATTTTAGTATAAAATATAATAATTGATGTAACTGGTATAAAAATTTCTCTGTCTTCTTTTGGTGATTTGATTGGCTTGATTTGCACTTTGAACAGATTACTCTCTTATATTCAAAATAATTTATTAGAGAGAATGGGTAATGTTTGCCTTCCTTGTTGTCTATATTATTTTAATAAATTTAAATTGCTTCTTTCCATATACTAATTCATATCAAAATGTTTAACTTTTTAAAAATTTTGACAACACATTAAATTTGGTAAAATATTATTAAAAATAATAATAAGTTTTATTTGTTTAAAATGGTCTTAAAAATTATTTCCATTGAATAAAAAAAAACCATTTGTTCAACTAAATTTAATTATTAAAAATAAATACAGTAATTACGTATGCGTTTCAATGTAAAAAAAAAAAGGAGCTCGAATTAAAAAAAAAGATCGTCTGATAGTGTTGCTTTTGGGGAGAAAAAGAAAAGAAAATGGTAAAAGGCAAATGGTGTAAATATGATAAGCTTATTTTAAAATAGTTAACAAGTAAATGGATTACCACAAAGTTTTCTATAAACGTAAAAATAACATAGTGGTATTTAATAATAAGATGAATTGCTAAATTTAAAAGTCTGTTCAAGTCGGCTAGCCAGGTGGATCAAATCGCCAGTAATAATTTTCCAATATTACATTTGAAATATGTCGGAGCTTTCCAGTTTAAAAGCAGAATTAATTGCAAGATTTTGGTATGTTTTAAAATATTTATTATTCTACAATTTGGAAAAATTAAATAAGTATTTTAATTACAGAAGTTTTATAAATATGAAAATTTGCTTTTTAAAAAAGAAGAAGTTTAAATTAAAGTAAAATGTTAAAGTTATTAACATAGTTTAATATTTCCGTTTATGATTTTAATAAAAATATAGTATTGATTGATTTAACTTTGCAATGCCAGTAATATATTTGCTAGTTAATTTGTTTACCATTTGGATAATAAAAACAGTCTTCAAATAATTAATCAAAGCTATTTTCTAATTTTATCGTCAGTTTGGAATGATTAAATTAATTGCTATAATTAGTATTCTTAAATTTAAGCATGGATAAATAAATATTAGCATGGATGTGATAAACTTGGAACGGTTTTAATAGAGAAATGTAGAAATTAATAACTTATGAAAAAAACATTTTTATTTAAACTCTGCGTGTCATGTTTTGGAATTGTTTCATGTTTATGGAGCCACGTAAAATCGTTAATCTAATAGTGCTTATAATAACTAATACAAATGGATAAAATTACATGTATGGAATTCAACTATAATAGTAGCTATTACTTCATATATTTATTGTTCGACACATCGTACATGGATTTCACGGATCATATTTGTAGTTATAAAATGCTATACAATTTAATTTGTGATACACACATCTGCTAGAATTCATGTATTGAACTATAAAATGCTATACATTTAATTTATATCACACACACACCTGTTAGATTTTATGTATCTGATGATTAATGCATTACTTTAATTTTATCATTATATGAACTTGCATGTGAAGTTCATAAGTTATATTTTATTAAGTTTAAATTAATAGGGGTTGAATAAAATACTTATTCAAGAGAATAGCGCTTGCGAAAAGGCTTGAAAGGTACTAAATGAATTTATGAGATGTATCAATTTTTCATGAGGTATTTTGTGAGTCTTTCCAGATTTCTATTCCTATACTAATATTACTTATATTATATCACATATGTTTTATTTTAAGCAAGATAAGTTAGTACATTAGTTGTCCTGATTAGTGTAACATTTTATTATGCAAGAACCCACATTTGCTAAAATGTTAGTGTTTTCTGAATGGTCAGAATAACTGAGGAGGATGATTTTGCACTTTAATGTGAAGTAAATAGTAATGTTGTTTTATAATGTTAAAAGGCATTAATCTGTGCCGGTGGTTAATCCGCAGATTACTTAATTGCCATTTTTTTTTGTATTTTACACTCATTCCTGTGCTGGTAGTTAATCCACGGAATTGTGTAATTATACTTATTACTTTATGATGGTGTATAAATCCACAAAGCGTTTAGTGTTATTTAATTCCTATGTGCAGATGAATGCATCCACAGGAATATGGTTTTACTTCATAGATATAAGTTGGGCAAAGTATTTTAGTTATTCTGCGAAATCATCTTCTTCCATTTGTAAGTATAATTTATAAGATAGATTATTAAATTGTAGCAGGACATTTTATTCAAGTTATCTCATAATAATTAACTGTTGGTTGATTATTATCTACCTGAATGTAAGTTTAAATTTTCACTTTATTTAATGATTGCATTATAGCTAAATCCTACAGATATAATATTATTTATTATATTATTATAAGTTTACGGTATAGATTTATTGAATCTGGAAATGACATTAGATGTTTCATGAGTTGATGTTGAATTTAGTATAATTTCCTCAATACATTCATTATATCAAATTGCCAATATAAGGTATGATTAAGTTTTTAAACACTGTACCTATGATATGTTATTGAAGAAAGTCGATGGAATTATAATTTATTTATTTTATTTGTTTATTTATGTCTTTAATTATAACATTAGAATTAATTACTTATTATTCATAAATTTGTAAATAAACGTTGATTTATAATTAAACTTACTGTGCCGTTGCTATTTGTCATTCGTAAAATCAGAAATCATAAACCTTGGATAGAGCATACATTGAAGTACATACTATCGTCAACATGATATAAGAGTTTAGTGATATTTTGAGAAAACATTTGGATGCTTTTCGTCTTTGGTAGTTTATGATGTGTAAGGTACAATAAAATCCCATTTACCTTTTCCATCATTTTAGCTTTGCGTAGTTGATTCTAGTATACAATATAAATTGATTATTAAACCTGTAAACAGATTTACCAGATAATGACATGATTGAATATATTTACTTAACGTTTTTAAATTGTCATTTGTCAGTATAATAAGAGTCTCAGTGATATAGTAAACTATAAAAAAAAAACCCAAGTAATTATGTTTATTTATTGCAAAGCTTTACCTGGACTAGCATTTGTATTAAAAATCATATAAATGGTTTAAAATTTCATAATCTTATGTAGTTCCACAAATTATGCCATCTTGTACATGGTCGGCCGTCGGGTCTCATACAATGAAAATCGCAAATTAAGGTTTGAAAGATAATAACATTACATACTTATAATTTGTTTAATGTATTTTATCATACTACTATGATAGGTCTTCGCGGTACACCCTGGCTGCGATCAAATTAAATCATAAAAGTTTATGTTATATCATTGGTTTGGTCTGTGGTAAGTTGCTCCAGATGTTGGTTGTGGTCTTTGGTGCATAATATAGATAGCATGATATGCTTTTGGTTACAGCTCTTAATAGCTGACAATGTGTAGCGGGAATTGATCGGTGATCGAGGTTACAATTCTTAGCGCACTTATGTTTTGGTGATGTTATGTAGTGGGGGACAACAATCGAACAGTTACAATATATATATAATATACAAATCAATATATATATATATCAAAATACAGTACAATTTATATAAATTATATTCTTTTAGAAGTACTTTCGACTATACACTTTGTAGTCTTTATCAACTATATAACGTTAGTTGATAAAGACTACAAAGTGTATAGTCGAAAGTACTTCTAAAAAAATATAATTTATATAAATTGTATTGTATTTTGATATATATATATTGATTTGTATATTACATATATTGTGAAACGAATACAGATATCAAACTTTATTTATTATATATATATATAACTTATAATTATTTTCATCTTATGGGTATGTGATCAAAAAACGTTGGAGATAACTGCTCTATAGTCTCTTTTATAACTTGGTCACTTTTTGTGACCTCTATCCTATCACTCTTAAAATCTTCTTTAATCTCACTAACACATAACTTTTACTTCCTCTACTTTCATTATTATTTCAGTATTTTCTAATCTCATTTCCACCCTCACTTCATTAACATTTTCTTTCACTAACTTTACTTCATGCTTTCCTTCTTCAATATTTTTACTTAGCTTTTTCTCTACTGCTTTTATTGCATTTTTGCATCCAATCTTCTGTCCCTCATCTCTTGCTTAATTTTTTCCATCTTTTGGTTTTTTTGTCTTTATATCCTGCTGCCTTTCTTTTATCATTTTTATCATTTGAAGTTGACTTTTTCTCTCATCTCTAGTTTATTTTGATTGATCATTTCTTTACTTTCTTATCTTATTTTCTCTATTAAACCCTGTTGATTTTTTTTCATTTCAAATATTGCCATCATCAATATTTGCATGTCTGTATGTTTCTAATTTTTTAATTATTTCAGGGTTTTAAAACTCAATAGGGCTCTATTTCACTCCATTATCAAATCAGGTCTCTGTTATTTCGATTTCATATTTATAATATACAAGTCTACACACTTATCAATTTTCTAAATTTAACAATTAACTATAAACTTTATTACTTACAAGTTCTCTATAAAACTTAATTAACTATTAATTTATATTTAACTAAATATCTACCGTTCTCTATCTTACTTTAGCTGAACACATGCCAAATTCCCATCAAAGTCATTTCTTTGTTGCTATATTTATGTCATTATTTTAACTTCTTAATGTACACTTTAACAAAAATTTTACATATATAACACAGGATGTGTTTATTTTCTTACAGCCAAGATAAATTTTATAAATGAAAGTAGTTCTTATTACTTCAAGTA
Source organism: Epiperipatus broadwayi (assembly GCA_028023455.1). NCBI lineage: Eukaryota > Metazoa > Onychophora > Udeonychophora > Euonychophora > Peripatidae > Epiperipatus > Epiperipatus broadwayi. Next base: position 3,042,275 of record JAQFVV010006346.1, read on the forward strand.
TAAGTATGTAAGTTATCTTTATCAGTGACAATAACTTGTCACAAATAAACTTTTTTCAAAATATACTTTTGCAATCAACAATATTAAATTAATTTAAAACATACTACTTCAAACCCTCCCCCCATTCTGTACCTGTCAAACTTATTTTAAAAAACAAAAACGAATTATAATTCTGTTTAACTTTTTTCTTTTCATCATTAAAATCTATGTGTTTTGGGAATATAATTCATTGATAATTCAACAATCTTACAAAAATACACTATATATCTCTGGGATATATAAGGATATATAGATTATAATATATATATATATCATTGATATGTGCACAATTCTTCATACCTTATGTTTGCAGGCATCATATTCTAATATATATATATGTGTGTGTAAAATTAAGAGCGTGCTAATAACTCTAAACAAGCTTTTTTTTTTTTATTTATGATAAATGCTACTACAAGAGAAGGCATTCAAATCATTTTTATCTTGGATTTTCCCCATCCCCAGACCGGTTTCGACCTATGGGTCTCTTCAGTGAGGAGTTGGGACATTAGATCTAAAAAACCAACTCAAGCAAAGCATTTATCTAAAAGATAATTGTTAGAAGAAGATCTGAAACTTTTAGACATCCACATGTCTTTAAAGTCAGCTCTCCAACTGAAAAAATCATATGGGCCTGAACTTAATTCAGATACTACATATATTAGTAGGCTTAGCTCTTTAATTTAGCTAAAGCCACAACAGCAAAATAATAATAGTAATAATAACAAGTCAGATGTCACATGACTTATATATAGCTTGCACTTACAAATATGTAAAATTAAGAGCGTGCTAATAACTCTAAACAAGCTTTTTTTATTTATTTATTTATGATAAATGCTACTACAAGAGAAGGCATTCAAATCATTTTTATCTTGGATTGTCCCCATCCCCAGACCGGTTTCGACCTATGGGTCTCTTCAGTGAGGAGTTGGGACATTAGATCTAAAAAACCAACTCAAGCAAAGCATTTATCTAAAAGATAATTGTTAGAAGAAGATCTGAAACTTTTAGACATCTACATGTCTTTAAAATCAGCTCTCCAACTGAAAAAAATCATATATATATATATATATACACACACTGTAATTATTAGAATTTCATAACTCACATTCAAATCACACAAAGGCAATCCATACGTGCATTCCATATTCTGACATCACAGAAAACCAACTTTTTCTTTTACAGCCTGCTAAGGTCAGGGAGAAAACAAGAAATTCATAACTAATTTATCTAAATTATTGATTGCAAATAAAGATTACAAACTTCCAAAAGTAATGAGACAAACTATTTATTCACATTTATACAACATAAACCATACACTGGTTTGACTTTAGTTATTTAGTTCATAAATTAACTTAAGATAAATAAACCTTTCCAAATTTTCTTAGATTAATTTAATTTTAATTATGCACAGATATAGTATATGGTGTTGTAACAATTCAGTGTTTTGACATAATTCCTATTTGACACTATTAATAATATGAAAGATTTTGGAGAAAAAGAAATAATCTACAATGCCATATTCAATGATAGTATATAAAAGAATTAAATAAAGAAATATAAAGTGAAGTGCAAAATTAGAATGGAGAAATAATAAAATATTAATAAGTAGTGTTAAAAGTAAATATAATATTGCAACTAAAACATGAATTTCTTACAAAACTAATTTTCAGCAATATGAAAAGTTTTATTTAACTTAATTGGAAAAAATGTTAATACAAAAGATAAAAATTGTAGAGTAGTATATAACTATTGTTTGGATGTAAAAAACGAATTATAAAAAAAATGTTTATAATAGTAATAAATGATTCTTATAATGTTTAGAAAAGCAAAATGTTATGAAATGTTATATATTCAAAAAAAAAAAAGTGATAAATATATCCTATCGTTAAATATATTATCAATTTAGGAAAAAGTGATTATCAATAAAGAATTAGAAATTGTAGTTAAGGAAAAGTTTTGAGCATTATGTTTATGAAAATAACATGTGACATATATATATATATATTACTAATAATTTGTGACATATATATATATATATTACTATTAATTTTTTAAATTTGGATAAATAATTATATTGCTTGTAATAGAAAAATTATTTTGTGCACTTATCATTTATGTTTTAATTAATAATACTACTTTTATTTGTAGCATTATGGTATATATGATAACAGGTGTAATAAAAACCAGGGATAAAAAAAGAAGGGAGAATTTATTAGAAAGATATATGCTATAAGTAATTAAAGTATAATTTGCAAAATCTTAAACAAAGAGATATTGTAGATTAATTTATTGGTATTTTTAGGTATTTTTGATGTCTCATAAACATAGATGTTCTTATATATCAGACGACTTATATTTATAAGCAGTATAGTTCTTTTAAAGTTATTGATTTATATTGTTTATCTGGATTTCTGATTTTACTTCATCTACAAAAAGAACATTTGTAAGTATTCAATATAAAGATTAAGACAATTTTCTGGACCCAATCTCCTGTTTTATACTTTTTGAGAAATTAGTGCAGTTTTATATTATTCTAAAAGTACAATCATTATTATATAGTTTACTTCTGATCATCTTTGAACATTTCCTTTTTTTTAACTGAAAGAAAATTTAAAAAATGGACATTAGTGTTTAAGTAATAGAGTGTTAAAAAGAAAGAAAAATTTAAAAAGATATGGAAATATTTTTTATCGTTCTGCTAGAAGAAAAAAATATTTAATTTTTTTGATATATTGTTTTATATAGAGTTTCCCTATGTTTGGAGCATAAAAGAAGAAAATTAAGTAAAATTAAAAAATTTAATATCTGTTAATAATATTGAAAAAAAATTAATTAGATCATATATAAATATAATTTTAGGAACAGGAGAAAACAGTGATGTAATTTCAGACAATGATTGTGATAATATTTGTAAAAGAGGCAGAGATGTATATCAAAATGATGAAGAGCATGATCAAAAGATTTAAGAGATAACTCGTTGGTTATTTAAATATGATTTGAACAAGGAAAATAAAAATAAATCTATAGTGATTACCAGTTTTTCTATAAAAACAACATTTAAAAACATTCATTATTGTGTTATTAATTGAAAATTATTTTCTATATGTATAATAAATTAACACAATCTTGGTAAATAATACATACTATAATAATAGCTATTATAGAATAAATGAACTATATATATATATATATATATATATATATATATATATATATATATATATATATATATATATATATATATATATATATATAAAATCAATAAAGCAATTCATGTATCCTGTGACTTTGCTTTCTAAGTTTGTATTACAGATATGTAATATGGAGAATTACCAGTAGCCCTAACAAGCATTTATTCACAAGTGTCAAAGAGAAAGCACTTAAAATCTCTATCTAGAATTATTCCCATTCTCAGACCAATTGGTTTCGAGCTTTGGGCTCATCTCAGTGAGGAGTTAGAACATTCAGACACCAGATCTAAAATACTAATTCAAAAACCAGCATTTATCTAATATGTAACTATTAAGTAGAAAACCTGAAATTTTCTGACATATAAATGTTTTTAAATCCAGCTATCTAACTTAAATAGCTGCATGGGACTAAACCATCTACCATATATTAATAGCCTTAGCAATATAACATTTCCAAAGCTTCAAGGGCAAAATTATAATAATCAATAAAGCAAATCATATATTGCATGACTTTGCTTTTTAAGCTTGTATTACATATATGTAATACAGTGAGCATATTGAAGTGGTTCATATTTGCAGGTGTGTATGCTTGCTTCATGTTTGTTCAAAATTGTAAACTATTTCCTAGCATATGTTACATATTTCTATATATACATGCACATCAGTATATGCACACATGTTTGTGTGCAATTTAGACATTTGTTTAAAGTTAAAAATTATTTTCTAAATCACACCACATTTTAAGTTAAGGTAAGAAGAAGTATTCTATTAGAAAAAAAGCATGATCAAATTAAATAATAGGAGGGTAATGTATTTCATACAATAGGAAGTAGGCTAAGTAATGGAAACAAGCCATGCAAGTGCCTTATTTCCTGATCTATTGAGACAATCAAATGAAAGAGTTACAATCTAACACCACTACACATATTTTAAGATGTAAATTACAGAGGTGAAATAAAGATCAGGAAATACATTTGGATGCATGAAAATTGAGGAATAAAATTCAGATGGAATATCAATTATAGAAAAGTAAAGAAAGATCCATCGAGAAACTCATGAGGTATACCACTAGGTGGAGAATAATGATATATAAGAGGGAAATGGGGCATTGTTATTATTGGCATCTTATATTTGTGAGAAGTTTATTCTGGCGTATGTTGAAGAAATTATTATAAAAATTATTTATTGAAGATTATTAGAAGTTATTTGTTGAAAGAATGCTTACAAGACAAACTCTGTTTAATTATATATAAAATGCATACAGTACCTGCCATCATGTGTAAGTATTCAACCATCCGCTTCTCTGTGGTCATTAGACAAAGTGGGCATCCAAGAAGTTCCATCATGTTGTCAATATCTAGCCACCTCTTATCACCACCATGTGAGTCCCAAAGGCAATGGAACATTTTATTAATCTGCAAGGAAGGAATTCCAAAAAGCTCATCTAGCTGGTAATAGGTTTTAACTACTTTTAAAAGCAATGTATTCATATTTCAATTATTAGTCTACTTTTATATTTTACACAGTCTTAACTTACAAAATTTTGATATAATATTTGTACTTTATACTTCTACTGGGTTTTAAATATTTAACAAAGTAAATTTTGATTTTTTTAGTATTTCTGTTATTATTTAAGTCAACTTGAATGATGGAGGAAGTTAAATTTAAATTAAAATTGTTTACATTTCTCCACTCTCAATGATCCCTTAGGACAGCACAAGTTTGGGAAGCCACTAAGTTTCAAAACTGTTAAAGTATTAAAATAACAATACATGTTTAAGCAGATTCCTTTTCTTATTACTATATTTCCCCATCTATTAAGTAAGATTTATCATTAAATTTCTGAAAATGTTTTTAAGTTTATTGAAGAATGGTGAGCACTTTTAGAAATCTATTATATATATGTCAATTTTATGAACAGTGTTCGTCTATTAAGATTTATCCTAAAAAATCATTTTATATATCAAGTTTTATATATATATATATATATATATATATATATATATATATATATATATATATATATATATATATATATATATATATATATATATATATATATATATATATATATATATATATATATATATAACTGTATTAGATCTAAAACCTTACCTCATGTAATGGAATAATGATCATCCTACCATTTAAATTCTATTTTATGAAAGGAAAAATAATCATCAATAATTCCTTGTTATTATCATCCAGGATTTATGATGTGAAGGTAATATTTGTAATTCTATATAAATGTATGCTTAAATGTATGCACCACATTACCTATGTACATTATGTAGTGTGACTGTAAAATAAAGCACAATTAATGAAGAGACACATGCTCTCAGCTATATTATGTGTGATTAATCCCCTCCCATACATTAAATAGTGTAATATTAAAATTCTAAGGTAAGATTTATTAAGAAATATTATGTTATGAGTGAGTCTTTAATTTTCTCCAAAACTCTTTATAATCATCCAGGGATACCTCTTATTTGATAACATAACTTTTATAATGTTTAGTAGTGTGGGTGGAAGGTGTATATAATTATTACTGATTATTCTTATAATTTGCATTCCTGCTCTCCATGTTTATTGTTATGGTTTATTATAACTTTGATATCTCTACTCACTCTGTATGGTTCACTCATCATGTGATCAAACTGCATAATGGCAACCAGATACCTTGTGTGCCCCAGTTTTTAATCTTAGCATTAGCACCAGTCTAGGTTCTGCACAGACCTGGAGACTCCTCATGACCCCAAATCCCAGATTTTCCACACCTTCATTCTCTCCATTTGGTATGTGCCCTTGGTTAGTAGCAGATGTACCTCTGTAACTGGGGATGTACATCCTTCATTCATGAACCATGCCACCAAATCGCTCAGCCAATCTTTATGATTATTATTTATTTTACACATGGAGAAACATTTTAATGAGAGTGATACTGTAATGTTCTTAAATGATTTATTTGTCTAAACCTTCACCTATGCATGAGTAACCCCAGATAACCTTTATTCAAAGCCCATCCACAATAGTCTCTTTTATATGACATTCCAGTTAATTAGAGTTTAAACCCATAATTTCTGATAGCCACTTATAGATATTAATCATGAATTAATCAAGGCACACCCTGTCATATGTAAGCTATTATTATCTTCACTCATAATGATGTACAAAAGCTAGTAGAATCTTTTATTTAACTATCCTGCAAGCTACTTATTCGCTTTATCCATTCCTATAATAAACTTTGATTATAATCATTAATTTACAAATTTGTAATTTGTGAATTGGGAACCATAACATAATTGTACAGAATTAAGTATATTGTTAAGTATTAAACTAGTGCATCACCGGCTTTGAACCTGATCAATAAAGTGACATGTAAGGTCATGTTTTATGAAATTAATATGAAAGTCTAGATTAATAGAATACCAAACTAGGTCTCTAAATAATAAAGTAACCAAAGAATATCTATATGAGTGCTAGTGTGGATATGCCCTGAGTTGATGAAAGAACCCTGATGAAGACAGTCTCTGTTCAAACCCTAAGCTATATTGTGCTGTATGAAGCAGGGAAGCTGTGTGACATCAAGGTTGTTAATTATGTGGTTTGAGACTAGGAGCCTAGGTAGGAGTTTAAAATAGGAGCATAGGGGTAACCCTATGTCTGCTGTTTGAGAATTCCTGCTTGGTCTTTCAGTCTTGTTGACTGGTTATACAATATTGACTGTTATAATGTCAATAGCTCTAACAAGCTTTTAGTAACAAGTGCTGAAGAGAAAGCATTTAAAATCTCTATCTAGAATTATTCCTATTCTCAAACCAATCAGTTTTGAGTTTTTGGTTCATGTCAATGAGGAGCTAGAACATTCAGACACCAGATCTAAAATATCAACTCAAAATCCAGCACTTATCTAATATCTAACTATTAAGTAGAAAATCTGAAGATTTCAGACATGTAAATGTCTTTAAATTCATATATCTTACTTAAATAGCTATATGGGACTAAACCAAATTCAGATCTGCCATATATTAATAGCCTTAGCAATATAACATGACCAAAGCCTCAAAGGCAAAATTATAATACGATGTAAAAAAGTAATTTGGGGTGATCAATTAATAACTTCACGCTCTTCATTTCAAACACTTCAGATTTGTCCATACATATATGGTTAGGTCGAAAATATAGGTGGATTCATTTTATATTTTCTTAAAGACTTTATCTTGGGTTTGAAAAAGTGGGAGTATTCATTTATATAGTGACATCTGCAAAGCGCATGTTTATCAGCTTATTGGCTTATTAATATTATAAATAATCAATTAAGCAAGTCATAAATTGCATGGCTTTGTTATTTAAGCTTGTATTATAGATATGTAATATAGGGAGCAACCAATAGCTCTAACAAGATTTTATTGGTAACTGCTGAAAAGGAAGCATTTAAAATCTTTATCTAGAATTATTTCTATCCTCAGACTGATCAGTTTTCAAGCCACTTCAGTGAGGAGATACAACATTCAGACACTAGATCTAAAATAACCAACACAAAAGCCAGCACTTAACTAATACATAACTCTTAAATAGAATGTGTGGAATTTTTTTTCAGACACATAAATGTCTTTAAATCCAGCTATCTAACTTAAATAGCTAAAAAAAAAAAAAACAAAGACACACGATATAGGACTTGCTTTATTGATTATTATAATTTTTCCCTTGAGGCTTTGGTGATGTTATATTGCTAAGGCTATTAGTATATGGTAGATCTGAATTTGTTTCAGTCCCATAGAGGTATTTAAGTTAGGTGGCTGGATTTAAAGACATTAACCTGTCTGAAAATTTCAGATTTTCTATTTAATAGTTATGTATTTTATAAGTGCTGGCTTTTGAGTTGGTATTTTAGATCTAGTGTCTGAATGTTCTAGTCCTCATTGAGGTAAGCCAAAAGCTTGAAAGTGATCAGTCTGAGGATAGGAATAATTGTAGATAGAGATTTTAAATGCTTTTTCTTCAGCACTTATCAATAAAAGCTTGTTAGAGCTATTGGTACTTATATATATATATATATATATATATATATATATATATATATATATATATATATATATATATATATATATATATATATATATATATATATATAAGTTTGCCTTGACAACAGTTTGAAGAAGTTGTTGATTGTTATTGATATTGGGATTGTCTAAGTTTTGGCTGGCTTTTAATGATATATATATATTAAAGATTTTCATGGACTTAAGATATCAACATTAAAATTTTTATAATTTTTTCATGTATTAAAGCCAGAAAAAACCTCAGCTATGATATAATCAGTCAATCACCAATTAAAGTAAGCAAAGAAGCTGATATTTCATGATCCAATGATAATAACAACAATGTCTGATCCTGTTAGATTTTCATTGTGTATATATATATATTGATTAACTCATTTCAACTGTTTATTTTAAATATAATTGAATAACCCTACAGCTTCAGCAAATGGCAAAGCATTAAAGTTATTATACTTTAAGGTATTGTCATTTGCTGACTGTAGGGCTATTCAATTATATTTAAAAATAAACAATCGCAATAAGTTAATCTCGAAACATTACATCCAAATATTTAGCATTGTACATTATTATTTATTAAATGTATTATAATGTCCGTTATGGAATATATATTGTAATATAAATAATGAATTATAGTTTTATAAATATGTTATCACTGTTATAATTCATTATTTTTATTACATATGCATATGCTTAAACAAATATTTTTATGGACAAAAAATGTTTCATACAATTTTGAATGGAAGATTCAATTTTAATACAAATAAATAAATACAACACTATTGTAATTTAGAAACATTTGATTATTATACTAAAAAACAACGTATTTCACAAGAAAAAAAAACAAAAGAAAAAATTACAGAAGCCTATTCAGCTTTTAATATGCTTACAAGTTTTAGTTAAAAAATTATTTGCAAATATATATATATATATTGTTCGAGATTAAAACCCATAATACTGTACAAAAATAATTTAAAATACTCCCAGCATAAGTCAAAATTTATCAAGAGTAAAGTGGCCGTTAATTCTTGTGATGCAAAACACTTTGGTTAAAAAGAATAAATATTTAAATCAATTGACAATTATTGTAACTAAATGTTTTTCAATTGATTTACTTGCAGTAGTTAACAATCCTGAGAGTTATCTCAATGTAAGCCTTACCAATAATGATTCAAACAAATGAAAATATTTAATATATAAATAATGAATAAACGATCGCTTTATTCTTGGTAAATTTTGACTTGTGCTTCATTAGAGAATATTTTAAATATTTATTGTATGGTAATATGGGTTTCAATCTCGAATGTTATTTACATATTAAGCACTGGAGATATTCTATTATATATATATATATGCAAATTTATAAATAAATATTTAAAAATACAGTATTTAAAAGCTTATAAATATATATATATATATATGTATAACAGTTACTTAGGAACACTTTCAACCAACTTGTGGCTTTGTCAACTATCACGTTTAAAATGTCAGCTTTCCCATAATTCTATGATGTCAACTTTCCCATAATTCTGTGATTTTAATGTTTGCTGCTTGTCTATTAACCAAATGTTGCTTGTATTTACATATCAACATCGCCTCTTTAATTTTCCTTTTATTATTATTTCTTTCAATTTCCAATATTTTTACGGTGTTATAATTAAAATCGAAACCATATATACATGATTTATTATGGTCATAAAAGACAGAAGCTGATAAATTATCATTATTTTTAAAATTTTGTTTTGTATTTTGAACCCTTTTAAATAACAATAAGTGTTCCTTTGTTCTTTTTTCCAACGTGCACCTCGATTCACCTATATATTCCCGGCCACACCCACATGTCCATTTGTAAATGATACAATTTTTATTTGTAAATAAAGTTTTATCCTTTGAATTGTTTATTAATTTATCTAATGTAGGTGTTGCATAAAATGCAATATCACATATTCCTTTATAAATTTTCTTAATGAAACTTGCCTGTTGATTTGAAAAATATGGTATTGATATCCACAATTTTTTATCAGAAGAATTAACACTTTTATTATTTTTATATTTATAAGTAAAATTTTTAATAGTATAATAAACAGAATCATAATTGTATCCAACTTTTAACAATTCATTATAATAAGTTTCAATATTTTTAGTTTTATCAGATACATATTTACAAAGGTTATCATTTCTAAATAAAAATGATTTCAAACCTGCCATTTTATGTGACATTGGTACTTTTGATTCATATGGAATATATCCTCTTTTTGCTATTGGTTTAAGAGTCATATAGTAATCCAGTTTATCCTTGTTTCTGGTTATCTTGAGATCTAAAAATTGTATACTCATTAAATTTTCATCTGTTTTAATCCACTTTAAGCCCTTTATATTATTTAATTCCTTGAACAAATCGTTAATAACATTTGGCTTTCCACAAACAAATACATCATCAACATATCGATTGTATAAAATAATATCTTTCTGATAATGATCCTTTTTTAAACAATTTTCTTCATATGTAGATATAACAAAATTACATATCTGGGCAACTGTAGGAAGTCCCATTGGCCACCCATTATTCATTTTATAAAATTTGTGCTTAAAAATTGCATAAATGTTTCTATCAATAAAGTTTAATGTTTCAGTAATAAATTTTATTATTTTAACGTTAACATTTTTTAATTTCAATGCATTCTTAATTATTTCAATAGAAGTCATTCTGTCAATTGATCCATACATTTCACTAATATCAAAGGTACAAATTACATCATAATTATCAATAACAACGTTATTAATTTTACCAATGAAGTCAAATGATGAACGTATTGTATACATACCAAAAACAAGAATTTCTTGTAACATTTTCTCAATTAATTTACATGTTTCATAATAGAAAGCACCTCCAAAATCAATCATTAAATGTAATGGTTCTTTTTCTTTATGTAATTTTATATTTGAAAATATTCTAGGTCATACTGCAGCGAGTGATAAATTTTATAATAAGTACTATTATCAATTACATTATTTTTGGCTTTTTTTTAAATGTTATTCACAAATTGAGCACGTAAACTTTCAATATTTACCTTGTTAACTTTTATAAAATTAAGAACACTCATTTCAGTAATGACTTTATTTTCATAATCCAATTTTAGTAACAAGCACAGCTGTAAGCCTTTATCCTCTTTTATACAAACAAGATTATTTTCCCATGTAAATTTTCTAAATTTAGAAATTTGTTCATTCCAATTATTATTTATTGCAAATCCAAAATTCTTTTGTTTCACTTTTTTAACTAAATCATTGCCAACTTTTGAATCACATTTAATTACTCCCAATGAACATTCAACAGCAGACTTCAATTCCAAATCACGATCTTTCCATTGGCCACCAACATATTTTGCACCTAGATTTAAAATATATTTTTCTTGAAAATCAAGATTCACGCCAGCCAAATTAACAAAGTTATTATCTTGAAACTTATTTTTAAATTCTTTCTTAAACAAAAAGTTCATTTTCTTGTTAAATTTATTACATAGTGTATTATAATAACGATCCAAAAACACTTGAGAACTACTCTTAAAATTGTACCAATCATTTCAATTATTCAAATCAATCAAGTGATTCAAACTTTTTAAATAATGTCTTTTTTCAAAGATTAGACATTTACATGAAGAAATAATATTACATAACACCATTGTTTTTAAACAGCAAATTGTATTAGACGACAACATACAAGACATATTAAATTTGATTTGAAGAAAATATTTTAAAAAAGGATCATTATCAGAAAGATATTATTTTATACAATCGATATGTTGATGATGTATTTGTTTGTGGAAAGCCAAATGCTATTAATGATTTGTTCAAGGAATTAAATAATATAAAGGGCTTAAAGTGAATTACAACAGATGAAAATTTAATGAGTATACAATTTTTAGATCTCAAGATAACCAGAAACAAGGATAAACTGGACTACTATATGACTCTTAAACCAATAGCAAAAATAGGATATATTCCATATTAATCAAAAGTACCAATGTCACATAAAATGGCAGGTTTGAAATCCTTTCTATTTAGAAATGATAACCTTTGTAAATATGTATCTGATAAAACTAAAAATATTGAAACTTATTATAATGAATTGTTAAAAGTTGGATACAATTACGATTCTGTTTATTATACTATTAAAAATTTTATTTATAAATATAAAAATGATAAAAGTGTTAATTATTTTGATAAAAAATTGTGGATATCAATACCATATATTTCAAATCAACAGGCAAGTTTCATTAAGAAAATTTATAAAGGAATATGTGATATTGCATTTTATGCAACACCTACATTAGATAAATTAATAAACAATTCAAAGGATAAAACTTTATTTACAAATAAAAATTGTATCATTTACAAATGGACATGTGGGTGTGGCCGGGAATATATAGGTGAATCGAGGTGCACGTTGGAAAAAAGAACAAAGGAACACTTATTGTTAAAAATTTTAAAAATAATGATAATTTATCAGCTTCTGTCTTTTATGACCATAATAAATCATGTATATATGGTTTCGATTTTAATTATAACAATGTAAAAATATTGGAAATTGAAAGAAATAATAATAAAAGGAAAATTAAAGAGGCGATGTTGATATGTAAATACAAGCAACATTTGGTTAATAGGCAAGCAGCAAACATTAAAATCACAGTATTATGGGAAAGTTGACATCATAGAATTATGGGAAAGCTGACATTTTAAACATGATAGTTGACAAAGCCACAAGTTGGTTGAAAGCGCTCCTAAGTAACTGTTATACATATATATTTTTTATAAGCTTTTAAATACTGTATTTTTAAATATTTATTTATAAATTTGCATATATTATTTTGAAGAAATACAGACATCGATTTATAATATTATATATATATATATATATATATATATATATATATCATCAACCATTATCAATCCACTGCAGGATGAAGGTCTCTCCAAGTTTAATCCATCTTCTCTGATCTTTAGCTTCTCTTTTCCACAACACCCCTGCACATTTTCTTATTTCATCCATCCATCTCACATGTGGTCTCTTTGTGGGTCTTTTACAATCTCTTGGAATCCAGTTTAAAATTTCAATTGTCCATCTATTATCATTTCTTCTAGCAATATGTCCAGCCCAACTCCATTTCAATCTTTTAATTTTTTCAATAAGGTCAGTAACATCTGTTTGTTGTCTTACCCATACATTGTGTTTTCGATCTCTTCTTGTTACTCCCAACATACATCTCTCCATACTCCTTTGAGTGGTCTGAAGTCTTTATATTGCTCTTCTATTAAGTGTCCAAGTCTCAGATCCATAAGTAAGAACTGGTAAAACACATTTGTTAAAAACCATTCTTTTCAAACACATAGGCATATTTCCTTTTAGTATCAAGTTATTTCTACCAAAAGTACTCCAACCAAGTTTAATTCTATGATTAATTTCCTCCCTCATGTTTTCATCTGTTTTAGTATCAAGTTATTTCTACCAAAAGCACTCCAACCAAGTTTAATTCTATGATTAATTTCTCCCTTATGTTTCCATCTGTATTAATAATATGACCAAGGTATTTGTAACTGTTAACTTCTTCTAATTCTTCATAATCAATCTTTATTTTCATATTTTGAGCAAATCAATTAAACATTACTTTAGTCTTTTTAACATTTATCTTTAGTCCTACTTTTCTACTTTCATCTGCTAACTCCTGCAACATTTCCTGCAGCTCTGAAGCATTATTTGCAAAAACAACTACATCATCTGCAAAATCTAAATGACTTAAATACTCTCCATTTACTTTCGTTCCTTTAGTTTCCCATTTTAATCCACAAAATACTTCTTGCAGCACTGCTATAAAAAGTTTTGGAGATATGGAGTCACCTTGTCTTACACCTTTCTCAATGTTGATTATCCAGTATCATTATGTAATTTAATTGTTGCTGTTGCATTTTTATAAATATTCTTTAAAATATGACAATATCCTGGATCTATACCTTAATGATCCAATGCTTTAATCACTGAAGAAATGTGTATAGAATCGAATACCTTTTCATAATCTACAAATCCAAAACATAATGGCAACTCATATTCATTTGTCCTTTCTATGACTTCTCTCAATACCTGGATATTTATACACAATCAAACTACTCCTTTAGCAATGGGTTTCCTATACTTTCCCATATTTCTTTGCCAAATATTAGAAAAGAAGTTACTTCACATGAAATATATAAAACCTTCTTTAGCAGATCCCATTTACCAATAACTCAAGGTATAGTTTCACTACATTAGATTCATTTTAAATCAAAATCCCTTTTTTGCATATACAACAATGAATCTACAATCAAATAACAATGACAAACAAAATGAGATTTTTTTTTCTCAGATCTAGATTACAAACAATGCATGGACGGTGTACTCATTTGCTTTATAAATGGCATCTATCATCCACGGATATATGTAAATGTGGACAAACACAAACTATGAACTACATAGTTAACGATTGTAAAACGTACAATGACAGAAAAAGGATTTAATAAAGCCACCGATGAATCTATTTCCTGATTGCAATCTCTATCGGTTTCTTTGCAATGTTTTGTTAATAGAATAGCTGCAATAAAACAAACAACCCCATAGCTAAATAATAATACATATATTAAAACACTTTATTATTTAAGTAAAAATTATGTTTTAAAAAAGCATATTTTTTTAATATGATGTTTTTGTTTTTCTATTCAGTATTTTCTTTACTACACTAAAGTTTAAAATCTATTTACTCAAGAAAGATTTTTTTGCTTATAGCATTTCAGATGTCCCCGAAAGAATAGCAATCAGGCGTTTTTGTTATTAACAAATAAAAGAAAATTTTCTCAAGTGCTGTACTTCGAATTTCAGTGAGAAAAAAAAAATCTAAATTTTCTCTCACTGTGATTGAATAATAGCAATGAATAAGCAAACAATAGGAAAATAAAATTTTAAGAAATGAAACAGCCGCATGGAAGAAAGAAGAAAACTGTAATTTAGTTAGTCCATTTGGAATATAAATTTAGTAAACGAGCCTTTTCTAAACTAATATACAAATATTTGAAATAGAATGACCATTGCATTTTTACTCTTTATAAACAAATATACAGTATTATTTATAAGGCTTTTGAATTTTATTTTAACTTGAAATAAAATAATTAGATTTATAGATTTAATTTTTTTCCATCAATCTTTACTATAATAATTTCCATAGTGTTTTAAAAGATGTCTGTAAGGCAATTTTTTTGATGTTCTATTCAGCACACTAACTATGAATTATTTTGTAAATTTTAATTTCTTTTTAAATATTAACTGCGAATCTATTATTAATAAATATATGAAAATAAAACATGGATAATATCATATTGGATCAGAAAACTAAATATTTATTCACAGCAATAAAAAAAGTATTATAGAACTAAAAATTTTGAATATCTTATAAATGAACTAGCAAATACTTCAGACTTGACTCATTAATTGATAGAAAAGGAAATGTGAAATAATTGTTTATATATAAATAGCTTAACATCTTATACATACTGTAAAAAGATATGGATAGTTAACTTTGCCTTTTGCTTGGATTTTCCAGACTACAATGCTACTATTAATTTTTACATATAAATTATTTTGATTATATATATATACATACATACTGAAATAAATAATGACATTCAGTTTGTTGTCAATCATGGAGTCTTCCATATGTTTGGCAACTGGCTTTCAGAGTTGTGGGATTGATAAATATAACAGTTCAAATGTTAAAAAAATAAGCGTTGGTGGCCTAGCGGTTGGTATACCTGCCTTCCAAGCAGCTAACCCGGGTTCGCTTCCCGGTCAACGCATTTGACATATGAAAAAAATAATAAGAGGTATTAAATGTAATAATAATAAATATATTCAAACATTAGAATAAATTATTGAAATGTCTTATTTTAAAATAATATTAAATAATGTAATAGATTTGTTAAAAATCTTTAAATTTAATATATATATATATATATATTATATAAATTATGTTAATATTGTTTCTCTTATCAAAGATTTAAAGAATGTATTGGAAAAACAATTCAACTAAGAAATAGATTTTAAATAATTAAATTAAAAATAAGTTGTGATAAAATAAGATTAAGCCTGATTTGAGATAAATTTGAAACAAGGGAAAAAATTCAAGCAATGTAATAATTACAGTGTTTTGAAATTCAGTCAATTAAATTATAATAAAGATGTTTTAAAATTAATTGAAATAAAATGAGATCATAAAAGTGTTTAAAAAAAGATTATTAAAGATGAGAAAAACAAGATCATAGGTATTAGAAACAAAAGGTTAAAACCTATATATACAATAGTCAATTTGGTTTTTAATTAGTCAATCTGGATTCTTGTTTTTATGAAACTACATTGAATTCTCATTAGGAAGACTGTATAGAAAAATAGAACTGCTAACTGCTGAAATCTGACCTGAATTTTTATGGAACCTGATCAAGCTATTTTCAAAGAAATTTAATAAAAATGAAGAAAATATTTAAACCTCAAATTTTAAAGGCAGGAGAATTATAAAGTACATTATGACAACTTGTAAGGAAAAGAACAGGCTTATAAATGGAATCAATTGATGGAAACGAGTGTGGAAGAAATATTAGTCTGAAAAAAGAAAAAAGAAAAAAAAATCTCACCATGAACTGTACAGAATTTTAGTTTTAAAACATTCAGCTGTGAAATTTAAAAAAAAAAAAAAACTGGTTTAGACTTTATCATAATGTACTAACCATTTTATGTTTATTTTTACAGATTTTTAGTATATATTAAATTCTAACTCTATATTTTATTATGTACAGAGTGCTCATGTTTTTTTTTTAAAAATTAGTTGTATTCTAAACAGTCGAAATTTGGGTTTGTTTGTTTTTTTTTAAATTTTTATCTTGTCTTTGTTATATATATATATATATATATATATATATATATATATATATATATATATATTGTACCCTCACTTCTCGATATATGATATAATTTAAAATAAGACTAGCTCAATTAAATCATTATGCTCAGCTAAAATATGTACAACTATCTTTAATATATTTTTATAATATTATAACTTATCAGATTTATTACAAACTTATCAAAAATTAATATAGTTCAATATTATGTACTAATTAAATAAATATTTACTAAAATCATGAGACTGTGAAGTGAAGTTACAATTGGTAATTGGACTTACATTGAGTCAATGTCTTTCCAAGACACTGTCTCAATGGCATAAGAATACTATTACTTCTTTATTATCTCATTACTAACTCTACAGCACTCTTATGACTTTTATAAATGAACTATCTTTAATAATAATAGATAAATAAATCTCAATCTTTTGTTAAGGAAATATAATTAAACGATCTCAGGTTCTTCTAATTATCTTAAAGTAATAATAATTCATGTAGATAGGAATGATAAGGGATTTAATATCAAACCTAAATACACCTAACTTATTCTAATAACAATAACTAACAATAATAATCTTTAGTGTATAGCTTAATCTTATCTATTTGATTATACCATTAATCATTAAGAAAATAAGTAAATCATATACATGTCTTTCATTTCCATATAGTATCTTAATTTTAAAATATACCAAAATCTTATAATTTAACAATCTGTGGCAATAAATAATATTATACTCTTATATTGTGCATTATAATTACTTTGTGACCATTGTAATATTATATGTTAATGTCAATCAATTTCTATAAATTATATTAAGAAAATATTGTGTTTCTTTCTCAAATAATAAAATAATAAATTCATATTGTGCAAATATTATGTTTATTCAAATTATCTGTTGTCAAATGCTGTGGTGTAAAATAATGAATTCGACACACTTTTAAAACAACTTAAACAAATTTATTTACATCAACTTTAACAAATAACTTATTTACACTATTTACATTTACAAATGGAACTAAAGAAAATAAAACAAAATAAGAAAAATAATAATACAAGATTTTTACACTGTTACTAATTCCATAATCATAAATAGATAATTTATACATTTATTAAATGTTCTATCAATAACATTTAATTAAGTTTATGACTTTAATTTTAATAAACATCATTTGTCATCAATTAATACAAGAAAAGGTTTTATGTGATATATCATTCGTGTAGCATATATGTAAATAAACAAACTTTAATAAGTAAAATGCTATTTCACTTAAGTCTTACTGCTATTTATATTATAATGTACTAGTATGTATTACATTTACTATCAATATTACTCAAAGATCAATTAATGTATAAACTGATATAACTTTGTAATATAATAACAATTATTATATTATAACTATTTATTTCATTCCGATATAATGTCATACTACATGTCTTATCAAAATATGCAATACGTATATGTTCTTTTAAAATAATATTTAAAATTATTCAACAATTTCAAATTTTTATAAAGTATTATATCAAATGAAATTCTATGATTCTTTTCTATGTTTAAACTATTACTCTTCTTTACTTGTTATTCTTATTCCTTCCTAAAAAACTTCTATCTACAAAAGTCATTTTAACCTTATTTAACTTCAGAAAAACAAATGACCAATTTTAAAACAAAAAAATAATAACGATCCAAACTCTCTTATACCTCATCCTCTATATACAATAAGCCTTCAATCAAAATATAAATTTCTATGTAAAATTAACTTAACTTATCTAATAAAATAAAAAATAAAATATAGATTTTATATACCTCTTACTAACTTGAAAAGAAAAATAAATAACTTACACTAATAATAAATCTAATTCCTAATATTGTAACAGAAACATTAAAATTTATTCACGAAAGAATCATATAATTATTTCTAGGTTCTCATATTATGTTGTACTAAATTTACATCATCAATTTAAAATATGCATATTAAAATAAAACTGCTATTATTAATCTTATGCGTGTATATTATTTAAATATTAATGCATTCATTCAACAATCAAATAACATTTGGTTGATCTAAAGAAAAACATAGTAAATACATCAAATTATTATTATCACATAATTTTTTACCATAAATGATACTTTAATGTACAGTCCGTCACACGATGTCCTCCAGGATTTCAGTTTTACAAAATAATTTCACATTTACACTCAACAATTATTCTTTAAAATATTACGTGTTGTATAATTATAAAATAAACTTTATGCAATAAAATGTTATATTAATATTTAGTTTTTTTTAAAAAAAAAATGTAAATGTACCTTTCCTATCTTTAATAAATCAATAATTAATTAAATATTTATGTTAGTTAATAAATAAAACATATTACATAAAATCCAATGGTGTCTTCTTCCAGCTATAATTGTTCTTTTTCCTAGGCACAAATTTTCACCAAACATTACTTCCTTTTCCGGTACATCACGTGTTTTTTAAAAGTTTTATGAAATAAATGAAAAACGTTCTTTTTTTTTTAAAAAATAAAGAAAAGTCAGTTCCACCATAAAACAAAAATAAAATTAAAATAGTTTATAGGATCCAGGTTCATTTTTTTTAAAAAAAAAAAATATTATTTAAAAGTTATTATTTTTAGCATTAGTCTATAATTTATAAAGTTCTTGTTTAATTATTTTAATTGATTTGGATATCCACGTATATTTGCGCATTCCTTAACGAATATTTAGGTAAGATAAATTTAGATTCTTCTGTACGACCAGCGTTCAGATTTTAATAATATAATAATTTTATTTATAGGTATTTCTTTACCCATTAAATTTCCAATTTATTTGCCTTTTAAAACTGTTAAAATTTAGTCTTTTAAACCATAAAGACTTCACAAGGCAAGTATTTATGTAATCATTATTATTTACCATCTTTACTAAGTTATATACTTAGATTTATAATTTACAAATACTTTCTTCATAAAGAAGTATTTCTCATTCTTTTAAATATCTATTTTATAAAAATTAATTACCATTAGCTTTTAAATTTATACAAAGTCCAACGTATTACTTTTATGCATCTAATAACTCTCCTAGTTAATCCAGCGTTTGTTAAATTTTTAGTATAAAGTCTCCAATACATTTTATCCTTATACGATGTTTTCATGACTATTTGATAGTAAATTGAGCTTCGATCGAGACGATAGGAAATTATAATTAAAATTAGCACTGCATGTTTGTCGGTAAACTTTTATAAATTATTTTAAAAAACTACTCTCTTATAATTTTAAAACGATTTTGAGAGCGTCTATAATTACTTAGCTATTTCTAATAGCACACTTTACTTTAAGAATTTCAATCACTATCCCCTCCGAACAATTGAACCTTGGTTTTATACCCGAAGAAACTCCCACTTGATTGGTGAATTAAACAATCAACTTGCTAGCTTATTTACATATTTTACCAACAAGACAGAATTAAAAATAAATAATGACTTATTTAATATTTATTATTTATCACATTATTAAATTCTTAAATTAATCTTTGTCATTTATTTAAATCCATTAAACATTTTTTTTTAAAATATACTTTCTTACTTTATTTCACTTTTAACTTTTATAAGATTATTTTTATAAACAAACTAAGTCTATTTTTATTCGTTATGTTTTTAAGCAGTATTTTAAAAATCAGATTTAATGTTTCACATTAATTATTTTTATTTTTATCTCATGATAGCCAATATAATATTTATAAATTTTATAACAGAATTTTAAAATAGTTTTGCAACTTTACTAAAAAAAACTCCCAAGCATGTGTGTATGTGTCTAACTAACATCTGTTTACAACACTACTACAAACGCTTGTAATAATCTAAAAATAAACTAACAATTCATTTTTTAAAAATAAATATTTTTAAAATAAATAATATCTTATAACAATTTTTAAAATAATACTTCGATATTATTAAAATCAAATATTAATCTTCTATTATGTACTACTAATAATTAAAATATTTATATTCATTTATTAAATATTAATTTTTATCAACAATAAATATATGCATTTAATTTTAACTTGTCTTTTTAAAACCTTTAGCTTTAAACATTCATTTATTAAATTTATTAATGCAGTATTGATTATGGCCAGTTTTCCCAACCATATACTATTATCATTCCCATTGAAACGTCTCTCTCAAACATCAGCACAATTTTCACATATCAAATACTCATGAATTACTTTAATTACACTTTTTAAAAGATTATTATAAATAAAATTAACATCATATAGCTAAATATATCTTAAATTTAAAATTTTTTAAATAGATTGATACAATAATTTATGGAGACCCATACAAAAGGGCACAATATATATATATATATATATATATATATATATATATATATATACAATTTTATAAATTTTTATCTTGTCTTTGTTATATATATATATATATATGATATGACTTGTTAAAATTGTATTATTTTTTTAAAAAAATAGAGAAAAGATTTTCTTTCATGTGAAATTGTCAGCAAATATGTAAAATTGTAAAAAATCAATAGGAAATCATTTTAAATACATGAAAAGTGTACACACATATAACATATTTAAAATCAAGTATGGAAGCATTAAAATAATGAGTGAAATAGAATTATTAATAGTTTACTGTTAAAGCTTTATTTTGAAATTTAATGAAGTTCATTTGTATGTAAATTAGTCTTCCTTTTGATTTCTGTTAGATTTTATGTATATAGAACTTATAATATATATGTAGTTATTTGTTAAATCTCTTGAAAGATTAAAATATTCTACATCTGTATGGTGAATTTATTCATGGTTTTGTTCTGTATATTTGGGATCATATTCCAAGGGCCCTCAGTTAATTAAGTAAAGTTAGGGTTGAATTAAGGATTAGTCTCAAAAGAGCCATCTCTGTAGTTAAGTTATTGTTAAATTGGGATTCAAACTTAAAGCGGCCATTCTCTAGAATTATTCTTAGCAGGAATGTCTATTGATTAAATTTAACCCATATTAGATATATGTATGTGACTATACTAGAATTTGTATGATATAAATAAATGCATTGTATTTGTGAGAGTTGATCTGTCATAAGATTATATTCAGAGTTTATTAAAGACCAGTGATTTATTTTGTGGCAAATGTGCTTGATCATATAATCATATTAATATTATAGCATGTAAAATGAAAAATTAATGTTTTAAAATTAATCAAAAATAAGCTTGGATATCTTGCAAATCATTTTTATTATTTTCCAACATGTATCTGAACTAAAACTTGAAAGATAATATTATGAGAATTGTTTTATTAAAGTAATAATCAATTATAAAAGAAATTGCCCTAAATTTTTATGAGAAACTTCATAATGTACCTCATGTTTAGAGAAAAAAATATTATATTTTATCTGGCAATTATGATACTATGTAAATTGATTATTGTTTTGTTATATGATTAAATAACATAAGTATTCCTTTATATGTAATATTTTCTGATCTAGATATTTATTCTATGTCCATTTCTTTGGGAGAAATTTATGTTTTATGTGATTCGATCAGATATTGCAAATAATAGTTATGTAGTGGTCATAATCATCATATCAAAGGAAATGTTTTCATGTCTTATTTAAATAATTATACAAAATATCACATGATCACCATTTCTTATGCTTGCACTTGTAATGGATGGCATTATTGTTTGGAGAGTTTGATATATATATATATATATATATATATATATATATATGCTAATCTTTTTCCTGGTGTATAATGTCAGATGGTACTTGAATTAACTAAAATAAATATAAATACTTTAAATATACATTTATAAATAAATAATTTATTTATTTAGAAATCATTTTGTTTTTATAAGGCAGCCACTTCCAAGTTATGGTTCTTGGTCACTATTATTAGTATATGCCCTATACTGTTTTAAAGTCAGTCTTATCTTTGTTTTTCATATGTACATATGTATAATAAATAGATTAAGGCAGTAGGAAAACAAATCTATTAAAGATGTTTATCCAATCATTTTATATAAAACATCCATTATTTCATAGCCATACTATATAAAATTAATCAAAACATTCATTCACTATCAACTGTTTATAGAAATAACAATTATACACACAAATATAACAACCACTCCGTTGATTCTCACACAATATTTGGGACTGGAAACTCTCCAGAACACAAATATATTTTGTTAATGCAATATGTTTAGCTAGTACTTATTCACAACAATCACTTTTCAATAAATGTTGAAATGATTATTAAATATTTTTATTATTCTAAAAACATCTGATTTTAACTTTATATATTAATTTAAAATTTGATAAAGTTTAAACATTTTGGAGTCATGTAATGGAATCAGGTAATATTCCATTATTTTAATTAGCTTAATAATGCCTATTTGTAATCCTTTTTTTTTCTGTTTGTGCACTATGATGTTTTCTGGAAAATCTAATCACCCTTATATTAGAAATATGAATAAACAATTATACAGACATATTTCAACTTTATTCAATTTAAATGTTATATATAGAGATTTAAAAATGTATCAATTTCTAATAAAATTAAATTATAATTACTTATGTTTATTGAAAGACAACTATTTTTAATAAGTTGCTTTCCAAAACATTTTGGCCATGAATGTGAGGGAAAAACCTCGAAAGTACTAGGCCTAGATTAATTTAATTTAATTGTTTTTGTTACTACTGATAGCTTCTTCTTCAGTGTGTTAAAGAGCTTATATATACTATGGCACTCTTAAAGAAATTTTTTTTGTAACATGCATCAATAAATATAAGGCAATACTAGGCAGAATGTAAAACCCTATGTATGATTTGGTCTAATTAAAAAAAAGTAAAAGTAAAGTTGGAATGCATTTTAGAAAGTATTGATTTATTTTTTCCAAGTATGAAAAATAGTTGTAATTTCTAATATATATGTATATAATAAATTTGTTAATGTACCTGAATCACATCTATATTCAGTTATTCTTAGATTCCATAGTATTCTGCTAAACTATAAAATTCAGGAACTCGCTCATGTCTGTAATCCTCATTAGTAAGATTTAATGGAAAGAATTCATTTAAATCATTAAATTTTTTTTTTATTTAAATCATTAATAATATAAGCTTTCAATGAAAATATAATCTCTTAACAAAGCTGTAACTATTGTTCCTAAATATCAATAGCAATTATTTTTTCTGTATAATTTTTAGGTATCTAATTTTGAATAAGGATGGGATATATATGCATTTGATATTTAGGGAAAAAATAATCTGTGAAAAATTTATGTGTTGTTGAACAGGTAATAATTTTTGTCAATAATTTTATCATTGGTTTCTTTAAATGGAATTGATTTAAATATTTCTAAAATTATTTCCATACTTAGAATTTATGATTTTAATGAAATTTATTTAAAACAAAAATATTTGAAGAATATTTTTTTTGCTAAATATATTTTTTTAAAAGACTGAAGACTAAAATTAATTTCTATTGATAAGATTATTGATATTTTTATTTGCAAAGTTGATATTTTATTGTTAAGATTAATTTCATTATTCAAACTATAATTTAAATGAAATTTAACTAAAACGTAACTATTTTATGATTAATACAATTTTTTAATTAAAAAATACAACTGAAAAAGTATTTTAAAAGTGGTAAAAAAAGATCCTTGAATATATTTCAAAACAATATGTTTAACAGATTAATTCATTTAGTATGGTAAAATATCTACTATTCTTCAAAGTGGTATAAAGCTGACAGTAATCATCTTTTCCTGGTATGGTGGTGTATGAGCAGATAATTTTGATCTCTTCTTGGTTATTTTTTCTACAACATAACCATTGTATATATATATATATATATATATATATATATATACAATGGTTATGTATGTATAATAAATATATATATATTATATATATATATATATATATATAATAAATTATTCATTTACAAATATTGACTACTTCTAAACTTTTGGACATTTTTTTGTTAACATTGTCTTTTATTTATGTTTGTGTTTTTATGAAAACTGTTTTTATTTCTATTATACAAACAGAATACATAAATATATTACTTAAAACAAAAATGATATTCAAAATTGTTATTGAATACAATTATTTTCAATTGATCTTATATACAATAAATTGTGTTAATCAAATTATAGTAGATATTATTGATTATCAAGTTAGTATTTTCAATTTTGAAATAATTTATATAGTTTTCTTTTGTTATCTTATTGAACTTTTGTTATAAGTTCAATGAATGAATAAATGCTATAATGTGAATTTTAATTAAACAAATTACTTTATTCAAATTGTATTTTTGGGAGTAAATAACAAAATACATCCTAATAAACAATGTGTTATGATAAAAAGTGTTATTTTAAAAATATTAAATAATGAATAATCATATTATAGTTGTTCAAGGGACATGATATTTGTACATAAAATGAAGTTTGATAAATATTGCTACTATTTTAATCTAAAAAAAGTAATTTATATTTTTATCACCATCAGTTTGTATGCTTAACTATTTATAGAACAAAAGCATCAAATTTTATTTAATACTTTTTATCTACTCATATCTTTCTTATACAACAACTATTCTTCTTGCAAGTGTGTTATACTTGTTTTTACTTCTTCACTTTTTATATATACAATATAAATTTCATTTTTGTTTCAATATCATTTAGAAATCTTATTGTAAATAAGTTGTTTGTTGTTATTAGGTGATGTCATATCAATTTTACATGACTTTTGAATAACATTTCTTAGAATATTTTATTCTCTTTTTGTTTTTTTAGGATTTTGAATGTTTTAGGATCTAACTTCTTTCTTACTTGAAAAGGTGCTATTAAGATTTTACTCCATATTTGAACATTTTATTTTTATAAATAAATGTCTTTTTTATCATATATTGATAATCTTTACATTATCTATTACAAGTGTATAATTTCACGTTATTTTTCTTAATACATTGCCAAATCTATATAATACCAAATTATCTATGTTCTTTATTACTGTTTTATAATGCTTTTATTACAACCTACTAAGACTCTTTTGATTGTCCAGCAATCATCTTTAGAATTTCTACTTACATTCTGAAGAAGAGTGCTGGGGCAATCGAAACTGTTGTAGTCAGTTGTAATAAAAGCATTGTAAAACAGTAGTAAAGAGCATAGATGATTTAGTATTGTATAATTTTAAACAATGGATATTTTTAAATTTAATAATTGAACTTTATAAAATAGGAAAATTAAATATTAAACAGAATTCTTAACTCTGACAATAGCTCCTTATATATTGGATGCAATTTTATCTATTCAAAAAATTATTAGATCAAAATATTCGATATTTGAATTTTTTAAATTTAAATGAAATTTAGAATTAGTTAACACAAAAAATAAAAATATATATTAAAATTAAATATAAAATTTATTGTTATTAAAATTTTAAAATAATATTCTTTACTACTATTGACAAAACACTATTCTGTTATCCAATAGAAGCTACTTTTGCTTTGCTGTAACTAATTTTTTTTAAGAATAAATATTTTAGATAAAATCTAATTGTAATCAAACAGATGTTTGGTTTAAAATAAGTATTTTACAAAAATATTGCAGAATTAACCCTTAATATATAAAAAAATTACTGAAAATTACAATTTTTCTTTTTAAACAAAATGTTTGGTTATTTGCTTTTAGACTAATTTCCCATTCAGAAATTGTCATTTCTATTGAAATCATAGCAGGCAGGTCTCTGATTTCTTCATTATGCAAATTGCATACTCTAATTTCCTAAAGGTTAAACTGATGCTGACATCTTTAGATTTTTTTCAACTAATAATTTTGAAATAATTTTCATGTTAAATAAAATTGTGTATGATAATCACACCCAAAACATGCCAAAATAAGTGCTTTTATAGCTGGTGTATGATACCATGTTAAATAGCTTATTTATTATTAGAACATCATTTTCTTGCTAATTTTTTTTTTTAATACCAACTTTTTTGATAACTGAATTTTTTTTACAAATTAAAACATCTCATAATCTGATCATAATATAATAGTACCAAATTATTTATTTATGTTTCAAGAAAAAAAATCATATCTAAAGTGGTTGCATAGTTATGAGTTTGCTTTTCACTATCTTTAGAATGTTATAAAAAGTAAAGATGTTATTCTTTATTTTTTTTTTTAGTATCTACTTTTTTTATGTATATTGATCTATAGAAAATATTCATGACTAAAACAGTTCTGATTTTAAGCATATGTTCTTATTTCCATAGATCTTTTTCAGACTTTTTAATGTAATTGGCTAAAATAACATATATGCATACATGGTATCATTCATGTGGATACTAGCATTTATAGGGACACAAATTTGCTTGTGTATATATAAGATAATATATGGTATGACCCCCAAAACATTATATATATATATATATATATATATATATATATATATATATATATATATATATATATATATATATGCATGCATCTCAAAACTTAGCAATACCTTTAGTTACTATATATGTAAATGTGTATAAGAGTTTCTGCCAACCTTTTTTTATTATTCAGTGTCCATTTTAGTGACCAAATTGCTTTTAGAAGTATAAAATGTGTTAATAATATAATAGTAGAAAATTTGAACAGACTTTCAAGCTCTCTTTGACTAGCCACTCTATCACATACAATTGATACACATGATCACATGCATAATGAAAAAGATAAATGATCTCCTATATACATATTTCATGCTAAACCAGCACTCATCAGTTGTTCCAGATCATTTCCCATACATATATATAATCAGTGCTCAGTTGACATTAAGAATAGCAAATCTTCAAACATTAATGAACAAGCTTCAATCTATGCAATGCTTTAGCCATCCATACCATTAAAAAGAAGATGGCTGAAGAGTTGGAGAGTTGAGTAGATTGAAGCTTGTCATTAAAATTTGAATAGTTGCTATCTTAATATAAACTAATCATTAATTATATATGTGTGTGAGGTGATAATCTGGACCAACTGATTAGTGCTGGTTCAGCATAAAATACATATATTGGAGGTCATTTAACTATTTCACATGTGTGTGAACATGTGTATTGGTTGAATGAGATAGAGTGGATATCTAAAAAAACTTGAAAATCTGTGTTCAAATCCCCTATAATTATAACTAAACTCCAAGTATATGAATTCAAATAATAATAATAATAATAATAATAGTTATTATTATTATTATTATTATTATTATTATTATTATTATTATTATTATTATTATTATTATTATTATTATTATTATTAGTACTACTACTACTATTATTACAATTATTATTATTATTATTTGTTGTTGTTGTTACAGCTTTACATTGGAAGTGTGATAGCATGATTTAATATTATCATATTGAAGACAAACGTAAAGTATAAATCTACAGGTTATTACTTATTATTATTATTATTATTATTATTATTATTATTATTATTATTATTATTATTATTATTATTATTATTATTATTATTATTATTATTATTATTATTATTATTATTATTATTATTATTATTTTAACGGTCTGGGATGATGATGACGTTTCCAGTCTTATCGCATCTGCCGACAGAGCGCCACTAGGCTACTTTGAACCTAGAAAATTTATAAAGTCGACAGATACGTGCTGTTAAGATCACGGCCGTCAGCCCTAGTCACTAGCTCATAGAGTAGCAGAGATTTTAAACATTTATAAGTTTCAATAGATTTCTATTCTCAAAGTATATATATTAAATATTTATAACAATAAAATAAAATAAGCCACTGCCAGTAATTAACACACAAATAGATTTTTATTAACGCACATTTAAAATTGAGGAATAAATTTATTTTTAGGTTTTAACATTAATATTTTTTTTTTAAAATTTAAATTACTATTTTCAATAGATCGCACAGATGGATATTTAAATTATATTTTATTTACTGTTTATATTAATGATCTGCTTGATCTTTCTCTTCATTCTAACATTTTTTGTTTTGCAGATGATACTGCTTTGGTTACTTCAGCAGTTTCATATAGTTTACTTGAGAAACTTGTGAATGAAGATTTATTTAAAATTACACAATGGATGAACAGTAATAGATTACTGCTAAATATTAATAAATGTAATTACATAATGTATTCTCTTAAAAATATTCCAGCAAAAGACTTGTTAATTCAATTGCCTTATGTTAATAAAACGTCTTGTCAGAAAATTACCAGGACTTCAACAATTTCTTACCTTGGCTTGGTTTTGGATGAGTATTTACATTGGGATAAACATATTCTTTGGCTTCAAGTAAAATTAAGAAAACTTAATTTTCTTTTTTATAGATTAAGAGATTGTTTGAATAAATCTGTCCTATTAAGTATATATAAACAAATTTTCTTAAGCAGACTTTTTTATGGTATAACATTATGGGGTGGCACTGCAGCATATTTTTTGAAGTCATTGCAAACACTACAAAATTTTACGTTAAGAATTATTTTGTTTAAACCTTTGGATTTGCCAAGACTTGAATTATTTAAGTGTGCTGGAGTTTTAACTATTCATCAATTATTTTTAGTGAATATTTTGTGTTATTATATTAAATACAAAAAAATGAATAAATATAATTCTTCATCAATAATGGTGACTAGATCAAGTGATTTTGATTTATTATTTGAACCAGTGTACTTTAAAACTCATTGCAGATATCAGAAATGTTATCTTGGTCCAAGATTTTATAATATTTTTATAAGAAACATTGGATTTAATGTTAATGACTTATCAAGGAAAACTTTGAGAAAATTAATTATGAACTGGATTGTAATTGATGATAATCAAAAACTTTTTATTTCTATTTAATTATTTTATTGTATATTAATGTTTTTTATTTTATTGCACATGTATTTTTGTTAAGCTCCATGCATGATTTATTTATCACAAGGAGATTATATGTTTAATAAATTAAAATTAAAATTAAATTAAAAATTAAATTATTATTATTATTATTATTATTATTATTATTATTATTATTATTATTATTATTATTATTATTATTATTATTATTATTATTATTATTATTATTATTATTATTATTCCTCCATTAATATCATTTATGCAACATTTTGAGGAAATTTTTTATGTATCATTTTGAATACTTTTTAACCACAAACTTCAATATATGATTAATTTTCTTGTGTGATAATTGGATTATTTATATAAATTATTTACGAAAAAAGGAAAAATAATTCATTATTTTTATTATTAAAAATAGTTACTGGGTTTGTTATCATAAATCATAATTTTTGTTTTCTTTATGCATAGTAATAATTTTATCTTTTTATGCAATGCTTTCACTTTCTAATAAGGTTTGAAATCTTTATTTTCATTTGTAAATATGTTGTTATCAATATATTTAAGGTTGTCATCTACAATCTTAAATCATTATTTTATCTTTTTTAAATCTGTCTTCCCTCATTATGTATTTATTTTAAATATTAGTAGATTAGTAAGTATGTATTTTTGTTTTACTTTGCAAGGATAGTTGCTTGGGAAGTTATGTGAATTTTCAATACCTAATAGGATAATTGAGAGCACTCTTTCATTCAATTAACAAACTAACTGTTATATTTTTATAAGTTTGTAATTGGTCCATCAACCTTTGTCTCTTGAGTTCATCATACTACTACATTGTTCAAGTGTACAAGTCAATCTATAATTAAGCATGTTTAGTTTAATCTAAGGCCTTATTGCAATTAAAAAATACTTGTTATTTTCTCTGATATTCTCTGAGATTTTTAATTATATCTTTTTTAAAATCGGATACAAAATCTGCCTGTTCTTTTTTAGAATAAAATTATAACTTACGTAAATTATTTTTTGTATAAATAGGTATTTAATAATGCTCTTTATTTTTGAAAATTAGTTATATTTATATTATACATGTATAATATAAATAATATAGATGATGTAGTTGTTTTTGCAAATAATGCTTTAGAGCTTCAGGAAATGTTGCAGGAGTTATGAGATGAAAGTAAGAAAGTAGGACTAAAGATAAATGTTATAAAGACTAAAATAATGTTTAATGGATCTTCTCAAAAGATGAAAATAAAGATTGATTATGATGAGTTGGAAGAAGTTAACAACTACAAATATCTTGGTCAGATTATTACTATAGATGGAAACATAATGGCTGAAATTAATCATAGAATTAAACTTGTTTGGAGTGCTTTTGGTAGAAATAACTTGATACTAAAAGAAAATATGCCTATGTGTTTGAAAAGGATGTTTTTTAATAAATGTATTTTGCCAATTTTTACTTATGGATCTGAAACTTGGACTCTTAATAAAAGAGCAATACAGAGACTTGAAACCAATCAAGGAAATAAGGGGAGATGCATGTTAGAAGTAATAAGAAGAGATTGAAAATACAATATATGAGTAAAAAACCACCAGGTGTTACTAACCTCATTGAAAAAATTAAAAGACTGATGTGGACTTGGACTGGACATATTGTTAGAAGAGATGATAATAGATGCACAATTGAAATATTAAACTGGATTCCAAGAGATTGTAAAACACTCAGAAAAAGACCACATGTGAGATGGATGCATGAAATAAGAAAGTGTGCAGGGGTGATATGGAGAAGAGAAGCTAAAGATTGGAAACGATGGATTGAACTTGGAGAGACCTCCATCCTGCAGTGGACTGATAATGATTGACAATGGTGATGATGATGATATTATACATGTATATTTGTGGTAAAAAATATAATTTTTGTAAGACAAATAATTTAAACACATCACATTTGCAAGTCTGTATTTAAAGAGAAAGATTTCTGTTTATTGCGTAACATTATAATCTTATAGTCAATTTTTGAAAATAGTGACATGTTTGAAGCAGTTCTATTCAATGAAACGTCACTCGACTTTCTCTGACTACATTTAACATGTGCTTTCTGAAACTATATTTCATATTTTACCTCTATTCTAAACCATCTATTTTATATTTGATTAATCATCTATATTATAGTTTTTATCAAAGGAGAGTTTGTATTTAATATAGTTATACTTTCAGCAGCCATCTTTATTTCTTTTATATATTCAAGACTGTTTACATTAATCAATAATATATATTTATATAATAAGAATTTAAGAAAACTTTTTAATACAATTTATTTTAAATAAAAGATAACCTTGTAGCTATAGTAAGGGGATCAAACATAGTAAAGACTTTGATTCATTTAGCAGACAGCACTTACATTAAACTCATTAACTGTAATTGTGGTACAACCTAACAAAAGTTTAAATATTGAATTCACTTTAGAATTCTTTTTAAGAATAAAAGCCCCTAACAGGAAAGTAAAATAAACAATCATTATTTCAGTTAAGAAATAAATGGAATAATTTACAGCAAATGGCTTTAGAGATTTTCCTAACTTTCAGGCTTTTATAGAACACATGCTTAAAAGAGTTGTAACCGTTGCGTATACAAAACTCATTATATAATGAATTCCTGATGCAAAATAAAAAAGGAAGCAGACATGGGCAAATAATGTAAAAATATATAGAAAATATGGAATTTATAAACTTACTATATATGTATATTAAATAGATAAATGGTTAATCTAACTATTAGCGAAATGTAAAACATTTTAATCTCTGTCAAGCATTCGTGGTCGAGAGGTCAGCGACAGCTGCTTACAAGCAGTTGTCCCAGGTTAGCGAATTCGCTTCCCGGCTGATGCTATGACACATGAGAAAAAACAACATTGTAATCTCTCTCTCTATAATAATTATCACGTGCAATGCACTGTAAAATTTACTGATTAACGACTCAAAAGTCCCTAAATAAATAGATTTTAGAAAAAAATCTTCAATTGTCCCTAAAGTCTAATATCAAAAATCCACTAAATATATAAATGGCAACTTAATACATTTGAATTACAAGCACTTATTTTAATCAAAAATGAATGTAATGTCTATATATACAAATATATAGATGTGTTTGTGCATATGTTTTTATGTTAAAAAGAACAATTAAAAAGTTTTATTATATATGTAATTTATTATAAATAATATTTAATAATACACATCATAAGTAAGAACTGGCTAAACACATTTGTTAAAAACCTTTCTTTTCAAATACATAAGCATATTTCCTTTTAGTATCAAGTTATTTCTACCAAAAGCACTCCAACCAAGTTTAATTCTATGATTAATTTCATCCATTATGTTTCCATCTGTATTAATAATCTGACCAAGGTATTTGTAACTGCTAACTTCTAATTCATCATAATCAATCTTTATTTTCATATTTTGAGCAAACCGATTATACATTATTTTAGTCTTTTTAACATTTATCTTTAGTCCTACTTTTTTACTTTCATCTGATAACTCCTGCAACATTTCCTGCAGCTCTGAAGCATTATTTGCAAAAACAACTACATCATCTGCAAAATCTAAATGGCTTAAATAATCTCCATTTACTTTCACTCCTTTAGTTTCCCATTTTAATCCACAAAATACTTCTTGCAGTACTACTGTAAAAAAGTTTTGGAGATAGGGAGTTACCTTGTCTTACACCTTTCTCAATGTTGACTTTCCCAGTATCATTAAAATATGACAATATCCTGGATCTATACCTTGATGATCCAATGCTTTAATCACTGAAGAAATGTTTATAGAATCAAATGTCTTTTCATAATCTACAAATCCAAAACATAATGGCAACTCATATTTATTTGTTCTTTCTATAAATGCAATGTATGGGTAAGAGAACAAACAGGTGTTACTGACCTCATTGAAAAAATTAAAAGATTGAAGTGGAGTTGGGCTGGACATATTTCTAGAAGAGATGATAATAGATGAACAATTGAAATCTTAAACTGGGTTCCAAGAGATTTTAAAAGACCCAGAAAGAGACCACATGTGAGATGGATGGATGAGATGAGAAAGTGTGCAGGGGTGATGTGGAGAAGAGAATCTAAAGATCAGAGAAGGTGGATTGAACTTGGAGCGATCTTCATATGCAGTGGATTGATAATGGTTGTTGATGATGATGAATACACATCAAAATATAATTATATAAAAAATTAATGAAGAATTAACCATTAAATGTGTTGAAAACATATGAATGGCTGTTGGAAGCATGAAAGTCTGAGTTCAATTCCCTTCTAATTACATTAACTTCAATATAAACAATATACGTATATTTAAATACTATATATATATATATATATATTGTAAGCTTTAGCTTTGTCAGGTAAACTTCCAGCCATCTAATTTGTCTAAGTATATAAAAAAAATTCTTTCAATAAATTATTTTTTATTGCAAGTTAACTTTATTAAGGCTTTATAGTTAAATGTTAATTCATTTTATAAGTTATTCTAAGAAATTTTAACAGTCATAATTATTTTAAAAATCATTTTTAAATATTTTTATTATATTGATTTAAACCCATCTGTAGTTACAAGTGATTCCCAATTGCTTAAATTACGAATATATTTTCCTGTATAATAATAAGTTAATAGTGAAAGCTGTTAAAAACTAAAGTTATTTTCATATAACTTCTAGGATATTAAAATTCAATATTTAAATTAAAGTGCAATAATAGCTAAATTTAAAAGTTTAATATTATTCTTGATTTACTTGCTTATAAAAAAATTTAAGTTATTTATTGATAAAAGTATGCTTTTATTCATGCTAATTATTATAAAGATTAAGTCAATAAAAATAAACTTAAACTATGTTAATTATAGTGAGATAAAAAGATAATTTATTATTATTAAAAGTTATTAGTTTTCAATTAAAATTTTTTTTAAAGAAAATATGTGTGTGCTTGCATTTTTAATTTCATTTTCACTTCTTTGTTCATAATATTTAATTATTCTTAAATATCTTTCATTAAAAACAATGAAAAAAATATTCTGAGAAATTTCACCTTTATTAAATATTATATAAGAAAATTTTAAAAAATAATGTGATCTATTTTTATTGTAATATTTTTTAGTTTCATAAATAATTCCTATAATTTAATATTTTAACTATTAGTCTAGACAATATGTAAATGAGTTTCTATTTTTAACTTTGTTTTTCAGATACCAAATCAATTTTTAAACTTTAATATAGGAGGTCAAGAGGTGGTGACTTAAGCATGTCAGTTTTAATCAATAAAATCAATCACATGATCAGGGGTATAAAAAACACAGAAAGAGTTGCACACACATGGAAAGGAGAGGAAAACTTGCTTATTTTCTTTACTAATTATTTTTTATTTTTGATTGTAGAGTTAATCTTTTTTTCTCTAATTACAAGTTTAATTATTTTAATCAATTTTATTTTTATAAAAGTAATGCATCTATAAATAAGTTGTAATTCAGGTGCTAAAAACTTTAGGGTAAAGTCTACTGGGAAATCCAATATATATATATATTTAAAAAGAAAGAAAAAAAATGATGAGAAATTTAAACAGTTATTTTTGTACAACTATTGAATTACGTTTATGTAGAATTAACATTTTGCGGGAATTTTCTACAGCTTACTTCACTAATGTAAGATCTTTTATTTATTGCCAATTTATTTATTGACAATAAACTTTATTGTTGATTTAATATTCTTAGATCCACTACACTAAGAATGTTAGACTATGTTTTCAATACTTTCAGCAGTTCTTAATATTTTAATGAATTTGCTTAAAAATTTAAAAAGAGATGCTGAAATAAAAATAAATTTAACAAAAGACTGAAATATTTTGTTTTCAGCAACATCTTTGAAGTATATTTATTTCAATATTATTATATTTTAAACAATGGTTTTCTCCAGGATAATTCATATTTAATGAATGAATTATTTTAATTCATGAACATTTTAACTTATGTTTAATAGAGACTAGATAGAAAAATATCTCCAAAGGCTGTAAAAATGAATATTGTTAACTTACTATCATTTGAAAATTATTGCTTGAATACTTATGTTTGAAAACTAGTATTATACCATTGTAATGGATTTATTACATATAAAGTCATTGTTATCATTATTTAATTACATATGGACAAAATAATTGAAACAGTCATATATGAGTTATGAAAAAAATACAAAATGCTTTATTATCATGTTATTAACTTTTAATTATAAACCTGCTTTAATCATTGATATTAGTGCTATAGTTATAAATTTAAAACTCTGTTTTCTAATAAAACCTCTATATCTTTAAATAATATTTGCTCCTAGACCTCATTAGTAAAATATATTTTCAAGGGATGAATGTAAATTAAATAATATGATACCAGAAATTGCTGGTTTTATATTTTAAATGTTTTCATGAAACTGAATGGTCCTTAATATGCTTGTGTGCTTATATTGTCAGGAAATTTTTTGCTTATAGAAATATTTTTGATTTCTGTATATCTAGTATACTTATAATATTAATATGTAAAGATATTTTGTTTCTCTGTCATTTTTACCAAACTAGAGTTTATATATGTTTTATTGGAAATAATTGAGCCAAGTATACAACACTTGTGCATTATATTCATGGTTGGTTTGTTTAATTCCAATCAAATATCTAAAACATATACAAACTTTGTTTGGCATTTTATATTAATATAATATTAATATTACATTTTATTTACTTTTATAAAAACAGTAGATTATTTAAATGGTCATACTTAATGAAAAAAATCTATTAATTTCTTTAATATTTTTAAAATTTCTATAGGATCGAAAATATACTGTTTACTTAATTTCAAATATTCTTTTCTACTGTTTGTAGTTTGTTCATATTATTAATAATGACAGAGGACCATTATATAAATATATATAAATGTAATAAAACACATTTATAGCAAAGTGTTAAACAGAATATTTTTTTAAAAAATATTAATAGTTGAGTATACTTTCAGTGCAGAACACCAAAATCACAGCAAACAAATCTGTTATACTGCATTGAAAGCATTCTCAGCATTTATATTTTAAAAAATGATTATTTTGTTTAACTCTTACTTTAGTAAGTGTATTTTATTATTTACAGTTTAAATACAGAATTTAATGATGATGATAATAATAATAATAATTGCTTAGAAAATTGTATTCTTTCAATTACTGTTCAACAGGGGAACAGGTCTCACCAATATATTTCTTTCCACATTTACATGGTATTTCATATATGCAGTTTTTGTTCTTCAGCATTTCCAATTTAGGCTTAGTACAAGTAAGAATTTCTTGAAGTGTTGTGTGGATTTGGAAAGTTGCTCTAATGTTATATTGACTGCAGATTTTCTTTAATTTGTCTGCCATTCCTGGTATGTATGAATACACTACAGTACCAATAATTGTTTTTTTTTCTTTTCTGCCTCTTTGTGTTGTCTATTAAATGTTTTCTTAATGACCACTGATGTATACCATTTTTATAAGCATTTGTTGTATATAAATCTTTTCCTTTTTCCAAATCATTGGTTTCTGAACAAACCTCCTTTACTCTGTTCCATAGTGATAGTACAATTCCATGTTTAGTGTTTCTGGTGTGATTGAATATATATGCCAAATACTTGCCAGTATGTGTTGTTTTCCTAAACATTGTTGTTTTTTACCTTGAGAGAGTCTTGTCAATATGCATTCAGAATGACTAATTACACAGAAATTAAACAAAAATTAGCTTTCTTGGATCTTCTTATGACAAGTCTTCCTCAGGGCAAAGTAAAAACAACAGTGTATAGGAAACCAGCACACACTGACAATATATACATGCAATCATACAAGAGGCACTAGACATGGAATTGTACTATCACTATGGAACAGAGCAAAGAAGTTTTTTCCAGAAACCAGTGGTTTGGAAAAAGAATAACTTCACATAGAACAAATGCTTATGAAGAATGGTTATCCATCAGTGGTCATCAAGAAAACCTTTAATAAACAAATTAAAGAAAAACTGCTGTCAATATAACATTAGAAAAGCTTTCCAAAGTCATACAACACTTCAAAAAATTCTTACTTCTACTAAACCTAAACTGGAAATGCTGGAGAACCAAAACTGCATCTATGAAATACCATGTGAATGTGGAAAGAAATATATTGGTGAGACCTGTTACCCTGTTGAACAGTGATTGAAAGAGCATAATCTAATGGTTAAAAGGGAAAAAACAAATGTGTATACCATAGCAGACCATGTATGTACTAATGACCATAGGTTTAGTTGGGAAAATACAAAAATATAGGATAAAGAGGAAAAAATGCATAGAAGAAAGTTCAAGGAAGCTGCTCATATGACAATGATAAAGAATCCTATAAGTCAACCCAGTGTGGCAATATACTCTTAGGAAAAAATAAAATATCAAAATAAAAATTGAAGACTCAAGAGAATGTGTTATTCAAAAATCTAAAGGTATGAGTTTAACTTCTATGTGAATACTGTTACTGGGTATATCAGGTCAGCAACATCTGAAAAAGAGGATAAGACTGTTTGAAACATTGTGTAATTACTAATTGTGTTGTCTATTTGTGTGGTATTACTAACAAGTTGTGTGTATTTGAAAAGTTTAAATTTTTTTATACATTCAACATTAACTCATAGATGATGCTGATAGTCCAACATATCACACTTACTATATCTCTAGGTTTCTCACAATTTTTAATAAACCACTGATTATATATTTTTATCTTTTTTTAAAATGGAAATATTTTAATTTTGAAATATTATATATACTAAAATTGTTGTATGACAGAATGAAAGTTGGATAAAATTTAGCTATTTAAATTATTTTTTAATAAAAATTGCTAATATGTAATCCAAATTAATTATTATTGTAATACTAATGCATAAGAATCACTATATTAAGATTTGTTATATTTC
This sequence comes from Epiperipatus broadwayi, assembly GCA_028023455.1. Classification (NCBI taxonomy): domain Eukaryota; kingdom Metazoa; phylum Onychophora; class Udeonychophora; order Euonychophora; family Peripatidae; genus Epiperipatus; species Epiperipatus broadwayi. Next base: position 3,081,411 of record JAQFVV010006346.1, read on the forward strand.
ATTCAGTTCTAGCAACCTGTATTGTAATTCAACATTAAATTTATATGTCTATATTAAGAATTTGAAATGATAATTATATACAGATATTGATAAATGAGTTAGTAAGTTATTAAAACGAAATTTATATTATTAACTCTTTTATTGATTTTAAACAATTTAAATCATTCTGCTAATCTCTTATGCCAATAGAACATTAATTCATAAACTCTGCAAATATGTAGATAATTTCAAATGAATAGGGTTTCCAGAATATTTCTTTCATCATGTACTTTGAATTATAACAGGTATACAAAACATTATTTAATTAGGTTGCTTACTTCAACTAGAAGACATCTTCAAAAGTCTCCACTAAAAACAGTAAAACTTAAATAAGGCTATAATCTTAGTACATGTGCCTTGACTGCTTAATTTATTACAAGAGAAACTTCTACAAATCTAAACTCAGGATTCGACTTTGTAAAGATAAGAGTGGCCACACTTTTATCTTGCATTTAGATTTGTAGAGGTCCCTCTTGTAATAAATTAAGCAGTCAAGGCGCATGTACTAAGGTTATAGCCTTGTTTAAGTATTATGTGCTGACATTGCGCTTAATATGAATTAATGTTAAAAACAGTAAAGGTAAAGACATTTTTTATTAGCTGGTGAGTGTTTGAGTGATTTTTCACTCTTGTTTCACACTCTAGCCAAAGGTAGCTAAATCGTCAATTGAATTGGCTGTCAAAAAGATATCTCTTATGAAAATCCCATGTTTAATTAGAATTTTAAAAACATGTTTACGTTTACTCAGTTCCGATATGAATCCAGATTATTGAAATGGCAGAAAAATGCTTTATTATAATACTGTTTTTTTCATTACAATATATATATATTTCTTGATGAGCGTTAATATATTTTTATTATTTTACTTTGAAACACATTTTATATACATTTTATGAGTTTTTAATGTATACATTATGAATATAAGAATGTCTGCATAATGTGTATTTTCCACAAAGCTACAGCTGTTTTGAAGTATAATTAATAATACTGTGATTGGACATGATGCAGTATTCTTTTATTTTGAGAAACAAACAATCTTTGAAAACTGAATATTAATAAAAAGTTTCAGAATGCAGATAATTATTTTTAAGTAAAAAAATAATAATAATTTTATATTATAAAATTTCAAATCCTTTATATTACAAATCTTTTGATGCCTTTAATAGAGTAAAATTATTACTTTTTTAATGTAAAAAAATGTAATAATCAGTTATAAAATCTCTTTATGTTTTATTAAGAAACCTATAATCTTTAATCTGTATATTTTTTTCTGAAAATAAAATTGGAAATAACTTATATTACATTATATATAAGTAATACAGCGGAAAATTTTTCAAAAGAATATAGAAATAAAAATAATATACCAAAATCTTGCCTTCGCTTGACAGAAGTATTGAAATTATTCTTTATATTTTCTTTTTCTTGTAGTCTACAATTATCATACAAATTAAGTTTTAAAAAAGTAGGCTTTAAAGAGAAATTTTCGAGATGGAGGAGGAATGTTTTTTTTATATCCATTTTACTCTATGACATTACTTACTAATCTTACTAAATATCTATCTAGTAAGAAATTGGGTGGCTTTTCATCCAAGGTTTTCCCACTAAGAATACGTAGATACCCATTTACTGACCAATATTGAATGGTTATAAGGATTGTCTATAACTGCTTATCTGAAAAAAAAATTATTTGTCGGATTAGAGTCTGAAACAAATTTTTGCTTATTAGGCTTGATTTCAAATCCAGGCCACAGGAGAATATGCTATTAGATGATCATGATAGTATTCTTATATAAAATATAATATTTATATAATAATATTCACTTTCTATATTCCTAACCTAGTTAGTTCTTTAAAAATTATAAATAAAACCCAAATGCTTAAAAATAAGATTATGATTCTAAAGAGTCTTACCTTTTTATTACCTATATGAAACTTAAAAAAAAAAAAAACTTTTTTTCAATCAATATCTCTATTAAACTAGACGTTTTGAAGAACTTTAAAATATATAATTTTTTATTTCACTTCGTAGAATATACTAAAATTGAATATATAAATATGTGCATGCTCATAATATTCGAAATATAAATCATGAAGCATATTTAAATGTGCTGAAAGGGAAGATCATTTCTGCATAGATAAGGATTAAATCTTACAGAAATTATTATGCCTAACTGTCAATCAAACAAAATGAGGTTCATTTTGTCTATAGGAGACAGATGTAAGCAATGACAATTTCAAGAATGAAATTTTATTTATTATACATATAAATAGAGTATTCGTGAAAAGTGGTTCAAATTAATATTCGCAAAGCAAAAATCATAATTTTATAGAAGATTTTTTAATATAGTTTTTATGTCAACTAGAGAGATCTCATTTTTCAATTAATTTATTTATATTATAACCCTCAGTGGCAGAGTCATTTGTCCTTGAATTTACAACTATCACCATGAAACTTAGTTAGGCTGCCATTTAATACTAAAACTAATGTGACTATCACATTCATTGATAAAATCATAATATGATTACAGTTTATATAAATTATAATTTATTTGTATCTCAGGTTCGAAACCTATCATCCTATACACTAGTACATCATTTACTCTTCAAAAATTATTTAGATATGAATTATAAATAAATAGTTTGGGTTATAATTTGATAATGAGCCTTGTCTATTTCAATCACTGTTATTAAAAACATATTTACGAGTTACAATAATCTTATGAACAACAAAAATATTTACAAGATGTAAAAAATAAAGAGATAACGGAATAAATTTATCTTTATTATCTGCTATCTTTACTTCATAAATAACTTTAACAACAAATAAATTATAAATTCTTTATTCTCAGAGTTTCTTCACAAATTTATTAATCTTAACGGTATATGATGTGATAACGTATGTTATGCTATAAGTAAAAAAGGGAATTTTATTCATACTCATATATCACATTAGGTTTTCTTATAATTAAAATAAAGCAAACAAAATAATCTTAAATGTTGTTGATGCAATTCCGACATTATACTGCATAAACTTTAATTGCATAACTTTTATATACCATATATTCTTACAACTCAAATATTATTACACTTTTTTTTCATTTTTTTTTTTTTCATATGTCATAGCATCGGCCGGGACGCGAACCCACAACCGCCTCCAACCAACTACTTGCTTACAAGGCGGCTGCGATGACCTCTCCGCTAACAACGCTTGACTATTATTACACTTTTGTGATTTGAATTTTATGATTATGCAGATGATGATAATGAAGACAACGTCATAAGTTAAAAATAAAAATAAAGATTTTCTGAATAATATAAAATATAACTTCATATATTAATGTAATTAAAAGCAAAACAATTATAGCAATATTTCAGTAATTAATTCAAAGTCATAAACAAAAATATTTATCGCTTATGAATAAAAAGTTCTCTCTTGTACTTAATATCTAGCTATCTTTCTAAATGTAACATTAGTATAAGAATCTTTCATCAGTGAATTTGACAGTTAATGTTGCCAATGACAGAAAAACAATAAGTTTGCAAAGGTTGTATAATTCTCTAAGCCTATACAAAATATATTATTTAAGTTTAGATGAAGAATTTTTATTTTCATATGTCAAAATACGTTAATCGGAAATGAACCTGGGTCAGCTGTTTGGAAGACAGCTATGCTAACCACTAGGCCACCAACACTTGACAGATGAATGTTTTACCATAGACTTTACACATCCAATATTCATGCTATGCATATTAGCTTCCTTTCCATTTTAAAAACTACTCTGATGAGATCAAAAGCAATAAAAATTTAAATCATAATACATATGCCTTCAATGTTTTATTTCTAACACAAATAAATAGGATAGGCAAAATGATGGGATAATCAAAAGTACACACTTATCTACAATTAAAAGTATATCATTAGTGTCATATCACTAATCTCCAAAAACCATCATAAAAATTGCCCAATATTTATGTCTCTATGATGTACTAGACTCTAAAAAGTATTATTCAAAACAACTTATGAGAATAGTTTCAAATACCTACTATTTATCATATAATATTACAAACTTAATATGAAAGATTGCTAAAACACATTGAATTCACAATAAAATATTTAGGCATAAGAATTATAAATTAACAATATATATATATGAAAAGAAAGTTACTGTTAACACTCATTGAAATAATTATAGAAAATATACAAACCATCATACAATTACAAATATCCAGTAACGCCCTCTGTTTAAAGATCTATATCTCAATAATAGCATTTTAAGGTTTGCTATTATTGAGATATAGATCTTTAAACAGAGGGCGTTACTGGATATTTGTAATTGTATGATGGTTTGTAAATTTTATATATATATATATATAATCATACATCATCTACAGGTGTACATCCATTCATCCATACCATTCTTTAAACAATACCATATCAAATGCTCATGATACATAAAAATTATAAACAAATTGTTAGTAAAAAATATTATATGCATAAAAAAAAACTTAAAGATAAATTTATAACTTTTTTTTCTTTTACCACTTATAGACAGTTTAAGAAACCTCAAATTACTTATTTTAAAGCATACTTCATATCATTCCAATTCAAGTGAGGATACCATGTTAAACCAGAATATTTTATTAAGAAATAGCATTAATTAATGTCAAGATCACAAATGGATAAATAATTTTTCAATATCCGAGGTGAGGGATAGAGCACTGACACAAATCAATGCAAGACAAAATTTATATGGCACATTATTTTTTTTATATCACAAAGCAAATAAAATTCTCCATTGCAACAAGGCACACTTTAGCTAATATATTTTGTTGTAAAGTAAATGCAAAATAAAGAGTTAATCTTTCACATTATCCTTGTAAACAAAATACGGTAAATTTCACTTTTCAAATATATAAACATTTAAATAAACATTTTTTTTTTTTTTACAAATCAGTATAATGATATTCCAACATCAGATAGAAGTATAAATTATAGAAATATATCACTGTCAAAATAGTTTGTTTTGAAGATAAGATATATATATTTTTGGATATGCATAATTAGTAGAAGTTATGTCTTCTTTAGTTATATTTTCCTAAATATTACTCCAGTCAGACTTTCACACGATCCACCACTCTCCACACCATCTCATAACACTGATACACCTGGACACATATATGTCGAAAAGATAAATAATCACCAATATACATATTTCATGCTAAACCAGCAATCATCAGTTGCTCCAGATTACCATCTCCACACATATATGCTATAAGTGCTCAGATATATATTAAGATAGCCAATCCTTATACTTTAATGGACAGGCTTCAATCTACTCCACACTCCAACTCTTCAACTGTCCATCCAATTGAAAATCTGATGATGGAACACTCAAATACCACCTTAAGGCCGAGATTCTTGTCACACCCATGTTGACCTAAAGCCAATCTGACTTCTCATACACAGGACATAATCCATTTAATACAAGGAATGGGCAGATATCTCTATTGACTTTAGGTCAACATGGGTGTGACAAGAATCTCAGCCTTAGGGTGGCCTTTGAGCATTCCAACACCAGATTTTCAATTGGATGGACAGTTGAAGAGTTGGAGTGTGGAGTAGATTGAAGCCTGTCCATTAAAGTATGAGGATTGGCTATCTTAATATATATCTGAGCACTTATAGCATATATGTGTGGAGATGGTAACCTGGACCAACTGATGATTGCTGGTTTAGCATGAAATATGTATATTGGCAATTATTTATCTTTTCGACATATATTTGTTCAGGTGTATCAGTGTTATGAGATGGTGTGGAGAGTAGTGGATCATGTGAAAGTCTGTGCTCATATACCCTATATATTACATATATAAACCCAGGTATATAATAAGCCTGTGTGTTTCAGTTATCCCGATAATATCATTTATTCCTTTTTACACATACTCACACACACACACACTTATTTATAAATGAATGACTGAACAGTTTTGGCTTAGTAATTTGTATATTTTACTGGGTTGAAATGCATTGTCTCTGTCTTACTAATCATAAGCACTATTACAACCTTTTCCAAGTTACCAATAGATTTTTCCAAGGTATGCTTATTTCAGCACCAAACCACCACCAAGACAAGATATAAATAGTGGAAAGTTAATAAATATTATAGAATGAAAAAAACTACATGTAATCAGAATGCCTTTAATTGTTATTATATCACAGTGTAAAAGAGTAGAGGTCTCACTATATTACTTTCCATAATCTATAATAGCAAAGCAATAAAAGATTAGATGCAGGCTCATGATTTTCAATGTTTTGAGATGAAATGATATTACCTTATATATATAAGATTATTGTAGTTAATTTGTTTAGTTTTCTTAAATTAAATGTAATTGATAAAAAAAAATATTCGTATTTTTAGGTATTTTATATCATGATCCGTGAATATGATTTCAAATATATATATAAAAAATTACAAATTTCCCTGTAATTTAAAATTTTTTTATTATCAGTAACTGCTGCCAGAGGGAGCTATTCTACTAAAAAAAAAAAAAAAAAAAACGGTGAGAAAATTTAAACCAAGTGTTAATAACTTCATTTTTCTTTCAAAAAAAAATTTAAGGAGGAAAACCACACCCTTTAATTTACTCTTACAAAGTTATTTTTCCAGTAGTTAAAGTTTGACAGATCCTATTGTGACTTTTCTTTCACTTCTTTGATATTAAATCATCAGTTGAACAGTTGAAATTAAACAGTAACTTTCTTTCCAAATTGGACCTAAAAAAACTCTTGGCAAAACTACAAAAAATTTTTTTGAATTACAGTGCGGCCTAACCGCTTAAGGAACCACAAAGAATACGACCAGGATTATTTTTTTCAATATTTAAGTTTTATTTTGTTATATTTTCCATATGTCCTTTGTATTAAAATTTTTAATTTATTAAAAGTTGTTCTCATAATATTGTCTGTGTAGTTTTGTTAGGCGGATGCCTGCGATTTTTCGTGCTTGATTATGTGTTAAAAAAATGTTCAAGTGCTGATTTTCAATTGAATTTAATATGTGTAATAGAAATTTTAGAGTATTTTAAAATTAACTAAAGCTAAATAACATTTTCTTTATAATCACATTAAAAAAAATCACAATTTAAAAATTTAATTATGGAAAGTAAACATATGAATGTAGACATAAGCATCTTTTATAAAATTTAATATTTGTGAGTATGTATGTATAACTGCTCAATGTTTTTATAAGTATTTTTAATTTTGTATTGAAAGTAGACTGACATTTTTAGACAGTACAAATGCACACAATCAAATTATTATTCGCTCAGATGCGTATTATATGACGTTTGATCACGTAAACTTAAATCCAGAATTTTTTGCTCTCAACTTTTTCCTTTTATTATTGCTTTCATCGGCACAGGGCTATCTATAGAACTACGATCAAATAATGACCCTTGATCATTGAGAGTGGGAATTTATTGCTGCTTGTCGCCTTTTTAACACCATTTATTTTAATATCTCTGTAATTAATTGTTTTTCAAGTATATATATATTCAAGATCAATTGAATTAGCTCTTTATATATTCTAATAAGAAATGCTAAAATTATTTGCCACTGAAACTCTATTTTTTCTCCACAGATTTTTTTTATAAAGTCATCTTTTTTTTTTTATCTCATTGTCTTCTATAAAGTAATCATTTCTGAGGATATTTTTTTATTTTTTGATTTAAAATTTAGAAGTACTTTGGTCTTTTTTGCTATTTACCCAGATCATTTTGTCATTATTTTTTTTTTCTATCTTTACAATAACACAAGCAATATAAAATTTGTTTCATTTCTTTCTTTCTCTTCTTCCTTATTGTTCCCATTTTACTTTTTATTTATGAGTGTATCATTTAAAATCCACCGCTTCATATTAGAATACAAAGTTTGATTTACAAGCATAAATCCTAACTATATCGTATTTGATCAATATATATGTGTGCATACTGGATGAATATCATTTATTTTGAAACTCTTGGTTTTTGATACTTGTGGATTAGAAAATTTTGCTATCATGAATAAAATCATTCAATGATAATGGTAAAAAGGAAAGATATTTCAATAGTATTCTGTACTTATTGCTGTAAAACGTTTATTAATTTTAAAAAAAAATTAAACCATATTCATTGAATAAAATTAAACATAATTTATTACCATTATTTCAATTTCATTAATGTCATTCAGTAAAGTGAATTTATTAATAAATTGCGTTAAAAAGGATTCATTAAAAAAGCTAAAAAAAAAAAAAAAAACTAACCGTAACAAGGAAATTGTGTTCAAAAAGATTTGATAATGGGCACTGTAGTCATTTTCTATGCTGGTTTAAAAAGTGTGGTTTTTGGATATACATGCTGACACATTGTTTTTCTATTGATATTTCTTTGTGATACATGTTTAGAATACAATTGAAATTTCTTTTATTTTTTTGCTTTTTTATTTTGTACACAGTTAATGATCAGTAACAGAAAAATCGACCTGATTTTATTAAAATTTTCATTGATAAGTTTATCTGTGTAATCGATGAAAGATAATGTAAATGTAATCAGGTCTACTAGGGATTTTACCATCATTATTTTTATGCTGACATTTTTTTCAAGATGAATATTTAATATAAAATTGTAAATATATGACACACAATTGCAAATCAGTATATATTTCATTCATATTGCTTACACATTAATTGAATGGATTTTTTAACAATTTATTTTTTTTATTAACCAGTCTTTTTATCATTCCATGGAAACTCATAGAAAGAAATAGATAAAAAGCACTGGAGTCAAATTGCTTACACAGCCATATTTTGAGATATTTCACTTTTTTGTTAAATTGCAAAGTTCATATACATTTTATTCTACATATTTTAAACATTAAAAAAATCTATAAATGTCAAGATAAATAAAAATACAATGACTTCTAAAATATTTAGCCATGCCTTGATATCTTTAGTCTTGGCTTTGGGATTTCATGTGTTCTGTGAGATTATTTCAAGAAAATTCTTTCATATGACTAAAACCTTCATTTTTTTTTTTAGAAGTTTATTAAGATCCATGGTTATTTTTGTACAATAATTATGTAATAATCAAAAGAATACATGATTAGATATTTATTTTACACTTTTTAAAAAAAAAAAAACATGGAAGCGAATAAGTATTAGTGTAATGTTAATAAAGCAAATTACAGAGTTCTGATAAACATTCCCGTTTAAAATTATTACTAACATGTCATCATTAACTGTCTGTTTAAATATATTGTAATATGGTAAAAGTTATTTTAAAAAATTAATACTTTAAGTAGATTTTCCTGGGCAGTAATGATCTCATGCAGATTTTGTGGTTCTGGATGTTAAAAGTGGTGCTATAATTGCTATATCTTCTATAACCTTATATCACTACTTATAGTTGCTTTTTTACACAGTTATAATATTAAATGTATTAGTTGAAAAAAAATCTGAAGATGTCATCATTATGCAGATCTTTTACGAAATGACAATAACTTTTTGCATTTTGACAATAGACTATTTGCATGATAATGCCATAAGGAAGTGGCCTAGATGTAAATAGAAATAAATTCTGATTGGTTGGACATTATTACCTCAGGCCAAATAGTGGGAAAATTGTAATTTTTAATAATTTGTTTACAAATTAAAGATTGCTTATGCAATATGTTTGTAAAAGGTTTGTTCTAAACCAAAAAATTATATTACTCAAAAAGATTTTCTTTAGAAATATTTTTAAAAACAACAACTTTCAAAATGTTTATTACTGAAAGTGTCTTTCTCAAATAGTAAAGTAATTATTTTTTAAAATTTTAATAACAGTAAATAACTTTACTTTTAATATTTTTTTCTTTGATAATAACTAACCCTAAATTTATTTTCATAAAATTCAAATAACTAATAGTTGTTCTCATAATTTTTTAAATAGATAAATTTATCCAATGAAGCCAAGCTTCATTACTATGAATAAAAATTATGTTCAGAAATTTATTTCCATATTTTTGAACATCAGATATTATCTTTTAACCATCTTTTTGCTAGTTATGGCTAAAAACATGACAGCTTCCAGTAGCTCTAAATTGGTCATTTTTAATACAACCATTAAGATTTTACATTATTTTTAAAGGTTAAAAAAAGTTCCGTAAGATGCTGCCCTCTTTTGAATATTTTACAAGTAAAAAATCAATAATAGGGATGTTTTAAGTCTAACAAAAGAAGACTGCCACCCATTCTTGATTCTGATTGGCTATTACATTTCCACAACAAAGAAAATGGTTGTCAATAACTTATTGTAATGATTTCTTTTGTTTCATTTTGAAAATGATAAACGAATGTTTTAGACCATTTTAAAAGTATTTTTTGACAAATTATAAATTATTTTGATAAAATATACTAAAAATAAAATTATTTTAGAAAAATAGTTAAGACTTTAGCAAAAATTATTTACTTATCCACAACATAAAATTGGGAAAGAAATCACTGACGTCAGCAAAACTTTATGGTTGGTGAGTAGCATTCATTTTAGATTTGCCACTATCGAATATTTTTATAATTATAAATAAAAATTTATTTTTGAAAAAACTTTCGTTCACTTTCATAACCTGACAAATTATTGATATACTTTTTACAAACGAAACTAAAGTGAATATAATATTAAAAGATGAATATATTTTGACGCTTGAGTTTGTGAATTGACCAATTAAAAGTTTAGACTTTTACCTCACTCAGCCAATAAAATAATCAGCAAAAAAAGAGGTTAAAATGTCTATCATTTGAAAATGTATATTTGTAATAAATAATGTTAATATTATTAATATATTATGCAGAAAAAAATTCATTTGTTGAAAATAAAATGGTAAAATATGGAGGATTGTGTAAAATTTTCTTTCTATAGTCTATTCAAAATATAAAAGATGAGTTTGCTACTAAACAAATTAAAGTATAATTTTATAGATTTATCAGAGATTGATATTTATTCATTCAAATTTTAAATACAAATGTCAATTAAAAAAACTATAAAATTAATTTTGCTCTTCCCAAACATTGAATTATGAAATTGTATTTTGTGTTTATTATGCTATTATTTGTTCATTATTTGCAAAGTTCAAATATGATTTTTTAGAATTTATTTTATTTGTAATGTAAATTTCTATGAATCAAGTCCAATTTATTATATTCTGATATAAAATAATTGTTTAATACTAAAATTAAATATTGAAAACCTACAAAACTCTCACCAGGGAGAACAATTAAATTTGTCACAGTACAGAAGAGTTAAAAGATCTATATGTTATTGTTACTTTGTGGTGTCTGATATAAAAAAGTCTTGATATTAAAAGTTATTTTATCATAGGTTGTGTTAGCAGATGTTTTGGTTTTATTTGTCATGCATAATTGAGTATTAGTATATATTACAGGTATTTAAATAGAACTGGATAAGGATGTTTTCACCAGATTATTTAACAATTCATTTTTTTCATTAATGAATGTATTGTGAATTTTTAAATTCTTTATGCATATTTTTTCCAGTGATTGTCTTAAAAGTGTTTAAAAATAAAAAGTTTGATTCTACTTGCATATATATAATAATTTAGTAGTACAATAGATATGAAATTAATTAAAATGATGTTAAATCTCCAAAATAATATCTATCATATTTTGTGTTTTATTTTATATATTGTCACATAAGGAAAAACATTACTGTGCACTTAAAGACTTAATATTATTTCAATTTTATACATATAATTGCAAAGAAATCATGTCAGATGTCACATGACCTAATTTAACAAGCTTGTATTACAAATGTTACATAATGATCTTGCAAATAAGCTCTTAACAAGCTTTGCAGAATACCCCAATCCCAGAACGATTTCTTCTACTGGCTTCCTCAGTAAGATGCTAGTATATTCAAGCATTAGATTAAAAATACCAGGTTAAGCTCAGTACTTTATCTAATGGATAACTATTAATTAGAAAATCTGAAATTTTCAGACATTTATATGCCTTTCATTCCAGCTATCTAACTTAAATAACCATATGGTATTATTTAAGTTATAAATATGACTATTTAAGTTAGATAGTGAATTGGAAGACATATGAATGTCTAAAAATTTCAGATTTTCTACTTAATAGTTATCCATTAGATAAAGTGTTGGGATTGGCCTGGTATTTTTAATCTAATGCTTGAATATTCTAGCACCTCACTGAAGAAGCCAATAGCAGAAACCAGTCTGGGATTGGGAATATTCTTCAAATCTTGTTAAGAGCTTATTTGTGAGCTCATTATATAACACACACATATATATATGCTTTTGTATATAACGACTGCATGATCATGACTATAATCTAGGATTCTAATCCTGTTGGAACTTCAATACATTTCAGATAACTGAGAGTTTTTATGCAAGCCCAAAATTTTGCTTAGGAAATTGGCTTATAGTCATTCAATTATTTGAAGTAAATAAGTATCTGATATCTTCTTCACTATTTTTATAAATAAATAATGGAGAGGCATTTTCCCTCTACCCATTATTCAAGATTGTTATACCATTGTTATTACTATGTGTGGTTTAATGCAGTGATAAAATGGCAAACTCTGTAGGCTAAAGTCCATATCTGTGACTTCAGATGAATCATTTCCAATACTTGAATGTTTAATATGCTCCTAAGCAATAAAACATTCAATTATTATTATTACTGTTATTGTTATTGTTTTATACATAGTCATATAATGAAAAGTCAATAAAACTACTTTGAAGATTTAATATTTCAATTTTTTATCTACATATGCATTTATATTTAATAACTATTATATTTCTTCTCCTTTTTTCTTTTTTTCTTCTTCTTATTATTATTATTATTATTATTATTATTATTATTATTATTATTATTATTATTATTATTATTATTATTATTATTATTATTATTATTATTATTATTATTATTATTATTATTATTATTATTATTATTATTATTATTATTATTATTATTATTATTATTATTATTATTATTATTATTATTATTATTATTATTATTATTATAGTGTTATTAGATAGAGTGAAGAGTGGTGGGTCATGTGAAAGTCTGTGCTCAGACCCTAATATTACATATATATATAGACATAGGTATAAATAAGCCTGTGTTTCAGTTATTATAATAATAATAATAATAATAATAATAATAATAATAATAATAATAATAATAATAATAATAATAATAATAATAATAATAATAATAATAATAATAATAATAATAATAATAATAATAATAATAATAATAATAATAATAATAATAATAATAAACCCTATTCTACTTGAAATGTATACTTCTGACTGGATATCTATTATAGATAATAAGAAAAGTATTTTGTGTTATTATACAGATGATATTAAGATATTTTTGGAGATACAGCATGAATTATCATTAAATACTACAAATTATGATAATGCTTTTTGTAATTATTGTAATGCCAAAACATGCTTATAAACAAAAAAAAATGTAATTCGGTAAATTATTTTTTAAAAAAAAAACTGTAATTAGTAATGGCCAATAATGTATTAATGGAAACAAAATTACTTGAAGTTTTAAGCAAAAAGATCAGAGATTTAATAAATATATATTTAATGAACATATCCAAATAGCAGTTAATAAATCTAATAAAATTATGGAAATGATTTTCAAAGTCAAATATTCAATTTAAATTAAAAATATATCTGTTACTTTTTCACTTTTTAATATATGAGTTCAACATAAATATTTTAAAATGATTATATAAAATTAAAATATAAATTATAAACAATATAGGCATATGTCTCTGGAGTTATTTTTGGCATTAATATTGTTTATAACATATTTTTGATAATTCGATCATATTACTTTCTTTCATTATTTTTTTCCAGAACCCAGGGTAAGGATTGAGCTGTCCAACCTTACAATATACAGATGAATAACACTTACATAGTCTAAATTTAATCTTTTAAAAAAAAAAAAAAATGCAAATTTGCGCTGAAAATGAGAATTAAAATACCAAAGCATTACATTTATTCTATAATTATATATTAATATAAATATTAGGCTAATAAAATGCCACACCTAATAAAATATCAAAGATTCCATTAAGAACAATATTAATGATTAAATTATTAAACTATGTAATTTTCTACTTCATAGATCTGTTATTTGGAACTCATATAATCAATCAACTATAAAAAATTCCATTTTTATGATAAATATTTTAAATATATGTATAAAAATAAACATTATATAGAAGATGTATGAGATATATAGAAAAAGACTGGTAACAAACATATCATTTTTTTGTTTAAATTAATACATAGCAAGGTTTTTTTAATATATACAAACCCAAAAATATCATTCAGAATTCAAACTTTTAAGTCTCGATATCATTAATTATTTTATTTATGCATCTTGAAACATTCTCTTGATTCACCTTTGCATAGACTACAACTAGAATATAATAGTTTATTTGGATAAATTGTTATATATTTTTTAAACTACATGCACTTTAAAACCAAGATAAAAGCAATACTATGCTTAAGTCATTAATGTAAATATTATTGTTTGTTTTAATATGCTTAATATATATTAAATAATATACATTATTTTACTTATTATACTTTGTACATTTTGTGGCATTCAAAGTCTGTTTATTTATATATAAATTGAATTATTAATTTTATTATTATCATTATTATCATCACCACTACGATCGTCTTTGTATCTTACTTTAGCTTGGCAAATATTTCTTATTAAACCAAGTAAAAATAAGCCAAAAAGATCAAAACTCTAATATCATTTTAAAATGGAAAGAAGTAATACTAGTTTAAAATATTGCAATCGAGAAATATTCTAATTATTTGAATTCTATTATTAATATATTTATAATCCCTCTGCAGTGAAACTATTCAACTGATGCTAAAATATAATTGGAAGCTATGTTATATTAATATAATTAATAACTTATATTTAAATTGTATTTCTTGGTTTTCACAGCTCCTCTTAAGCCTTATTTAAACAGTTCTTATTTAAAAAAGAAATTTCCATCTAAAAAAAAATCTTTGCTCTCATTTACAATTATCTGAAAGTATTTTTATCACTTTTAATTTTGTTTACTCATAGTTTAAACTTTAAATAAACTGCCAAAATCATATAAAGTAACATATATGATCATTGTTTTTATCAAATAATTCATTCATCTAAATATCTGCATAAACTGAAGATCATTTTAAACATGTAAAATGCTATTTCTATTGAAGAAAACATTGTGTCCTTCTTAAATAAATAAATTAATTAAATGGATAATGACTCAAGAAGTCGCAAGACCTTCAATTTAATGGTACATTGAGCTTCTTTCCAGAAATCTCTTGAATCAATAACACTGTTGCTTTTTAAACAATATATTTTATTTTTATGTTGTTTAAATCAGTTGTACACACACTTCTGCATACAATGTACTTTTAATTTTATACAAGGATTTGCCATAATAGTCATCAATTTATACCTATCATTTTTATCAACAATTAACTATATTATTATAATATAAATTTTTTTCTACAGTACAGGCTTTTTTGTACCTGCACTTCAATATGTAATATATAAGGGTTTGAACTTAGACTTTCACATGACCCTCAACAATCCACAAATTGGTGATATTTTCTCCAAAAAAAGTTCATTACAGTACAAGATTTATTTATGATGTATAGTAAGTAATTAGGTTTGATTAAATAGCAGTGTGCATTATGCAATAATTAAAATAATTAGAAATAATAATTTTAAATAATATTTTAATTTGTGAAGTGCCAATAGTTGAAAACTGAAATAAATTGAGATACTGCCAAATCTCTAGTGCTCGTTACAATACATAACTGACAGCTATTCTTGAAATCTGATTGGCAGTCAGTTAGTATTGTAATGAGCGCTAGAGATTTGGCAGTATCTTGATTTATTTCAATAATGATTTTAGTGGCTGGACCCTGCATTTACACATCATGGACCCCCAAATTTTTTGTTACTGACACAGACCCCCTGAAAGTGGAAATTGACTGCTAGGGGTCAATATTGACTACTTTAAAAACCAGTGCTTTAAACACATGAATAACAGCATTAAGGATGTTACACATTGAAGAAAAAAAGAAAAATAGAGTTGCATTTATGATATCGTGATTATATTTGCATATTTCAGCTAAAAATGATGTGATAATCTTTAGCTTAATAAATGATTAATAATAATCATTAATATATTTTCTAAAGAGGATGCTCTCAAATGAGTCTGTACAAAAACATTGGCACTTAAACATTAATTTGCAGAATAAACTTTTACTGTCTCAGTAAAAGTGAGTGCATTCTTAAAAGGGTCTATTTGATACTTATATGACTGAAGTTTATAGATGTGAATGTTACATATTAATAATTTTATTAGTCATTCATTAGCCTAGAGATTATCCAGTAATCGATAATATTTCTGTAGTATAATTTTCACTATACCACTCACATGCAAGATAGGGATTGGTTTCTATCCACTTTTAACACCTTGTGAAGGGATGTAATTATCAACATATGACCAAAGACATGTAAAAAAGATGTATGATTCCCAAGATGCACATTTCATGCTAAACCAGCACTCATCAGTAAGCCCAGATCACAATCTCTTATAAATATATATATATATCTTTATCATTGTTCAATGTAAATGGATAGCAAATTACTACAGCATTATTGATAAGTATCAAACTTGCTGCCCACACAACTTTGACAACAACCACTTAATGGAAATACACTAACAATTTTTATTAGTCATTCATTAGACTAGAGATTATCCAATAATGGATAATATTTCTGTGGTATAATTATCATTACGGAAATATTGTAAATGTTATATGTGTGTTAAGATTTTTATCTGAAGGTAGATGTGGGAATTGGATATTAGATATGACCAAGTCATAATGCTAGAAGTTGTATGTAAGGTTTATTTATGCATATCAATTTTAAAAAGTACCAATTAAATAAATAGCTCGAGCTTTTGGTTAATATGATTGCTTTAAAATAAAATAATCAAATTCCTTTATTGCTCAGAATTCGTAAGAAGTTGCAGCTGCAAAAAATAGCAAAGTTAGACGCAAAATGTGGTTCTTAAAGTTCAGAGTATCATTTTATTATTGTGCTCAGCTGTACAGAAAACATTAAACTTCATTATTTACATTTTTAATTGCTAAATTGAAAAGTTTAAATAAAAAAATAGTTATTAATTAAATGCAATATATTAATAGTATTTTTTATTTACTTTATATTATAGATTTTTAGTTCTTGTAGCAAATAATGGAATTCTTTTTTACTTTGTCTTTTAAAAAATAATTTCTTCTTTTCCTTTCACCTAATGAACTCTCTGTCAGATTTCTATTCTTGATTGTTAAAGTAGATGATAAAGAAAGATAACAATTTATTATGTAAATTTCTCTTTAAAAAGGAAAAGAAAACAAAATGAATTAATTAAAATAAAAATTGGTTTATTGTTCAAAGAAAAAAAAAAGAAAAAGAAAATTGCTGAAATTTATTTTTTACAACAAGCTTTCTAGCATTTGTTTGTTATGCCGGTTTTTTTTTAGATTGCAATCAGACAGGATAGCAGGTTCATAGCCAATCCAGATTAGTTATTTAACATTGGTTGGTTAATAAGTATTTATCTATTATTTGCTAAAGAGTAAAGATTTTGAATTAATCTGATTGGTCAGATGATTATTTCACTGAATGTTAAAACAAATAGCACAAATGTAATAAAGTAATATTATAATTTTATCACTGATAAAAGTATGACACAGTTCTATATGTGTTGAATCATTGATTTCCTATATCACTTTTAATATATTCTGTCATATTATCTAGAATTACTACTTCTACGTAGGGATACAGGGCGTCTCATAAATTTATCATTATGTGATTGAAGTAATTTTTTATATTTTACATACTATTTTTTAAATATAAAAAAATGAATCAAGTAGGGTTACTAAAGAGAAATGTGTAAAAGTACTATTTCACAATTTAACAGACTGAATCCAACCAGCAAGCTAATATCTTCATCAGAATATCTATCACAATGCTTAATGAAATAAGGATTCAGATATATATTAAAGCACTTAATGAATGATTATGTGATGACAATGTTTTTAAATAAACCTTTTACATCTTACCAGTATAAAAAAGATTCTTATAGTGTAGAATTAGGACATCTGTCCACCAAACTTATTACTTGAAGATGTAATCCAGAGGAAAGTTGGAAATTTTATAAATAGCTGAAAATTTTAAAACAAGCTTAAGATTTATTCAGTTCAGTTCAACGTTCTATAGCAACTTATCTAATAATTCAAATGATGGTTAGCAAATAGGCATTTATTTATTCCTAGATAGATTATAAAAAAGTAACGCACAAATCTAAACATCTGCCAACAGACTATATTGATGAATAGTATTTTTTTCCATTAATTTTTTTCTGTGTAAGATTATGAAGAGTATTTTTAAGGCAAATTATTTAATGTTATTTTCTTTGTAACTAAATATTACATAAGCTGCATTTCTTAAAGTAAGGCATATGTAATGCTATATATAAATTAATCAAACATTGTATTGCAGTTAATGTTTTTATTATCACCATACTGATAATTATTTGAATGACAAAAAAGATGAGCTAAGACTAATTGCCTCAAACCTTCTATTCTTGATACAGAAAATTTTCATCATTTGAAACAGGAATCTCCAAAATCATGTCAAATTTGAATCCCAAATTAAGATATCAGCAGATGCATACACTAAGTTTTGCATCATAAGATTTTTTATGCATGATACACTTACATATGTGATTAGTGTGTCTTAATAACAATAAGAATTAGATAATTGATGAACTAACTAGAAGTGCCTAAAAAAACATATTTTCAAACTAAGAGAGAAAAGAAATTTAAATGCTAAGTAATAATTTAGTATTATTTGTATAATTAGCATCATCACTTAATTTTTCTACCTCTTTTATATGTATCTTCTGTATCAAATCTTACAGAGATTGGCTAATTTTTTTAGCATTATTATTCTCTTATGACAATGAATATTTTTTTTATCTATCTTAACTCCACAGAATACTTTTATCAAATATTTTCCTAACTTAAAATTTAAAATATTCTCACTTTTGTTAATGATCTGTTTTTGTCTTGATATTACAAGAGACATTTTCCGTGACAAAAAAATTATAAGCTAGGAATAAAAATAATTTCAATTAAATTGCACCATATAGAAATTTTCAGATATAAATTTTGTAATTTTATATTTGTCTTTTAAAAAATAAACAAATTTCATGGAAAAATAATATTTGAGGAAATTGATTGTCATTGTAGTTTGAGTGTAATGGCACTTATGGAATTGGACTTTTCAAGTATTGGTCTCACTAGTTCTGTTGTTTATTACATAGTTTTAATAATATTTTTAGATCCATAAGAATGATACTAAAATATCTAGTACTTGACAGATTTATTGTTCACTGTACTAATATTGGCTTAGATTTTGTAGTTATTATAAGATAAATGTTATGGTTTCAATCAGACTTTTGCTTCAGAAATTAGACTAAGAGCATTTGTTTAATATAAAGATATTATATTGTGTGTCAATCTTAATTACAGCAGTTTATAATTTAGAATCTGCATTGAATTACATGTCTTTAGATAATAAAACATACACACAGTTTTATATACATATATATTTCCAAGTTTTTTGACTTTTATCAGTACATCTTTCATGTTTAGCACATTCCTAGCACAATCATCCATCAGTCCAGAAATCAGCTGAATTTCTCACACTAAAGATACATTTGAAACATATCCTTTTCAAGAAAACCATATAGCACATTATAATTTAACTTCATATACACATTATTTACTTTAGAGATATTTAAACTTAATTTCATATAATATCTATTTTAAAATATTTCAAACTTCTATTCCATCATACATTACTGAAACATATGATCAAAAATATGAAAAAAATAAGTAATCTGCAAAATAGCCATTTCATGTAGTATTCATCACTTGGCCCAGATCATAATATCTTTCATATATCTTCATTTGTTCAATAGATAGACAAATAGATAGATAGATAGATAGATAGATAGATAGATAGATAGATAGATAGATAGATAGATAGATAGATAGATAGATAGATAGATAGATAGATAGATAGATAGATAGATAGATAGATAGATAGATAGATAGATAGATAGATAGATAGATAGATAGATAGATAGATAGATAGATAGATAGATAGATAGATAGATAGATAGATAGATAGATAGATAGATAGATAGATAGATAGATAGATAGATAGATAGATAGATAGATAGATAGATAGATAGATAGATAGATAGATAGATAGATAGATAGATAGATAGATAGATAGATAGATAGATAGATAGATAGATAGATAGATAGATAGATAGATAGATAGATAGATAGATAGATAGATAGATAGATAGATAGATAGATAGATAGATAGATAGATAGATAGATAGATAGATAGATAGATAGATAGATAGATAGATAGATAGATAGATAGATAGATAGATAGATAGATAGATAGATAGATAGATAGATAGATAGATAGATAGATAGATAGATAGATAGATAGATAGATAGATAGATAGATAGATAGATAGATAGATAGATAGATAGATAGATAGATAGATAGATAGATAGATAGATTGATAGATAGATAGATAGATAGATAGATAGATGGATGGATAAATAGATAGATAGATAGATAGATAGATAGATAGATAGATAGATAGATAGATAGATAGATAGATAGATAGATAGATAGATAGATAGATAGATAGATAGATAGATAGATAGATAGATAGATAGATAGATAGATAGATAGATAGATAGATAGGTAGGTAGGTAGGTAGGTAGGTAGGTAGGTAGGTAGGTAGGTAGGTAGGTAGGTAGGTAGGTAGGTAGGTAGACAGACAGACAGACAGACAGACAGACAGCAAATTATTATAGTTTAATAGACAAGTTTTAAATTTTCTGCTTTACAACTTTGATACAAACCACTTTCTTGAAATATATTAATAACTTTTCCTAATCATTTATTAAGCTAGAATATTATCTCTAGCCCAAATATATATTTTGTTTCATGTAATGAATAATATATAAGCTAGATATTATCTCTGGCCCAAATATATACTTTGTTTTATGTAATGAATAATATATCTGAACTGTTATAGAGATATCAGCACTTGTATTCCTTGCTCATGCTAACAGTTTTGATGATTTTCCCTACAACAGAAGTTTGAATTATATTTAAATACACATTATATGAAGTTTCATTTAATTACCTTTAAAATAATGTGTAAATAAAGTTAAATTATAACATGTGCTATATGGCTCACTATATTATATGTTCATTTTAATTACAGCAATTTATAATTCGGAATCTGTATTGAATTACATGTCTTTAAACAATAAAAACATACACACGGATATACGTTTGTATATATTGTACGTAGATTTATGTTTATATGTATTGTAACTGATATTTTTCTTTATAGTTATTTTTCTATTTGCATTGAGTATTCATTATGTTGTTTTAAAATTTATATTTACACTGTAATGTTTTTATAGTTGTTTTTTGTTGTTGTTGTTTTGTTTTTCTTTTCAATCTTTCATCTGGGAACAATATTTTTCAAATCTATAATAATAATAATATATTTGTGATGTAAATAAAAATTAATGTAAATTACCTGTATCTATTAATATATAAAATATGTAAAATATAAAAAATATCTGTCTATATATATATATATACACACACACACATTTATCTAAACTTATACATTCCAACATATATCTTCATAACTGTGTTTATTCCTAAATTTACAACTTTGAATTTGTATTTATTATGTTACATTATAATTAAATTAAATTTTATATGAATAATTAATTATATATTTAATGTATCTCTATATCCATATATCTTACGCATATGTGTTATCTATTCATGCAGAAAGGAATTTTCTGTTAATCGAAAGGAGACCTATTTATTTTTCTTGAAGACCTTAACGAAACTGAGTAGGGCAAATTCCTAATGTCACTCCATATGTTCTAGTCATTATAACTGTTATTTTACAAAATTGGTAAATATTTGAAAGATGAAAGTGCTGTAGGTAAATTTGATTATAATGATAGAAACGAGAGAGGACCTAAAATGTGGAATTTGTAGAAAAAAAATATTGATTATATTTTGACTAACAGAAAATATGTATTTCAAGATTATAATTTTTTAATAAATTCAACACAGGAAGTGTTCATTGATTAGTGAGATATAAGATCTGTGTTAATGCAAAACTAGAGAGACAAAAGTTATTAAGAAAAACAATATTTTTAGTTCATATTCCTAACCTTCAGAAACATTCCAATAAATTTGAAGTCGAACTTAAAAATTGTTTTCAAATATTAATGGATTTTGAATATGATTCAGATTTGAGCAAAATTAACAGGAAGATCACTAATACACTTTTAAAAATTGCAACAAAGACAGCTGGTACAAGACAAGAAAAGAAGAAAGATGAATAATAATAATAATAATAATAATAATAATAATAATAATAATAATAATAATAATAATAATAATAATAATAATAATAATAATAATAAAAGAATGCGCATGCGCGTGTATGCCTAAGTCATCAAGAATGAAGGTCTTATTAATAATCTTTTTTTCCCCATATTCTAATCGTTTTCACACTTAAAAACTGTGATATATATCTGTGATAGATAAAGACAGCGATGGCTGATTACTGAACAGTTGTTTTCTAGCAAAAAGTAAGTAATATGGTCGTTCATAACAAAAAATAATTCTAACGTCATAAACAAACATGGCGTC